>CM066989.1:13434169-14134094 GCA_033977485.1 Hydrangea macrophylla
TGTTTTCTTTTTATTAGGTTATAACTTAGTGGATATTCTTCCTATTCCTTCCCTGTGGGATCGACCTGGACTTATCCAGTATTACTTGCACGATCACCTACACTTGGGTGTTGCACAAGAGCGCACAACTTTTTAGTCGTGTCAGATACCACTAAATCCTGTCACGCCCCGACGTAGCATAAATAAGGAAAGCATTTAATTTCCTTTATGGACCCTTAGGTCGCGATAGTTTGAAGGATCGATTCCATCCCAAACGTCGAACAGTGCAATAATTAAATCAGAGTAAGAGCAATCAAGGCTTAGAAAATTTTTCCAAACATATAATTATTACAGCACGTGATCAACTAAAAGCACAATCCGCCTTGCAAATAAAATAATAATATCTATTACAGTAACCTTTATTACAAATTCAGTTTATAACATAAAGCAATAATAACCAATTTCCTCTTCTCAGATAGTTGTATTCAATTTGCATAGTCGTACAGTTCTGCCTGGTCATAACCTGAAAAGCCTTGACACGAATGTCCAGGACGCATCAATGCCGTCACCTTGAGAAGCTGGTGAGTATTAAAAACAAATGCTTATATGTAAAACATACTCACTTATTGTTCTCGATTCACATGTTTAGTATTCCTCATGTTAAAAATATAGCAATGGATTCAATTTGTAGGATAAATAAAGATAACGTCATAATCGTCAATCAACAAAACATGTGATCGTGCATGGAACTATGCAACCACTTTATCCGACTCTTTTCTCTCGACATCCCACCATCCCAACACTCTCACTCTAGTATCTTGAAATACTAAGGGGAGCACACTTTAGTACGGGGGCACCAGGGAGTGTCCAGTTTGCCTCACACTTTAGTACGGGGTACCAGGCAGTGTCCAACTGCCTCACACTTTAGCCATACCACAAAATGCCAGGGAGTGTCCAGTAGGCCACACTTTCGCACAACCACGGGTGCCAGGGAATGTCCAATGTCGGCGTCGACATACACTTTAGCGCTACCACGGGCGCCAGGGAGTGTCCAATTTTGTCACCGTCGCATTTCAAAGATACTCTAAACCATATCCTCATAGCAACACACTTTAGTACACAAGTGCCATGGAGTGTCCAAAACACAATCTCATTCATTTACTCTTTTCACACTGACCATCACTCACCATGCATGCAAAATTGACTCCACATGTATGTCATATGACTTTATACAAAAATGTACATTACTGGGAAAACAATAACGAGCATATAAAAAATCAAGTCTTATATGAAACAACCGGTGAATTCATCAGAGAATACTTTAATATGTTTTTACAGCTACTAGTACACAAGTGGGTTCACTTGGAAGCCATGCCCATAAAAATGAGTTATAATTTTGGTAGATGAATTACATATCAAAATAAAGGCCTTTGAGTCTAATTTCCAACGCTTCAAACAATGCCCGTTTTCGAGTTTTCTAGAGGAAGTTATAACCGTTTTACTAAAAGCCGTCAGTGCTGAAAAGTGGCAATCGATTGGCAAAAGTGGCAATCGATTGGATGACATGGCAATTGATTGGATGACATGGCAATCGATTGGATGAAGTGGCAATCAATTGGATATGTTGGCAATCGATTGCCACTGCATCTTCTTCCTCAGTTTCTCCCCTGTTACGAATTTAAGTCTGATTTTTACCCATTTTCAAATTCGAATGTAAACGTGACATATAATATATGGTTCTCACTGTTTTTCCTCAAGGATTATGAATATGTGATCAGATTTAATCAATTCGAAATGTAGGTCTTGGATTTTATGAAAAATCGAGAGGTGACAAAATTTCATTTTATATATACGTCGCGATACGAATGAATTAAGCTCTATAACTTTAACCGTAGTATCTATACACTGAAATCTTTCATAATCATCTCTAAGAATGAATTTTGGTTGAGTTTGGAAAATTCATATTTTCAAGCTTGAGCTTCCATGGATAAATCAACAATGGGGATTTCAAAATTAAACTAACACAACAGTAAACAAGCATGAAATTACAATAGGAGTGAGTTAATAATACTCACTGATAAATAAAGTGGAGAGTTTGTTGAGAAAGAAATAAGAAATAAGAAAACCCAATGAAGCTTTGGCTATGGTGATCGAACAAGAGCTTTCTCTCTCTACAATATTTCTGAAAATCCTCTTTGAAACTCTCTCTTTCTTCTCTGTATTTCAGTCTAAAATGAACTGAATGTGTGTTGTGTGAGAGTGTATGTGGATTTATATAACACAAATTCAACTTGGAGCACAAGCACCTTAAACTTCACACTACAAATGATTTTGTTTTGAAATTAACTAAATACATAAACTACATATACGTATATGCTATATCTATGCAGACTATACATAAACATATACACCTATATCACAGATTGAAAAAGTGTTTTAGATTAATAGGGGTCAAGTGTAAGTGTTTGGGTAATTAGCTTATAGGCATAAGTTAATACACAATAATTAACACTCCCAAACAAAGTGTAGTCAAGTTGTCTAGGAATCACTTTAGTAGTTTGGGAATACAACTTATGGCTACAAAGTTAAAACTCATCCAATTAGCATTTCCGAACATGCCCATCTAATCATTGTTATCATTAAATGAAGATAAAGCAAATATAAACTGGTATTTTCGCGGTGCGGTGATCACCACAAAAATACAGAAATTGATTTTAACGTACGAAATAATTTTCTGGTTTCATAAAAATACAGTTTGAGTCAAAAGTAAATATTTCACCATTTTGAAAATACAGATTTGAAATTCATCTCAGGTATTTCTAATCTTATGAAATACGATTGTGAAAACATAACACATGCATTTCTTGAATTTATAGAAATTTCCGTTTAACCCCAACTAAAGAATTGCTAATAGATTAAAAACAAGTAATACAAATTAAAATAACTATAGAAATGAAATTAGAAATTAAATGGAATTACAGGTGTTTTCTTGTAGTTTTGCGCGGGCGTGCCAGAACCAGACGGGCTCGGTGTGTGCGTGTGTATGTCCAAACTAATCTCCTATCTACTTGAGTGAGTGATTCTCATGGCTTTGAGATCTCTTCTAATAGAGTGATTGTGTATGGTGAGTAGGAAAGTACCCTTCCCAAAAATCCTATGGTAGTACTAATGCACACAAGCTAATCAGTGCAAGAGTTTACCGAGTAAACAATCACAAACGGTTAACAAAATACGAAGGTATTTTATCGAATGTTTGGAAAAATGATACCAAAAATCAAAGAACAGGATCAGAACATGCTCTGATTGTCCAAGAAAACAAAAACAGTAAAATAACAAAGAGGAACATACCTATTTGCTACGGATGCTATGGATGCAGAATAACAAGAACACAAAGGTTTGAATGCTTTGAATGCTGTATGAGTGCTGTTTACGAGATGATGCGGAGTCCTTTGCACGGTTGGCCTGCCTATATATTTATAGCGGCCTAGCACAGTCCTGATACGGCAAGGACTCCTTGTCTTGCGCCCCAAGCAGATGACAGCTAGCAGAATCCTTTACTAATCCCAAATCTTTTCCTTATCCAAATCCTAATTGATTCAATCCCATAATCTTAGGGATTATCCTTCCTAACTGAGCTGGACATGATCAGATTTCCTTCCTAAACGGACTCTGCCTCCTTAAATCTAGGGTAACGTCTCCATGACAGCTAAAGACAGAACCGTTTTCTCCTTCCACCCCTCGGACGCGTATGACCAAATTTTCAGCTTCATCGGGCTCACCCTCCTACTTATCACGCTCTCTGACTCTCATGCCCGTTAATGAGTTAACGAATGCTCCTAACCAATCAGGCTCAGACAAGCAGCCTATATTACTTTCTCCGAACATGGTGTCCGATCGTCGTGCGTACCAATGTCATCACCTATCGAGCTCATCCTAACACCACCTACATGCATCTCAGATGTCCAATAAGTGTCGACCATACTTAACCTACCAATCGGACTCCAACACCCATCACTGCTTACCTATTTCAAAGACGGTGCCCGATTGGTGAACCTCTAATCCATATTTCCTATCGGGCTACACATTGCTTTAGGTTGTGTCTTACCCTTGATTCACACATCCTCTTAAGCCCGATGACTACTAGCGACTTTGGGCCGGCCCGACACTCCTGCAGTCGGGCCAAAGACCATTTGACGGTTTTTGGGTACAAATAATTGCCCCCCAAAAGGTCATATCAAACGTCCCGCCTTGATTAATGTGATATTTTGAATTTGAAAGCTGCCACGTGTCCAACATGCAGAGGGTATCAGATCTTGAGAATCCCACCAGTCACTCCACATTAAATGCTGATGCGTATAAAGTGAGAGGGTTTCAAAATCTCTTCACTTTCCCAAATAACTGCATCTTCTTCCCTTTCTCTCTAGAACCAGAGCTTTTCTCTATAAAAATCTCATCTTCTCCGGTGATCAAACCATCCTTCTATTCACAGCAATGGCTCCAAAGACTGCTCCGGTGGCACCGTCTAAAGGAAAGAAACCTTTTTTGGATGGTCCACCTCCACAAAATTGGTGTAAGGAGGTAAGAGCACTGGCCAAGGCTCATGCCTCTGAGATCTCCACTGAGAGCTTCACTTATTACAGTGCTCCCGATGGCTCCTTGGTGGCGCCTGGCCTTGGTACGGCATTCTGCGACGACCGTTCGGTAACCTTCCAACCCTACTTTCCACCGGTGAAAAATAAATCGTTCCTCCAGTTACCCGCTAACTGGGGTAAAGTTTGGACAGCCACCCACCCTATTAGGAGTTGACCCATACCAGCAGCGGACTGGGATAAATGGGTGACAAGAGTATCTGCCTCTAAGGTCAAAATCTAGAAGCACACAGGTATCTATGACGCTATTATATTTAATCGGTCCAAGCTTGAAATAGATCGATCCCTTTTCTTCTCAGCCCTTCTATTCTGGTCATCGTCCTGCAATGAATTCCTCTTTTGTTGCAGTCTGATGGCACCAACCATCAAAGACATCAGCTATTTGCTCGGTCTTCATCCTCACGGGTAGGAGATAGTCTCCGGGCTAGATGTTGGAATGGCCAGCTTTACCTACCCCCAACAAGAATTTGTCAGAGATGGGGCCGTATCCCATAGATCGATTATAGCCTCGGCAGTTTCCTGACTGCCTGCATAGGTGCTGAGGGGACGGAGGTGTCCAATTTAGAACACACCACATTCCTTATCTATTGGCTCAACAAATACCTCTTCTGCTCGGCTAGTCAGGCCGTGATAAAAGAGTACACTACTTTAGCCTTGGCTCTAGCTTTAGGGAAACCTTTGGCTTTGGCTTTGGCTACTCTAGTCTGGCTCACCTAGTTCGAGGTGTGACCGACATAGTCCAATCAGGCTTCATTGCTGGAGGAAGTCGGATCTGGATACTACAGCTTTGGCTGTTCTTGTATTTTTAACAGCTTAGGCCAGCTGACTGTCAGCTAGCTAGCGTCCCCATTTTCGTCGTCCACTTTATGGATGTTACTCCCTTTTCCCACTCCTTCGAGGAGTGTTTTACCTTCTTTTATGAAGGATGTTCTAATCGGGCTCCCCCTCTCTTCACGCCTTTTTCTTCTCTCCACTTTCCCTCGTTCCTTCAACTTTTCCACAATCCTACCAATTGGGGATCAGGCACTCAGACCACTTACAATGAAATGTTTTCTAGCTACCTGGTAGCTAGGGATATCATTTTCAGCCCAAGCATACCTTTCAACAACAACAAGTGTAGGGCTGAATACTACTTTGCTCCACTCTATGCTCGTCAATTCGGGCTTTCTTAAATGGTGCCCGTTCCATCGGCCATTACTATAAATGTTGACTGGGTAGAACGCGGCTTGATTCTAAATGACGGTTAAGTTGAAGGCGGCCTTCAAATTCACACCGTTCTCTGCCCAGCCGGTCGTAACTGAAGAATTTGAGAGATGGTGGTCCGATCGGACTACCAAAATTTTTAGGAGCATTGTTCCTGAGGTACTACTACAATGTCATCAGCCACTGAGGCCGATATACCTATTTGTTCACCCGTGGCCACCCGCAGGAAGCATGTAACAAAAAGGGCAACTCCTAGAAAGTACAAGGACAAGGGCCATCCAAGAAGAAAAAACAATCAGCAGCCTCCTCTACTCGGGTATTACTCTTCTCTTCTTTGCTTTATGTTGTCCGATTAACCTTTTCCTCCTCTTGATCCCCCTTTTGTAACATTCCAGCTTGTAGATGAGGACTCCGGGGAAGATATACTGTAGACTGGACCGGGCCCTAGACCACACGTAACCTAATCCTCTGGCACCCAGTCTCAAGGTCTTCCCGCTGACCTTCTAACCTCTCCTGAACAGGCTGAGGCTTTCCTTGAACGAGTCGCAGAGAGGGTGGTCCCCCTTAGCATTGTCCCTCCTCTAACCCATTTTGATGAGGATGAGGATATTGATCCTATCAGGGGCTTGGTCTCAGAGCAAGTGGTTCTGTCCTCTAGCAATGAGGAGTTGCCTAGGGGTGATGCAACTCTGGAGACAACGAGTGAGGAGGTGGACCAAACGGTCAACCCAATAGTGGAACATACCACCAATGTTATGACAGGCCGGGTTGGTTCCACTGTCACCACGGGATTAGCCATTGAAAATGTAGAAGAACCAATAGAGGCCGATCCCATTTCTTCTAACTTCTGAGAATCCCGTCTCAAGTGATGGGGACCATGGCCTAGCGGATGCCCTGGCTGCTGTAGAAACAGTTCAAACTACTGCTGGTGTGGGCGTTGGAGCTTCCATGGAGAATTAGTTATGGTGCCTCCTCCTGGGCCAAGCCAGCAATTATCTCAACCTTCCATCTCTTAGCCTAGCGGCGAGGCCATTGTGCCACAGGATCCCTCGGCCTCCTCATCACTGCCCACTCAGGTACTATGCTTTATGCTCGGACATGTTTCTTTTCTTTCTTTTACTAGTATTATTAATCATGACTTTGGATTCTTGGACAGGCCGCCCCTTGGGTCCGGAGCCGTCTCTCCCTTTCGATGATTTTTTTACCCGTCTGGATTTGGGAACATTTGACCTGGGAGCCCTTGAGCCCGAAGCCACCTCCCTCTCAAGCATTCAAAGATCAAAAGAATTTCTCTTCGGGCTGGCCAATCATGACCTAGCCAGCCTTCCATCTTCTGCTGACATTGAAGCTGCCCTGAGCATTCTTCTGACCGACTATTCATTGTCAAACGGGCAACTTTCTCTTATACAGGAGATACAGGAGAGGCTGCTGGGCTGCCATCTCTTAGAGAGATCGACCTCTATTGTTTGAGCTGAGGCCGAAGTTCATCTTGGTGCCTGATAAAAAGTGGTGCAATTTCTCGAGGCTGCCAAGACTAAATATGAAGCTTGGAAGGTGTCTTGGGCCCAAGTGATTACTCGTGACGCTCGGGTACATGCCCGCATAGCTTCACTTAAGGCTTAGCTAGAGCAATGTGAGGTTGAGCTTGTCACCAATGACGCGGCCCTAGTAAAAATCGATGAGGTTTTGGCTTAGCTCGACGGTGATGCCTAGAAATGCAGTGATCAATTACAAGTCAGCCTCCCGCTCTCCCGAGCGTGGTTTAAAAAAATGGGCAAAGCTAAGTAAGATAGGGCTGCTACTACGAGGACCTTGGACAATCTGAGAGGAAAGCTTAGAATTTTGAATCGGCTTAGAAGCCAATTTCTAACTTCTGTACTTGTTTATTTCTTTATTCATTTTGTAAGTAAGTTGTGCTCAACTTTTATTTAATACAATGAGGTTTTTGATCATTCGGGCTTAGGTTCATAATTGAATGGTTCATATTCTAACCCCTGGATTTGGCTTGTACTCCAGATCAATAGTCTCCCATAAGGTAGGATAGTAGGATTTTAGGTACTGACTGTTTATTAGCCTGACATGAACTGTTCCATCCATATCGCGCAGCCTATATACCCCATCGTTCTTGACTTGGTGGATGATGAAAGGACCCTCCCAATTGACCGACCATTTACCGTATCGGTTGTCCTTGTCTCCGATTGGCAAGACAGCCTTCCATACCAAGTCCTCTGTGTAGAAGGACTTCTCTTTCACCCTCTTATTGTATGCTTGGGCAGCACGTAGTTTCTGTACTCTTAATGAATCTAAAGCTACTAGCCTCGTTTCATCGAGCCCTTCTAACTCAGCTACCATTGCCTCTGTGTATTCAGCGGGCTCTAGCTGATTTTGCAATGCTCTCCTAGCTGGTCGGACTATGACTTCCATAGGTAGCATAGCGTCATGCTCGTAGGTCATCATGAATGGCGTAACCCCAGTGCTAGACCTCTTAGATGTCCGATAGGCCCAAATTGCTTTAGATAATAGCTTGTCCCATTCCCTTGGGTTTTCGTTGATCATCTTCTCAATGATCCCCTTGAGGATCTTGTTGGTTGATTCGGCCTGTCCGTTAGCCTGTGCATAGTATGGAATAGAATTGAGAATCGTAATTCCTCTGCTTTCTGCAAAGGCTGATGTTTCAGTTCCAGTAAATATAGAACCTGATCAGCTGTAATGGTTTCTGGAAGGCCGAACCGGTGTATTATATGCTCTTCAATGAACTTTATCCCAGTGGCCTGAGTCACCGCCCTGTATGGTATAGCTTTGGCCCACTTCGTAAAGTAATCTATAGCCACTATAATGAAACAATGCTGGCCCGATGATGGTGAAAGTACTTTGCCAATCAAATCCATGGCCCATCCTTTAAACGGCCATGGCTTCATTCTCGTTTAAAGCTCCTTAGTCGGTACTCGTTGAATCGGGCCGTGCTTTTGGCAGGCCTGGCATCCTTTAGCGTAACTGATGCAGTCTTTTAACATACCCGGCCAGTATAGTTATACCTCCGTAAAAGCCATTTTATCTTGGTACTGGCCTGATATGCGTCGCAGATCCCTTCATGTACTTCAGCCATTACTTGCATGGGTTGCTTCTTCCCTAGGCATTTTAGGATCACATCATCACCAATGGGCTTCTTGAATAGTTCTCCATCGAGTACCACAAATCGGACTGTGAACAGCCTTACCTTTCGGTCCACCCTCACATTCGGGAGTTTTAAGTATTCGATGATAGGGATTCTCCAATCATCGTCCTCCATCAAGACCGAATTAGTTGCGGTATACAAGCCTCTCTTTGCCACTGAAGTAATGATCGGACTTGTACTGCAACAACTTGATCTTCTATGCCCTTCAGAGGGGTTGTGGCTAACCTTGCTTTGGCCAACTTATCGGCCTCTGTATTGGTAGATCGGGGTAGATAATTCACACTTATATCATCGAATGAATCCATAAGTTTAGTGGCGACTGAGTGAAACGGGCACAACTCCTAACTTTTTATTTGGAATTTCCCCGATATCTGCCCGATTACCAATCCCGAGTCGCCCTTTATGTATACAGACAATGCCCCCATCTCATTGAGTATCTCGAGTCCGATAGTGAGTGCTTCGTATTCGGCCTAGTTATTTGTACATTTAAAATTGAGCCGAAATGACATTTTTGTTTTTTTATACTTGGGTGATACAATGACAACCCCTGCCCCAGCGCCTTCTGTATTCTTAGACCCATCAAAGACCAGTGTCCATGGGACTAGGGATGTGTTTAGTATTTTAGGTGCTAGTGACAGATCTCCCAGGTTAGTAGGGTTTGGTGATGGAAAAACCGGTTTAAATTAAAGTTTTAAACGCGCAGCAGAAAAGTCAAGTTATAAAACCTTATTGGTATCCCAGGATCTACTACCCGTCAATTCCATAGATGCATACAAACAAGTGGGAGAAGAAATATACCTCAGGTCTTGAACCCAATTCTGAAAACTTCTTTCTCCTTGATGGTGCAGCAACTTCCACTCGGCTGTCTTCACTCTTATGACTCCTGCGGATGCCTTCCGGAAGGACTAGGGTTGGTGGAAACCCTAAAAGAGAGGACAGGGAAGGTTTAGGGAAACCTAAACAGTTTTTGCAGTTTCTACATATAAAAATGATGATTAAAAATATTCAGTACATAGCTGTCCTATTTATAGATTCCCAGAACAGACGGAAGCAGTCTTAGGTCTCAGAGGTCAGGCCTAACCTTCGAGCGATCGAAGTGTATTCGATCGATCGAACCTTCGATCGATCGAACAACCCTCGAGCGATCGAACCTGCCTAGACTTCAATCGATCGAGACTCCTTCGATTGATCGGACCTGCCTTGACAGCTTCCTTAAGTGTCTTTCCAAGTATCCTGGCGGAGCTAAGAGTGGGACCTCCTAGGCTCTTTATTGTTGGCTCAGACCAGTTGATTAATTCCCATGACCAAACTGTTTGATCAGCAAATTAATTGACTGATCAGTTAACGTTTACTCCACTATAAAATGATAACTGAACTCCAACGCAAAAGAACATATCCGAAGTGATAACTAGACTTGTATGGTGTACTAATGTCCCTCTACCGTCAGCATTCGTAATCATATTCAGGTAGTCGGATAACTAATACTGTCAACCTGAATCATGATTACTTCTTATATTCCTTGAGTCCCATTCACCTCTCATGATTACCAAACATGTTGATAACTACTTATCAACAAGACTGCAGTTCTCAGTAACCAACTTGGTGACATTCTCAAGGGAATGCTTACTCTGAATTAGAGGGTAGATTCTATCTTGACAATATATGTTCACAACCCTATGAACATGACACACCCAAGATACCCAGGTGTTGATCTTCTATAGACCTCACTGATTGGTAAGTCAAAACAGCTATATTCACAGTCTGTGTTCATAATCGTCTAAAGATTAAGAACACGTACCTTATACAAGTTATAAGTTCCTATCGACTGATTGACAGTCTTGAGTGTCAATAGGAAAGCTCAGGTCCGTCAATGCACTGTAAGCACTAGCATATTAACTAAGAGTTACATTCTAGTGATTGAGATTAATCACTCCATCCAATGGTAGTTAATCATGCTACAGTGTAAACCTGATGAGATATCCAGTCTCATCATCCATTGTGACAAGTTCTAAGTAACAAAGAATAGTAATTCGTATCTCACTTGTATGTATCTCATACAATGATACTTAAGGATAACAATCATCTCATGAAAGATACATACATACCTAAATGTAAAGCTGATATCCATATATTAAAATGTCAATGTCTCATATATAAAGTAATGGTTTGAGGGCACAAATCCAACAAACTCCCACTTGCACTCACAACCATACGGGATTACATCTGAGACCTAGACTATCTAGACGACGATTAA
This sequence comes from Hydrangea macrophylla, assembly GCA_033977485.1. NCBI lineage: Eukaryota > Viridiplantae > Streptophyta > Magnoliopsida > Cornales > Hydrangeaceae > Hydrangea > Hydrangea macrophylla. The sequence goes on from CM066989.1 coordinate 13,445,430, forward strand.
AGACCTTCTGCGGTAAGGCCTTTGTAAATGGATCAGCAAGATTGTTAACGCTGGCAATCTTGGTGACAGTCACATCTCCACGTTAAACAATATCTCGGATTAGATGATATTTCCGTTCTACGTGCTTTCCCTTTCCGTGGTTCCTTGGCTCCTTGGACTAAGCCACTGCCCCGCTATTATCACAATAAAGTGTAATAGGTGATAGCGACGCTGGTACCACCTCGAGCTCTATAAGAAACTTCTTGAGCCAAACAGCTTCCTTTGCGGCTTCACAAGCAGCCACATACTCAGCTTCTGTAGTTGAGTCTGCAATGCATTTCTGCCTAATGCTCCTCCAAATAACAGCACCACCTCCCAAGGTAAAGAGATGTCCGGATGTTGACTTCCCCGAATCTTTATCTGACATAAAGTTCGAGTCAGTGTATCCTACTGGAATTAACTCACTATCGCCGTACATAAGCATATATGTACGGCGGTAAAATTAATTTAGAATGTACGTACATAATACAAATATATATATGTCTATCGTATATTTATGTATCAGTCAATAAAATTAATTTAATTTTGTATCTAATACAAAATTTAGAATCCCAAAATTACAGATTTATTCATAATAAATCCATACCATAAAATAACTAGATATTTTGTATTAATCAAAGAATAAGGCTCTGGTACCACTGAAAGAAAACCATGTGGAACCCTTAAAGGTTCACGCAGCGGAAAACAAAAATTAAATGGTTTCCTAATTAAACCCATGATCAAGTCTATGATGTATACAATATACATACAACATACATAGGGGATTAATCGAATAGTTACCCTTGTAGCGTGCTTTACAAAATATCAATTCCCTTTCGTCCCACGAACAGTTCACCAAACCCTCCAATCGTCCGATCTCTAAAAGTATCCACACGAGCAATTCACGAATTGGAAGAAGCATGTAATTTTTCTTCAACAAATTGAAGAACACTAAACAAGATCACAATATATTATATATGTATGACCATACGGTTGTTAGGAGAGGAGTTTTTGTTGGGAAATATTTAGGTGTGCTAGCATTACTTTTTGTTTCCCATACCTCATATATATAAAAACTATAAGACTCATTCCTAATCTAATTAGGAAACTATATTTTATTGGAAGACTTTCTTAAATCAAATATAAACTAATAGTATTATTATACTACTTCCATATTAACAACTTAATATCAAGTAGACCCCTCACAACTTCTTCCAATTACACATTGCCCTTTTGTGTGTGACCTCTTAGGTTCATACTAATCTGGTAGTAGACACTAACACTTTAAAGTATTATAATTAGAACCCTTTCTAATTTATTTAAATTAGAACATCTTCTAATTCTGCCTTGTAGAAATAATTTATATTAATATTTATTATTTCTGGGCTTCTACTAGTCATGAGTGACACCTAGCAGTATATCATGACACACCCCAGACAGTCTGAAAAATAGTGAACCTTTCCATTAACAGTTACCATACAATTCAATCCTTCTATCAAACAATGTCCCAATTAAATCTCTTGGGTAATGGACATATTATCAAACCCAGATTTAATTATATGTTCTCGAACTAATTGATATTTCTCTATTTGGTGAAATTAGAAAACTCTTTCTAATTCTCACCCTGCCCTGGCCAGGAAGCTTTACTTGAGATATATCATAGAAGATCACATTGGACATTCACTCCCTCACTTGAGAGTGATAGATTCCTTATTGTACATTCACATGTCTCCATGTATGACTTATTATACCCAACAATACATGAATATGCGTTTGATTAAAACATAAACACCATGCACATTAAAGCATAATAACTTATACACAAGACAACAGTAATGTCTCAGGTCTAAGGATTACTTGTACCACTGTAACTAAGAACAATCCATTGATAGATAAGTAAAACTCCATTTGGATATTCCTAATAGTTGATCACGTTCAGTGAACTTGTTCTATAACAAGCACCCATATGTCTGTTCCAGTGTCCCCACACTGATGACTTAAGACTAGTCATATTTTATCAAATAAAATAAACATGGCACATGTTAGTCTAACCAGATTATCAAAGGCCCAATTTAATAATCCTACGACTAAGAACAATTTTAGAATAAAGCAACTGAGAAGTATATGGTCTTATTCCTTAACTCTTTAAGTATATACCTTCTAACCTTTAATTCTATGGACATATCATATAGATGTTAAACATCAATAATGATAAATAATAAACTTGCCCTTTATTAATATGAAATTGTCATTACAAGGTAATATTCCTAAAACACTACTCCAATCTAATTGGCTTTTAGGGCATACTACTAACAGTAGCTACTTAACAGTTCACTACTTGTCATTCTGAAGTCAGTAAATATTTACTGACTTTCCAAAAAAATTATTAAAAATATAAAAAAAATAATGGCATGTTTTTGGGTATTTCAATATTTAAAACTTTTGAAAGTTTGGTGTTGCTTATTTCTATCTATAGATTTGGTATAATTTTATTTGCTTTCCTTAAATTGTGTTGCCCTTAATTTTATTTGGTTTCTCTAAATTTTTTTAAAAAAAATTTGCCAGAAGAAAGAAGAACTTTATTACAATTATAACAAATTACAATCTTCTCTACATTATTCTTATTCTTTTTGGTTTGACATAATAGCCCCATAACTAATTTACATGTTTTGATTCTTGAGTTTCTTAGAGCATCCACGATGGAGTTCTTAAACTTAAGGGAAACTTAGACTAAATTGTTGTACAGGCCAGAGGGCGCTAGCAATGGGAAATAAGGGGTCGGCACAAACTGTGCCGTGTGAAGAATGGTGCGGCACACATTGTGCCGTATGAAATGGTGCGGCACACATTGTGCCGTTTGGAATGGAAAATGTGCAACTAACACAAAAAAAAAAAAAGAGAAGAAAAAAAAAAGGAAAATGATCCAAATGCCACACACTATGCCGTTTGGGAAGCACATGACATAGTGTGTGGCGTGCGGTGGTGATAATTGGTGAAACGGCACAGTGTGTGCCGTGCGGTAAAGGGACGGCACACTGTTTGCCGTATGGCTTGTACATTAGTGAAACTTAGGAGTACCACAAAGTTAAGTTTCACTAAGTTTCACTATCCTATACATTAGTTAAACACACATTATTGTTAATGGTTTTCTGCTAAGTTCTGCTAAGTTATCTTAAGTTGTTGAACCAATTAGGCCCATTGTTGATGCTCTTAGGGTAACTATTTTAAATGTTCTGATTCTTGATTTTGTTTAAATTAAAAATTTTGTCCTAAACAAATTTTATTTCTTTACGGCTTTCCTATGACTGTGCTTTCCCATTTTCGATGTGCTATATGGATTTTTGCATATAATGCAGTGGTTGGATTTCTGCCACTTCTAGTCAGCTACAGGTTCTGGGTGGCTTTATAAGCTGAGTTTTTTGGGATTCTGCAGTTGTTCTAGGTGGCTATCTTGTTTGAAGCTTGCTGTTGCCCGATGTTATATAATTACTAGATTTTTATTTGCAAAGGTGACTCTTGCCTCGTTTGGGGACTATGGAAGATTGCTTTCTTCTTATGGTTGTGTGATTCAATGTACAGCTGATGGTTGTGGATTTCTTGTCTCCTGCGGTCGAGGTAGGTTTGTGGCAACTACCAAAAATGCTAGGTGCACATTGAATTGCACAGCCAATTGCACAAACGTTCAGCACAAGGTTGGACCTTGTGCTGAAAAGTCTGCACATACCTTTTTGAGTGTGCAGGCTTTTCAGTACAGGGTCCAACCTTATGCTGCACGTTTGTGTAGTTGGTTGTGCAATTCATTGTGCACCTAGCATTACTCGACAGCTACTCAGAAGTTGCTACAAATTGTCTCTTAGACTTTTTGAGTGTGCAGGCTTTTCAGCACAAGGTCCAACCTTGTGCTGCATGTTTGTGCAATTGGTTGTGCAATTCATTGTGCACCTAGCATTACTCGGCAGCTACTCGAAAGCTGCTGCAAATTGTCTCTTAGATTTAACGTTTTCCTGTGTTTGTATTTTCATTAGTGTTTGATTTGGCCTTCTTTTCTGATGCTTTTGGGTGGGTGGGTGGGTGGGTGGGTGGGTTGGTTTGTTTGGAGTGCTTTTCTAACTTACGTCTATTACTCTTCCCGTCCCATTTTGTGAGTCCATTTTAATTGGGAACTTAACTTATTAAGTGGACAAGAAGAATCTACACTTACTTTGCACAATTGCCCCTAATCATTACAACTTTTTTAGTTTTGTCTTGGTGTAGATTTCAATGAAGGGTAGTTTTGGAAAGTGAGTAAAAATTATACACCAAATTAGGAAAGTGGACACTAATTTTGGGACATCCCAAAATAAAATACAGGACTCACAAAATGGGACGGAGGAAGTATATTGTTTTGGTTTAGCTTTTGGGGTGAGGTGATGATAGCCTTTTGAGAAGTTATTCAGTGAGCCCGTCATTCCACGTCAGCATGATGACTTGGTGTGACCTCCCCAATAAAAAGAAGCCATGTGCCCACTAACATTAGGAGGTTATAACATGTGGTGGGTAGTTTTTTTTTAAAAAAAAATTTGATAACCACATGGCATGATCCCATAGAAGTAGGGGGTATATGTGTGGTTGAGATTGAGAGGTCACACCACGACATCATGCTGACGTGGCTTGACGGGCTCACTAAATAATTTCGCCTTTTGGTCTCTGCAATGTCTGCTTTCTTAAATAAATTGCTACTCAAAAAAAATTTATAGCCTCCATTATTTGCTTCCCAGCCTTCCTCAGTTCCTCCTATAAAAAAAACAAAAATGCTATACGCACAACCTATTTCATTACTTATTCCACAATCAGGAAATCTTGACCATTGATTTTGGTGGGTTCCGTGCAGGACCATATGAGATCCCCATGGAGCCCATCAAAATCAATGGCCAAGATGTACAGTTATGAAATAGGTTGTGAAATAGGTTGTGTGTGTAGCATTACTCAAAAAAAAAAAAAAATACCAACTACTTCCTTATTTTCATGTGATAGAGTTTGATTTTTCTAAGTACTATACTTTTTGATGATCTATCTTCTTCATGGGATTGGCCATAGGGATTTTTAATTTTATAAATTATGCTATTATTAATTTATGAGTTAATTATAATTCAAGGGTAAATTTTAACAGTTTCATTTTAGTCTGAAACAACTGTAGGGTTAAATATCCAATTTTAAACCAAAAAAGTGAAAGTAGTTCTAATAAGGATAAAATGTATTTAACCCTTAATTTAATTATAAGTTGATTCAAAACTTTTTAATATTTTTTTACTCTCCTCCCAAAAATCAGCCTGATGGTCTTCTTTTTTTTTTTCAGAAGAAAAGAGTTAATTAAATTAAAAAAAAGTATACAAATGCACAAGAGACATACCTAAAGATATTACTCAAAAATCAAATGAACCAATTGTCAAGAAACTGACAAAAGACACTACCAAGGCCCATTAACCCATGTGTCAGAAAAATAATGTTAGGCACACTTTGAAATCCACACTGAATTTGACATGTTATGCTTTAAGTACATGTACCTTGTGCTGTGTGAATTTTTCACACTTTTCTATGCACCACTTATACAGTACATAGTACATGCATTTAAAGCTAGGTGTCAAATTCAGTGTGGATTTCAAAGTGTGTCTCGCATTACTGAATTTGACATGTTATGCTTTAAGTACATGTACCTTGTGCTGTGTGAATTTTTTACACTTTTCTATGCACCACTTATACAGTACATAGTACATGCATTTAAAGCTAGGTGTCAAATTCAGTGTGGATTTCAAAGTGTGTCTAGCATTACTCGTGTAAGAAACATTGGAAAATTAAAACAATGGGCAAATGCAAGCCAGCTATACGTAGACCGAAGGAGATATTTTTGGGTACCCTCAAGGTACCACGTGGCATATCACTTGTTATCCCGTACCCAATAGAAGCGCGTCACACGAACAATGAAACCCAGCATAAAAAAATTTAAATGACCCAATAATCCTGTGTGGCGCTACCTCATTGGGTGTAGGACACCACATAAGCGCTACCGTAAGGTTACACAAAAACTTCTCAAAGGAGAAATTTTTGGGTACCCTCAAGGTACCACGTGGCATATCACTTGGTATCCCGTACCCAATAGAAGCGCGTCACACGAACAATGGAACCCAGCATAAAAAAATTTAAATGACCCAATAATCCGGTGTGGCACTACCTCATTGGGTGTGGGACACCACATAAGCATTACCTTGAGGGTACACAAAAACTTCTCAAAGGAGATATTTTTGGGTACCCTCATGGTTCCACATGGCATATCACTTGGTATCCCGTACCCAATAGAAGCGCGTCACACGAACAATGGAACCCAGCATAAAAAAATTAAAATGACCCTATAATCCTGTGTGGCGCTACCTCATTGGGTGTGGGACACCACATAAGCGCTACCTTGAGGGTACAAAAAAACTTCTCAAAGGAGAAACTTTTGGGTACCCTCAAGGTACCACGTGGCATATCACTTGGTATCTCGTACCCAATAGAAGCGCGTCACACGAACAATGGAACCCACCATAAAAAAAATTTAAATGACCCAATAATCCAGTGTGGCGCTACCTCATTGGGTGTGGGACACCACATAAGCGCTACCTTGAGGGTACACAAAAATTTCTCCTTTGAGAAGTTTTTGTGTACCCTCAAGGTAGCGCTTATGTGGTGTCCCACACCCAATGAGGTAGCGCCACACCGGATTATTGGGTCATTTAAATTTTTTTATGGTGAGGAGAAATTTTTGGGTACCCTCAAGGTACCACGTGGCATATCACTTGGTATCCCGTACCCAATAGAAGCGCGTCTCACGAATAATGGAACCCAGCATAAAAAAGTTTAAATGACCCAATAATCCTGTGTGGCGTTACCTCATTGGTTGTGGGACACCACATAAGCTCTACCTTGAGGGTACACAAAAACTTCTCATACCATGGGCCCACCCAAGCGCAAACCAATGAATCACAATGGTGGGAAAAAAGCTGCAAAAATCAAAAGTAAATCCTCAGTGAGAGGCGCGCAAAAAATGCAATACATCACCACGCTCACTCATGCACGTGTAACACACCACACCGCATAACCTCCATTCCGACCAAACAAGACGCCGAAAAAATTCAAAGTATTAGTGTATATTGCAATATGGTTTTTGGTTCTATTGAACGTGCATGTATGGTTTGAATTGTTCAGTAGCGGTTTTTGCCACTGGAGACGAATTTATTGTCATTTTAATGGAGAACAAATTTCTTTACTAATGTGAGATCTTCTATTTTTGTTGTAAGCACAATTCACTACAGTTTGAAGTTTTTATGCAAGTGGAGTTGAATAAGGGCCAAACACATATATGTATGGTTTGAATTGTTTGGTAGTGTCTTTAGCCATTGACAATATCTAGTATATATATATAACGAGAAACATGTAGACCATGTATACATTGTGCTCTTACTGTCTTATAACCAATACAACAGACAAAACTTTATGATATCCTTGTCTTTATTACAACGTTAAATCTACTAGACAATCAACAAAACATTGAAGTGGAAGGGTACAAATGTTAAGCCAAACGAGGCTTAGCAAGAGCAATCAATGGCTCAGCAAGAAAGAGATCATTAACAGACTCATTTTGCTCAATGCGAGACAATGTGGGTGGGACACTCCATGTAAAGGCTTGAAGAAGTCGAGCTGACAACATTGTAGTCATATTTGAACCCAGCGTCACCCCGACACAGCCGCGCCTTCCAGTACTGAACAAAAATATGCGCAAGTCTAGATCAGCTAGCACCACCTCCGAGCCGTCATCCTTGAGGTGGCGCTCTGGTCTAAACTCTAACGGCTCATCCCAAACTCGAGGGTTTCGACCTAGTCCAGGACGGCTCAAAAGAACATGGCTGCCCTCTGGGATGAAGTAGCCGGCTACAACGGTGTTAGATGTGGACACGTGGGGTACGTTGAAAGGCGTGATCGGGTGGAGACGAAATCCCTCTCTTGCACAAGCCTTGACGTAGTTGAGATGTGAGAGATCAGACTCTTGGACGAGTCTTTCCTTTCTAACTACACTATCAAGCTCATCTATTGCCCTTTGAAGTGTGTCCAGTTGATTTATCATCTCTGCAATTACCCATTCCACGCAGGTTGATGGGTTTTCCACTGCTGCTATCATCAATTCCAGTGGAACAATTGAAAAATTAGCTAATTAAGTGAATCTAATTATTGTTGCAATTACAATTACTATTGATTTTCGTTACACATATAGAAAAAGAGAGTGGTTGACATTGATTATTTACTATGCATTCCAATTTTGTTACTTTACTTGGGAAACTATGATAGTTTTTATTCAAGAAGAAATGAATTTATGAGGCATGCAGGAATCTGATATGGAGTTAGTGTTGAACAGTATGAGTTTATAAACTCCCTACAAAAAATTTTTAACATCCCCAAAACAAAAGAACATGTAAGATTTTTGAAAATTTTGAATTTCATGCATAACCCTATCAATGGGGTGTTGTCAAAAATTTTATTTTCAAATGTATCACACTATCACTACCCTAGTTAATTTATAGCTCATTTAGGATTAGCATTCGTAGATGAAACCGCGACATATAAGCATTGTCAAACGACTTTTTCATGAACTCTCTTAAACCAATACTTATGACCTTCTACTACTCTCAAACCCAAGCTTCCCACGCAATTTATATACAGAAAGATTAGGAGAATAAGAGAAAGTCTTACAATAATTTGAGCTTTTATCTCTTCTGGTGAGAGTAATTGATCACCACTCGAATCCTTTAGCATAATCTGCACACCAAGCAAGTCCTCTTGCTCATCTTTCCATTGTTGAATCCTCTGGTCAATTTCTGGGTCATGATACTTCCTTACACTCCCAACAGCCTTCCTAATGATCTTTTCATGACCATCTAAAATCGACCCGAAGTCTAAAAAATGGAACAAAGTCAGAAATACAAAATGAATTAAGATAGTTAAGGATAATGAAGAGCGCGACCATGTGCTCTTCTTCCTCACCACCAGGTCCTCCATCAACCATTCCCTCTCCAAAAAACCTCTTGTTAAAAATCATTTTTCTTATCACATTTCCACAATAGTGTTCGGCAGCGATCCTCACGTTCACGGTCCCTCCGTTGACCAAGTTCATGCACTGGTTGTAGATATAGAAGAGAAGATGATCTGCTTCTTCGGCTCTTTTGTCATGAAGCCACCGATGTTTTGCCGGTGACAACACATTTGAAGATAGGACTCGTCTCATTTCTTCCATTGTTCACCAAGGGGCGTGAGTACAGTTGACAAATAGCCTGAACTCGTGAGATCGGCTGCCATGATAACTGGCCTTGACGAAAAAATAGAATCTTGTTTTTTCAAGAATTCTAGGCTAATTTCAGGGAATGTGACAGGAATGACATGAACATTCCCAAGACGTATACAAGCGATCTTGGTGTTCATGTCGGCCTTCATTTGTTGTATCCAACAAAAAGCTGTTTTGCTTTTTAGCATTTCTGGGATGTTACCAATAATTGGCCATGGTTTAGGGCCTGGAGGAAGTAGTACTTGGAAAGGAATAAGTAGATAATGGACATGAGAGGAATGGTGATGATTAAGGTCATACGGGTTGCTAAAAGATCAAAGGTGGCCATGTCAATCAATTGTGAGCTTTATTATGGGGTTCTTGGTCACTTTGTACTAAGTAGTATTTGTGCCTATATGTTTTCAATGAGATATCAAGTTCAATATCCCTTGCTTTACATATATAGAGAAGTTTTGGTTTGTCAAACAATGGCCCATGACAACACCCACTTTAGATATTGTTTTTGTGGTGTAAGGTTATTCTTGAATCTCTTGGTCTCCCGCTGTGTTGCTAAGAGACTAGCAACACGCTAGTTGAGGGGTGTGATTTGTGTCCAATATTGCATTCTTGACTTTATGATTATACTTGATCGGCGACGAATAGTTGCCGTTTATAGTCCTAAAAATACGCTTTGTTAGCTCATTTCATGTAGTTATTAAGTGATTTTTAATTAGTATTCTATATTTTGTAGATTTTGGAGCTTTAATATGAAAATGCACAAAAATCCAATGATTAGTGGCTTTGGAAGTCATTCTGGACTCAAACGGTGCTTCCGGTGAAAGCTGAATGCAGTAGTAGTCTCGGAAAATTGCATTTTTGACAAATAATACTTTGGATTTGAGAAATTTCTCCAGAGATATAAAATGTAGATCTTCGAGTTACGGACGCATGGCTTCAAACGGCGAGTTAATCCGAGTTCCGAGCAAAAAGTTATCGCAATTCTACGAAAGTCGCGCAGTGCAGCGAAAAGGACCTCGCGCGAGCGGGTCGCGCGAGCGGGTCGCGCGAGCGACCTGTGCAAAAATCAAAAACACGTATTTTGTTAAATTAAAGTGCCCAGCGAAGGTGGTTTGTGCATATGACGTCCAGATTACAAAATATAGCAGTTTTAGTGCGATTTGGCTTAGGAAAGCTTCCTAAATCCTTCCAAACTCTATATAAATCCTATTCTAAATCAAATTTAGATATAAAAATCATTACACACTAATATACACATGAATATACAGCCATAATAGACAATTTTTTTAGCCATTGAAGAGAGAAAAGCAAAGAGAAGAAGAAGAAGACCAAGGATTCCCATGGCCTCCTCCATCAACCTCTTGCTATTCATCAATTCCATGGCCAACTAAACCTAGATCTAGGGTTTCAATGAAACCCTAGCCAAGTAATAGGGTTTTATTTATGTTTTTATTTTAGTTTTATTATGTATGGATGATGATTACATGTTCCAAGGATTTTTATAAATAAATCGTGCTTTTATTGATTAAATCATTACTTTCAAAGTTTATTCTTGTCTTAGATCTATTTTGACTGTGATGTGCTCAATGATCTATGCTTGCTGTGCTTGTTTAGAATATTTACATGTAATGGTGCTTAAATTGAATTGTGCTATCAAGTATCCGAATAGTCCATGCCTAGATTAGACGGATTATACTACAACCCTAGTTTAGTGTGGGATAATTCGTGCTAACCGAAGATGGATTATGTTGGTGCTTGAACCATAGTTATTTTCTTGACGGAGGAATTGGGCTTGTAGCTACAATTCCCCATTATCATCCAACTTAATAGGCTAAAGTGATTCATAAATATTCCTATTATGAAGCTAGTGGTGGATTTGCAATCCTAGGTTCCCTTTAAATATCTTTAAAACAACTTTAATTGCTTTCATAATTTAGATTTACTTTTATTGTTCTTAGTTTTATTAAAATCAAATCAAAATCTATTTTTCTTAATTAATTAGATTTAGGTTTTAAAATTAAAGCACGGTAGTTAATCAATCTCTGTGGGTTCGACCTTTACTTCCACACTGCAAATCTTTAGAAAAGTAAAGTATACTTTTATATATTGATATTGACAACATCAATACTCTTATTGAACACTAATCATCACCTAATCCGGAAGATTTAATGGATAAATTGTACTTTTGATAATCCCCTTTACTCTCTTTTTACTAATAATAATCTCTTTCTTGTAGGTTTTGTGAACTTGGTTGAAATGGAACCAAGCCCTTGTGACATTCATGTCATAAAAAAGGCAAGGGAATGCAAGTCAGCAGAGGCGGATCGATCCAGCCTTAAGCCGTAGATTAATATGTGGATTTGAAGGAAGCTACTGCCCAAAAAAGAAAGTCAATTCGGATTGATCTGGCCTTACATCGCGGATCTATCCGCAGATTTGAAGGAAGCCATTGCCCAGAATTTCAATATCGAATCGATCCGGCCTCAAAGGGCAGGTCGATCCGTGATCCTGGACAAAGATTCGGCTTGCGTATAATAATATCGGATCGATCTGGTCCTAAGCCGCGGATCGATCTGATCCTGCTGGGTTTTTTCTCTTTTTAATTATAGGTTTGCCATTTGGTTTTGGGGTTATAAATAGGAAGAAGCATTTTTCTTAAGGTTATCTTTATCTTACTTAGTTTGTATTTTGGGGATTTTTGCATCCTCTCTCTCTCCATAACTCCTCTTCCTCTTGCAATCAATTTTTCAATCTACCACAACCTATATTTAAGTTCTAGAGAGAGAGAGAGTGAGTTGTTCTTGTATTGAATGCTTTCAAGATTGGTTTTATATATGGAAGTTCTTTTCATTCTTATGAGGATGCCTTTGTGTTGGTATTATCTTTCTCTCCCTCTCTTTAATATGTTTGCTTTTACATTCATGAATAGCTAAATTATGAGCTCTAATGTATGATTTTAATGTTTTGTAGTATTTCTAGGATTCATATGTGTTCTGCTTGATTTCTTAGGACTCCACTTGTATTGTCAAGCATCATAAGTTGTTAAACCCTTAGTTTTGAACCCCACCTTATGTATTTCATGAAAGTTTCACATTGTAGGTTGACAACCACATGTTTGATAGTTTACTTCAATGAAATTCTCTACCCTAGAAAATGCTACATACACTGAATCAATTTGTTGGTTGGTCCAAGGTGGGGGAATGCTCCCCAATCTTGATTTCTCTATTTGGAAAACCCCAAATCTCTAATTAAAACTTGTCTTTGATTAAAGCACATTTCTTGCTTTGAAATTAGTCATTGTATTATAATTAGTGCTAATTGAAAACTCGCGCATAGTCGAAAAGACTTAATTTTACTTCTTAGTTTATTAATTACTCCTCGCATTGTAATTGGTTATTTAGCTTCTATAAGAGTCGTTGCATTCCAATCCCTGTGGACTCGACACCCTACTTCCAAATACTTTATTTTTATTAGAGTTAACAAAGAACTTGATTTGACAATATCAATACAATTTGAGAAAAACTCCCCCACAAATACAGAAAACTTTCAAGTGAAAGCCATAACTCAATCACGACACAATGCTATATCCGAAACAAAACTTATAAAAATAAAAACATATATTAAAAAAAACGAATAACCCTCACCCTTTGTCCCTAACAAAATAAAACCAAAAACAAGTACTCGCGAATCTACCACCACTAGTAATACAAAACTTGTACATAGTTAATTGCAAGTTTCTTTGTTGGGCATTAGTTAGTTTGTCCAAACTAGAATAATAATTCATTATTTTGCTTAAATAACATTACAATTTCCCATAAAAAAAAAATAAAAATAATAAAAGACTTTACAAGGATGGTAATAACAACTATGTCATCTTTTCCAAGTATAGGATCGGAAATAAATTAAGAATGACTTGTAAAGGACCGTAAGGCCGTAACCACCCCTTGGGCATCTATTTTACATTAAACAAATGGCTTGATTATTACATTCAGTTATTCAACTTATACACTATTTAACCTACTTTGTTTGGACGGACTTCCTTAAATTTATTGAATTAGATATGAGGTTGGCATCCAAGTAAGCATCATTCAAATAATTTTTTTTAGTCAGTAAGACAAAATGTATTCCATTATTACCATTGGTATGTTCACATTACGAAGTTAACCCATGTGATCGTCATACCACAACTGTTGTGATTTTTCTTTATTGTGATAGAAGGTGCAAATTACAAGGGATATGCTCTACCAACTTATGCAAAGGAAACAAAAAATATATAATAAAGCTCAAGACATGGCAGAAGAGGCTATCAAAGGGCACCCAAACTACAAAGATGGGGCCAACAGCACAGAGACTTAGCTAAATCAAAGCTCAATCAAACAGTAGGCTAAAATAAACATAGGGCCCAAACCAATCAACCAGGGAGCATATGATCTTTGGCGGCCTTGTGATTACTTCCTTTAGATTTCTCCTTAATTTGTCTTCTTTTTCTTCGACCTAGAAGAAGAAGGATTCTTTGCTCATTTCAATCCCTTCCTCAATAGTTTCATCCATGTACACCTCACAATCAGTATCTATCTTATTAAGTGTTTGAAATCTGTTAGACATGTTAGCTTCCATCACTAGAGGATTTTTTTTTCATAAAAGCAATGCTATGCTTCCCAAATTCAAATTCCTAATTTTCATTCCAAATGATGTAGTAGTGGGATCATGCATTCATTAATCATGATGGGACCAATTCAACATCATCCAATCAAAATTCAGGAGGCTCACTGCCACATCATTGGGATGTGAATTTGGGATTAAAATTTGGAAAACATATCATTACACTTTTCATATATATAAGAAATTAATTCATTGAATGATTTACTAGTCGTGACCTGCTGAGCGAAAGCATCAATTCATACACTCTGGCAGCCCAAGAGGGGGTCAACTACCCTTTCCTTCCCACTATCCTTAGGAGTCATACAGAACATTTGGCATATATAGTACTCTCTCCGTCACATTTTATGTTTCCCTTTTCTTTTTGGATGTCCCAAAAGTGTTGTCGACTTTCTTAAATTAGCATGCAAATTTTACTTAGTTTCTTAAACTACCCTTCCTTGTAATCAACACCAAAACAAAACAAAACAAAAAAAAGTGCAATGATTATGAGCAATTGTAAAAAGTAGGTATAGATTCTTTTTGTCTCCTTAAATAGTTGAATTCCCTAAAAGGGACACAAAAATAGAACAGACGGAATATATGCTATAACAACCTTAGATTTTCCTTTCCAAACAATCTCAAACCATAGACCATCTCAAATAGACCTGTCCAAAGAAGATTTCTTATTGTTTAGGTCATTCTGGGAAGACTTACCAAGAACTTCCTATTTATTATAGTCATAGGTAGTAGCCGGGTATGCTCTAAGTTTAATGTTTAAGTACTCATAGTGGGGGATGGTTCACAGACCGGTAACGAGGAGAGTGAACACGTGTGCATGGCCCGAGAGCTCATTAGTTGCATTGCTTAGGCAACATTTATTGCACCACATATCACTTTTGGTTATGGGATCCATCTTGTATATCTATAATATTTTCTACTAAGCCGTTGTGCTTAATGAATCTATAAAAACTCTTTTCGGGTGATCTTGATAGGGGCAAGACTCACGGATAGCTCGATGCTTAAATCTAATGTTTTTGATAGCTCCTCACAAGAAATCTTATTCTTTTGAACTTACTTAGCATAGTTCTTTTGTCAAGCTTATAATAGTTGTAATTCGATATCATTCATGTTAGGATCAAATTATAGAACTTACAAGTGATTGGGTTTAAATTCTTTCATCTATGTTATTTGTAAGCTATGACTAATAAGCCCATAACTAATTTACATGTTTTGATTCTTGAGTTTCTTAGAGCATCCACGATGGAGTTCTTAAACTTAAGGAAAACTTAGGCTATGTTGTTGTATAGGCCAGAGGACGCTAGCAATGGGAAATAAGGGGACGGCACAAACTGTGCCATGTGAAGAATGGTGCGGCACACATTGTGCCGTGTGAAATGGTGCGGCACACATTGTGCTGTTTGGAATGGAAAATGTGCAACTAACACAAAAAAAAAAAGGAAAATAATCGAAACGGCACACACTATGCCGTTTGGGAAGCACATGGCATAGTGTGTGCCGTGTGGTGGCGATAGTTGGTGAAACGGCACAGTGTGTGTCGTGCGGTAAAGGGACGACACACTGTGTGCCGTATGGCTTGTACATTAGTAAAACTTAGGCGTACCACAAAGTTAAGTTTCACTAAGTTTCACTATCCTATACATTAGTTAAACACACATTATTGTTAATGGTTTTCTGCTAAGTTCTGCTAAGTTATCTTAAGTTGTTGTACCAATTAAGCCCATTGTTGATGCTCTTAGGGTAACTAATTTAAATGTTCTGATTCTTTATTCTGTTTAAATTAAAAATTTTGTCCTAAACAAATTTGATTTCTTTACGGCTTTCCTATGACTGTGCTTTCCCATTTCCGAGGTGCTGTATGGATTTTACATATAATGCAGTGGTTGGATTTCTGCCACTTCTATTCAGCTACTGGTTCTGGGTGAGATAAGCTGAGTTTTTGGGATTCTGCACTTGTTCTAGGTGGCTATCTTGTTTGAAGCTTGTTGCTGTCCAATGTTATATAAGTACTAGATTTTTATTTGCAAAGGCGACTCTTGCCTCGTTTGGGGACTATGGAAGCTTGCTTTCTTTTTATGGTTGTATGATTCAATGTGCAGCTGATAGTTGTGGATTGCTTGTCTCCTGCGGTCGAGGTAGGTTTGTGGTAACTACCAAAAATGTTAGGTGCACATTGAATTGCACAACCAATTGCACAAACGTGCAGCACAAGGTTGGCCTTGTGCTGAAAAGTCTGTACATACCTTTTTGAGTGTGCAGGCTTTTCAGTACAGGGTCCAACCTTATGCTGCATGTTTGTGCAATTGGTTGTGCAATTCATTGTGCACCTAGCATTCCTCGACAGTTGCTCGGAAGTTGCTACAAATTGTCTCTTAGACTTTTTGAGTGTGCAGGCTTTTCAGCACAAGGTCCAACCTTGTGCTGTACGTTTGTGCAATTGGTTGTGCAATTCATTGTGCACCTAGCATTACTCGGCAGCTACTCGAAAGCTGCTGCAAATTGTCTCTTAGATTTAACGTTTCCTGTGTTTGTATTTTCATTAGTGTTTGATTTGGCCTTCTTTTCTAATGCTTTTGGGTGGGTGGGTGGGTGGGTTTGTTTGGAGTGCTTTTCTAACTTATGTCTATTACTCTTTCTGTCCCATTTTGTGAGTCCATTTTAATTGGGAACTTAACTTATTAAGTGGACAAGAAGAATCTACACTTACTTTACACAATCCCCCTAAATTATTACAACAACTTTTTTAGTTTTGTCTTGATGTAGATTTCAATGAAGGGTAGTTTTGAAAAGTGAGTAAAAATTATACACCAAATTAGAAAAGTGGACACTAATTTTGGGACATCCCAAAATGAAATACAGGACTTACAAAATGGGGCGGAGGAAGTATATTGTTTTGGCTTAGCTTTTGGGGTGAGGTGATGATAGCCTTTTGAGAAGTTATTCAGTGAGCCCATCACGCTAAGTCAGCATGATGACTTGGTGTGACCTCCCCAATAAAAAGAAGCCATGTGCCCACTAACACTAGGAGGTTATAACATGTGGTGGGTAGTTTTTTTTAAAAAAAATTTGTTAACCACATGGCATGATCTCCTAGAAGTAAGGGGTACATGTGTGGTTGAGATTGAGAGGTCACACCACGACATCATGCTGACGTGGCTTGACGGGCTCACTAAATAATTTCTCCTTTTGGTCTCTGCAATGTCTGCTTTCTTAAATATATTGCTGTTCAAAAAAATATTATAGCCCCCATTATTTGCTTCCCTGCCTTCCTCGGTTCCTCCTATAAAAAAAAAAAAAACAAATGTCATACGCACAACCTATTTCATAACTTATTTCACAATCAGAACATCTTGATCATTGATTTTGGTGGGTTCCGTGCAAGACCATGTGAGATCCCCATGGAGCCCATCAAAATCAATGGTCAGAATGTACAGTTATGAAATAAGTTGTGAAATAGATTGTGTGTGTAGCATTACTCAAAAAAAAAAAAAAAAAAATATATATACCAACTACTTCCTTATTTTCAGGTGATAGAGTTTGATTTTTCAAGTACTATACTTTTTGATGATCTATCTTCTTCATGGGTTTGGCCATAGGGATTTTTTAATTTTATAAATTATGCTATTATTAATTTATGAGTTAATTATAATTCAAGGGTAAATTTTAACAGTTTCATTTTAGTCTGAAATAACTGTAGGGTTATATATCCAATTTTAAACCATTAAAGTGAAAGTAGTTCTAATAAGGATAAAATGTATTTAACCCTTAATTTAATTATAAGTTGATTCAAAACTTTTCAATATTTTTTTTCTCTCCTCCCAAAAATCAGTCTGATGGTCTTCTTTTTTTTTTTTTTTTTTCTCAAAAGAAAAGAGTTAATTAAATTAAAAGAAAGTATACAAATGCACAAGAGGCATACCTAAAGATATTACTCAAAAATCAAATGAACCAATTGTCAAGAAACTGACAAAAGACACAAGCAAGGCCCATTAACCCATGTGTCAGAAGAGTAATGTTAGGCACACTTTGAAATTCACACTGAATTTGACTTGTTATGCTTTAAGTACATGTACCTTGTGCTGTATGAATTTTTCACACTTTTCTATGCACCACTTATACAGTACATAGTACATGCATTTAAAACTAGGTGTCAAATTCAGTGTGGATTTCAAAGTGTGTCTTGCATTACTGAATTTGACATGTTATGCTTTAAGTACATGTACCTTGTGCTGTGTGAATTTTTCACACTTTTCTATGCACCTCTTATATAGTACATAGTACATGCATTTAAAGGTAGGTGTCAAATTTAGTGTGGATTTCAAAGTGTGTCTAGCATTACTCGTGTCAGAAACATTGGAAAATTAAAACAATGGGCAAATGCAAATAGACCAAAGGAGAAATTTTTGGGTACCCTCAAGGTACCACGTGACATATTACTTGGTGTCCGTACCCAATAGAAACACGTCACACGAATATAGAACCTAGTATAAAAAAATTTAAATGACCCAATAATCTGGTGTGGCGCTACCTCATTAGGTGTACACAAAAGCTTCTCATACCATGGGCCCACCCAAACGCAAACCAATGAGTCACAATGGTGGGAAAAAAGCTGCCAAAATCCAGTGTAAATCCTCAGTGAGATGCACGCAAATAATGCAACACATCACCACGCTCACTCATGCGCGTGTAACACACCTCACCGCATAACCTCCATTCCGACCAAACAAGACGCCGGAAAAACCTTATGGTCTGCTTTAGTAAGAATAACAATTAGAAGCCCAAATTCGAAAAACTTCTCAGATGCCTCAACATTCCCTCTTCTCCACTTCACACGTCCATTCAAGGAATTAAAAGTCAAAAAATATATATGGCTGATGGTCTTCACTTTTTTTTTCTTTTTTTTTTTCAGTTAGTTTAATTGATATTTTTTCAGCCTCTAATTTTTAGTTTTCAGTTATTTAATTTATTGTTGCAGACAATAATTGTGGTGTTGTTTTAAGCTCCCTTGGTTCATATATGTTTTTAAACCAGAAAGGACTTGTTGAAAATTTGTGTTCTTTGGTTTCTTTATGTAATAGTAGCTAAGTTTCTTTGGTCTCTTTCCTAAACTTAAATCATATTTTTTTTTTCTGCAGAAAAATCACTAATGGGAATGGCAAGATGAAGTTAGGTCAATGCTCATGCCACCTTCTATGGAGGTGGTGATGCCTCGAGGACAATGAGTAAATTTGAATTCTCTTTAATTGTCTAATTTCTTAATTAGTGTTCGAATGGAAAGCATTGACCCTCTTTTATTGGCTTTAGGGAAAACATGAAAAATGGGAAGAAAATATTAGCAAAAAGGAGATAGCAAAATGTTGGAGCCGTTTGCACAGCTGTTCGGCTGGAGGAGAAGAACATGTCTTTGGCTTGATTACTATTCAATCACTCCCAGACTTGCAATAATATACAACCATCCATGACTATTAGAATTTTGTTTATGCTATTGACTGTGTTGAATTGATTTGTTTTTGTATATTTAATCTTGCTTGAAACTTCTTAACTTTGAAGATTGTGGATTCATCCCCCATTTTCTCAGTTTTGGTTATTCTTTCAAAATTCAAAGTATCAGTGTATATTGCAATATGATTTTTGGTTCTATTGAACGTGCATGTACGGTTTGAATTGTTCGGTAGCGGTTTTTGCCACTGGAAATGAATTCATTGTCATTTTAACGGAGAACAAATTTCTTTACTAATGTGAGATGTTCTACTTTTGTTGTAAGCACAATTCATTACAGTTTGAAGTTTTTATGCAAGTAGAGTTGAATAAGGGCCAAACACATATATGTATGGTTTGAATTGTTTGGTAGTGGCTTTAGCTACTGACAATATCTAGTATATATATATATATAAATATATAACGAGAAACATGTAGACCATGTATACATTGTGCTTTTACTGCCTTAAAACCAATACAACAGACAAAACTATCTAATCTCCTTGTCTTTATTACAACGTTAAATCTACTAGACAATCAACAAAACTTTGAAGTAGAAGGGTACAAATGTTCAGCCAAACGAGGCTTAGCAAGAGCAATCAATGGCTCAGCAAGAAAGAGATCATTAACAGACTCATTTAGCTCAATGCGAGACAATGTGGGTGGGACACTCCATGTAAAGGCTTGAAGAAGTCGAGCCAACAACATTGTAGTCATAGTGGAACCCAGCGTCACCCCGACACAGCCGCGCCTTCCAGTACTGAATGAAAATATGCGCAAGTCTGGATCAGCTAGCACCACCTCCGAGCCGTCATCCTTGAGGTGGCGCTCTGGTCTAAACTCTAACGGCTCATCCCAAACTCGAGGGTTTCGACCTAGTCCAGGACGGCTCAAAAGAACATGGCTGCCCTCTGGGATGAAGTAGCCGGCTACAACGGTGTTAGATGTGGACACGTGGGGTACGTTGAAAGGCGCGATCGGGTGGAGACGAAATCCCTCTCTTGCACAAGCCTTGACGTAGTTGAGATGTGAGAGATCAGACTCTTGTACGAGTCTTTCCTTTCCAACTACACTGTCAAGCTCATCTATTGCCCTTTGAAGTGTGTCCGGTTGATTTATCATCTCTGCAATTACCCATTCCACGCAGTTTGATGGGTTGTCCACTGTTGCTATCATCAATTCCTGTGGAACAATTGAAAAATAAGCTAATTAAGTGAATGTAATTATTGTTGCAATTACAATTACTATTGATTTTCATTACACGTACAGAAAAAGAGAGTGGTTGACATTGATGATATACTATGCATTCCAATTTCGTTACTATACTTGGGAAACTATGATAGTTTTTATTCAAGAAGAAATGAATTTATGAGGCATGCAGGAATCTGATATGGAGTTAGTGTTGAACAATATGAGTTTATAAACTCGCTACAAAAAATTATTAACATCCCCAAAACAAAAGAACATGTAAGATTTTTGAAAATTTAGAATTTCATGCATAACCCTATCAATGGGGTGTTGTCAAAAATTTTAGTTTCAAATGCATCACACTATCACTACCCTAGTTGATTTATAGCTCATTTAGGATTAGCATTCGTAGATGAAACCGCTACATATAAGCATTGTCAAATGACTTTTTATGAACTCTCTTAAACCAATACATATGACCTTCTACTACTCCCAAACCCAAGCTTCGAACGCAATTTATATGAGGAAAGATTTAGGAGAATAAGAGAAAGTCTTACAATAATTTGAGCTTTTATCTCTTCTGGTGAGAGTAATTGATCACCATTCGAATCCTTTAGCATAATCAGCACATCAAGCAAGTCCTCTTGCTCATTTTTGATCCCATCTTTCCATTGTTGAATCCTCTGGTCAATTTCTGGGTCATGATACTTCCTTACACTCCCAATAGCCTTCCTAATGATCTTTTCATGACCATCTAAATCGACCCGAAGTCTAAAAAATGGAACAAAGTCAGAAATACAAAATGAATAAAGATAGTTGAGGATAGTGAAGAGTGCGACCATGTGCTCTTCTTCCTCACCACCAGGTCCTCCATTAACCATTCCCTCTCCAAAAAACCTCTTGTTAAAAATCATTTTTCTTATCACATTTCCACAATAGTGTTGGGCAGCAATCCTCACGTTCACGGTCCCTCCATTGACCAAGTTCTTGCACTGGTTGTAGATATAGAACACAAGATGATCCGCTTCTTTGGCTCTTTTGTCATGAAGCCACCGATGTTTTGCCGGTGACAACACATTTGAAGATAGGACTCGTCTCATTTTCTTCCATTGTTCACCAAGGGGCGTGAGTATAGTTGACAAATAGCCTGAACTCGTGAGATCGGCTGCCATGATAACTGGCCTTGACGAAAAAATTGAATCTTGTTTTTTCAAGAATTCTCGGCTGATTTCAGGGGATGTGACAGGAATGACATGAACATTCCCAAGACGTATACAAGCGATCTCGGTGTTCATGTCGGCCATCATTTGGTGTATCCAACGAAAAGCTGGTTTGCTTTTTAGCATTTCTGGGATGTTACCAATAATTGGCCATGGTTTAGGGCCTGGAGGAAGTGGGTGTGTACTCATTTTTTCGTTCCTTTTCAAGTGGTACTTGGAAAGGAATAAGTAGATAATGGACATGAGAGGAATGGTGATGATTAAGGTCATACGAGTTGCTAAAAGATCAAAGGTGGCCATGTCAATCAATTGTGAGCTTTATTATGGGGTTCTTGGTCACTTTGTACTAAGTAGTATTTGTGCCTATATGTTTTTAATGAGATATCAAGTTCAATATCCCTTGCTTTATATATATAGAGAAGTTTTGGTGTGTCAAACTTTGGCCCATGACAACACCCACTTTAGACATTGTTTTTGTGGTGTAAGGTTATTCTTGAATCTCTTGGTCTCCCGCTGTGTTGCTAAGAGACTAGCAACACGCTAGTTGGGGGTGTGTTTTGTGTCCAATATTGCATTATTGACTTCATGATTATACTCTTATTGAACACTAATCATCACTTAATCCGAAAGATTTAATGGATAAAATTGTACTTTTGATAATCCCCTTTACTCTCTTTTTACTTATAATAATCTCTTTCTTGTAGGTTTTGTGAACTTGGTTGAAATGGAACCAAGCCCTTGTGATATTCATGTCATAAAAAAGGCAAGGGAATGCAAGTCAGCAGGGGCGGATTGATCCGGCCTTAAGCCGCAGATCGATATGTGGATTTGAAGGAAGCTACTGCCCAAAAAAGAAAGTCAATTCGGATTGATCTGGCCTTACATCGCAGATTTATTCGCAGATTTGAAAAAGGCCATTGCCCAGAATTTCAATATCGGATCGATCCGGCCTCAAAGGACGGATTGATCCGTGATCCTGGACGAAGATTCGGCTTGCGTATAATAATATCATATCGATTTGGCCCTAAGCTGCAGATCTATATGACCCTGCAGGGTTTTTTCTCTTTTTAATTATAGGTTTGCCATTTGTTTTGGGGTTATAGGAAGTGACATTTTTCTTAGGGTTATCTTTATCTTACTTAGTTTGTATTTTGGGGATTTTTGCATCCTCTCTCTCTCTCCATAACTCCTCTTCCTCTTGCAATCAATTCTTCCATCTACTACAACCTATATTTAAGTTCTAGAGAGACAGTGTGAGTTGTTTTTGTATTGAATGCTTTCAAGATTGGTTTTATATATGGAAGTTCTTTTCATTCTTATGAGGATGTCTTTGTGTTGGTATTATCTTTCTCTCCCTCTCTTTAATATGCTTGCTTTTACATTCATGAATAGCTAAATTATGTAGGTTGGGGATCATAAACCTACCTTTGGACCATGTGAGCTCTAATGTATGATTTTAATGTTTTGTAGCATTTCTAGGATTCATATGTGTTCTGCTTGATTTCTTAGGACTCCACTTGTATTGTCAAGCATCACAAGTTGTTAAACCCTTAGTTTCAAACCCCACCTTATGTATTTCATGAAAGTTTCACATTGTAGGTTGACAACCACATTTTTGATAGTTTACTTTAATGAAATTCTCTACCCTAGAAAATGGTACAAACACTGAATCAATTTGTTGGTTGGTTCAAGGTGGGGGAATGCTCCCCAATCTTGATTTCTCTATTTGGAAAACCCCAAATATCTAATTAAAATTTGTCTTTGATTAAAGCTCATTTCTTGCTTTGAAATTAGTCATTGCATTATAATTAGTGCTAATTGAAAACTCACCTATAGTAGAAAAGACTTAATTTTACTTCTTAGTTTGTTAATTACTCCTCGCATTGTAATTGGTTATTTAGCTTCTATAAGAGTTGTTGCATTCCAATCCCTGTGGACTCGACACCCTACTTCCAAATACTTTATTTTTAATAGAGTTAACAAAGAACTTGATTTTGACAATATCAAGACAATTTGAGGAAAACTCCCCCACAAATGCATAGTTAATTGCAAGTTTCTTTGTTGGGCATTAGTTAGTTTGTCCAAACTGGAATAATAATTCATTATTTTGCTTAAATAATATTACAATTTTTCATAAAAAAAATAAAAAATAAAAAAAGACTTTACAAGGATGGTAATATCAACTATGTCATCTTTTCCAAGTATAGGATCGAAAATAAATTTAGAATGACTTGTAAAGGACCGTAAGTCCGTAACCACCCCTTGGACATCTATTTTACATTAAACAAATGGCTTGATTATTACATTCAGTTATTCAACTTATACACTATTTAACCTACTTTGTTTGGACGGACTTCCTTAAATTTAATGAATTATATATAAGGTTAGCATCGAAGTAAGCATCATTCAAATATTTTTTTTAGTCAGTAAGACAAAATGTATTCCATTGTTACCATTGGTATGTTCACATTACGAAGTTAACCCATGTGATCGTCATACCACAACTGTTGTGATTTTTCTTTATTGTGATAGAAGGTGCAAATTACAAGGGATATGCTCTACCAACTTATGCAAAGGAAACAATAAATATATAATAAGAGTAATGCTAGGCATACACACTTTTCTACACACTTTTTGACACACAGCTTTATATGCATGTACCTTGTGTTGTGTAAGTGGTGCACAGAAAAGTGTGAAAATTTCAAACAGCACATGGTACATGTATTTAAAGCATAGTGTGTCAAAAAGTTTGTAGAAAAGTGTGTATACCTAGCATTATTGATATAATAAAGCTCAAGACATGGCAGAAGTGGCTATCAAAGGGCACACCCAAACTACAAAGATGGGGCCAACAGCACAGAGACTTAGTTAAATCAAAGCTCAATCAAATAGTAGGCTAAAATAAACATAGGGCACAAACCAATCAACCAGGGAGCGTAAGATCTTTGGCGGCCTTGTGATTACTTCCTTTAGATTTCTCCTTAATTTGTCTTCTTTTTCTTCGACCTAGAAGAAGAAGGATTCTTTGCTCATTTCAATCCCTTCCTCAATAGTTTCATCCATGTCCACCTCACAATCAGTATCTATCTTATTAAGGGTTTGAAATCTGTTAGACATGTTAGCTTCCATCACTAGAGGTTTTTTTTTTTTTCATAAAAGCAATGCTATGCTTCCCAAATCCTAATTCCAAATTTTCATCCCAAATGATGTAGTAGTGGGATCATGCATTCATTAATCATGATGGGACCAATTCAACATCATCTAATCAAAATTCAGGAGGCTCACTTCCACATCATTGGGATGTGAATTTGGGATTAAAATTTAGGAAACATATCATTACACTTTTCATATATATAAGAAATTAATTCATTGAATGATTTACTAGTCGTGACCTGCTGAGCGAAAGCATCAACTCATACACTCTGGAAGCCCACGAGGGGGTCAACTACCCGTTCCTTTCCACTATCCTTAGGAGTCATACAGAACATTTGGCATATATAGTACTCTCTCCGTCGCATTTTATGTTTCCCTTTTCTTTTTGGATGTCCCAAAAGTGTTGTCGACTTTCTTAAATTAGTATGCAAATTTTACTTAGTTTCCTAAACTACCCTTCTTTGTAATCAACACCAAAACAAAACAAAACAAAAAAGTGCAATGATTATGGGCAATTGTAAAAAGTAGATTCTTTTTGTCTCCTTAAATAGTTGAATTCCCTAAAAGGGACACATAAAATAGAACGGACGGAATATCTGCTATAACAACCTTAGATTTTCCTTTCCAAACAATCTCAAACCATAGACCATCTCAAATAGACTTGTCCAAAGAAGATTTCTTATTGTTTAGGTCATTCTGGGAAGACTTACCAAGAACTTCCTATTTATTATAGTCATAGGTAGTAGCCGGGTAGGCTCCAAGTTTAATGTTTAAGTACTCATGGACAAAGACAACACTTTTTGCACCTAATAGTGATAGGACTCCATTGGTATTCAAAATAGTAACCTAATTTGTGGGCTCTCCATTGAACTCATCCTCCATCTAAAATTGTAAACTCCGCAATTAAATTAATACAGATTGTAGCATAGGAGATTCTCTTGCAACTAGCAGTCATCTTGTCAACATGTTGGGAATTCCCTAGCATAGTAGTAATGTAGCTTAGCCCCTCAACATTCCAATACTCCAGAGGAATTTTATTGAGGTTAACCCAAACTAGGATATTTTTAATAGACTCTTTCTCTAGCTGGAGAGTGGGCTTCTATTTCCTTAAAATGATGGGTTTAATTACCTGCAACATACCAAGGACCACCTTTTTAAATAATATCTCTCTCTACGACTGTAATGTTTTGAAATTTAATGGAGGGTATTTTGTTATTTTGGTGGTCAATGTTTGGACCCAATTTGGACTTGTACATTTTAATGCCTAACTTTTGGTCTTGTGGTACCACTTTGTTATTTGATTTTATCACATGTGTGTGTATATATGTTATATAATTGTGCTTGTGTCTGTAAGGGACATGAGTGTAGACACCCCATTTTGTCGGCTATCAGATTTAGGAGACCCATAGCTTGGTGGTTCACAATGATCGTAAAAGACTCAAAAGGACTCCTGGAAGACAGCTCTATCTCTCAGAATGCTCAAAATGACCAAAATGCCCCTGAAAGCCCGAAAACTCCCAGATTTGGTCCCAAAGTTCTGAAAACATGCTATGTCGTAAGAAAAGCAATAAAATGAGTTTTTAAGAGAAATCAGATGAAATTGTCAGCTCCCAGAGACCCCCGGAAGTCCCGGAAGTTCCCGGAAAGCCCCCGTTGACCGGTTTGACCAAGGTTTGACTAGGTTTGACCAAGGTTTGACCAGGTTTGACCAAGTTTGACCGAAATCGTCCGAATTCACCAGAATCATTTTAAATCATAGGAAAAGTGTTAAAACAAGTTCCAAAAGAAAATCGAGCGAAAACATCAGCTCCCGGGAACTCCCGGAGGTTTCTAGAACTTCCCGGGAATCCCAGGTTTGACCAGTTTGACCAAAGTTTGACTTCGGAACCGGGGTGCCGAAACAATTTTCAAATATTTTTCATGGATACTAGAGGTCAATAGCTTTCCAACGGTATATCACACATAATTTCTGGATCTAAAACGAATTTATTATGAATTTCCAAAGGCGAAAAAGGCGATCAAATCGGCTTTTATCGCAAATACCGCAACACTTTTCAAAGTGACCTATCCCTGAACTATTTTTTATGAAAAGTATACTCCATTACCTTTCCAACGGTATATCACAACCTCAGTTTGGAGTTCATACGCATTTTCTATGAATTTCGGACAAAATAGGGCCTTTTCGCGAATACCGGAACCTCTGGGGGCCTAAACGTAAATTTCTGGGCGTCTGAGGAGCAGTGCTGCCGCGGCACTGGCCCAGTGCCGCCGTGGCACTCAACCCTCGCAGAGTCCATTTTTGTAATTTTTTTGGGGGTCCAATTTGATTAATTGAAAGTCAAAACGACATAGTTTTGTGTTCACAGTTGTTTGGGACCAATGGGAGTACTTCTAAAACCCCAAAACCACCCCAAATTGGCCTATATAAATCCCCCATTGCTCTTCATTTTGGGGGGGCCTAGTGCAAAGCTTGAAAAGTTGTAGAGAAGAAGAGAGATAGAGATAGGTTTAGAAGAGAGAAAGGGAGCTTCTCCCATTGATTTTCCATAAGAAAGTGAGTTTTATTCTTGATTTCTTTCATTATCCTTCTATATACTTCACATTCAAAGTCCATTCCAACCCTCATTCTTGAGCATTCTTGAGTTAGGAAGCCACTTCCATGTCCAAATGTCAAAATCTATGAGTGAAACACCAAGCTACAAGTCCAAAATCACATTGATTATCATCTATTGATTGCTATTTACTTGCTTTGATTATATATATGTTCATCTCTCCTTATCTCATTTCTTTTTCTTTTCTTTATTTACTTACTAGTTCATCATCATCTAAGTGATGACATGAAGTTTGGGGTGAGTGAATCCTTATGGATAGTAGCTCTTGACCTCAAAAACATGTTTGATAGATGATGATCATAACCTCAATACGTCCAAGGTATTCTTGGGATGTATTGAAGTTATGTTCAAAATAAAAATGAATCTCTCCAATAATATTGGGAGTTCTTTGATGATTCAAGGTTAGATGAGGTTCTAAGTGGTCACATGGTCATCTCAAGAGTTTAAGTTCATGCTTTGAACATCTAATTCAAAACCCCCAATCAAGAACTCAAACTCTATTTCAAACCCAAATCCATTTTCTTCAAGAATGATCCAAAACAGTGAGCTGTTCAGATTCAAAGATTTGTTTTGAATTAAATACTCGAGTTATGATGATGAAACCACTTGAAAAATCTTCCTAATACATCATAGTTTGTCCCCAATTTTTCCCATCAATTATAGAGATGTGAAAGCATTTGTTTTGGATGTGAGAAGTTCATATTCATAATCTGCCTCTGTTCTCACAGAATGTTCACCCAACTTCTTGCACTTATTCTGGATATTTTCATCACTGTACATATATATTTTCTATTTTTTTTTATAAAACTTGGGTGTCTTAGGAAACGTTTGGTATATAATGGGTTATCATAAACCTTTTCTTTGATTTATGAAAAATCATACAAAATCAGTCAACAGTGCAACTTTTGTTTCTGAGTCATGTGTACATTCTGATTTATTTCTTTTAATCTGTGATAGCTATTGATGTTTGGCTTTTTGGGTTATTTTCTAGACACAATAAGGATGATCTCTGATTTTTCTCACATTTTTCTAGGCACGTTTGACCTCCCATTATAATGTTACAAAGTAATACATACAGTCTGTCCACTATTCACAGGAAGCACATTTCAACTTTCATTCTTTGATTTGATGCTCATATGCATTCCAAATTAGTTCATATCTTAGGAAGTAGTTCATACTACATTTGTACATATCCCATGTTAATTTCATTCATTCATTCATACACATTATAGACTTCTAAGCCATTCTAGAAATTCATGTACACAAAACACACTACAACCTTAGCACATTTCTAGGTACATACATTGTATCCATGCAAAGATTTGGGGTTTTTGTAACTCTTAATCTAAGAAGATTATAAGGAATGAACTTGATCACGCGTTCATGCTTCCCCTCGATCTAATCATCCTTTCTCATCCGTCCCGGGGATTGAGAGGTCTTCTTTTCTCAAAAGAATAACATGCATCATTCTAGTTTGCTAAGCATACTTTGATTTCTTTGATTATTTGTTTCAAGAACAATTCATGTCCCCTTTTAGATTAGGAAATCTTGATTATTTGATACATGATTAGATGATTTTTCCTAGGTTTATTTGTGTGATCTTTCACTTTACATTGTATGATATTTGGCTTAGATCTTATGAATGATATCTTATCTTTAGATCTTCCATTTCAAATTTTCTTATGTGATGTAATATACTATCATAGTATTATTTGTCGAACCAAACATAGTATAAGATGATTATTTGGATGCTAATTGAGGCCCGTCGAAAGACGGGGCGAGTTGAGGGTGTTTTAGTCGTGACTAAGGCTCCTTCCTCTCTCGCACCAAAACCCCGAACCAAGTTCTTTGGTTATGAAGGGCCGGTGCCCTTATCCGTTTGGGTGAGTCAAAATTAGGTTTCTTGGTTCCTTAAAGACCAAGTGGCGACTCTGTATCTGTTTTCAATAGACCATTTTCCTTTTCTTTGATTCAAATCAATTTCAAAACAATCTCAAACAAGAGAAGTGGTCCGATTCCGCGTGTCCACAATCTGGCGACTCTGCTGGGGATCTTTATTTTCAAAACAAAATAATACAGAGGTTTGACTCATAAGAAGCATCCTTAAAATCATCTTTTTACTGTGTTTGGTTCACCGCATTGCACTCTTGCATTTCCCCCTCGACTGTGTCTGAAACGCGGCGCTGACATTGTTCAGGTCTTGCTGTGCCAGGGCACAAGTCACCGTTGATACTGTACCTTCCAAGGTATATCAAAAAGAGTAAAAACTTCCGTACTGTCTCTCTGACGGTATATTGGAACTCTCGTCAACGGACCCTCTTCGACTAAACCCAGCCTTTGCATATAGATTCTTATAGAACCTTTCATAGGACTGTTCATTTATCTTTTCAGATAAGACAATATGATATAACTGCTGTATGCCCTGACGGAATTACCTGCGCGGTGTAGATGCTTATGTGGCATAGAATAGGACCTCCTTCTTATGATCCCCAAGGCAATCACTCACATGTGATCACATTGAGTTGACCTGCCTAGGCACCATGACGAGGATGTCTGCTCCATGCTCACAAAGATATACACCGCAAACCTTGTTTGTTGGTCCTGAGACATAGGAGTATGAAAACCTGCTAGAAATTACGATCACTACAACCGCATCAACCAGTTTCTCCCAGAAACTCTGCCCAGATATCCCAGATATAACCGCATTAACCAGTTTCTCCCAGAAACTCTGCCCAGATACCCCAGATATAACCGCGCTAACCCGTTTCTCCCAAAAACTCTGCTCAAATTTCCCAGAAATACCAGAAATTCTGTCCAGATACCCCAGATATAACCATACTAACCTGTTTCTTCCAGAAACTCTGTCCAAATTCCCCAAAAATGCCCAGTCCCTCCTAGAAGCTTTCATAAAAACCTGGAAACCCCTGTTATCCCTCGGTGATCGTACTGGAAAGTAGGGTTAGCACACTCTATATGGTTAGGACCTTATTTGTTTAGCTGCTACCTGTTAGAAATAGGGGCATCATATAGATTAGGGCGTACATCCGCATGCTTGTCTCATATGCATGCACTATTCCCATCAATCTGCACCACGGTCTCGAGTCAGTCCACATCACTGTCTTTGTCTGTCTAAAGTTGTCACTGTCTGGATCTGATACACCCCTTTCCCCAAAATCTGTCAGGTTAGTATAGATTCCCAAGGTCAGCAGCCAGGATCCTCGTCGTGGGCCAGGAGTTCAGATAATCGTCTAGTCAGAATTAGTCTGACAGCCTACTTCAGCATGAATAGAGAAGAGTTGGAAAACAAGGTTACTGAGTTGGGAGCAACCATAAGCCAGCAGTCCGACAGCCTAGCCCAAGTTCTGAAGTTCATGGAAGAACTGAAGCAGCAGCAGCCGCAACCTCCGCCCGAGTTTCCACCACCAGGGTTTGAACCTCCTCCACATGGGAATAATGGGGAGGAAGACTGGTTTCAAGGGGTCCCACCGTTTGCGTATGAGAAGAAGCTCCAAGAGAAAATGGATAAGGTCGACAAGCTAGAGAGCGTACTGAGGAAAAGCAAGGGGGTCGATGATTACATGCTAGACCTGGAAGGCCTCTTTGAGCCTGTTAAGCTGAAACTGCCGGAGAACTTCAAGATGCCTGAAATTGATCGTTTTGATGGAACTGGGAATCCAAAGAGCCACATAAAGTTCTGCATGAGTGTTTTCCAATCAATGGGCTGCACCCATGAGCACATTGCAATGTTGTTCCCTCAAACCCTCGCCAAGGCCGCTCTATCCTGGTTTCTGACCTTGGAGGTTTCTAAGACTCGGACTTGGGAAGATATAGTCCAGGTCTTCATTGATCATTACTCCTACAACCAAGAGCTCGATGTCACCATCCGGGATCTGGAGACTACCCGGCAGAACTTCAATGAGTCCTTCGCTGCGTTCTTGAGCAGATGGAGGAACAAAGTGGCCCAAATGACCCACCGACCAGTCGAAAAGGAACAAGTCCGGATGTTGATCAAGAATCTACTGCCGCTGTACCATGAGAAACTCTTCTACCAATCCATCTCAACATTTGAAGAACTGTTTGAGATTGGGACTAGAATTGAGGATGCAATCAGGGAAGGGAAAATCAAGAATGAAGAACCACAAAGCCAGCCCAAGAGGCCCGACTACTCCCGAAACCCTTCGAATGTCAACGCCCTTAGTAACCAACCCATAGCCTGTTCTCCCCAATCATACCAGTTCACAAACCAAACCAGCTCGCCTAGCCGCCCTTACCAAAATAGGGTACCCCGTGAATTTTCCAAGCTGGATATCTCTCCCTCCGTAGCCTTAGGCCGCCTGCTAAGAAAGGGACACCTCCAACTCCTTCAGCCTCATGCCGATACCCCACCACCTAACTGTGACCTGTCCAAACGATGTGCCTACCACCAAGGCCCAGGCCATGACACCGATCGGTGCATACGTCTTCGCCATGATATCCAAGACCTCATTGATCGAGGAATCATCGAGCCACCACCCATTCAACCCCATGCCACCTAAGCTCATTGCCTATCCTCTCAAATGATCCCTTTTACTGACACCTATGAATGTTGAATCCGTGCAGTGGAGCGATAGTGTTTGGGACTTCTGCTAAAAAAAAAAAAAAACAATAATGATAAATGGGTCACAAAGACACTCCATTTGAGACCAAGTCGAGTCTGTTCTATATTTTGTGTCTATTTCAAGTTTGATCTTGTGGTCAAGTCTGTCTGTCATCGAGTTGTTGTGAGTCTGTATCTTTCTCTTCTGATGGAATGAAGTCTCATTTTGCCTAATCTGATGTGTATATTCATAAGTGCATGAATCACTGAACTGAAAATGTCACTTTTCAAATTACCATGGACATTACTCTGCTAATAAATTTTTGCATCAAATAAAAAAAAAAGAGAATCCCAAACAGGTCAAAGTTGATTTCGCACTGACCCCAAAGAAGAGCTGAGAATTGAATTGTCTTACTTTAAGAATTTAAAGATGCTTTTGCTCAAATCTCAAAAAGACATACTTAAGACTGATTTGGGGCTTGCCCAACACCCTTTCCACCATTTCTACCATTTCAAAGCCTCAGACCCAATCCAATTGATAGCCATGCGAACCTGTGCGAACTTGGTCCTTGTTGGTAGCCAAACATTTCGATGAGTTTCTTCCCCTTAAAAAAAAAAAAAAAAGCTCGCTAGGTTGAAAACCCGAAAAGGGCCCCTAGGCAAAAATGAGAGCTAAAAAGGTGTTGATTTCCAAAATCTGACCCTAGCCAGTCAAAAGGTTGAAGAAAATTTTGATGAAACAAATGAGAAAATTGTATGCTTCAAGGTACATCATAAGAACGTGCCTGGATCACATTTCCAAAGGCACGGAACAACCACAAAATTTCGAGAGCTGACATGCACGTTTCAGAATTCTTAGATTGCGATTGAAAGATCTTGCAAGAATCAATTACATGAAAAGCAAAATTGACTGGCTAGGCGAAAGTGAAAAGGATCAATCCTCAAAATAAAAAGAACAAGAAAGAAAAAAAAAAGGGGGGGATTGAAACTGAATCCTTTTATTCAAAGCTACCACAAGTGGCTCAAGTTTGAACTGATTTGATGATTGGTTTGAAAAACCCTCATACCCAATTTTTTTCAAGACCTTGCCTTGAACTACGCTTGACCTGATTCCCGCTCGGGGATACGTAGGCAACCACAATGGTTTGGTCACCCCACCTACCTAAAAATCAACCCGCTTCTTTCCGACCATGGCCCGAACTACGTTGGACCTGATCCCCACTTGGGGGTACGTAGGCAGACTTTCAAAAAGAAAAAGGATGGCTCGCTAGGTCAAAAATCCGAAAGGACGCCTAGGCAAAAGTTAGGGCTAAATCCAAAGTAAGCAATAACAAAAGAGAGAAAAGAGCTCGTTAGGTCACCTCACTGGTGCCTAGGCAAAAGTTATGAGCATTTAAGAGATTAAAGTCACGGTCCTTGCCTCAAGCCAGAAATCACCTTCCACACTAGGGGCAAACGTTGGCTACTCGCCTCGTTTGCCTGAACTCCATTATCTACCCTTCATACAAGGGGCAAACTTCGGTCACCTACCTCGTTTGCCCAAAACCTCCAATAAACCATTGTCCAAACTAGGGGCAAACTTCGGTCACCCACCTCGTTTGCCTATGAATTCTACTTCGTACACCTCAAACTAGGGTCAAACTCTGTTTGCCTAACACGATCCCTTCACACCAAGGGCGAGTTTTCAAGTCACCAAGTTGTTTTGAAATTTTTTGAAATAGAGCATCTTTTATTCTAAAAGCTAAGGCACTAATTCAAAGCACTTCTAGGGAGAAGTAGAGAATTGATTAGATCAATAGGGAGGAATTTTCAAAAACCAGATTTATCAGCAAAGTGCTGTCATATTAAGATGAGGAGTGGACATAAAAGATGAGCGGTACATCATTCATGATGAAGGCACATTGGATCGTGGCAATTTGAGAATTTCATGTCCAAGTCAATCCTTCTTTGTTTGAGTCAGTAGTAATCTGATCACAAGTGTGTCAGAGATCGAGGTTTCATACAAACTAACTCAACTTTCCTTGCCGTTCCTGTTAAGTCCATTTGTCCTGATGGTCTCAAATGTGTGGGTTAAAGGTGATTCTCAATTATAAAAAAAAAAAAAAAAAAAAAAAAAAAAAAAACTTTGGATATAAGCAGAAGTGCCAAACATTATTACTACACCAGTCAAGGTACAACATGAGAAGTGTCCCAGGTACGAGTGACATAAACTCGTAAGTGGTTACAAACTATAAACCGATAGTTATTTCTCAAGGTGGCTGATCGGAGGAGATATCGCCTACACCAAGAGACTATTGCTGATAAGGTGTGTCGATGGGACGTGTTGTTGAGGTGTTTCAGGGCCCAAAGTCCAGATGTGTTGATGAGAAGTTTTGATAAGATGTGTTTTAGGGCTCAGAGTCTGGATGTTTTGATAAGATGTGTTATCAAGACGTTTAAGGTTCAAAGTCCAAGTGTGTTGTTGATGAGGAGCATCAGATGTGTCGAGGAACATCAGAAGAGTTGAGAAGCATTGTTGGAGCATCGAGGAACATCAGGAGAGTCGAGAAGCATTATTGGAGCATCGAGGAACATCAGAAGAGAGTATTGTTGAAGAGGAGCATCGTGTGTGTTAAGGAGCATCGTTGAAGAACATCGGATGTTGAAGAGTGAAGGAACATCAGATTTGTTGAGGAGCATCAGATTTGTTGAGAAGCATCGTTGAAGAGTTGGGGAACATCGGATGTGTTGAGAAGCATCAGATTTGTTGAGGAGCGTCAGCAGAGTTGAAAAGCATCATTTAAAAGTCGAGGAGCGTCATAAAGATTTGAAGAACACCATTGAGAATCAAGAAGCATTGAGAAGCACCGTCAAAGATTTGAGTAGCAACATAAGTCCATGAGTGGCTGTTGATCTCTCATCTTTCTTCATGCAACATAAGTCCATGAGTGGCTGTTGATGATCTTCCTTTCTCCTAGCAACATAAGTCCATGAGTGGCTGTTGGTCCTTCATCTTTCTTCATGCAACATAAGTCCATGAGTGGTTGTTAATCTTCTGTCTTTCTTCATGCAACATAAGTCCATGAGTGGCTGTTGATGATCTTCCTTCTTCCTAGCAGAGTACATCATCCTCCGAGGACAGAAATAGACAGATACCAGCTCCCGGAGGCCCCAACCGGCCCTCTTGGATTGAGCGCCGAAAGATTTGATCAGTCGTGAGAGATTCAGAGATGGGTCCTGGTTCCCCGATCAAGAAAAGAGAGATTCTCCGAGAACCCCGCGTCACCCCCCGAGGACAGATACGGAAAGATACTAGCTCCCACTACCCTTAGCAGAAAGTAACAAAAGAGGAACCGGCTCCTGAAAATCGGCCGTCAAGAACAATCAGAACATCGCCCGCATCCAGATCTCCTGATTATCAAGGGTTTTCTCATCTATCCCTCGGTCACCTATGGCTGTCGTCTTCTAAAGAAAGCACATCTGATCTATCTCACTCATTCGCAAAGCACACTTCCCAAGTTCCAGAAGTTGCCCCTAAACCCAGAGTCTTCTAAACCTTGATGTCCTTATCCGAGTCATCCACCACATCACAGTCGCAAACACTAGCACAACACCAGCCCACTCGGAGTGGCACACCCCACAGCACCTGCTCATACTAGGATCATAACACTGGACATGATAGGACTCATGACACAATTCATATCACATCCATGCATTGCATATCATCCTCATAGCATAGCATCCGCATGTCTTGTTGTGCATGTGTCATTTGTTCCTTTGTACCCTAAACTACGTCCTGGTCTGATTCCCCTTGGGATACGTAGGCAGCTCACGCAGAGCACGACCAGCACTAACCTCATCATCCTTTCATGTTTTGCAACGCTGTTTATCCTAAATCTATAGCCTCCAAAAAGTCCTGTCTCTTCAAAGCTTTGGCACTCGCTTGCGACATGCGTTGCCTCGCAAGTTCATGCCAAAGAGGGGCAAACTGTAGACACCCCATTTTGTCGGCTATCAGATTTAGGAGACCCATAGCTTGGTGGTTCACAATGATCGTAAAAGACTCAAAAGGACTCCTGGAAGACAGCTCTATCTCTCAGAATGCTCAAAATGACCAAAATGCCCCTGAAAGCCCGAAAACTCCCAGATTTGGTCCCAAAGTTCTGAAAACATGCTATGTCGTAAGAAAAACAATAAAATGAGTTTTTAAGAGAAATCAGATGAAATTGTCAGCTCCCAGAGACCCCCGGAAGTCCCGGAAGTTCCCGGAAAGCCCCCGTTGACCGGTTTGACCAAGGTTTGACTAGGTTTGACCAGGTTTGACTAGGTTTGACCAAGGTTTGACCAAGGTTTCAAAGTGACCTATCCCCGAACTATTTTTTATGAAAAGTATACTCCATTACCTTTCCAACGGTATATCACAACCTCAGTTTGGAGTTCATACGCATTTTCTATGAATTTCGGACAAAATAGGGCCTTTTCGCGAATACCGGAACCTCTGGGGGCCTAAACGTAAATTTCTGGGCGTCTGAGGAGCAGTGCTGCCGCGGCACTGGCCCACTGCCGCCGCGGCACTCAACCCTCGCAGAGTCCATTTTTGTAATTTTTTTGGGGGTCCAATTTGATTAATTGAAAGTCAAAACGACATAGTTTTGTGTTCACAGTTGTTTGGGACCAATGGGAGTACTTCTAAAACCCCAAAACCACCCCAAATTGGCCTATATAAACCCCCCATTGCTCTTCATTTTGGGGGGGCCCAAGTGCAAAGCTTGAAAAGTTGTAGAGAAGAAGAGAGATAGAGATAGGTTTAGAAGAGAGAAAGGGAGCTTCTCCCATTGATTTTCCATAAGAAAGTGAGTTTTATTCTTGATTTCTTTCATTATCCTTCTATATACTTCACATTCAAAGTCCATTCCAACCCTCATTCTTGAGCATTCTTGAGTTAGGAAGCCACTTCCATGTCCAAATGTCAAAATCTATGAGTGAAACACCAAGCTACAAGTCCAAAATCACATTGATTATCATCTATTGATTGCTATTTACTTGCTTTGATTATATATATGTTCATCTCTCCTTATCTCATTTCTTTTTCTTTTCTTTATTTACTTACTAGTTCATCATCATCTAAGTGATGACATGAAGTTTGGGGTGAGTGAATCCTTATGGATAGTAGCTCTTGACCTCAAAAACATGTTTGATAGATGATGATCATAACCTCAATACTTCCAAGGTATTCTTGGGATGTATTGAAGTTATGTTCAAAATAAAAATGAATCTCTCCAATAATATTGGGAGTTCTTTGATGATTCAAGGTTAGATGAGGTTCTAAGTGGTCACATGGTCATCTCAAGAGTTTAAGTTCATGCTTTGAACATCTAATTCAAAACCCCCAATCAAGAACTCAAACTCTATTTCAAACCCAAATCCATTTTCTTCAAGAATGATCCAAAACAGTGAGCTGTTCAGATTCAAAGATTTG
The DNA here is from genome assembly GCA_033977485.1 of Hydrangea macrophylla. Lineage (NCBI taxonomy): Eukaryota > Viridiplantae > Streptophyta > Magnoliopsida > Cornales > Hydrangeaceae > Hydrangea > Hydrangea macrophylla. The sequence goes on from CM066989.1 coordinate 13,483,138, forward strand.
TTTTGAATTAAATACTCGAGTTATGATGATGAAACCACTTGAAAAATCTTCCTAATACATCATAGTTTGTCCCCAATATTTCCCATCAATTATAGAGATGTGAAAGCATTTGTTTTGGATGTGAGAAGTTCATATTCATAATCTGCCTCTGTTCTCACAGAATGTTCACCCAACTTCTTGCACTTATTCTGGATATTTTCATCACTGTACATATATATTTTCTATTTTTTTTTATAAAACTTGGGTGTCTTAGGAAACGTTTGGTATATAATGGGTTATCATAAACCTTTTCTTTGATTTATGAAAAATCATACAAAATCAGTCAACAGTGCAACTTTTGTTTCTGAGTCATGTGTACATTCTGATTTATTTCTTTTAATCTGTGATAGCTATTGATGTTTGGCTTTTTGGGTTATTTTCTAGACACAATAAGGATGATCTCTGATTTTTCTCACATTTTTCTAGGCACGTTTGACCTCCCATTATAATGTTACAAAGTAATACATACAGTCTGTCCACTATTCACAGCAAGCACATTTCAACTTTCATTCTTTGATTTGATGCTCATATGCATTCCAAATTAGTTCATATCTTAGGAAGTAATTCATACTACATTTGTACATATCCCATGTTAATTTCATTCATTCATTCATACACATTATAGACTTCTAAGTCATTCTAGAAATTCATGTACACAAAACACACTACAACCTTAGCACATTTCTAGGTACATACATTGTATCCATGCAAAGATTTGGGGTTTTTGTAACTCTTAATCTAAGAAGATTATAAGGAATGAACTTGATCACGTGTTCATGCTTCCCCTCGATCTAATCATCCTTTCTCATCCGTCCCGGGGATTGAGAGGTCTTCTTTTCTCAAAAGAATAACATGCATCATTCTAGTTTGCTAAGCATACTTTGATTTCTTTGATTATTTGTTTCAAGAACAATTCATGTCCCCTTTTAGATTAGGAAGTCTTGATTATTTGATACATGATTAGATGATTTTTCCTAGGTTTATTTGTGTGATCTTTCACTTTACATTGTATGATATTTGGCTTAGATCTTATGAATGATATCTTATCTTTAGATCTTCCATTTCAAATTTTCTTATGTGATGTAATATACTATCATAGTATTATTTGTCGAACCAAACATAGTATAAGATGATTATTTGGATGCTAATTGAGGCCTGTCGAAAGACGGGGCGAGTTGAGGGTGTTTTAGTCGTGACAAAGGCTCCTTCCTCTCTCGTACCAAAACCCCGAACCAAGTTCTTTGGTTATGAAGGGCCGGTGCCCTTATCCGTTTGGGTGAGTCAAAATTAGGTTTCTTGGTTCCTTAAAGACCAAGTGGCGACTCTGTATTTGTTTTCAATAGACCATTTTCCTTTTCTTTGATTCAAATCAATTTCAAAACAATCTCAAACAAGAGAAGTGGTCCGATTCCGCGTGTCCACAATGAGTGGGACCCACAACCAAACAACCCCCAAGCTTCCTAGAGAAGCTTTGCACTCTCTCACCTCCCTCTCCCTCACCATCCGGATCTTCCTCTCTCTCCCCCTTTTTTTTCTCTTTTATTTCTTTCTCTCTCTTTCTATCTTCCTTTATCCCTCTTTTGCAAGAACACAAAAACCCCATTTAGTTTTTATATTTCAAGCTCTTATTTGGACTACAAGAATTTGTTTTTGAGGCATAGCTATTAGAAGCAAAAGTTATCACCTTATCTAGGGCTTTATTTGGGTACTTCTATTTTTCATTTTGGTGACCACTAGCTCAAGCTATGGAGTGGAGGAAGAGGAGGGGTTTTCTTATTTCTTGTTCTTGATGGTCAACTACTTGGGCGTTCTTATTTTCTCGTGGATTCTTCTCTCTTACACTTTATATTCTCAAGAGCAAAGTTAGATTACATTATTTATATATATATGAAATCCTATCTCTTTAATTGATTTGTGATTTATGGCTAGGGTTAGCAAATATATGGATTAACTATGATTCTCCCCTAATACACATATTCATGTGACTTACATGTCTAGTTGTTAATTAATTGACTAGATGCTCAAAGGAGACTATGTGCTTATTTGCTTAGTTGTTAATTGATAGCTAAGTTGTCCATATAAATTAGATCTTATGTGTTTATTTGCCTAGTTGTTAATTGATAGCTAAGTTGTTCATATAAATTAAATCTTATTGCTAAGTTGAAAGCATGATTAGGTGTAAGTATAAATTCTCTAAATGGTGGTACTTATGCTTACCTTGACTATTGTGGAAGTTCAATTGTTGCCAATGTTTAATGAAATTGTTGATTACATTCTTGATATGTGACATTTGCATTCAAATCATGGAATTCTGGTGCATTGTTGCCAAGTGGGCACACCTTATAGCATTAGCATGGTGACATTTGAGTAATCCCTAAGAGGGGATAAAAGTAAATCCGACCCCAATAAAGGGGGATAAAAGTGGATAAGAAAATCCGGATGTGGGTTGTGTTAGTGAGACAGGGTGGACGTACCTAAGAACGTGCCAAACTCCAACTTATATTCGACTAGCTATCTGAAAGTTGGTATGCTACATTCCTAGTGGGGGGTGGCTCACAGTCCGGTAACGAGGCGAGTGAACACGTGTGCATGGCCCAAGGGCTCATTAGTTGCATTGCTTAGGCAACATTCATGGCACCACATATCACTTTTTGTTATGGGATCCATCTTGTATATCTATAATGTTTTCTACTAAGCCATTGTGCTAATGAATGTATAAAAACTCTTTTCAGGTGATCTTGATCGGGGCAAGACTCACGGATAGCCCAATGCTTAAACCTCATGTTTTTGAAAGCTCTTAGCGAGAAATCTTATTCTTTTGAAGTTACTTAGCATAGTTCTTTTGTCAAGCTTATAATAGTTGTAATTTGATATCGTTCATGTTAGGATCAAATTATAGAACTTACAAGTGATTGGGTTTAAATTCTTTCATCTATGTTATTTGTAAGCTATGACCTAGTTTGGGCACATGTTAGGCCCATTATGCTTTTGTTAATGTTGATAGAGTCCTCGTATTGGAACTCATTTAAGCACTTGAAGCACTTTGACGTTTATTTAGAATGTGAATTACACAAGAACTCTATTGAATCATGGGTGTTTGTGATTATATCAATTTGGGGAACTCGTGTTCGACGTTAGTGTTGGTTTTTGCATGTTGAGTAAGCTTGTTTTTACCTTAACAAGTCTCATTTTATAGCTTCCTTTGGTATTTGTTTTAGGCTTCGTCTTGTTGGAGTTTTGTTCCAACTCTTGCCCTTACAATTGCATTTTTTTTGCTCTTTACTTCTCCTTGGACAGCCAAAACCGCTCTATAAGTGCTAAAATTTGGTTCAAACGGATTTCATTTTTATTTTTGTTTTTATGTATTTATTTTTTATTTAAATTTATTTCTTTGAAACTAATCTTTTTCGCAAAAGAGGTCCAAATTAATTTGAATTCCTTAAACCAGTTACGATCTAATTTCTTTTGTTCCTAAAACATTTCTAAACAAAACTGTGCTCATTGACCCTCTTTAACTCATTGGGTCAGTGCAAGGCTAGTCGTTGACTGATCAACTATAAATGGAATGCACGTGGGATTCTTCTGTTGTTTCCGCACCTCTTGATTGGTCCACGCGGGACCTTTCCTCTTCTTTAACCTTTTCCTTTGACTCTTTGACCCGTCCACGTGTCTTGGATTTTGGGGCGTTACAGATTGGTATCAGAGGTAACCGGGGTTCGACTACTTGGTGCTCTGGGAGTTTACTGGGTTTAGTCATGACTTCTTTTGGACACCTTAAGTTTTTAATTGTACTTATCTCATTTTCCTTATACATTGCTTTAAGTTCATGAAGTTGAGAGAGCATGCTTAGTTGTTACATGCCTACATGATGATATGTTTATTTATTTCCCTGCTCATGCTTTTGAATTCGTAGAGACGTGACACGAGAATTTGCATAAGGACTTATTGCTTGTAGCTTATTGATTTAATTTTGGCAATCTTACCTAATTAAATATTATTGTCATGTTTTGCTAGCGATGCCGCCTCGTGTTAGAGGACGTGCAGGAGGTCGCGCTGGAGGCCGAGCCAGAGGTCGTGCTAGAGGCCGTGGCGGGGCTAGAGGCCGAGGGGCTGAGGCATCCTCGTCCGCTTTTGCCCCAGGAGGAGTTCTTGATGGAGCTCATTTCTTTTAACAGATGACTGAGGCCATGTGGGGATTCGTCCAAGTCGCTCAAGCGGTAGGGAATGGAGTTACACCACCACCCGTGACACCAGTAGCACCTGAGGTGGCACTCATAGCACCTGAGGTGGCTCCTGTAACACCTATTGCACCTGTGGTACCTGCTGCACCCACAGAACCGTGAGCTTAATCGGCTATGAGGGAGTTTAGGAGGCAAAACCCTCTTACTTTCTCGGGGGACCCTGATCCGGTCCAAGCTGAATTGTGGTTGAAAAGGATTGTCTGCATCTTCGAGCATATCGGACTCGTAGAGGACCACCTTCGTATCGATATTGCGACCTTTTAGTTTGCTGGGAAAGCTCAAATTTGGTGGGAGCTTACTCTCACAACCCATCCTCTTGCGGGAATGACTTGGGACACATTTAGTAGTCTCTTTCTCGCCAAGTACTTTCCAACTGTGGTGCGTAATGCAAAGAGGACCGAGTTCTTAACTCTTCAGCAAGGAGATCTATCAGTTGCCGATTATGAAGCACGTTTTGGGGACTTAGCCCGTTTTGCACCGGACATCACTGCCAATGATGCTACCAAGGCAAGGACTTTCGAACAAGGACTCCGAGCGGGTCTCCGCACTAAGGTGACTAGATTTGAGCTTCCAACCTACAATCAGGTAGTGCTTAAGGCACTCATATTTGAAGAGGAGTATCTCAGTTCCAAGAAGATCAAGGAGTCACGTCCTCCCTTGAAAGGTTTCCAATCAGGCTCATCTAGTGGGCACCATTCTAAGAAGCAAAAGCAGGAGCCAGTTCATCATTAGCCCTTCCTTTCCTCTCAGCACTCTTCTCAGGTTCCCCAGACTCCTCAGTTTCAGACTCAGCATTCTCAGCCTCGGGGCTCTAAGTGTTCTGGCTTGTCCTGTGGTGGGAGTAATGCGGGTGTTCGGGCTTGCTTTGGTTGTGGTGATCCAAGTCATATGATTTGGAATTGTCCTTTTGTTTTAGCTGCACCACCGGCCGTTGGGCCTCCTCAGACTCAACCTCCTTTTTATGGACCATCGTAGCAGGGTTATAGACCTCCTTTCTTACCACCACCTCCAGCTCCATCTGCTCATAGTTTTAGGCCAAATGTTCCTAAGGGCCAGCACCACCATCAGGGAAATCGTGGGGGAGGACAACAGACTCCAAGGCCTCCTTCTAATTTGTTTAATCTTGCTACTACTCCTATGGATATCCCCGAGTCCTCAGTCATTAGAGGTACGCTTCTTGTGTATAGTTCTCGAGCTTCAGTTCTTATTGATACCGGAGCATCATACTCATTCATCTCATTTGCATTTTCATTGACATTGGGTTTAGAAATGAGCCGTTTGGGTTCTACGCTTTACGTAGACACTCTTATTGGAGGTTTAGTTCCTTTGGATCCAGTATGTCGCGGTTGCGAGCTTGTGATAGCTGACTGGAGCCTTGTTGTTGATCTGACTGGAGCCTTGTTGGGCATAGATTGGCTATGCACCTATCGAGCTTTTATTGACTGCTTCAGAAGTAGAGTTACTTTTCTTACCCTGTCGAGAGATCGCTTTGATCGTCCGACTTCTTCTCTGCATAGTTTGTGCGAGAGGAGTCATTCTGATTGTTTGGCTAGTTTGGTGTTTGATGAGGGCGAGGTGATTCAAGAAGAGTTTCCTTCCATTGTTTGTGAGTACTCGGATGTCTTTCTGGAGGACTTACCCGGTTTGCCGCATATTCGTGAAGTTGAGTTCACAAAAGACCTCGCTCCAAGCACGTTACCTATTTCTATTCTTCCCTATCGTATGGCACCCGCGGAACTGAAAAAGTTAAAGACTCAAGTAGAAGACTTGTTGAACAAAGGGTTCATTCGTCCTACTACTTCTCTGTGGGGAGCACTCGTCCTTTTTGCAAAGAAGAAAGATGGGTCACTTCAGTTGTGTATCGACTACTGCAAGCTTAACCGAGCGACAGTAAAAAAACAAGTATCCGCTACCGAGGATCGATGACTTATTTGATCAACTTCGTGGGTCGACGTGTTTTTCCAAAATCGATTTGAGATCGGGCTATCACCAGTTGAGGATTCAAGAGCAGGACATCTCGAAGACAGCTTTTCGCTCTCGTTATGGTCATTTGAATTTCTTGTGATTCCATTCGGTTTGACGAACGCGCCCGCGACTTTTATGGATTTAATGAATCGCATTTTTAGTCCGCTTCTGGATCATTTTGTCATTGTATTTATCGATGATATTCTTATTTTCTTGCCTTCTTGTGAGAAGCACGAGGAGCACCTTCGAACTATTTTACAAATTCTGAGGGAACACCAATTGTATGCTAATTTTTCTAAGTGTGAATTTTGGCTACCGGAAGTGAAGTTTCTTGGCCATGTTGTCTCGAAGGACGGAGTATCTATGAATCCATCAAAGATTGAGGCTATTATGGATTGGCAATCACCGAAGAACATTTTTGAAGTCCAGAGTTTCTTGGGACTTGCAGGCTACTATCGACAATTTATAGAGGACTTTTCACATCTAGCGATGCCTATGATGAGACTTACTCGGAAGGGGACAAAGTTCTTGTGGAGCGAGTCTTGTAAAAGGGCTTTTCAACAATTGAAGGCACGATTAACTTCAACACCTATCTTGGTCATTTCAGAACGAGGATTGGACTACACTATTTTTTGCGATGCTTCTCATGAGGGTTTGGGTTACGTTCTAATGCAAGGAGGCAAAGTTGTAGCTTACGGTTTGTGATAGTTGAAGCCACACGAGAAAAATTATCCTACCCACGATTTAGAGCTTGCCGCCGTCATTTTCACGCTAAAGAGTTAGAGGCACTATCTTTATGGCAAAAGGTTTGAAGTCTTCTCTGACCACAAGAGTCTTAAGGATATATTCACGCAACGTGACCTGAACTTGAGGCAAAGAAGATGGATGGAGTACTTAGAAGATTATGACTTCGACTTACAGTATCATCCGGGGAAGGCCAACGTTATAGCCGACGCTCTTAGTAGGAAACCTCGCAACACTTTGGCTTGTTTAGCCATTAGAGAATGGAAGATGATGAAGCAACTTGACAATTTTGATGTTCATCTTGCCGAGTCCGCCAATCGTGCTACCTTGTTCACTTTGACCGCACAACTGACGCTTTTAAATCGTATCTTAGAGATGCAACAATTCGATGAAAAGGCCGAACAACTTCGATTATGTGTTGTTAGTGGAGAAGCGATAGAGGGTTAGACCTTTGATTCTGACCGAGGCTTGAGATTTTAAGGCAGGACTTTCGTCCCTTTAGCTTGTCGAGATGACGTCTTAAAGGAATTTCATCACTCTCATTTAGCGGTGCATCCGGGAAGCACAGAGATGTATCAAGATTTACGCCGTCAGTATTGGTGGAAGGGTATGAAAAGATCCGTAGCTGTCACCGCTTCTAGTTGTTTGACATGTCAACAAGTGAAGGCTGAGCATCGACTACCAGCAGGTTTACTTCAACCTTTATCGATTCCAGAATGGAAGTGGGAGCATATCTCGATGGACTTTGTCACAGCACTTCCTAGGATGCTTCGCCAGCATGATGCTATTTGTGTCATTATCGATCGACTGACCAAATTTGCGCACTTCTTGCCTATCAAGACTACAGATTTAGCTGATATTCTTAGCAGGTTATACATTCGGGAAATTGTGGGACTCCACGGCGTACCAGTTACTATAGTTTCTAATCGTGATTCTAAGTTTATTTCTCAATTCTGGTAGAGTCTTCAGAAGGCCTTGGGTACTCAACTTTTGTTAAGTATGGCATTTCACCCATAGACAGATGGGTAGTCCGAGCGTACAATTCAGACTTTAGAAGACATGCTTCGAGTTTGTGTAATGGATTTCAAAGGTAGTTGGGAAGATCACCAACCTTTAGTGGAGTTTGCCTACAACAACAGCTTCCAAGCTAGCATGCAGATGGCACCTTTTGAGGCCTTGTATGGCCGACCATGTAGGTCACCCTTGTGTTGGAACGAGATTGGAGAATCGTCCATTTTGGGACCCGACATCGTTTGAGAGTCGGCCGAGAAGATCAAAGTTATAAGGAAGAGAATGCTTACCGCTCAGAGTCGTCAGAAGTCGTATGTCGATCATCACCGACGTCCCTTATCTTTTAGCGTTGGAGATCATGTGTTTCTCAAGGTTTCCCCTCGACGTGGTTTACTACGCTTTGGACAAAGCGGGAAGTTGTCGCCGTGATTTATTGGTCCGTTTGAGGTTCTTGATAAGGTTGGTGAGGTGGCCAACCGTTTGGCACTCCCACCTCAGCTCTCTAGTGTCCATAATGTTTTTCATGTTTCTATGCTTCGTAAGTATAATCGTGATAAGTCTCATGTTTTGGATTGGACCGAGTTAGCTATCGACGAAGACGTATCATATCAAGAGTAAGCTACTTGCATTCTTGAAAGGAAGGAGCATGTCTTGCGAGGCAAGACTATTTCTTTGGTTAAGGTACTTTGGAACTACCATGGAGTCGAGGAGTCGACGTTGGAAGACGAGACCGAGGCGAGATCGAAGTATCCTCACCTTTTCTCCGATTGAGGTATGTTTTCCGAATTTTGGGACGGAATTCTCTTTAAGTGGGGTAGATTGTAATGTTTTGAAATTTAATTGAGGGTATTTAGGTATTTTGGTGGTCAATGTTTGGACCCAATTTGGACTTGTACATTTTAATGCCTAACTTTTGGTCTTGTGGTACCACTTTGTTATTTGATTTTATCACATGTGTGTGTATATATGTTATATAATTGTGCTTGTGTGTGTAGGGGACAAGAGTGGGACCTACTCCCAAACAACCCCCAAGCTTCCTAGAGAAGCTTTGCACTCTCTCACCTCCCTCTCCCTCACCATCAGAATCTTCCTCTCTCTCCCCCCCTTTTTTTTCTCTTTTGTTTCTTTCTCTCTATTTCTATCTTTCTTTATCCCTCTTTTGCAAGAACACAATAACCCTCTTTAGTTTTTATATTTCAAGCTCCTATTTGGACTACAAGAATTTGTTTTTGAGGCATAGCTATTAGAAGCAAAAATCATCACCTCATCTAGGGCTTCATTTGGGTACTTCTATTTTTCATTTTGGTGACCACTAGCTCAAGCTATGGAGTGGAGGAAGAAGAGGGGTTTTCTTATTTCTTGTTCTTGAAGCTCTACTACTTGGGCCTTCTTATTTTCTCTTGGATTCTTCTCTCTTACACTTTATATTCTCAAGAGCAAAGGTAGATTACATTATTTACATACATATGAAATCCTATCTCTTTAATTGATTTGTGATTTATGGCTAGGGTTAGCAAATATATGGATTAACTATGATTCTCCCCTAATACACATTCATGTGACTTACATGTCTAGTTGTTAATTAATTGACTAGATGCTCAAAGGAGATTATGTGCTTATTTGCTTATTTGCTTAGTTGTTAATTGATAGCTAAGTTGTCCATATAAATTAGATCTTATGTGTTTATTTGCCTAGTTGTTAATTGATAGCTAAGTTGTTCATATAATTAAATCTTATTTCTAAGTTGAAAGAATGATTAGGTGTAAGTATAAATTCTCTAAATGGTGGTACTTATGCTTACCTTGACTATTGTGGAAGTTCAATTGTTGCCAATGTTTAATGAAATTATTGATTACATTCTTGATATGTGACATTTGCATTCAAATCATGGAATTCACTTGCATTGTTGCCAAGTGGGCACACCTTATAGCAATAGCATGGGTGACATTTGAGTAATCCCTAAGTGGGGATAAAAGTAAATCCGACCCTAATAAAGGGGGATAAAAGTGGATAAGAAAATCCGGATGTGGGTTTTGTTAGTGAGACAGGGTGGACGTACCTAAGAACGTGCCAAACTCCAACTTATATTCGACTAGCTATCGGAAAGTTGGTATGCTACATTCTTAGTGGGGGTGGCTCACAGTCCGGTAACGAGGCGAGTGAACACGTGTGCATGGCCCGAAGGCTCATTAGTTGCATTGCTTAGGCAACATTCATGGCACCACATATCACTTTTGGTTATGGGATCCATCTTGTATATCTATAATGTTTTCTACTAAGCCGTTGTGCTTAATGAGTGTATAAAAACTCTTTTCAGGTGATCTTGATAGGGGCAAGACTCACGGATAGCCCGATGCTTAAACCTCATGTTTTTGAAAGCTCCTCGTGAGAAATCTTATTCTTTTGAACTTACTTAGCATAGTTCTTTTGTCAACCTTGTAATAGTTGTAATTCGATATTGTTCATGTTAGGATCAAATTATAGAACTTATAAGTGATTCGGTTTAAATTCTTTCATCTATGTTATTTGTAAGCTATGACCTAGCTTGGGCACATGTTAGCCCCATTATGCTTTTGTTAATGTTGGGAGAGTCCTCGTATTGGAACTCATTTAAGCACTTTAAGCACTTTGACGTTTAATTAGAATGTGAATTACACAAGAACTCTATTGAATCATGGGTGTTTGTGATTATATCATTTTGGGGAACTCGTGTTCGACGTTAGTGTTGGTTTTTGCATGTTGAGCAAGCTTGTTTTTACCTTAACAAGTCTCATTTAATAGCTTCCTTTGGTATTTGTTTTAGGCTTCGTCTTGTTGGAGTTTTGTTCCAACTCTTGCCCTTACAATTGCTTTTTTTTTTTTGGCTCTTTACTTCTCCTTGGATAGCCAAAACCGCTCTATAAGTGCCAAAATTTGGTTCCAATGGATTTCATTTTTATTTTTATTTATTTATTTATTTTTAACTTAAATTTATTTCTTTAAAACTAATCTTTTTCGCAAAAGAGGTCCAAATGAATTTCAATTCCTTAAACCAGTTACGATCTAATTTTTTTGTTCCTAAAACATTTCTAAACAAAACTGTGCTCATTGACCCTCTTTAACTCATTGGGTCAGTGCGAGGCTAGTCGTTGACTGATCAACTATAATTGGAATCCACGTGAGATTCTTCTGTTGTTTCCGAACCTCTTGATTGGTCCACGTGGGACCTTTCCTCTTCTTTAACCTTTTCCTTTGACTCTTTGACCCGTCCAAGTGTCGTGAATTTTGGGGCGTTACAGCAACATCAAAAATTTGAAGAAGGAAAACCCAGAATCAATTGCTAACATTTCAACTAGCCTTTCTTTCTCCCAATATCTTGAAGTGGTATTCTTAAGAGCAACTGCAGGGTGTATTTGTGTAGGGCAAATTAGGGGAGTTAGCATATGGTCACCTCACAGTGGTGTAGCTTAAAGGAAAATTAGGGTAGGATATGATAGCAGAACTTAATTTTAGCATACGACTAATTTTCTTACCATATAGGGAAACAACACAGGGACTGCCAGTTGATGCTTGAGCCGGAAGACTCTTTGACGTTTGGTTTGGTTTGGTTTATTTATTTATTTGTTTTTTAAAGGTAGACTCTTTGCTGCATGTTCAAACCTTTGATCAATTTATTAATTTTTTTTTTTGTAAATTCTTCTTTGGACCAGTTTCATCTAAGATGAAGAGGGGAAAAACCACCAAATAGCAAAGAGTTTGCCGTTTGGTCACTAAACAACATTCACTCAGTCGTTTGGGCTCCTACACCACTGTGACCCTCCATCATTAGCTTAAATTTACCCTACATTTATCTAAACCACTGCTATTGCTCTAACAAGCATGTAAGGCAACTTTCTTCCCAAAAAAAATAACCCACTACCACTTGAAACCCACATAATATTTAAGTCATAGCATATAGCACATAAGTGTGACGATCATATAAGATCTATAACTTTAATTTGCAATAAATATGTAACCTCTAATGTATGAAAACAAAAGCCTTTGATCTTGCCACCTCAGTACATTTGTGGCACTCTCTTTCAAGGATAAGTCTATTTTTGACATTTTATACATGAATTCTCCGGTTATGTACACATGTATATATGTATACATGTAGAATGCTTCATAACAGATCTACACTATACTATAAAAGAGGCTTAGAGTGATTTCAATTTCAAATTTGTCCTAATTTGTCATTTCTTGATTTGTTTGAAATAATTTTTTTACCCTTACTTTTCTTTTTTGTTCCATTTCTCTTTAATGATTACTTTCATTTTTTGTCATTTTGTGAGAATAGGTTAGCCATTTCACCCACAAAACAACCCTTATTACTATTAGGTCAACTCTTAAAATTAAATTATTTAGAATTGATGATTCAATCAACTTTTCAAACAATAATTACAAATATTTATAATTTCATTCACCTTTTAAAATTATATAATCTACAAATAATGATTCAATCAACTTTTCACGCAATAAGTACAAATATTTACAATTTGTTCAAAAACCCAAAAGTCAACAATTATAGGTTGTGCCTTGTTTGGCACAACCGCTTTTCGGCTTTGTGGTTTGTATGTTTTTTCGTTCTTCCCAAACTTCTCACTAGCTTGTTTGATTTTATTTTGTTTTATTTGGTGTTTTGTTAGGTTTTGTTTTTATTTTTTTGGGTTTTCCCTAATAAACCACTAACACAAACAAGGCACAACACAACCCGAATTGGGCTATGCTTTGTTTGGTTTTGTTTTGTTTGACTTTGCTTTTCTTTTTTTTTGGTTTTCCCAAACAAAGCACTAACATTTGTTTTATATACCGTATATAAATCTATATAAATATCTATACCTACACCCTATATAAAAGAAGCTAAATGTGATTTCCAATTTTAATTTTGTCCTTATTGCTAAATAGCCTAAATGTGATTTCCAATTTCAATTTAACCAAAACATGGTAATTTTTTAACTCTAAGTTTAATTCTCTGAACTGCTCTAGTATGTTCAGAAGTCCATGGTAAAGCAGAAGATAGATCAACATTTTAAACATCTAAAAGAAGAAGATAGATATAAAACAGCATTCACAGTTAGGCTGAAAGGACAAGACCATTATGAATAATAATATCTTGTAAAATTCTAAGATGTATTTAGATATCTTCTTCTTTTATCTGAATTTGCCAATATCCAGATTTTATATCAAATTTTGAAAAGATAGAAGCTTTATAAAGTCTATCCAAAAGATCCTTTTTATTAGGAATTGGATATCTAATCCATTGTAAGGCATCATTTAATGGTTTGTAATTAACCACTAATCTGGGTCTGCCTCTTTCTTTTTCAGCATTTTTATTAACATAAAAAGCTGTACAGCTCCAAGGAGAATAGCTTTTCCTAATGAGCTTTTTATCAATAAGACTTTGAATTTCTTTTTTACAAAGTTCTAAGAATTCAGAATTCATTTGGCTTGGTCTAGCCTTAGTATAAATCTGAGATCTTCCATCAAAATCAGGCTTATAGGGGAGAGAAACAATGTGTTTCTTCCTTATCCAAAAAGCACTAGGAATCTCACTACAGACTTTATTTTGAAATTCCTTTTTTATATTTTCTATTTTTCTAGAAATATTTGGCATCTTTAGTTGATGCTCAATTTGCATGATTCTAGTTTCTTCTTGGAGGAAATCAAGATGTTTTTCTTTTAAATCTAATAGATTTAATTCATTGATAATCCTCGTTTCTAGTTCTTTTAAAAATGTGAAAACCAGATCATTATCTTTATAATTTGCAAAAATGCCAGTTTGATCAACTTTTATTTGCATTATAAGTTTTAGAAAAAGAGTCCCCAAAATTACTTCTTGTTGTAAATCTTTGACAAGTAAAAAAGTAGAGGGGATACAAGCTCCTTCATTACAAATATATACATCAGAAAGTTTAAATTGAATATTCATTCTGCTTCCACTTGCTGATGTTAAGGATTGCATAGTTTTTTCAAAATATTTAGTAGGAACTATGCCTTCTTGTATGCAGTTTAGGTCTGCTCCACTATCCACTAATGCAATAGCATTACTAATGGTATATTCTTCATGGATTACTAAATTGATTCGGATATACCATTTTTGATAAGTAATTTTATTGAGGAGATGTAAATATTGATCTCCTGCCAGATCTATAGGTGATTCCTCAATGTTAGGAATATTATCACCTATACTGATGGAAGAACTTGAAATATTTAAATTATCAATTTTTTCTTCTATGTTAGAAAATGCAATTTGGAGAGCTCTAATGTCTGCTTTAACCAAATTGATCTCATGTTTCAAATCTTGTACAGTAATGGGTTTTTTTTAACTTTTTCCATTCTGTTAAAGACCTCCTGAATACTATACTGATTAATTTTATAAGGATTTTCTTCAGGTTTGTCTTTTTTAGTTTGATTAATACATAATTGAATTATCTTCACCTTGAGTTCAGGATCAGAAATTTTATCAATTATGTTTATCATTTCACTATGTTCTGCAGTAAGAACATTAATGGTAAGACCATTCATGGTTGCAATGGCCTTCCAATAATCAGCATTAGGACAACCATTAACACAAGATGAGGATGATTGTCTTCCTCTTGAGAGTCATCCTCAGGAATGTCCTCTTCTTCAGATATTTCTGGAGGAGTGTTTAATAGAATTTTACAGAGTTGTGCCTTTAGGCCTTCATCAATCTGTAATTCTGCTAATTTTTTCTTTGTAGTACATTTATTAGCTAAATGCCCTACTTTTCCACACTTCCAACAAACCCTATTTTCTTTAGGAGCAGGATTCCTGGTAGGCCTTTTCCTGGGTGGGTTGTTTTTCTTGGGAGGTGGTCTAGGATTGTTTCTAGGATTAGGATTAGTATTCCTTTTCCTTATAGTCATATTTTGATTACCCTGTCCCTTTTTCTTTTTGGTTGGAATGACAGGCATATCATAACCCCATTGTTTACAAAATTCTCCTAGTTCTTGTTTACCAGTGAGATTTTGTTTTCTCATTTGGTACTGTAATTTCATGTCATTACAGATGCTTAATCCAACTTGGGTGCAGACACTTATGATCTGTCCATAATTTAGACTTGCATAAGGAATATTATTTCCATCATGCTGATCCCTAAGTTTTTGTCTGACCTTTTCAGCAAATAAATTGGGAAGCCCATCAATGAAACGAGCTTTCCAGAATTCATTATTTGCATCATGTCTATACATAACTTTGAAAAGGAATACATCCTTATACCATCTGAACTGGGTTAAAGAAGGACATCTTAAATTCATAAGAAGTTATCTTCCCTTTCAGACCTTTGTGGAGAAGATCCTACAAAGTGCTCAACAATAGTCTGAGCTAGAGTAATACTAGCATCAGGCACAGGAGTTGATTGCCCATCATCTATTTCCATTTTAACACTGTCAGTAATTGCCTCTCTTTGGGCATTGGTTAGGACATTATCCCACCAACCTTTGAGACATCTTGAAAATCCATTGGTTAAAAGGATTGCAGTGCTCTTTTCACTATTACCATAATTTTTACTCATTGTGGCCCACATAAGCATTTTATAAATGCACTCATAGATCTGATATTCAGTATATCCATCTATGTTCCATTCATATAATTCTTTTCCACTATAAGAATTTTGCGAATTTCTCCAAAAACTTTCTTCAAATAAAAGATCCTGTGGAGAAGGTCTATGATAATAATATGGGACAGGTAAATTATCTGTTGTTCCCATTCTATTTATTTGGAGAGAGGGATTTGGAAAATGCCTTTCTTTAAAATTACTTTCTGTAATATAAAATTTTTTCCATAACTCTCCTTCTTTTATTATTTCCTGTTCCTCTTCTTCTTCTTCTTCTGATTCTTGTGTTGGAATGGGCATCATATTAGGTTGTGACAGCCTATATAACAGCCTGTATAATTTGACCTTATTAAATTGTATAGTTGTACTCATTTATGTTGGCTAGAATTAGGTTGTTTCCTTAGTTAGATTCTTAGAATCAACTTCTTGTATTTTATTTATAGCCATGTAAATGATATATTGAAAGATATCAATGAGAAGAAAGATTCTCTTCCAAATCTTCATGGTATCAAAGCAGGTTTAGAATCCCTAACCCTAGCCGCCCCTCAACCTAGCCTTCATTGCTAGGATTATTCAGCCTTCATAGCTGATTCTCTGTGGCCTACAGTGCCCTTCAAACTTTCTGTTATATTCTTCTGTTTTTGCTGTCTTTTGCCATCTTGGTTCAGAAGAATAGTCAGTCCATTCTGTGTGCTCTCCTGATCAGATTTTTTTTTTTTGCTAAGCACTGAGTCCTCCTTTGAATCATGTCTGAGGTTACAAAAGCCCTTTCAACATCTGAGAATTTGAGCCTCCAGATTGCTTCAACAAAACTGAATGGGACCAATTACCTTGAATGGTCACAATCAGCGATGTTGACAATCAAGGGCAGGGGGAAGTTACAGTATCTCACAGATCCTCCACCAAAGCCAACCGATTCCAATTTCAAGACCTGGGATGTGGAGAATTCCATGATTATGTCATGGCTACTCCACTCTATTCAACCAGAAATTGGGAAGACTTACATTTTCCTTAAAACGGCTAAGGAGATTTGGGACGCTGCCACACTGACTTACTCCAATATAGGTATGAAAGCTCAGATCTATGAATTGAAAACGAAGATTCACAACACAAAACAAGGATCTTTGAGTGTCACTGAATACTATAATACCATCAAGTGCCTTTGGTTGGAACTCGACCATTGTCAAAAGATTGAGATGGTGTGTAGCACGGATGCGGCAAAGCTACAAAAAGCACTTGAAGAAGAACGAATATTTGATTTCCTTGCGGGGTTAAATGGTGAATTTGATCAGATTAGAGGCAGGATTTTGGACAGGGAAAACTTATCATCCTTGAATGAGGTTTTCTCAATTGTACGAGGAGAAGCAAGCAGGCAGGTGGTGATGTTGGATAAGCCTTCCAACGAGAATTCGGCATTGGCTGTATCAAAAGCTTCTTGGGGAAGGAATGAAGGAAAGAAGAATCTGGACAGGGAGAAGATGTGGTGTGATTATTGTCACAAACCGCGCCACACCAGGGAGAAGTGCTGGAAGCTACATGGAAAACCACAAGACTTGAAGGGATTTGGCAGCAAAGGAGGAAATCATGCAGAAAAATTAGGTCAAGCACACCAAACAGTGGCGGTAGATGACTATAAGGAAGCTATGGTGTTCAGCAAAAGCGAGGTTGAAAGGCTGAAAAAGTTACTGAATGAGGTTGATAATCAAACCACAGACTTGACTCCAATTTCAGGTTCTTGCTCCATGGTCCAATCAGGTAATAGCTTTGCCTTAATCACCTCCGAGAGTGTCAATTCTACTACCTGGATAGTTGATTCAGGTGCATCAGATCACATTACTAGCTCCTTCAATCATTTTTCAACATATCTCCCATGTTTAGGAAAACAAAAAATCAAAATCGCTGATGGTTCATTGTCCCCCATTGCCGGAAAAGGAAATGTCCAAATATCACCCACTTTGTGCCTAAAATCAGTTCTCTATGTTCCAAATCTATCCTATAACTTGTTGTCCGTGGCAAAACTCACTAAAGATTTAAACTGTTCAGTTTCATTTACTTCCTCTGGTTGCAATTTTCAGGATCCTGCTACGGGGACGATGATTGGGCATGCTAAGTTGAAGGACGGCTTATACTACTTGGAAGCAGATTTGGTGAAAGTGAGTCGGGAGTCTCAAGGCTTGGTCTCTACTACATGTCAACAAAAAGATGATCAAGTTTGGCTCTGGCATAGACGTTTAGGACACCCTCCTTTTCCTTTATTGAAAAAAATGTTTCCTTCTTTGTTTACGAATAATAATGTAGGGAAATTTCATTGTGAAATTTGTGAATTGGCCAAACATCGACGTGTATCTTTTCCTTTGAAAACTCCACAAATGTTATCTCCATTTAGTTTAATACATTCAGATACACCACTATGGATGTTACCTTTGTAGAACACCAACCTTACTTTGGGGACACCTATCTTCAGGGGGAGAGTTTAGGAGAAGATAGTTGGTTAGAGTTTGATCATTCCTTGCCTATGCCGAGTGTGGTTCCAAGTGTGGTATCTAGTCCCATTCCAAGTGTGGTATCTAGTCCCATTCCAAGTGCTACCTTACCAAGTGCTAGTTCTGATTTACCTTTGCCTCCTTCTTCAGATTTGTCTTCTCCCAATCTAAATGAGAGTTTCGAACAGAATCCCTTAAGGACTATAGAGTCTCCAGAGACCAAGGACAAGAGACTCAAGACACATTTCACCAATGTGTATTCTAGAAGGAAGAAGCCCGAAATCAGCTCACATGATCCAAGCATTGATCCCGAAACAGGTAATGAAATTGAAACTCATTCTTTTAATTCTGATAAAGACTTGGAATTGCCTATTGCCATTAGGAAAGCTGTTAGAACTTGCACTCGTCACCCTATATCTCAATTTGTTTCCTTTCAGCATCTCTCACCTCAGTATCAGGCTTTTGTTACCCAAATGTCTTCCCATGAAGTTCCCAATAGTGTCCAAGAAGCTATTAAATTAAAACCATGGAGGGAAGCCATGAATGAGGAGATGAGAGCCTTGGAAAAAAATCAAACCTGGGAGATAGTAGAATTGCCAAAAGAAAAAAAAACTGTGGGGTGCAAATGGATTTTCACCATCAAGTACAAAGCCGATGGAACTTTGGAAAGGTACAAGGCCCGATTGGTGGCAAAAGGGTATACCCAGACATATGGAATTGACTACCAGGAGACTTTTGCACCGGTGGCCAAGATGAACACTATCCGTATCCTTCTCTCATTGGCAACAAACTTTAATTGGCCACTACTGCAGTTTGATGTAAAGAACGCTTTCCTCCATGGAGACCTAGAGGAAGAAGTATATATGGATATCCCAACTGGGTATGGAAAACAGACATGGTCAAACAAGGTGTGCAAGCTCAGAAAGTCTTTATATGGACTCAAACAATCTCCTAGGGCTTGGTTCGGAAGATTTATGAAAGCTATGGTAAAAAGAGGCTACCGTCAAAGTCAAGGTGATCATACTTTGTTCATTAAACATTCCCATCAAGGGAAAGTTACTGCATTGATTGTTTACGTTGATGATATTGTGGTCACTGGAGATGATCAAGAAGAGATTATGGGACTGAAAGCCTACTTGGCAAGGGAATTTGAGATTAAAGATTTGGGTAAACTTCGGTATTTTTTGGGAATTGAGGTAGCAAGATCAAAGCAAGGGCTGGTGATTTCTCAAAGGAAGTATATACAAGACTTACTTAAGGAAACTGGCATGCTTGGGTGTAAATCAGCCGAGACTCCTATTGAGCAGAATCACAGGTTGGGAGATGCTAATGAAGATCAACCTGTTGACAAAGGAAACTATCAAAGGTTGGTGGGAAAGCTTATTTACCTATCACACACACGACCAGATATTGCATATGCCGTGAGTGTGGTAAGTCAATTTATGCATGCTCCACTTAAATCTCATTCAGATGCTGTATACCGAATTTTGAGATACTTGAAGGCAGCTCCCGGAAAAGGTATATTATTCAAGAAAAGTGAAGATTTAAGGTTGGAGGCCTACACAGATGCAGACTGGGCAGGTTCTATTGTGGATAGACGATCTACTTCTGGCTATTGTACCTTTTTAGGTGGAAATCTTATCACTTGGAGAAGCAAGAAACAACCTGTGGTGGCCCGTTCTAGTGCGGAAGCAGAGTTTAGAGCCATGGCACAGGGCATATGTGAACTTCTTTGGGTGAAGATGATTCTTAAAGATCTTAAGATTGTGTTTCAGGAACCTATGGTGCTATATTGTGACAACAAGGCAGCCATTAACATAGCACACAACCCAGTTCAGCATGACCGAACCAAGCATGTAGAGGTGGATAGACACTTCATAAAAGAAAAACTTGATAGTGGTCAAGTGAGAACTCCACATGTATCATCCACCAATCAACTGGCTGATATTCTCACTAAAGGTCTGCCTAGTCTTAGTTTTCAGCGAATCACGTGCAAGCTGGGAATGCATGATATCTACACACCAGCTTGAGGGGGAGTGTTGGAATGGGCATCATATTAGGTTGTGACAGCCTATATAACAGCCTGTATAATTTGACCTTATTAAATTGTATAGTTGTACTCATTTATGTTGGCTAGAATTAGGTTGTTTCCTTAGTTAGATTCTTAGAATCAACTTCTTGTATTTTATTTATAGCCATGTAAATGATATATTGAAAGATATCAATGAGAAGAAAGATTCTCTTCCAAATCTTCATCTTGTATATCAGAAGAGGGCTCTTCTTTTGAAATAACATTTAGAGAAACATTTTTAATTTTATTAGTAAGAAGTTCTATGAACTCTTCTTCCTCCTTTTTACTCTGTGTTCTGAAAGTATCTACTTTCATAGGAGGTTTGAATGTGGCTTTATCAAAAGAGGAAGAACTAGCTACACGCTTTTGAATGACCTGTTGCTTTTTTATGTTCTCTCCTTGCTCTATGATTTTATTTTCAATTCTAGCTAATTGGGCTTCCATAGATTCTATGGAACGGTTTGGCCAATTATTTTGGTGGGCAAGATGACTATTAAAAATAGAATCACCAGCTCCACCAGTTTTGCTTATATAAGCAACTGCTTCAAGATCTCTATCATTTGACTTGAAGTCTCTATGTAAAGGAGGAGGATGCAGGCTTTCAATAAAACCTTTGTCCCCATGTAATCTCCATCTGGTTGAATTAATGGTATTCAACACCTTTTGGGTAGGAAACCATTTATTAAACCAGTCAACAAACCAGATTATAGTTTGCTTTTGTTCTAGATCTTGGTAATAAATTTTCTTTATAAGATCTAGATCTGTTTTATTAAAAATTTTAAAATATTCTTGTCGGAACTCGAGGTTTTTGTCCAACATAAAATCTCTACTTAGAACTTGTCTCAAAAATGAATTTGGACTAAAATCCATTAAACATAAACAGAGGAAATATCATGAGAATAAGAGGGATCAAATGGATCTCTATTTTCTTTATTCTCACTATTATCTTCTGAACCATAAACTCCTTGAGGTATTTGATGATTTGAGTTTATAAATCCTTTTAAAACATTTTCCCTTTCCATGTTCTGGAGATGTTCCAGATCCATGTTTGGCCTGGGTTGATCAGACATGGATTGTCTTGAAGAAGAAGGGTAAGAAACTGTGTAAGGAAGTTTAGAAGGGGCAGTATTAAAACTTCTTACAGAATTACTCCTACTTAAAGATAATTTACTAAATTTATTAGGAGTAAAAGAAACTTCAATATCACCATCTTTAGATTGGATGATTTGATCTAATTGAGACGGAGGGACATGTGCTGGTGGAACAACATTAGGTAAAGTCCAATCCGTTGGGAAATCTATTTCATCCCACTTTATTAACCTGGGAGTAGCAATATTAGTGGTAAGACAATTACTGTCAATTGCTACTGTTTTTCCCGGAGTACTTTTTAAAATAGCATTAGGACATAAAGTATTCATAACTTTATAATATATCCTATATGTAGTATTTATAGTACTTGTACCAGGTAGGTAATTATACCCTGCTGTTTGAATTTTCAAGGTAGTAGCTTCAAATAGATTTTTATCTTTTAAAGAGAGTGTCAAATTTGGATAAACATCAAAATAAACTGGACCATGTTCCTTTTCTTCTTCTTCTTCTTCTTCTGATTCTTGTATATCAGAAGAGGGCTCTTCTTTTGAAAGAACATTTAGAGAAACATTTTTAATTTTATAGAAAGTAATTTTAAAGAAAGGCATTTTTCAAATCCCTCTCTCCAAATAAATAGAATGGGAACAACAGATAATTTACCTGTCCCATATTATTATCATAGACCTTCTCCACAGGATCTTTTATTTGAAGAAAGTTTTTGGAGAAATTCGCAAAATTCTTATAGTGGAAAAGAATTATATGAATGGAACATAGATGGATATACTGAATATCAGATCTATGAGTGCATTCATAAAATGCTTATGTGGCCCACAATGAGTAAAAATTGTGGTAATAGTGAAAAGAGCACTGCAATCCTTTTAACCAATGGATTTTCAGGATGTCTCAAAGGTTGGTGGGATAATGTCCTAACCAATGCCCAAAGAGAGGCAATTACTGATAGTGTTAAAATGGAAATAGATGATGGGCAATCAACTCCTGTGGCCGATGCTATTATTACTTTAGCTCAGACTATTGTTGAGAACTTTGTAGGATCTTCTCCACAAAGGTCTGAAAGGGGAAGAGAACTTCTTATGAATTTAAGATGTCCTTCTTTAACCCAGCTCAGATGGTATAAGGATGTATTCCTTTGCAAAGTTATGCATAGACATGATGCAAATAATGAATTCTGGAAAGCTCGTTTCATTGATGGGCTTCCCAATTTATTTGCTGAAAAGGTCAGACAAAAACTTAGGGATCAGCATGATGGAAATAATATTCCTTATGCAAGTCTAAATTATGGACAGATCATAAGTGTCTGCACCCAAGTTGGATTAAGCATCTGTAATGACATGAAATTACAGTACCAAATGAGAAAACAAAATCTCACTGGTAAACAAGAACTAGGAGAATTTTGTAAATAATGGGGTTATGATATGCCTGTCATTCCAACCAAAAAGAAAAAGAGACAGGGTAATTAAAATATAACTATAAGGAAAAGGAATACTAATCCTAATCCTAGAAACAATCCTAGACCACCTCCCAAGAAAAACAACCCACCCAGGAAAAGGCCTACCAGGAATCCTGCTCCTAAAGAAAATAGGGTTTGTTGGAAGTGTGGAAAAGTACCTAAATGTGATTTCCAATTTCAATTTTATCCTTATTTGTCATTTTTTGAATTGTTCATTTTTATCATTTCCCCTTTGAAAATCCTATACAATTCCATACATCTCCACACTCCTTTTTGGTCATTTATTCACAAACGATTTTGGTTTTTTTTTTTTTCTTGAAAAAGTGAGGTGTGCCTATAAATTTAATTTACATAAATGCTTAGACATTTAATTTTATTACACACATGCCTTAAAAAAAATAAACGATTTTTTTTTTAGATTGTGGGTAATATCCAAATATAAAATGAAATGTATAGGCATTGTGTGCTATCAAAATATTTTGGGATAACCAATTATGGGTTTTTTGTTTTTAAGGCATATATGTGTAATAAAATTAAATGTCTAAGCATGTGTGAAAGTTAAATTCATAGGCCCACCTCACTTTTTCAACAAATTTTTTTTTTTTTTTTTAAAATGTGAAATCTGTTGTGCCATGTTTGGAAAACCAATTTTAGCCTTTGTTTTTAATTTTGTTAGTTTCCCAAACAATTTTTGAATAAAATTAATTTAATATTTCTATATTATACGCACACTCATAATAAATATATACAAAGTAATACATATAATACATATATAAGCAATACTTTGCAATGCTAAAAAGACAAATTGTAATTTACAATTACAAATACATCTATAATCATATGTTGCACAAAATACACATTTCCATTTTCTTTCAACTTTAACTTCTTTCTTTCTTTCTTTCTTTCTTCTTCTTCTTCTTCTTCTTCTTTTTTTTTTTGTTTGCATTCAACCTATAAATATAAAATGGAATTTCATAATTTATTACACATTTCCATTTTTTTTTTTGCATTAGAGTTATAAATATAAATGGAATTTCAAAATTTATTACACACATACCTATAAATTTAATTCACACATACACATGGTTAGAAATTACTTTTTTACGCGCATAAAATAAACTTGAGAAAATTAATATTGGAGATTGTGGATAATATCAAAATAGAAAATTCAATTTATAGGCATGTGTGTGTAATACATATAACCATTATCTTGATTTTAGCACAATATATCATATGTGTATAAAGTTTATATGTAGTTAACCAAAAAAGATAATAGGGTTTTGTATATATCATGTGTTATGATATTAAAAAAAAGTTTTTACTTTAAACAAAAAAAACAAAAGAAAAGAAAAAATTGATTTTAAAAAATATGTGTTGGCCCAAATGTGGAAACCTTAGAGGGGGGGTGAATAAGATTTTTAGCGGAAATTAACCTTTTAAAAACTTAATAGCAAATTAAACACAATCACAAGCAATTATGTAAAGAGATAAGGGAAGAGAAACTTGCAAACCAATTTTTCAAGTGGTTCGGCAATCGCACCCCGCGGCCTACGTCCACCCCTCAAGAACACCTCTTGAGGATTCCTTAATCCGATCTACTTACGGGTGTAGACCAAACTGTTTCCCGGAGCACTTACGGGTGTGCACTAAACCGTTACAAGAGCCTATGATCTCTTCCAAAGAAGAACACCTCTTCTTTGCACACAAGGGTTACTAACCCTCACTCTTTACAATTGATTTTGATACAAATTGAACTCTCTTTATAGAGTGGATAATACAATTGAAAGCTCACTACAATTCACTCTCTCAAAGATTACAATTGAAAGCTAGAGCAAATTGATAAACTCATACAACTAGGGCTCAATTGTGAATGATTAAGAATCAACAAGTTGTGTGATTGAAATAGATGTTTTCCAATGGATTGATCGACCTAAAATGGTGTGGGAAAACATGTATTTATAGGCCAAGAAAGATTATAGCCGTTGGTGGCAAGTTTGGTAATTAAAAGCCCCTTTAAAAACTAGCCGTTATGCCTTTTCAGGTCGCTTCAGTCGACTGGAACATAAAGCAGTCGACTGGTCCTTGAAGCAGTCGACTGAGATGTGTTTACAGAGGGATCTGTTTGCATTCTGTTCACTTCGGTCGACTGCATCGGGCCCTCAGTCAACTGCACCCTTTAGAAATCAGTCGACTGGTTTTCTGCTGGTTTTGGCAGACTGACACCTCTTCACTAAAACGGCCATAACTCCCTCTACAAAATGATTTTTGAGATCCGTTTGATGTTTTGGAAACTAGATTCAAATACCTTTCCAACCATATAAGACTCAACATCTAATTATTCTCCAATTGGTTGGGGCATTGCTTTAAAGATGACCCATTTAAAAATTTGTTTCCAAAACTTTAACTTTTAGCATTTGTTTGAGCCCCTATGAGTGTGAGATCAAGATACCTTACAATGATGGTCCTAGACTTCAACCAAGGATGAAATATCTTCAAGTCTTCAAGCTTGATCCTTGTTGAGCTCCTTGTAATCTTGATCTACATCAATTGAATCTCATGCACACAAAGATGTTAAAACATTGATACAATATTAATACATGAGATTCTATGAGCACAAAAATGACTATGACAATAACAAAGAATGAATCAATATGAATCATGTAATTATCATAGCATATTTGACATCATCAAAACATAATTAAATATGCCTTAATATACCTTAAGGCTAACAATATGAAAAAAAGAAAAGAAAAGAAGAAAAATATGATAAGTTCTTCCAATATATCATGTGTTATGATGTTAAAAATAAGTTATTAGTAAGACAATAAAAAATTGGGAGAGTAGGGCTAAAAGAAACAGAAGTGAAAACACTAAGAAAAGATCCGGGAAAAAACAAAAAAAAATTTAAAAAAGGAAGAAGAAAAAATAAAATGTATTTTGCTTACATCTTAGATTATTGAAGTTTTTATGTTTACAATTTTTGTTTCACTGTAGTACAAGTACATTTAGCATTTAATATATATATTTTTGATTTACTAGATTAATATATTTAATTTATTTTTTAATTTTGACGAGCCCGTGCATTGCACGGGTGTCTACCCTAGTGATATAAAGAATAGCCTAAATATTATTTCCAATTCAAAAGTGAAATCTTTTGAGATGATATTCAAAATATACAAAATACTTTTTTTCTAAAATTCCTAATTTTTTTTTTCAAATTACAATAAAATTGTTTTTTTAATATATATATATATACTAGTTTAGTCGCACGTGCGTTGCATGTGGTTGATGTATTTACAAAAGCATAAATCAAACAAATTATAACTCATAATGTTGATATTTTTAGGTGTTTATTTCAATGATGAACTAAATGTGTTATTATGTTTTCATCAAGTATCTTCTCGCATATAAAACTATTGATCAGTCGAATCAGTCCATTTGTCCCATATTTTGAGTCATGTATTTTATTTTGGGATGTCGCAAAATCATTCCATCTTTGAAAACTCAATGCACATTTTACACTACTTTTCCAATTTTACCCTCATTCTTGTAGGGGATAGAAAGAGTGTTGGAAGGAGTTTTAAATATTATAAGGTGTAAATTTGAAGGATTAAGCATTTATTGTGTACAATGATGATGTTCCCTTAATAAGTTGAATTCTCAAAGCTGGAATCTAAATATGGGACGGGGGAAGTAGGAGACAATCAGGGGCGGAAAGTGGGTAGGGTTGGGATACCCCCTTCTTTTGGATAGTAAAAAAATTTAAGCGGAGAAAAAAAATTATATGTTAATGTGTAATTACCCCATTCCAAAATTTTTAAATGGTCAAAACTATGAATAATATATTGGCCCAATTACAAATCAATGCACCTTAAATATTTGTCCCATCATTTTTTTCTTGTCAAGGTTTTTTTTTTTTTGATGATATGGGGAAGGTGTTTAGAACATCCAACCGATATCATACCACCAGTCACGCGATACAAATTAAATAAGCAATCAACCACTTATTCGGCCGACCCTTTAGTAAAATTTCCTGGTTCCACTCTTGGAGACAATACTTGATTTTGAATTTGTAACTTAAATTTATTAATTTGTTAAACCCAATGCACCTAAGTAATGTACAGACATGGAACTTACATGTGAAAAATTAAGGTATGTAGTTAGTCATGAATAATTAGTCGATATACCTTCCCAATAATTTTTAGATTTATTAGTTTATGGTTTCTAGTTTGTAATATGTTATTATTGATTTTTATAATCACATTCGTATAAAATTTTATGCAATAACACTCTGATTTTTTTATTTTTTTTTACATTATACACATTTTTCAAACTTTATTTGTTGCTTCTAGTAAATACACTGTAAGATTAAAGCTCTACATAACAATTAGTAGTGGAAACTGAATTGCTTTGTACTTTTTTGTATTTTCATTGACTAACTCTAAGCTCATTACTTCCCACATTGTAGTCTCGTGGTGTGAAAACACCCTTTTATGTTTCCCTTCCAACACTCCTTGAGTTCTACTTTTGTTTATCTCATAGTTATTTTGTGAGAAAATAAATTAATCATAGAACTTAAAAGAAAGTTTGGTGTCTAATTAATATCAATGGAATTGCCTTTTTATTTTAAATTCATTCTCTCATACTTTTCTTTGTTGTTGGACTTATTGTTTGCACTTATTTCCTGAAATAAATAACTTTTGTACTACTAATTTCATAATTGATATTATTTTAACTTTAGTTTATTTCAAGTTTTGTTTTTTATTTTAAAAATTTTCGAATTTAATTTCTATTTCAAATTACTTTTATACTATACTCTTAATTGTAGAATTTCCTCTAATATCGGTTTTACTATATCCTTTAATTATAGGATATTCTAAACTCTTTCTTTTCGTTTATCATTTGATCTTTTTCAATATATATGTTCTATATAATACATTATCCTAATTGTAATCAAACACATCATAAATATTTAGACCAATGCTCTTTCTTCTCACTTATCATTTGAACTCAATTCAAATTGTTTAAGCACAATTGTAAACTTTACACATTACAATCAGTAATTAGCACTTAATATCAAAAAAAAAGTTTTAATCTACCCGCAATGGTGAAATTACAAATAGACACAAAATTTTCAGCCCGGGAGCACTACCCTAAGGCCCTGTGTGATTCTAAGCTTATTTAAGTGCCCCCCCCCCCCCCCCCCCCCCCCCCCCCCCCCCCCTCCCTAACCATAATTCCTGCCCCCACATAGATCCGTCATTATATGCACCAAACCAGTTCCGCCTTCACCAACATTGGTTTACAGCGAGAGTACTACTATGCTTTCCAAATTTTGTAATTCAAATGTTTCCCAAATGCGGTGAGGCCACCTTCAACAGTTGTGAGACCACTTCAACATCCCCCACTTCAAAATCTAGTAGGCCTAGCTAGGTGAGCCCGTGCTCAGTTTGTATAGATTTATTAAGTCTCAAACCTGAACACGACCCGTTTTTGTTGCTATGAGACTAGCAACATGCTAGTTGGAGGGTGTGATTCGTGTCCAATATTGTATTCTTGACTTCATGATTACACTCTTATTGAAACACGAATCATCACCTAATCCGGGAGATTTAATGGATAAATTGTACTTGTGATAACCACATGTTTGATAGTTTACTTCAATGAAATTCTCTACCCTAGAAAATGCTACAAACATTTAACCAATTTGTTGTTTGGTCCAAGGTGGGGAAATGCTCCCCAATCTCGATTTATTGATTTGGAAAACCCCAAATCTCTAATTAAAACTTGTCTTTGATTAAAGCTCATTTCTTGCTTTGAAATTAGTCATTGTAGTATAATTAGTGCTAATTGAAAACTCGCCCATAGTCGAAAAGACTTAATTTTGCTTCTTAGTTTGTTAATTACTCCTCGCATTGTAATTGGTTATTAAGCTTCTATAAGAGTTGCTGCATTCCAATCCCTTTGGACTCGACACCATACTTCCAAATACTCTAGTTTTAATAGGGTTAACAAAAACCTTGATTTTGACAATATCAATACACCTTGAGAAAAACTCCCCCATAAATACAAAAAAATATCCCAGACTTTCAAGTGAAAGCCAAAACTCAATCACCACCCAACTCTATATCCAAAACAAAACTTATCAGCCATCAAACTGCAGAATAACATTCTTATAAAAATGAAAACATATATTAAAAAAAAAAACCCTCACTCTTTGTCCCTTGCAAAATAAAACCAAAAACAAGTACTCACGAATCTACCACCACTAGTAATACAAAACTTGTATATAGTTAATTGCAAGTTGCTTTGTTGGGCATTAGTTAGGTTGCCAAACTAGAATAATAATTCATTATTTTGCATAAAAAACATTACAATCCCATAAAAAAAATAAAAAAAAAAGACTTTACATGGATGTTAATATCAAATATGTCGCTTTTTCTTTTTCAAAGATTCTCAAATCTTCATCAAAGCCAACGCCAAGTATAGGACCTCGGAAATGAATTAGGAATGACTTGTAATTCCACCCCTGATGGAGGACATGAATTAAGAATGACTGCGCAATTCCTTTATGTCAATGCACATAAAATAATAAGTGGCTTTCATTTAGAGTTGGTTGGACATTAAACAAGTTGCATCATGCAATACTTTATACTATCTCTGCGGGCAATTGTTAAATTTGCACTGCCTGATATGTATTATATATATAGTGATCGATTGTACAAGTCAACCTTATACATTAAACAAATGGCTTGATTATTACATTCAGTTATTCAACTAATACACTCTTTAACCTACATCGTTTGGACGGACTTCCTTATATTTAATGAATTAGATATGAGGTTAGCATCCAAGTAAGCATCATTCAAATATTTCATTTTATTCATGAATTCTCCGTATATGTACACATGTATATATGTATTGTTATATATGTAAATACATATATATTTTATTTACTAATAATAGTTAATTACATATTAATTTTGTATTAGGTAGTATATTATAAATATATGAAAGATAAGAGATTAGAAAAGAAATTAAAAAAAGAAAATGTATAGTTCAAATTTTCTTTGGCAGTAACTTAAAAGTAAGTCATCATGTTTGAAAGTCATATATAAATAATATTTACAAATTGGTCATCCTTTTTTGACCGTTGGGTAATAAATCTTGTAAGGACATGTTTTTTGACTAAAAGGTTGTGTTTTTTGGCTTTATGTCTGTTGTATTTATGGCCGAATTTCAACAGTAGGGAAGAAGTGCTCTCTGATTTTTTGTTTTTTAATGCTGTCAGTGTGCTCTTTTCGGATGTGTGAAAGTTTGTTGTTCCAAGTCTACTGAAAAGTGTAATTTCTAGATAGGCTTAAAGGTTAGGCATTTTATCCCGGAGATAGGATTTCCAAGAGCCCATACTTACACCATAGTGGGGAAATCACTATCTTAAAGATAGCATCTTAACTTTGGTGTGACTTGCCTAGCGATCTTTTATTGTCTATTTAGTCTATTTTTTTTTTTTATTTAGTCTTTTCATCATTTCCATACAACAATTTTAAGATAGTGAATATTTCCTAATGAATTCAACATTGGTGAAAACTCAAATTCATGAAGTAGAAAGGCTCGAGAGGTTCAATGGTTTAAATTACAAGAGATGGAGTATGAAGATCTTTTATCAACTTACTATTGCCAAAGCTGCCTATGTTTTGTCTACTGCGTTTCCTCAAGATGAATTAATTAATGGAGAATATACAGCAAGGCAAAAGAAATGGATTGAAGATGACTATGTGTGCCGCTTCACAATTCTCAATGCAATGACAAACGCACTGTTCAATGTCTTTCACAAGTTTGCTACATCTCTAGAACTTTGGAATGCTATACAAAGAAGGTATGTCAATGAGGATTCCGGTAATAAGTCTTTCCTAATAAATAAATATATTGGTTTCAAAATGGATGATTCAAAACCTTTAATAGATCAAGTTAATGCTCTCAATGACATTGCCACCGAGTGTGCCGATGTCGGTGAGGCTTTTACCAAAAGTTTTCAAGTCTCTACAATTATTGGTAAACTTCCTCCTTCTTGGAAAGATTACCAACGAATCTTAAAACACGAAAAAGAACCTTTAACTTTAGATGAATTGGTTCAAAACATTCAAATTGAGAGTGAGGCAAAATTGAGACACTCTTTTGTAATTCAAGGAAAGACTGAAAAACTTCATAATGTTGAAGTACCGGTATCTAACTCTAATAAACAAGGTCTCAAGTCTACAAAAGGAAAGAAAGGCTCTTATGATAAAAAGAAAAAATTTGGTGTCAATACGAAGGACAAGGATTTTAAAAAGAAAAAAGGTCCTTGTTACGTTTGCGGCAAACTAGGACATTATGCTCGTGAATGTCGCTTTCGTAAAGGACAGAAAAATAATGAGTCAAACGTAGTGGAAGGTGATGACATGATATGCATGATTACCGAACTTCATATGGTCGACAATGACGAAGGATGGTGGGTTGACTCGGGGGCAACCTGTCACATGACTCCTCTTAGAAATGTTTTTAAGACTTATGAAGAGATAAATGGTGGCAAAGCAGTATTCATGGGTAACTCCTCCACAAGTTCTGTCATGGGAAAGGGAACTGTTCAAATTTCTCTTACCTCTGGGAAAGTGCTTACGCTTAAAGATGTTCAACATATTCTCGGGTTACGTAAAACCCTTATTTCCGTTAAGAAGCTTGATGACCATGGTTTTAGAGTTGTATTTGATTCCCAAAAAGTGATCATATTTAAGAAGGGATCATTTGTTGGGAAAGGCTATGCCAAAGACAATATGTATTTGCTTAATTTAAATAAAGGAGTATCTAATTCTGCTTATATCGTTGATGTGAATGATAGTCGTGCTTGGCACTATAGATTAGGACATATTGGTAGTAACGCTTTGAATCGCATGATTTCACATAATCTAGTTCCTCAAAATAGTATTATTTTAACTACACAAAATTGCGAATGTTGTGCTCAAGCGAAAATAGTTAAAAAAAACCTTTTAAATCAGTTTCTAGAAATACTACTTTGTTAGAGTTAATACATACTGATATATGTGATAATAAAGATCATTTAACTAGAGGGGGAAAAAGGTATTTCATAACTTTCACTGATGACTACTCTAAATATACTTATTTTTATTTACTTAGAACAAAAGATGAAGCTTTTGAAAAATTTAAGATCTTTAAAGAAGAAGTTGAAAATGCACTTGGTAAAAGAATTCAACGTATTAGATCTGATAGAGGTGGAGAATATCGATTGAATGAGTATATTAATTATTGCGAAACTCATGGAATTGTTAGAGAAGAATCTGCCCCTAATTCTCCCCCTCAAAATGGAGTAGCAGAGCGTAAGAATAGAACATTGCTTGAAATGGTTAGTGCTATGTTGTTACATTCAAAATTACCTATGAGTTTTTGGGGTGAAGCCTTATACACTGCGTGTTATATATCTAATAGAATCTTACATAAAAATAAAGATAAAACTCCTTATGAATTGTGGAAAAATCGTAAGCCGAACATTGATTATTTTAAAGTTTGGGGTTGTATCGCTTATGTTTTAGATACAACACAAAAACGGCCTAAGTTAGGGAGTAAAGCTACTAAAAGTATTTTTGTTGGATACTTTAAGCAAAGCAAAGCTTCTAGATTTTTAAACTTAAATACTAATAGTGTATTTGAATCTACACATGCTATTTATTTTGAACATTTAACTATTAAAGATGCAAACAGTTATGAACTAGAAAAGGGTTTAATGAATGAGGTAGCTAAAAGCCCACAGACCAATGTTCATACTAATGGAGAAAATTCTCATAATACGATTAATATAAATAATTGAAACAACTTGAGAAATGAGGAAGATATAGAAGGTAATTCTAATGAGTTAAGAAGGAGTAAGAGGCGTAGAATTGAAAAAGATTTAGGACCGAACATGTACACTTACTTATTAGAAGAAGATCCTAAAACTTTCCAAGAAGCTATGTCTTTACCCGATGCGGATTTATGGAAAAAGGCAATGGATGATGAAATAAAGTCAATACATGATAGTAAAACATGGACTTTAGCCTATCTTCCTCCGAACACTAAAACTATAGGATGTAAATGGGTTTTGAGAAAGAAACTCAAGACTGATGGAAGTATAGACAAATATAAAGCAAGATTAGTTGCTAAAGGTTTTAGTCAAAAAGAAGGTATAGATTATTTTGAAACTTTTTCACCTGTGACTAAAATAACTTCTATAAGAATTATATTTGCGATTGCTTCCGCTAATAATTTAGAAGTACATCAAATGGATGTTAAGACTGCATTTCTTAATGGGACTCTAGATGAAGAAATTTATATAAATCAACCTGAAGGGTATGTAACTAAAGGTGAAGAGGATAAAGTGTGTAAGTTGAATAAATCTTTATATGGTTTAAAACAAGCACCTAGACAATGGTATGAAAAATTTAGGAAAGAAGTTAAAAACCTTGGGTTTAAAAGTTCCAAAGTAGAAAGTTGTGTATTAATTTATAAAGTGACTGATAATTATAAAGTCTTAATGACACTTTATGTTGACGACTTACTTATCTTTGGTTCTAATATGGATTGCATTAATGAAACTAAGAGGTTTCTAGCTCAAATGTTTGACATGAAAGACTTAGGACCTGTGGACGTTATTTTAGGTATTAAAGTAATAAAGAAGGATGGAGGTTTCATTTTAACTCAATCACACTTTATAGAGAAAGTGCTAAAGAAGTTTAATCACTCTGACTGTAAACCTAGTACAACACCTATCAATCCTAATAATAAATTAGTTCCTAATAAAGGGGAACCTATCAATCAAGAAGAATATGCTAAGGTCATTGGTACCTTAATATATTCTATGAACAATACTAGACCTGACATTGCATGTGCTATCGGAATACTTAGTAGATTCACTAGTAATCCTAGTTCTGAACATTGGAAAGAACTTAGTAGAACTTTAAGATATTTAAAACTCACTATAAATTATGGATTACATTATCGATGTTCAAGTTCAGTTCTAGAATGCTATAGTGATGCCAATTGGGCTTCCGATAGAACAAATTCTAAATCAACTAGTGGTTGGTTATTTACTATAGGAGGTGCAATTGTTGCCTGGTCATCCAAGAAACAATCTTGTGTTGCTTTATCATCCATGGAATTTGAGTATATTGCTATGTCATTAGCTAGTAAAGATATTATATGGATGAAGAATTTTATGAAGTGTATTCCTTTTATTGATATACCTAAAGCGCCTATTACTTTGTATTGTGATAATCAAGCAGCGATCTACAACACTAAAAATATGAGAATATCTAGCAATAGCAAACACATTGCTATGAGATATAATCACATTAGGCGACTTGTAAAAAAAGGTAAAGTTGCTCTTGAGTATTTACCTACGGATCAAATGCATGCAGATCCTTTGACAAAGCCATTAAGTGGTGAAAAAATTAACAAAACCATGAGGGATATGGGGCTATTACCGATTAATTAGAGATAGTCTTGACTGTAGCCTACTTTAACAAGATGATGTCAGAACCCCTGAAAATCACTTGATTAAAGTTCAAAGGAGTTTAGTCAAGAATTATCATATGAAATGATAATGTGAGATTACATTTCCAATGCATTACTTTTGGAATAGTGGGGGTTAAGCTATTCTTTCTTAAAGTCTCATATCTGGTTATAATGCACTGAATATTTCACACCAAGTAGGTTGAACTATGTTCTTAACAGAACTCATAGCTTTTGTGGGGTGATAGAGCGGTTGTGAACACCCTTGATGAATCTGCCTTTGTCAAGTATGGAGGTGAGGGCCGCTTCCTACGGGTTATTGGTAAAACCCTAGTGTACTTGCTAAGACGGGATCGGCGCATGGCCTATAACGCGCTGCCTCAAGAGGACCACAAATTCAAAGTGTAGTGTGAATATTGTTTCGATACTTTAACTGCACAAAGATCAAGACTTGGTCCTCTTTGTCGGTTAGAGCTTTTTGTTTCATATTCAATCCTAGGTTCAAGGCCGCGTCCACCTATAGACATGCACTAGATCCGAAATTGGTTTTGAGTTTGTTTTTTATTTGTTTATTTATTTACTTCTTTTTTTTTAATTATTATCTTATTAGTAAATAAGTGGGGGATTGTTATATATGTAAATACATATATATTTTATTTACTAATAATAGTTAATTACATATTAATTTTGTATTAGGTAGTATATTATAAATATATGAAAGATAAGGGATTAGAAAAGAAATTAAAAAAAGGAAATGTATAGTTCAAATTTTCTATGGCAGTTACTTAAAAGTAAGTCATCACGTTTGAAAGTCATATATAAATAATATTTACAAATTGGTCATCCTTTTTTGACCGTTGGGTAATAAATCTTGTAAGGACATGTTTTTTGACTAAAAGGTTGTGTTTTTTGGCTTTATGTCTGTTGTATTTATGGCCGAATTTCAACAGTAGGGAAGAAGTGCTCTCTGATTTTTTGTTTTTTAATGCTGTCAGTGTGCTCTTTTCGGATGTGTGAAAGTTTGTTGTTCCAAGTCTACTGAAAAGTGTAATTTCTAGATAGGTTTAAAGGTTAGGCATTTTATCCTGGAGATAGGATTTCCAAGAACCCATACTTACACCATAGTGGGGAAATCACTATCTTAAAGATAGCATCTTAACTTTGGTGTGACTTGCCTAGCGATCTTTTATTGTCTATTTAGTCTATTATTTTTTTTTATTTAGTCTTTTCATCATTTCCATACAACATGTATACATGTAGAATGCTTCATAACAGATGATATGAAGAATAGCCTGAAATGTGATTTCCAATTCAGAAGTGAAATCTTTTGAGATGATATTCAAAATATACAAATACTTTTTTCTAAAATTCCTAATATTTTTTTTCAAATTACAATAAAATTGTTTTTTTAATATATATATATATATATATATACTAGTTTAGTCGCATGTGCATTGCATGTGGTTGATGTATTTACAAAAGCATAAATCAAACAAATCATAACTCATAATGTTGATATTTTTAGGTGTTTGTTTCAATGATGAACTAAACGTGTTATTATGTTTCCATCAAGTATCTTCTCGCATATAAAACTAATGATCAGTCGAATCAATCCTAATAAAGTACTCTGTTTGTCCCATATTTTGAGTCATGTATTTCATTTTGGGATGTCACAAAATCATTTCCATCTTTGAAAACTCAATGCACATTTTACACTACTTTTCCAATTTTACTCTCATTCTTGTAGGGCATAGAAAGAGTGTTGGAAGGAGTTTTAAATATTATAAGGGGTAAATTTGGAAGATTAAGAATTTATTGTATACTATGATGATGTTTCCTTAATAAGTTGGATTCTCAAAGCTGGAATCTAAATATGGGACGGGAGAAGTAGGAGACAATCAGGGGTGGAAAGTGGGTAGGGTTGGGGTACCCCCTTTTTTTGGAAAGTAAAAAATTTAAGCGGAGAAAAAAAATTATACGTTAATGTGTAATTACCCCATTCCAAATTTTGCAAATGGTCAAAATTATGTAGAATATCAATGCACCTTAAATATTTGTCTCATCGATTTTTTCTTGTCATGTTTTTTTTTTGCTGATATGGGGAAGGTGTTTCGAACATCCAACCGATATCATACGCCCAGTCACGCGTTACAAATTAAATAAGCAATCAACCACTTATTCGGCCGACCCTTTTAATAAAATTTCCTGGTTCCACTCTTGGAGACAATACTTGATTTTGAATTTGTAACTTAAATTTATTAATTTGTTAAACCCAATGCACCAAAGTAATGTACAGGCATGGAACTTATATGTGAAAAATTAAGGTATATATGTAGTTAGTCATGAATAATTAGTCGATATACCTTCCCAATAATTTTTAGATTTATTAGTTTATGGTTTCTAGTTTGTAATATATTATTATTGATTTTTATAATCACGTTCCTATAAAATTTTATACAATAACACTCTGATTTTTTATTTTTTATTTTACATTATACACATTTTTCAAACTATATTTTTTGCTTCTAGTAAATACAGTGTAAGATTAAAGCTCTACATAACAATTAGTAGTGGAAACTGAATTGCTTTGTACTTTTTTGTATTTTCATTGACTAACTCTAAGCTCATTACTTCCCACATTGTAGTCTCGTGGTGTGTTTTTAAAACACCGTTTTATGTTTCCCTTCCAAGACCCCCTTGAGTTCTACTTTTGTTTATCTCATAGTTATTTTGTAAGAAAATAAATTAATCATAGAACTTAAAAGAAAGTTTGGTGTCTAATTAATATCAATGGAATTGCCTTTTTATTTTAAATTCATTTTCCCGTACTTTTCTTCGTTGTTGGACTTATTGTTTGCACTTATTTCCTGAAATAAATAACTTTTGTTCTACTAATTTCATAATTGATATTATTTTAACTTTAGTTTATTTCAAGTTTTATTTTTTATTTTAAAATTTTCAAATTGATTTCTATTTCAAATTACTTTTATACTATACCCTTAATTGTAGAATCTACTCTAATATCGGTTTTACTATATCCTTAATTATAGGATATTCTAAACTCTTTCCTTTCATTTATCATTTGAACTTTTTCAATATATATGTTCTATATAATATATAATCCTAATTGTAATCAAACACATCCTAAATATTTAGACCAATGCTATTTCTTCTCGCTTACCATTTGAACTCAATTCAAATTGTTTTACGATAATTGTAAACTTTACACATTACAATCAGTAATTAACACTTAATATCAAAAAAAGTTTAATCCACCCGCAATAGCGAAATTACAAATAGACACAAAATTTTTATCTCGGGGGCACTACCCTAAGGCCCTGTGTTATTCTAAGCTTATTTAAGTGGCCCTCCCTAGCCATAAGTCTGAATCCACCACTGCCCCCACTCAGATCCGTCATTATATGCATGTCCATCCAAACCCAGCTATCCTAATTAAAAATCATGGCTCCTCCTTTACTAACATTGGTTTACAGCAAGAGTACTGCTATGCTTTCCAAATTTTGTAATTCAATGCTTCCCAAATGCGGTGGGCCCACCTTCAATAGTAGTGAGACCACTTCAACATCCCCCACTTCAAAATCTAGTATGCCTAGCTAAGTGAGCCCGTGCTCAGTACGTATAGATTTATTAAGTCTCAAACCTGAACACGGCCCGTTTGATGACATAAACTCAAGCCCAAGCTTAGCTCAATGTGCTAGAGTGGGCTTCAGGCCTAACTCAGGCGAGCTCATTGATCAAATCAGTCGTCGATTCTGGGTAACGGATACTTGTTCTTAATAGTTAACTTATTCAGTTCACGATAGTTGATACGTCCAGAAATATTCTGCTAACGCCAAACTGCCACGTCAGCGGCGAAGGTCCCGGAATATCCGAAATGGGTGCTTGGGGCCTACGCTCCTGAGGTCATCAATCGTTACCGCTCGGGATGTTCACATAACCCGGGCATGAGGCGCAACCCAGACCGAACCTTTCAAACAGTTTCCTTATCTGGCCAGAACCCTCTTAAGGAAGAGCCCGTAGATTCCAAGACCAGCTGCAAGACTGCAAGAGGGAATGTGGCAGTTTCCTAAACCGCTTAGGAAACTTTTCCCAAATTATGCAAATCAATTGTAATCAGATTAGGCTTCCTAATCTGACTAGCTTACCATGTATGGGTGGACTCTTGCACCTATAAAAGAGCCCACCTACCCTGTCTACAGGGATCCGAAGAACTCTCTAGCTAGCAAGCATAAGAATACAGAATTCACCATTATACGCATATACCCGGCCGGTATTACTGGTAGTGCCGCTCCTCTTTGTTGGCTCACCAGGCCCACCGGTGATCTGCTAGTGAACGCGCACAGACGCAACTGTGGACGTAGGTCACCTTGTTAACGGGGCCGTATCACATACAACTTGCTCGTGTCTTTTTCTCTCTTTAAATCCTTCTTACCAATTTTAGGCATCATCAGTTTGGCGCCGTCTGTGGGAAACTGACTTTTTCCTCTCAAAAACAAATACTGACTGATCAGCATGCCGCCTAGAAGGAGTAAGAAGGACGTTACCCAGCCCGGTCAGGAGGATTCACAGCCCGGGCGACCGGCTGCCTCCATGACCACAGAACAAGTAACGGCAGCTTTGGCACAACTCTTGGAAGGCCAGTGGCGAACGCAGGAACAAATGGAGGCGCTTTTGGCTCGGCAGGAAAAGCGTCCTGCATCAGAAGATCAGCCCAAAAAAAGTGTCCCTGTTCAAAAGCCTGCTCGGATACGAAGGCAAGCCCATTCCGCCCCGGTGTCTCCACCGGACTAGGAGCACCTCGGTGACGGCGAGCGCAGCCAGGCAACCAGGCGCTCGCAGAGGTGAGCTCCAATCCTCGCCAGGTGGAGGATGCCAGAACTATCATCGACCGGCGACGCGCGGCCAGATGGGAGGAGCCAGGATGGAGGGCCCGGGAATCAACCAAAGACCCTTCGACTCGGAGCCAGGGGGACCTTAGGCATACGATTACTCGAACCTGGAGTCGGGCACTATCTCCAAGGTCGACGTACTTTGAGGAAGAGGCCTCGTCATCCGATCTGACCTACCGCTCGGATATAGAGAAGAAAACCGGGCAGGATGACGTTAGGGCTCAATTCAAGGAACTGCAATAGCAGATTGAGAGGCTGAGCCGCAGGTCCGGCCACGACCTCACCAACACGGAGACGGAATCACCCTACACCGTTCGGGTGACGCAGTTCCCTATCCTGCGGAAGTTCAAACCCCCTCGCCTCAGCTCCTACGACGGCACAGGGAGCCAAGTGGACCACGTCCGTACCTACAGGGCTCAGATGGCACTAGTCACCACTGTGGACGAGCTACTGTGCCTGGCCTTTCCCATTACACTCAAAGGTCCTGTAGCACAGTGGTTCCACGCTCTAAAGCCCCGGACGGTCGATGACTTTAGAGCCCTCAGCAAGTTATTCATCATCCAGTTTGTCGGGATGCTCGATTGGTCACAATCGGACACTCAGCTGCTGACCGTCAAGCAGCATAAGGGGGAGTCCCTAAGGGAGTATGTGGACCGTTTTAACCAGCAACGACTTTAGATCTGCAATCTTAATGAAACGGCTATAATTATGGCCTTCTGTTCGGGAGTTCAACACACCAAAGTTGCCACGTCGTTTCATCGTGACCGACCGGAGACCCTGGTGGAGCTCTCGGAAAGGGTCCGTAAGTACATAGATACCGAGGAGTTCCTGAAAGCGAAGCGCGCTGGCCAGGCGGGAGACGAATCCCCGAAGGCTAAGCACAAGCGTGAAGGATTTGAAAAGGGCCCGGGAAAGAAGCCGAAGCAGGATCAGAAGGATGTCCGGGGTCAGCCCCCGATTGCTTTCACACCCCTTTCCCGACCCATACACGAAGTCATGGTCGCCGCCGAGGCACAAAGGTTGCTTCAGCAGCCAGCAAAACTCAGAGCCCCGCCTGGTAAGGGGAATCGGGACAAGTTTTGCCGCTTCCACAGAGACCATGGCCATGAAACGGAGGATTATTTCAGGCTGAAGATAGCCATAGAGAAGCTGATCGAGCAGGGACACCTTGCAGAGTTCGTCACAGCAGACAGACGACCCCGGCAGGACGCCCGAGCTCCTGATCAGTTGCAACCACTTGACCAAATCCACGAGATCTCCGGAGGAATCTCGGGTGGTGGGGATACGCAATCGGCAAGGAAGTGGCATGCTCGGGCGTCCCGAGCGGATGTCTGGCATGTCCAATCCACTCTCAACACCCGTACCGGGGGAAGAATTGTTCTTATACTTGGCACTGTCACCCTCAGCGGTTAGCTCGACACTTGTTAGGGAAGAACACGTGATACAGTTCCCAGTGTACTATGCCAGCCGGGCATTACAGGGCGCGGAGAGCAGATACTCCTGCATCGAAAAACTTGCATTCGCTCTCATCACATCTGCTTGAAGACTCTGTCCGTACTTTCAGGCCCATGTCATTGTGGTCCTCACTGACCAACCTCTCTGTAGGATCTTGAGCAGGCCTGACACGTCCGGGAGGCTCGTTAAGTGGGCCGTGGAATTGGAAGAATTTGAAGTGGTCTACCGACCCCGGACGGCCATCAAGGGACAAGCCGTAGCAGACTTTGTGGTTGAGTTTATGTATCCAGAAGACCCGGTTGAAGAGTTTGAGCCGCCGTCCCTACCGCCCGGGCTACAGGCTGACATCCCTACCTGGGTACTGTACGTGGACGGTTCATCGAATCAGCAAGGCATCGGTTTCCAAGAAGCTCTGGGGATTTTCCATCACGCAGATACCCAGAGAGGAAAACACCAGGGCCGACCGGTTGGCCCGCCTTGCCTCATCTTCTGAGTTAGACTTGCCCAGGATAAGGATATAGAATATCTACCCAAGCCAAGTGTGATGAACTCAGAAGGCATGGAAGTAGATCCGGCCACCCTGGGACCCAGCTGGATGGACTCGATCGTGACATTCTTGACAACAGGTGTGCTACCAGACAAGAAAGAAGAGGCCCGTCGGGTCAAGTACCGGGCGGCCCGATACCATCTTGTTGACGGCATCCTCTACAAGACGGGATTCTCTATCCTGTACCTCCGCTGTGTCCACCCTGCATAGGTCCAAGCGGTCTTGTTTGAAATCCACGAAGGAGTGTGCGTGAATCATGTCGGAGGTCGGGCACTCTCCAGGAAGGCCCTATTGCAAGGTTACTACTGGCCAACTATGGCCTGGGATTCTCAAGAATATGTCAGGAGGTGCGATAAGTGTCAAAGATACTCCCCCATGATCAACTGACCGGAAGAGCTCCAGATACCAATCCATAGCCCATGGCCGTTCACCCAGTGGGGCATTGACAATGTCGGTCCCATGCCGATGGGAAAAGGACAGGTCAAGTTCACCGTCATCGCTGTTGAACTTCACCAAATGGACAGAGGTCGTGCCCTTGCCAATAATAACCGAACGAAAAATGGAAAGCTTCGTGGAAAGAAATATCCTCAGTATATTCGGCATTCCCTGGGTCCTAGTCACCGATAACGACAGACAATTTGACACCCCTATCTTTAGACAGTTCTGCTCGGGCTACGGGATACTCAATCACTATTCCTCCCTCGAGCACCCTCAAGCCAATGGTCAAGCCGAGGTGACAAATCGGATGATCTTGCAGTCAATCAAAACAAGGCTTGAAAGCGCCAAAGACCTGTGGGCTGAAGAACTACCAACCCTCCTGTGGGCCTACCGCACCACACCCTGAGCGGCAACAGGTGATACGCCGTTCTCTTTAACCTACGGATTCAAGGCGGTGGTCCCCACAGAGCTCGGGTTGCCTACGTATCGGGTGGCAAATTTTAGTGCGCCAGACAACAAAGACGCTCTCAGATCAGAACTGGATCTGGTGGAAGAAAAAAGAGACAGAGCCTACCTAAAGGTGGCAGCCTACAAGCAACGGGTCTCATGATATTACAACAGCAAGGTGAAGCAGCATAGTTTTCAAGTGGGAGACCTCGTCCTTAAGGCAGTGAACCAGTCCACCCAAATCCCGAGCCATGGGAAATTGGGGCCAAACTGGGAAGGCCTGTATACAGTAACCTGGGTCAACCAACCAGGAACTTACTAGCTGCAGAGCCTAGACGGGCACGATCTCTCTCATCCCTGGAATGTGCAATACCTCCGCAAGTACTATCAGTAATATTTGGCCACGGGCAATTTAGCATTGGAAGAAAAATTTTTCTTTATTTTTGTAGCTCCAATTGAGCAACCGCTATAAATTTTTTTTATAAATAAAATTGAATAGTTTACTTTGCAAATTTACTCCTGTCAGTATCCCGTGCAACGCAGAAAAGTCCTCGAGCCTAACCCCGAGACATGAAAGACCTTGGCTAAAAACCAAGGTAGAAAAGACCTCGGGCTCCGAACCCAGGCACAAAAGACCTCGGGGTCACCCCCGAGGCACCGGATTCGCCTAGGTTCAACCGACGATGGGGGAAAACCCCCAGGTGGCTGATGATGGCAAGCCTCAAAGGACCCTGCAACCACCCATGTTCCAAGTCGGTTTCCTACGGTCACTCCTCACCGCACCCCCGCCTTCGCAGGACGCTCGGGGGCAAGCGGATGCCAGACCAAAATAGGAAATTACACAACGCTTTTCGGTCCTACCACGACGGGGGCACACCCCTAGGTGGCTGATAATGGCAAGCTTCAAAGGACCCTGCAACCACCCATGTTCCAGGTCGGTTTCCTACGGCTTTTCACTCATGCGCTCCCGCCTTAGCAAAATGCTTGGGGGGCAGGGGAATATTAGGCCAGACCAGGAAATCACACCGGTCACTAATAGAACTTGGAATCCCGATTTTCCTAAGTCCTTATAGTGATCAGAGATAGACATCCCGGATGGTAAAATAGGATACTCCTATAATACACCAGGACATCCCGGACGGTAAAACATGATATTCCTATAATACACCAGGACATCCCAGACGCTAAACAGGACAAGTTCCTATGGTACACTAGGCAATTACCTTTAAAACAGGTCGAGAAGACCAGGTGTTCTACTGGTTACGGTCCTAAACCATTTGCTAAGGCAGGGGCCTAGGTCGGCTAAAAACCAGATGGATACTGGCAATCACAAATAGGCAAAGTGAAGACAATAGAAAGCAGTTAATGGAAATAGTTAATGGAAAGAAAATTGGCCTCGAGGACCTTTTCATCAATTTAAAAAAAAAAACTGTACAAAGCCTAGGGAGCAGTTGTAGTAGCCTCCCAAAAAAAAAAAAACTACAACAAAAAGAAAAAAGGAAACAAGAATCCAAGAGAAGGAAGGCTAGGAGTCGTCTACATCAACGACGTCCACACTCTCCTCAGCCTCCCCCCTAGCTTGCCCCTCCGGGGCGACATCTCCCTCCTGACCGGCCGGGGCAGCAACACCCTTCGTCGTGGCAGCGGTCCCCTGGGCATTGGCGGCAACATCTTCGGCGGCCTCGGGAACCATATCCCAGTAGTCAGAGTCCACCCCCTGGTAAGGAGTGGTGTCCAACTCCAGGTGGTCCTGGGCCAACCTCCTCTTCAAGTCTTCGTACCCGAGGAAGAAAAAGTCGTCAAAAGTCTTACCTGGGGGACCAGCGGCTGCTGCCGCCTCCAAGAGTGCCTTCTCCCGAGCCTCCGCTGCCGCACGGCCAGCCTGCTCGGTCTCTAGCTCAGCCAGAGCCACCGCCAACTCCTCCTGGGCAGCCCCGAGGTTCAAAGCTAGACCCTTGACC
This sequence comes from Hydrangea macrophylla, assembly GCA_033977485.1. Taxonomy (NCBI): domain Eukaryota; kingdom Viridiplantae; phylum Streptophyta; class Magnoliopsida; order Cornales; family Hydrangeaceae; genus Hydrangea; species Hydrangea macrophylla. Next base: position 13,527,142 of record CM066989.1, read on the forward strand.
CTATTTTTCTCTACGGTCAAGGCCCTCTCTTTGGTCTCCAGGGCAACCTCTTTCTTAGCAAGGGCGGTCTCAACGGCGGTGGCCCTCCCGGCAAGGGCCGGCATGAAAGACTTAGCTTCGGCAGCCATGCAGCCGACCTGCAACAAATCAAAAGGGAACCGGTCGGTCACTATTGCCAGCAGAATAAAAAAAAACACAGAAATCAGAAAACGCAGCAAAATTACTTACCAGATGGGAAATGCTATACAGCCACCCCTGCAAAACCTGGGGAGACATACCGGCACACCTCTCCACTTGACTGGGGAGCAGGTATGGCCTGACCCTATCCCGGGTCTCCCTAGACTCTTCCAGGGGCGTCCCGGCAGGAATCTCAGCTCAGGGGGCAGATGTTTCCCCCACTACCACCACCCGGGGGGTTGATGCCCCCCCGGGAGCTTCGACGGCCATTGGGACGCGCCTGAGCCACCTGATCGGGCGCTCACTATCAAAGGCCTCAACGGTCGGCCTCTTACCCGCCGCCGCCATCCGCTCAACAGCGGCAGCTTGCAGAGCCCTCAACCGTTTGGGGTCTCTCTTGGGGGTCATCTCTACAGAAAGAAAACAACCATGGGGTCAGTAACCGGGATAACAAGGCAGCAAAGGATAGCCAAAATTAAAATAGAAGATGAAGCAATATACCCGAAATGATGGTGGGGAAGATTGGCGCTTCGGCGGGACGGTCGGGTCGGTGGTCACCCCTCTGGTCTCTCGACCGGGTCAGCACGTCCCAGACGTTGACGGGCTGCTCAACCAGGCCTCTAATCCTCTCCTCGCACTCCTCCGGAATGCTCGGGAGATTGATAGACCCCGCTGTAAAACAAACCAAAATGATCAGTTCAAAGCTATAACACAAAGCCTGGAAGGAGGCTAGAGAAGACACAGGACGGGCTTACCCCTTAACTCTCCTGCCCAGGAGATCCTTAGTTGACTCCCAGGGGCTCGCTCGTAAAGCATAGGGGTGGACACTTAGAAGAACTTGTTCTTCTACCCCTTGTTGTTGCTCGGGCAGTTGACAATAATCTTCTTTCCCTGTCGAGCTCCTAGGAAAAAGAACTCGGCCTCCCCGTGCGCTGGGAACGGCTGGTGGATCCAGAAGAACTCTTGAAGGGTGAGTTCGTACCCGAAGATTTGGACCCACAGGGAGATAGACCCCATCAGATACCTCTACCCATTTGGGGCTAACTGCCCAAGAGCTATCCCCAGGTAGATCAAAACATCCCGGGCAACAGGATAGAGGGGGACAAGAAGGCCAGCCATGAAGGCGTCCTCGTATAAAGTAACAAAACCCTGACGGTAAACGTGAGCCTCGCCGGGGTGGACGAACAGGGAATTGTTGTCAGGGATAGCATACCTACCCCTGATCCAATCAAGGTTCCCGGCACGTAGGGCCGAGGGGATAAACTCGCAAGCGAAGGCTACCTCAGGATCAGACTCCCTAGGCGCCTCGTCGCCGGAACCCCGTGACACAGAGGCAACGGGGGCCTCCTGGTCAAACTCGTCATTGGACACTCGGGCAGGGATCCGACCCACACTTTGGTGGTCTGAAGGGGAAGCTGAAGGTGGGTCAAGGCTGGTGTCGGGCATTCTCGACCGGGACATCTCACTCTCTGATCATGAAGTGGAGTTGAAGTCATAATGTTCCATTTCTGTTATTCCCGAGGAAGGGTGATGAAGAAGAACACGGCCTGAGAATGGATCAGAGACACCGAGTCTGATGTACAAGGGGGGCAAGGTCACTAACCTAAAGGGCAAAGGATAAAGGGTCCTTAACACCAGGTGACACTCTCTCAAGACTACCCCGGGAACACTCGCTCGCTCCAACTGCCCTAAAGTGCCTCCTGCCTGGAAGAAGGAACAAAACCTAAGAAAGAAAAACTCCCACTCTTGTTCTAACTTAAACGGGTTTGCTCTCTCCAGTCTCGCTCAAAAAAGAGGAAAGAAGGGGACAGAGAGGGAAGAAAATGATAAACTAAAGCTGAGGGAAAAAGACTTACAAAGATTAGTGCAGAAAAGGGCTTGGGAACCTTGGTCGAGGTTGTTCTTGCTCTCAAGTCACTCGGTAATCTATATCTCTACAGTAAAGGGTTGAAAAAATGGACAAGTATCCTTTAGATAAGAACCATGGACGGCCTAGATCGAAACAGATCCAACGGCTCATATGTTTTCCCGCCCGAAGTGGCTGACAGTTGTCCCCTCGGGCACGTGAAGCGTCGCCTTAAAAGGCGCGTGCATTAAATGCGTGATGGGACGGTTCGGTTACCATGTAAACGGTTCGCTTACTCCCAGGTTGGAATCGTTGGATCTTGACTAGGCCAGTGACCAGCTGACACGTAGTATAGGAGGGACCCGAACCCATGGGGTCACCGCTCGGTCTGTACCCCGACTGATCACTCCGGCCGATCCCCACCCGGGGCAGAGTCCCGACCTATTACCGAACGGTTCCTCGGAAGCAGTCTTAATTTTCAAACTTCATTTGATGGGACATCACATCAACATCGAAAATGGGGGGTAGCTGATACGTCCGAAAATATTTTGCTAACGCCAAACCGCCACGTCACCTCCGGAATGGGTGCTTGGGGCCTACGCTCCCGAGGTCATCAATTTTTACTGCTCGGGATGTTCACATAGCCCGAGCATGAGGCGCAGCCCAGACCAAACCTTTCAAACAGTTTCTTTATCTGGCCAGAACCCTCTTAATGAAGAGCCCATAGATTCCAAGACCAGCTGCAAGACTGCAAGAGGGAATGTGGCAGTTTCCTAAACCGCTTAGGAAACTCTCCCCAAATCATGGAAATCAATTGTAATCAGATTAGGCTTCCTAATCTGACTAGCTTACCATGTATGGGTGGACTCTTACACCTATAAAAGAGCCCACCTACCCTGTCTACAGGGATCCGAAGAGCTCTCTAGCTAGCAAGCATAAGAATACAGAATTCACCATTGAACGCATATACCCGGCCGGTATTACTGGTAGTGCCGCCCCTCTTTGTTGGCTCACTAGGCCCGCTGATGATCTGTTAGTGAATGCGCACAGATGCAACCGTGGATGTAGGTCACCTTGTTAATGGGGGCCGAACCACATACAACTTGCTCGTGTCTTTTTCTCTCTTTAAATCCTTCTTACCAATTTTAGGCATCATCAATAGTCAATACACATTCTCATAGTTCCATCTTTTATCTTGACAAACAAGACTGGTGCAACCCATGGCGATACGCTAGGTCAGATAAATCCCTCATCCAAAAGTTCTTGTAGCTGAATCTTCAGTTCTTTAAGTTCTACCGGTGCCATTATGTGCGTTGTCTTTGATACTGGTTGAGATCCTGAGGCAACCTCAATAGTAAATTCAGTTTATCGTTCTATTAATTCATCTCGTAAGTCCTCTGGAAATACATCCGAAAACTCCCGTACCACTGATATATCTTCAACCTTAATGCCCATAATGCGTGCATCAATTATAGAGCATAGGAACCCTTGACAACCTTGTTTCAACAATTTACCTGCCCGAATCCCCGATACTAAGAATGGTGGTGCTACTATACAAATTCCTTGGAAGATAAACTCTCCCTGTCCCGATGGTAAAAAATAATCCTTTTCTGTTCACAATCAATAGAGGCTTGGTTTGAGGATAACCATTTCATACCCAGAATTACATCAAAGTACTTAACGATCAACGATATTAAGTCAACTGTCAACTCCCTATCTTCTACCCGAATATCGCATGCTTTGAATATCGATGAAGTCATCTTTGGTTTACTTAGAGGAAAGGATACCGATAAGTCATATCCTAAGGGTTCGAACATGCTATCTAGATATTTAACAAATTCATGTGCAACAAATGAATGTGTCGATCTCGAATCGATTAAGACATGAGATGAATGGAACAAATTGGTAGTATACCTGATACGATAGAGTCGGTGGCTGAAACATCTCCCAGTGCCAACTGAAAGAATCTCCATTGCCTTGGCTCAACTCCTTTCCCCTTATCCACATTTGTTCCAGATCTTGCCCCAGTCGTAGCCATTAAACTTGTTCCTTGTTGCTTCTTCATTGGAAAATCCTTGGATTGATGTCCCGGCATACCACAAGTGTAGCATCTTCCCCTCATATCTTGATTAGAACCTCCCGTGCTCTGGACCCTAGTTTGTGGACAAAACCGAGCAATATGTCTCAACTTCTTAAAAATGTTGCATGATCTCATCAAAATCAAGATATAAAAGTATGCTTACTTATGCTTTACTTTCAAAAGATTTGCAGTGTGGAAGTAAAGGTCGAACCCACAGAGACTGAATACTACACATTTTAATTTTTAAAACCTAAATTTAGTTAATTAAGAAAAACAGATCTTGGATTTAATTTGAATTAAACTAATAACAATAAAAGTAAATCTAAATTATGAAAGCAATTAAATATTTGTTTTTATAATAAGTTTAAGGAACCTAGGATTGCAAATCCGCCACTAGCTTCATAATAAGGGTATTTACGAATTACTTTAGCTTATTATGTTGGATGATAATGGGGAATTGTGGCTACAAGCCCAATTCCTCCGTCAAGAAAATAACTATGGTTCAAGCACCAACATAATCCATTTTCGGTAAGCACGAATTATCCCACACTAAACTAAGGTTGTGGTATAATTCGTCTAATTTAGGCATGGACTATTCAGATACTTGATAGCACAATTCAATATAAGCACCATTACATGTAAATAATCTAAACAAGCACAGCAAGCATAGATCATTGAGCACACTACCATCAAAATAGATCTAAGACAAGAGTAAACTTTGAAAGTAACGATTTAATCAATAAGAGCACGATTTATTTATAAAAATCCTCGGAACATGTAACTGTCATCCATTCATAATAAAACTAAAATAAAAACATAAAATACACCCTATTACTTGGCTAGGGTTTCATTGAAACCCTAGATCTTGAGTTTAGTTGTCCATAGAAGTGGTAGATGGCAAGTAGTTGATGGAGGAGGCCATGGAAATCCTTGGTCTTCTTCTTCTTATCCTTGCTTCCCTCCCTTTTATGGCTGAAAGTATGGTTGTATATTGTGTGTATAGTAATTGCCAACCTATGAATTGAATTATAATTGAGTATTTATAGATTTGGAGCAAGTTTTGGAAGCTTTCCTAACCCAATTCACACTAAAACTGCTATATTTAGCTTTCCAGACGTAATTAGGCAGTTTCGTTCGCGTAGGAGTCTTCAACTCTTTGAAATACGCGTTTTATATTTTTCGTATGGATCGCGCGAGCGGGCCGCGCGAGCGCGTAAAATGGGAGGTCGCACGAGCGATTTCCTGGGTTTCGCGCGAGCGGACTGCTCGCGCGATGTGGTTTTTTGGCTTCTTTCTTGTTGCTTTTTCACCCAATTTAACCTGGAATCCTTACTTTTTTTCCAAATCCTGACAGAAAACAGAAAATAAAGTAAAAATACAATAAAACAGGATAAAAACGGCTAACAAATTTGAATTAAGGTGTATAATTAGGATTTGTTCTCTCCCGATCACACCCCCAAACTTACAGTTTGCTAGTCCTTGAGCAAAAAAAAACATAAAACTAAATACTACTATACTTAAAAATCCTAACTCACTTTCACAGGCAACGGGATTGCATTTAGCATATGCAACAAGCCTTTTAAATCCCTAGGTGTCCCTAGTAGGACGAGTGAAGTCTCGTGAGGGTTCTCATCAACAAGTCACCCACAACCATCTTTATTAACTTGTAAAGAAAAGTTTTATTAAAACGAAAAACAAAACAATCAATACTCCTTATCATAGAACGATGATTCGAAATAGAATAACGAATAAGAATAAACGGAATCAAACGTCTACTGACATCATGAAAAGCAATCCTAAGCACATGCATCGTATAAATCAATAGAGTTTCTCATAAAATTGCACGTGTGTGATATGGTAGTCAAATGAACACGCGTATGTCATGAACTTGGAATATAACTCGAATAACCATCAAACTATGCTTCGACTACAAATCTAACAATGAATTACACTCTCAAATGAAACGCTCAGAACATGTGTAATTTATCCAATATATGGGAGCAAAGAAAATATGTTTTCAAAACGAGAAATGCTCACATATGACTCGAAAAGAAAATATGTTCTCATGGATAGTACGCCAACAGTCAAGAGAAATTAATCATTACCATGTTTTAATCCCCTTCCCATCGTTTATATATCAAAACCGTGTTTCTAGGATCAAATAGGATTTTTCAAAGGTTGTAGATAGAAAGGATTAATTAGTTAGTTTTAGAATGGCATTGTAAGGCATGTACGAATTCTTTCATTCATCTCTTCTACCAACTTCGTCTTTTCATTCTCTTCTTTTCATTCCTTTCACTTTTTTCTCCTTCTGTTTTTTTTTCTCTATTCTTTTCCTCCTCGTTGCTTTTGAAATGAATATTCAATAAATAACAAGGCAACCACCCCAAACATCATCTTATTTTCGTTTTCTTCTTCTTCTCAATCACACATCGCCTTAACACCACTAAAAGTTGACAAATCTCTCAGTGGTGAACTCCAAGTTTATCAAGTTGGAGCAAAAAAATAAAATAATGGTAATTAAAGAAAGAAATGGCATTTTAACGGCTCAAGGGGGCGAACTAAGGAAATTTTATAATTTATCGATCGGCAGTAAACAAAGAGGGCCCACCATCATTTTCTATGGTCATATGGTTCTTTAATGTTTACGACGGAAGATTATTTAGTATGGTAACAAATATTTTAACTTGACTTATCAACCAAAACAAGAATAATGAGACTAAACAACGAGTTAATGCGCTATTTCAATGAAATTCGACAAACACAAAATGCATTTATAACCCTCTATAAAGCAAAGATAGGCTCAAAAGCTCACTGGGCTTAGTCTCCACCATTTGCTATCTGGAAATCTGAATCATATTATAGTTCACATCAAACATGCATTCAAGCGACTACGTGCAGTGCATAGGTTTGTGTGCAAATCTATGATATAAAACTACAATTCAAATGATACATGACCTAAAACGGTGCATCGTGACTTTAGCAAATGTTTAATTACATCTTATCATCTTTACCATTCTATAACAATCCAAGTTACACAACAAGATGTATTGACTAGAGATTGCAAAACTGTAGGTGACATCGTTTATTTAAGCACAAATATCAAAAAAAAATTCGAAATTTTGTGTATATTATAATGTGCATGTGAGTGCATACCCCCAAACCTAAACCTTTCATTGCTCCCAATGAAAGAATAAAATGAAAGAAAGGAGAGTAGGTAAGAAAGGAACGATAGTACCTCGATCTCGGCACTCACAAACAGGTGAACGTCTAATAATATGGAATCAAAGTTCAATTACTCCAAACAGAGCACTATTTCACCTGTTAATACTTAACAAAAGAAAATTAAACAAATAAATAAATAATAAAAGCTAATAAATAATACATTTTTTTTATTTTATTATTTATTTATTTATTTATTTATTTGTAAATAATAGAAAACGATTATTGCGTCGATAGCGATTGGGTATGTTTCCATCGTAAGTATATTATAACAAAATAGAATGACGTATGTATAACGTAACTTTGAAAGTATAAATGAAAGTAATTAACAAACTAAACTACGGAACGAGTGACGCGAATGCGGTCCAGGATACGTACGGACTAGTTGTACTTGATCAGGAGCAGTGTATGTCAAGGATAAGTGTTGGATAGGTAAACCAGGCCACGGGGGCCGGGAGGTTAAGAAAAGGGATGTGTTGTTGAGTTGTGAAGTGATGACTTTTGAGTATCCTTTCGGTTCTTCGTGATGAAAGGGATACGGTTAAAATGTGACAATTGTAAGTATCCTTTCGGTTCTTCGTGACGAAAGGGATACGCGTAACACTTTCAGTTCTTCGTGACGAAGCGGTGATTCTTTGAGTAAAGACTCCTTTTGGTTCTTCGTGAGGAAATGGATGTTCATGTACCCCGTAACGCTTTCGGTTCTTCGTGACGAAGCGGTGATTCTTTGAATAAAGACTCCCTTCTGTTCTTCGTGAAGAAATGGATGTTCTTATACTCTGTAATGCTTTCGGTTCTTCGTGACGAAGTAGTGATTCTTTGTGTAAAGACTCCTTTCGGTTCTTCATGAGGAAATGGATGTTCTTGTACTCTGTAACGCTTTCGGTTCTTCGTGACGAAGCAGTGATTCTTTGAGTAAAGACTCCTTTCGGTTCTTCGTGAGGAAATGGATGTTCTTGGACTCCGTAACGCTTTCGGTTCTTTGTGACGAAGCGGTGATTCCTTGAGTGAAGACTCCTTTCAGTTCTTCGTGACGAAATGGATGTTCTTGCACTCCGTAACGCTTTCGGTTCTTCATGACGAAGTGGTGGTTCCTTGAGTGAAGACTCCTTTCGGTTCTTCGTTATGAAATGGATGTTCTTGCACTCCTTAGCACTTCAGTTCTTCATGACGAAGTGGTTGATGAAAGATGTTTTGATTGATGAAAGATGGTTTGGTTAGCAAGAGATACTTTGGGTTTGTAAATGATGTCGAATGTTAGAAATGAATGGTAGTGGCATTAAGAATGTCTAGACGGGTCTCCTGAATTGTTTGTATTCCTATCGAATACGTAGTCGGGTACGCTAATAGTTATAATTCGATGAAGAGAATGTAAAGATCCTAAAAGACATGTTGAAAGGTAGTAAATGTATTCTTATTGTGTTTTACTATATACGTTCCATTTGATTTAGCTTACTCACTCAGCTTTCATAAGCTGATGACATTCATGTCGCTGGACATTCCCATGTCCGGCTTATCTAGGTGAGGAGTACCCAGGTTATGAAGCTACGCAAGAAGGAAACATTGAAGAAGATTACACTAAAGATGACTATGGTAATGCTTGTTAGAGAGAAGACTAGCAGTTATCCTCTGTAAATGTTTTTGATTATAACCAGAAGACTTAGCATATATTTCGTAATAGTTTTGTAAGGCCAAGAGCCATAAGACTCTGATGTATTTATAATGATGTATTAACTAGATAAGTACTTTGACTTCTCTTTGTAATATATTCTAGTAAGTAAATGATGGTGTTATCCTTTTATTATATCATTTAGTTATTATTATTTGGTCATGGACAATTCGGCACTGCAACCTGTCACGCGCCTCAGGGTCTAAGATGAAAATTTTAAAATTTTTCCATATTTTGGCTACGCCGGGGCATGACAATAAGGGAGAAGACAACCTAGTGGAGGGTGCTGCATTATCAAGGAATAAGAATATCAGAATTGGGTTCAAGACCTGAGGTATAATTCTTTTCCCTCTTTAGTATACTCATCTATAGAGTTAACGAGTAGTAGATCCTGGGCTACCAATAAGTTTTTGTAACTTAATCTTTCCGCTGCTTGTTTGTATTAATTTTAAACCTGTGTTTCCTTCAGCGGCTTAGGTGGGACTCATCACCCCCTTTGTGGGATCCGCCATCTACTATTCATGCTCCCCTAGTTGCCCTCATGTCCTGTTTCAAAAATTACGTGCACTGCTTTTTCCAAATTTTCATAAAAATGCTTGTTGGTGTCTGTTTTTGTACCATTGGAAAGTTGTCGAGTTGAATTTCACTATAATAATATTCCAGGAGGTTTTGAAATAAGAATTGAAGGTCATTTGAAGTCCGAAAGTCCTCCAGAACTTCATTGTCTTTTTGAAATCAAATGACTTCTTTTTCAAAATTGTTTTTCAATGTGCATCGATTTTGAGTTTTTTTTTTCAATTGAATCTCTGGATACCTAGAATACTGCATTTATAATAGTTCATGTTTATATAACCCTGAGTGAATATGAATTTTGAGAGGCGATTTTGACAAAACTAGGATTTTATGCTGGAAAAGGGCTTTTCTGAGCTCGAAGTCACTTTCTGAAGTTTGATCTTTTGATTGTGTGGAATCCAGTACCTTCCACGGGGTACTTTTCATCATCGAATCCTCCAAGACGTTATACACCCTAAATCCTATCAGTGTGGTCAAAATTGGGTGTCTACAACGGGGAACACTCTTGTTTATGTTTTTGGTTTCCATTTCAACAATGTAATTAAATTCATAATATGTTGTAATTAAGTCTTGGAAGGATTAGTAGTATTGTAATCCGTTGTAAGCAAACTCGTGTAATTATGGTTTGAACCGTTGATATATAGTTGTATTTGTGTTGGTTTTGGATTGGGGAAACCATGGTTTGAGTTGCTGTAAATTATGCAGATTTGAGGGAGATCAGTCAACTGAGTCCCCGACACAGTCGACTAGACCCTTGTGTAAATCAAATTTTATTCAGTTTTCAATCGACACAATTGGATTGGGGAAACCATGGGAAACAATTGACTGGTTTCTGCACGGGAACATGGCATTCTGCTGGAGCTAGTTCAGTCGACCGGACAGTGACCAGTCGACTGAGTCCCCGACATAGTCGACTCGACAAGCTTATTGAGCTTTTATACTTTTTGCTTTTGACCTTTAGTCGACCTAGGGTTATTGAGCTTTTATACTTTTTGCTTTTGACCTTTAGTTGACCGGGTCCCCACCACAGTCGACTAGACCTCTATTTTTCAAAATGGATTTTTATGGGAGTGTTCCAATTGAACAAAACTTTTTATAACTCTAATTTTAATGACTTTTACATTATATTTTTTGCTGCTATTTACTTTAAGGGAATTGGATAAGCCTTGTGGCATGCCACGTGTCCTATTTTCGTGCGTAGCGGTATGGGTCATGACATTTAGTGGTATCAGAGCTATAGGCAACAAAACTTTAGAAATGTTCGACAACGAGTGGAGTGTTGAGTGTTTCGACACATTCTAGATGCATCCATACATGGTGGAGTTGTTTGATGCATATGTATGTTGTTATACATACATGATTATAGTTATTGTCATACATGCATAACGTTTATGCATTGAGATTAATAGGAGTTTACAATCATGAGTGACTATGACCGAGATCTATCCCCACATACCTGATGAATGAATCAAATGACAGAAATGATTGGAAACATGGGAGACATGATATGGAATGTAGTAGAGCGATTGTCGCCAATACCTCCATTTGAGCCAGCACTGATAGCCATGGTACATGCAGCTGAGAATCCGGGTATGAGATCCGTGTCTGAATAGTTTACCAGAAAGAGCATGGAATTTCATGGAACCAATGACACAACACTAGCAGAGCATTGGGTGATGGACATGGGGAGAATTTTTTGATCTATACCGATGTCCGATAGGGAGAAGACTGAAAATGCAAGTGATGTACTAAGGGGCGCAGCCAGAATTGGTGGGTAAATGTTCTAGATCAAGGAGCACTGATAACTTAGGAGGGTTTCAAGGTAGAGTTTAATCGTTGATTCTTTTCGCAAGCTGCTCACAACGCGAAGAAGAAAGAGTTCGACAATCTCCGACAGGGAGACATGATTGTAACTGAGTGTACTTCCAAATATAATTCATTACTAAGATTTGCTAAGGGTTCAGTGCCAGAGGAGGAAGAGAGAGGAAGGAAGTTTAAGGAAGGTTTAAGAGATAATATTCAGTTGAGGGTAGACACTTACGAATACTCGACGGTGGCAGAAGTGCAACAAACGGCGCTTGTGGCTGAAGGTGGGATGGAAAGGTCGAGACAGAATCACCAAGGCAAGTGAGGGAATGAAGGTTGTGATCGAAACCAAGGTGGATCTTTTAAGAGGCCGTTTATACGAGGCTCTGGTTCTAGTTTCAGTGACTCTAAGAGATACCAAGTAACATACCGTTGTGCTCACTGTGTAATCGACCACACACCGGCCGATGTTTTCTGACTAACTCCCAGAATAGAGCTAAAGGGAGAAACACTACAAGTTCTGCAACCTATCCGCAACTCAAGTGTTTTAATTGTGGTAGAGATCGAGCGAAGGATTGTCCGAGGAAGCATCCTCAACAAGGGGCTAGTTCTATGGCTTCTAGTGGTTCGAAGCCTAAGCAGTCAAAATGAGAGGAGACCAGAGATAGATTAGCATGAGGGGAGATCGTTTCAGATGAACCCCAGAGATGTGTCTACTACTAATACAGTGGTCTTAGGTATGGTGCTTGTATGTTCGCACTTAGCACTCATACTCATTTATTAGGGATATATATGCATTCGTTTGTGTCGCATAATTTTGTTGAACATTTGAATGTTAAGTCTGCGCCACTAGGATATGTTTTATCTATTGCTGTACCACTTAGCAAGCCGGTAGTAACATCTACGATATATAAGAACTGTGAGATCAAACTAGGCAAGATGTTGATGACCGTAGACCTTATACCAATTGTTGTAAACCATTTCGATGTAATACTAGGAAAGGATTGGTTATCCCTTAACCAAGCCACAATAGACTGTGATTGGAAAGAATTAATTTTTGATCACCAGTGTATGGGAACATTTGTTTCCAAGGGAGTGGGGTTACACCACCGCCGTACTTGATTTCAGCTATCTGAGCAGGAAAGTTATTGAAAAAGGGATGTCAGGGATTTCTGTGTTCAATAGTTGACACTTCGACGATCGAATTGAGAAAAGAAGACATTCCAGTAGTACGAGAGTATCCAAATGTATTTCCAGATAACTTACCAGATGTTCTGATCGAGAGAGATATTGAATTCACCATTGAGATAATGCCGAACTCAAGACCTGTATCGAAAGCAATGTATGTATGTATGTATGTATCTATCTATCTCTCTCTCTCTCTCTCTCTCTCTCTCTCTCTCTCTTTACATATATATAAGTGTACTGAGGCCCATAAGTGTTTTACATTTTTATCAAATCGGTGCATTTTACTTAACCAAATTTTTGTTACAGTTTTAACATTGAATGATATACATCTATCTCTATAAAATATTATAGCTCAGTCTCATGCTGACTGAGATTACAAAATATGACCAGGTTAAGTGACTAGGCAAAGTGTGATAAATGACTATGCTGATTGGACCATTTTGATGACTGTACCAGCTTATACGTTTGTTGTCTCTCTCTCTCTCTCTCTCACTTCTATTTCTTTTCTTTTTTTTTCCTCTCAAAAACCTCCAACACTCTCTCTCTCTCTCTCAACTCCACACACCACCGCCATCATCCTCTCTCTCCACCGCCGCCGTAACCCACACCATCATTCCCTCTCTCCCCCCTCTCTCTCTCTCTCTCTCTCTCTCTCTCTCTCTCTCTCTCTCTCTCTCTCTCTCTCTCTGTGCAGACAAGTCCAACGATACAAATCAGAAAAGAATTTGTTGCCTTTCGCATAAAAGAATCATAATCCAGTTTCGGCGTTCCGGCGATTCAGATCCAATGACTAATCTGACACGACCCCCTCTTAGTTACAGCATCGCCGATTTCGGCGATCCATAGAGTGCCTAATCCGACGATTTCAGGCCTTTTTCATTTCATCTTATTTAGTTTTTTTGTAAATACTTTGTAGGAAATCATTGTATAATTCAGCTGTCATTTGTTTTTATTAATCTCTAATTCATTCTAAAATTTGGACGATTAAACCAGTGTGAAAAATTACAAAGGTCAAAGATCAATGTTCATAGGGATTCGGGTTCATAGATAAAATTCGGTTTTTTTCAAACTTCTGATCTCTTCCCAAATATTCACACACCTACTATGAATATTGATGGCTTTTTTTTTTCATAGAAGTTTAGGCTTTTTTCATTTTTGTATTTTTAATTTTGAAATTGTATCCATTCTCTGAAATTTCAGTTTTTAAGACCAATCTTTTATTTTTTTCACAAAATGTTTATGGGTTCATAAGAACACCCAGGATGAAAAAAGTTCAAGGGTTCATACTTTTGATCTCTTCCCCATTTTTTTTTCATAGAAGATTAGGCCTTTTCATTTTTTTTTCTTTTAAAATTTGAAATTGTATCCATGCTATGAAAATTTCAAGTTTTTAATTTCACTCTCTTTTTTTTCACAAAAGGTTTCATGGCTTTCATTTTTTTTTCATAGAAGTTCGGCTTTTTCATTTTTTTTTATTATGATTTAAAAATTGATTCATTCTAATCTCATATATATTTTGAAAATTTGAAATTTATCCACTCTAATCTTCTATTTTTTAAATTTATTCAAATTTGGAATTGAGGGTGGTGGTTATCCAGGGTAAAACCTACCTATTTTTTTGGTAAAATCTAAATGTGATTTTATATGCTTTCGTTATTAATTATCTAAAAAAACTTTACCCCAAATTTTATAGTGATTATCTTCAATGATTTCGGAAATTATACACCAAATTAGATTTGAAATGTTATCTAAATTTTTTCCTTTCCAAAATTGAGGGTGGTAGTTATGTAGTGTAAAATCTTTCCTAAATTTTTTCCTTTCCAAAAAACTTTTACCCCAAATTTCAAGGTAAATTTTGATTTCTAAACTTTAACATTTCACTTCCAAAATCTTATTTCTTCCCAGTCTTATTCCTTTTCAGTGTGAAATCATTCCTACATTTTTCATTCCCAAAATATTTGTACCCAAAATTTCAGGGTAAATTTTGATTTTCAAAATTTAAGATTTTGTTTCCAAAATCTTATTTCTTTCCCAGTCATATATTATAAATATGTATTTTTAGCATGTACGTGCTCAAACTTAAATAATACTTTAAACTCTTTCTCTCTCTCTCTCTCTCTCTCTCTCTCTCTCTCTCTCAAGTTTTTATACTGCTCAATTTAACAGATATGTTATTTCATGCTCAACTATTTTCCTTCGAGTTTTAAAAGTTCCTGTATGTCACTTTTTTTGGGTGTCTTCATGTCCTAGACTTTTTTTTGTGTAACTTATTTATATCACTATTATTAGTTTGTTCTTTAGTAGCCGTTCCACTTACTGAATATATGTGAGCATGCTTCTAATTTCTTTTTACCTTTTGGATGTTTTGTTTGTGGCATTCTATGGTTTAGAGCATTGTTAGCACATGGCCTAATTTTGTTTAATTGTCTTACAAATTTTATCATGGACTATCATTTCCCATTCTTCATTCGTCACCTACTAGGAAAGTATTATAATTGGTGTCATATTAGGACTATAAAATAGATTACCATGTATCTATTGATTTATTTTTGTTTCCCTACGTTTTTAGTTTATATTTTATTTTATGCAAGGGAATGTTTATTTATTTTATTTTTTATTTTTGTTTTTACAATGTAAAGTGTAGTTTTTTTTTTGGGTGAGATTTATTAAATACCACTTAGCAGGCTGCATGTGAGATTTAATGTTGTCACAAAACAGCACGCTAATTTATATATATGTGTGTGGGGAGAGAATTTAGTTAGAGTTTGAAAATATGGGAGAGAAAAAGTTTGAAGGAATACTTAAACATCTAGAAGATTTTAATAGAGATTGAACTTTATAAAATTCTCATATGTAATATGTTGGTCCAAACTCTTAACATCACATCACATATTCTGTAGGGGTCACAAACCCTTTCCACAACCACCATCACTTTTTGTTTTGATCATTTAGCTATTCTCATACTTAACTTATGTAAATCATAAAGGATACTCCCTCCATCCTATTTTGTGAGTCCACCTTTGGGAACTTAACTTATCAGGGGGACAAGAAGAATCTACACCTACTTTCCCTAGTTACCCCTATTATGTATAATTGTATATGTGTTGTCCCACATCGCTTAGCTAGTGTATTAGTCTAGGTGTTGGAAGCCTATATAGGCGCTTGCATTCTTCTTTTCTTTCATTTCAATACACTGTGATTTCACTCATTTACATGGTATCAGAGCACTCGTTCTTGGGTTTGCTCATCTTGCTGATCCTTAGTTAGGACTTGAGAGTTCATTGTCATTGATGGATTTTCGTACCAAGTTCGAGAGTCTCCTCTTCCATGAGCCACAGCATATACACAACCCCTATCCAAACCCTAACCCCCAAAGGAACCGCAGCCCACACACAAAGCAGCCGCATCCCACATCCAGCACTGTAGCCCCAAACCTTCAGCCCACCCTCCGGCGACCTTCGATTGAGCACGGCGACCCTCTAGCAGCTCCGGCAACCCTCTGGCGACCCTTCAACAGTCTTTTGGCTCTTTTTTTTCAAGATTTTTGGCTTTGATCTGCTTCGGTGGTAAGTTTTTTTTTTTGGCTTCGTTGCGCTTGTTTCCTTAATATCTAGATCTTCATGGAGTCCAAAGGTCTTCCTCAACTCACCACTAGGAAGTTAAATGGATCCAATTTTTTCCAATGGTCCCAGGCTGTCAATGCTGCCCTCATTGGCTTGGGTTTTGGTGCTCACCTTATCGAGTCTTCTTCCACCACCGACGACAAGGCCATCAAGATATGGAAACAAATGGATGCCCAAGTCATTGCCCTCCTTTGGAACTCTATTGAGCCACATGTTGCAGATATGTGTGGTCACTTGGGAACCTGTAAGGATATTTGGGATTATGTTCATCTCTTATTCTCCAGCGATCTCATTCGGATGTATGATCTCTCCGCTCAGTATTTTTAGTTGCAGCAAAGTGATCTCTCAGTTACTGAGTATTTTACCTCCTTTAATTGGCTAGTTGAAGAATTGAATGGTGTTATTCCTATTACTACTGATGCAAAGAAACAGCAGGAACGACGGGAACAAATGGCTGTAATGAAATTTCTTGCTGGATTAAAATTTGATTTTGAGCCTGTTCAGTCCCAAATTCTAGGGGGTGCCTCTTTGCCTTCTCTTGCTGAGACCTACTAGCGTGTTCTCTGGAGTACATCTTGTGATCAGGGTTCTAACTCTTCTAATACTGATCATGCTGCCTTAGTTTCTCAGGCTCCATTGCCCACTGCTGGTCAGGGTGATGGTAATCCTCGTTGTGGCCGTTGTGGTTACTGTGGTGGTTATCGTGGTGGATATGGGGGCCGTAGTCGTGGTGGTAGTCCTCATTACACCAATTGTGATAAAGACGGACAACACAAGTTAACCTTGAATTAAGAATTTATACCTTGCTGAAGATTTCATCGAAGCTAATTGCTGCGATATGAGTATTTTCAGGTCCTGATCAAGGTAAGAGAGATTGAAGTTCTTCAAAACTATCAATCACAAACCAATTTGGACACACCCAACTCAAACCAGCCAATCGTGTCCCAATCCAGAGAAGTTTCCCTTGAGAACCATCCAGAAATGCTTGTAAAGCAATTTGACCCAACCTCAAACAGCTCTATGATACTGATTAGGTTCAATTGAAGCAATTATAGTCAAAATAGTTCCCAATCTCACAGTCGCAGCATGCAATGGGTTCGAGATGCCCTGATGGGAAATGGAAGGGTTATGATATGTTGCAAAGTGAAGTAGAGCCAAAATCTAGCTTTCACAAGGTGAGTTTGAGGGTTTCTAGCTGTCGTGAACCCTTGGTGACAGAACTTCTCTAGTCATAACTTCCAAGTATAGAGAATCAAGTGGGTGGGCCTTCGCGATGGGAAAATTGAACTCTAGATTCAATCGTATTACAAATTGCTTCATAAACTCACCTATTTTGGGAACTACCTAGTCACGAACCAAGTTCTATCGACGCAGCACTTGCGGCTTTGAATTTTGGTTTGAATTGTTGAAATCTTCAGCTAATTTCCTTCTCATCCAGGTTCTATTCTCATGCTCTAATACCAAATGATGCATGCAAAGATGCAATCGATGCTCAAATCGAAGAGTAAATGAAAAGAGTATGAACAAACTGTTAACATTGGTATTTTGGGAAAGCTTACATTATTCACAATGATTAACCAATATATATATGTATATTATTAAGAGAGCAAATATATGTATTATAATAGTGTCCTTGGCACATATGAAATAAACTAATAAAAGCAAATATCTAACGCTCCCCCTCTAGCTGGTAGAAAGATATCTCTCAATCCCAGCTTCCTTAACACATCATACCCAACTCCTTTAGCAAGAGTTTCTGCTAGTTGATCACAACTCTTCACAAACGAAGTGTAAATAGTTCTATTATTCAGATCTTCTTTTAATAAAATGTTTGTCAATTCCAACATGCTTAGTCCTATCATGTTGTACCAGATTGTGTGCAATGCTAAAAGCGGCCTTACTGTCACAATACAACAACATTGAATCACCAATCTCTAGCTTCAAGTCTTTTAACAACAACTTGACCTATAGGAGTCATATACACATTGAGCCATGACTCTAAATTGAGCTTCAACGCTTGATCTAGCTATCATATTTTGTTTCTTACTCCTCTAACTAACAAGATTGCCTCCCATAAACATGCAGTATCTTGAAGTAGACCGCTTATCTGTCACAGAACATGGCCAATCAACATCAATGTAAGCCTCTACTCTGAGATGATCATGTTTCCCAAAGTATAAGCCATTACCAGGAGTAGACTTAAGGTACCTCAGGATTATAAACTGCATCCATATGTGACTCCCGAGGAGCATGCATGAACTGACTTACCACACTTACATCAAAGGCAATATCATGATGTGTATGGGAGAGATAAATGAGTTTCCCAACAAGTCTCTGATATCCCCCCTGTCAACCATTGCTTCATTGCTGTCATCACTTAGTTTTTAGTTGAACTCAATAGGAGTATCACATACTCTACTTCCAAGCATTCCAGTTTCACTTAGGAGATCAAGAACATACTTCCTTTGAGAAATGAAGATCCCATGTTTAGACCTTGCAATTTTAATCCCAAGAAAGTATTTCAGTTCTCCTAGATCCGTTATTTCAAACTCCGTTGCCATATATTCCTTGAGACGCTGCATTTCTTCTAAGTCATCACCTGTGAGGACAATATCATCCACATACACAATGATTGTGGTAGTCTTACCTTGCAAGGAGTGTTTGATGAATAAGGTGTGGTCAGCTTGACTTTGTCTAAAACTATATCTGCAGATAGCCTATGTGAATCTCTCAAACCATGCCCTTGGAGACTGCTTAAGACCATACAAGGCCTTTTTTTAACCTGCACACCTTTCCTTCTGTTTTGCAATTCTCAAATCCAGGAGGAATATCCATGTACACCTCTTTTTCCTAGTCACCATGTAAAAAATTATTTTTAACATCGAATTGGTGAAGTGGCCATTCCCGGTTAGTTGCTAGAGACTGAAGGACCCTAATAGAATTCATCTTAGCCACCGGTGCAAATGTCTCCTGATAATCCACCACTTAAGTTTGGGTGAATCCTTTGGCAATGAGATGGGCTTTAAACCTCTCAACGGAGCCATTTGCTCTATGCTTCATTGTATACATCCATTTTCACTCCATAGTTCTTTTGCCCATAGGTAACTTAGTCAACTCCCAAATACCATTCTTATGAAGAGCATTCATCTCCTCATCCATAGGAGTTCACTTACACCTCAAGCTTTCTATCTTTTCTCTTTCCTCTTTCTCTGTCTCTTGTTTTCCTATGTCTTTCCTCACTTTCTTCTTCTTCTTTCTTTCTTCTTTCTGTTCCTCTCTTCTACTTCTCTGTCCAACAGTGTGTGTGTGTATGTGTGGGGTAGTGTTTTGAAAACCGGACCGTTCGTCGAACCAGAAAATTGACTGGGTCACGGGTTAGAGGTTCAACCATTAGGTGAACCGTAATCAACCCGTGATGTCATAATTATGTAATATTTAATTATTTATATTTATACATAAGTTTAATAAGTAAATAAAAACAAAAAAATACACAAAAACTCAATTTTTGATTTTCATACTTTCCTATCTTAAGTATAAATTATTAAGAGATTCATAGTATCAAAAAAATGTAGGGAAATTTTTTTTTTAAAAACTTTTGTAGGCAAAAAGACGATTTTGAGCGATTTTGGTCAAAAAATGGTTTTTGAACGGTTTCCAAACGGTTCCCACCGGTTCTGGGCGGGTTTGGTGCCAATAACAGGTACCGAGTAAAATCGGACCAGAAAACTAACCGCTCGATAGTCAAACTTGTCAAACCAGCCGGTTCAGTCCGATTCAATTTTTAAAACCATGGTATGGGATGTATATGTATATATGTATGTATGGATGTTTTTATAGATATATATATATCTCACTCTCTCTCTCAAGAATTCTATCAAACAGGCCCAAGGGCACAAAACCATCTCATATATATAGAAAATGAGAGTGCCATGAGTCAAAACATGAAGCAACCTTGGAAACCAAGTTCTTGCAGATGAAAATTGATTGGGACCAGTAGCAATCGATTGGCAGCAAATATTTTATGGCAATCGATTGGATACAAGGGCAGTTGATTGGGTATTCAGGTTGGCAGGATGGCAATTGATTGGGAAAGATGGCAGTCGATTGGGAGTCAAAGAGTAGCAATCTATTGGGACACAAGGGCAATCGATTGGATCCAAGAAATGTCCAACAGAGGGGTTAGGTTCATGCAAGTATATAGGAACAATGCTAAGTCTTATTTATTAATATATACTAAAAAATATAGGCTATTACAGTAACATACAATAAGAGGAGGTTTTGATTAATAAAATTACAGAATTTCTATTCAAGATTTTATCTTTATATCTTGTTGGTGGATTCTGACGTCTGGATGGATTCCAAGAGCCTTTGGTGTACTCCAACGTGGTTACATAAAGACTTAGAGGCAGTTCTAATCATTCTTCACGCTTCCGTATAGTGTCATTTGTCAGTTTCCGTCCTACATCAGATGGTAAATGTCAATTTTTTTTATTACTTTATAATTTTGTTATCACTATGTTAGATACAGTAATTAATATGCCAAAAAAATGAAAAGTAAGAGAAGTGTGAAAGTTGAGGAAGTGGCTATTAAAAAAAGAGAGAGAAAGTCAAAGGAACTTGAATGGTATAAGTATGCTTCCACTCTGTAGTATTTTAATGTATAAGATTAATGAGCAACCTTTTAGTATAGATGGTAAAAAGAAGCCCATGCGAAGCTCATTATCGGGGTTCGAATCCTGCCCCTCTCTTTTTTCTCGAGTTCTAATACCAAATAATTATATATACATATATTTTGATAAATTGACATTTATATCCAAATTACAGTCACTATTGATTAGTGAAACGTCCAATCACTCAGAAAATAAAATTTTGTATTTTTAATATGTTACTCCATCCGTCCCATATTAAGAGTTCCTTTTGGGAATTCTAACTAAGGGGACATCCTTAATTTTGGTGAGATTTTCTAACTTTTCAATATTACCCATTTTGAAATTCAAAATTCTAGTATCACATCAAATGGCAACGTTGAAAAGTGTGTATTGAAGTATTTTGATTTTTCAAAGAGGACTCTTAATATGGGACATCCAAAAATGGAATCAAGGACTCTTTAATATGGGACAGAGGTAGGGGACCAAGGGTGGGAAGAAAGCTGAAAACGCATCAAGACTCTTAATATGTTATGTAAAAATATATCTCTAATCTATAATCTATGTATGTATGTATGTATGTATGTATCTATATCTATAACTATATGTATATCTATATCTCTCCCTCTCTCTCTCTCTCTCTCTCTCTCTCTCTCTCTCTCTCTCTCTCTCTCTCTCTCTCTTTACATATGTATATATATAAGTGTACTGATGCCCATAAGTGTTTTACATTTTTATCAAATCGGTGCATTTTACTTAACCAAAATTTTGTTAGAGTTTTGGTAACTTTAGCATGCCAATTTTTTTTTTGGGCGTCCACATTGATATGTTATTATATACATATACATGTTTTAACATTGTGTGATATACATCTATCTCTATATAATATTATAGCTTAGTCTCATGCTGACTGAGATTACAAAATATGACTAGGACAAGTGACTAAGCAAATTGTAATAAATGACTATGCTGATTGGACCATTTTGATGACTGTACCAGCTTATACGTTTGTTGTCTCTCTCTCTCTCTCTCTGACACACACTTCTGTTTCTTTTCTTTTTTTTTTCCTCTCAAACCTCCAACTCTCTCTCTCTCTCAACTCCACACACCACCACCATCATCCTCTCTCTCCATCGCCGCCGTAACCCACGCCATCATTCCCTCTCCCCTCTCTCTCTCTCTACAGACGAGTCCGACGATACAAATCAGAAAAGAATTTGTTGACTTCCGCATAAAAGAATCATAATCCAGTTCCAGCGTTCCGGCGATTCAGATCCAACGACTAATCCGACACGACCCCCTCTTAGTTATAGCATCTCCAATTTCGGCGATCTATAGAGTGCCTGATCCGACGATTTCAGGCCTTTATCATTTCATCTTATTTTTTTTTTTTGTAAATACTTTGTAGGAAATCATTGTATAATTCAGCTGTCATTTTTTTAATTAATTTATGATCCATTGTAAAATTCAGACGATCAAACTAGTGTGTAAAATTACAAAGATCAAAGTTCAATGTTCATAGGGATCTGGGTTCATAGATAAAATTTGGCTTTTTCCAAGATTCTGATCTCTTCCCAAATATTCACACACCGACTATGAATATTGATGGCTTTCAATTTTTTTTTTTATAGAAGTTTAGGCTTTTTTCATTTTTGTATTTTTAATTTTGAAATTGTACCCATGCTCTGAAATTTTAGTTTTTAAGATCAATCTTTCTTTTTTTTCATAAAAAGTTCATGGGTTCATAGAGTACCCAGGATGAAAAAAGTTCACGGGTTCATACTTTTGATCTCTACCCCTTTTTTCATAGAAATTTAGGATTTTTCATTTTTTTTTTCTTTTAAAATTTGAAATTGTATCTATGCTCTAAAAATTTCAAGTTTTTAAGATCACTCTTTTTTTTCACAAAAAGTTTCATGGATTTCATTTTTTTTCCATAAAGTTTAGGCTTTTTCATTTTTTTTATTATGATTTTTTTATGATTTGAAAATTGATTCATTCTAATCTCATATATTTTTTGAAAATTTGAAATTAATCCACTCTAATCTCATATTTTTCATATTGATTCGAATTTGGAATTGAGGGTGGTGGTTATTCAAGGTAAAATCTCACCTGTTTTTTTGGGTAAAATCTAAATATGATTTTATATGCTTTCGTTATTAATTTTCTAAAAAAACTTTATCCCAAATTTTATGGTGGTTATCTTTAATGATTTCGGAAATTATACACCAAATTATATTTGAAATTTTATCTAAATTTTTTCCTTTCCAAACTTGAGGGTGGTAGTTATGTAGTGTAAAATTTTTCTTAAATTTTTTTCTTTCCAAAATATTTTTACCCCAAATTTCAAGTTAAAATTTGATTTCTAAACTTTAATATTTTACTTCCAAAATCTTATGCCTTTTTCCCAGTCTTATTCCTTTTCAGTGTAAAATCTTTCCTAAATTTTTTCCTTTCCAAAATACTTGTACCCAAAATTTCAGGGTAAATTTTGTTTTTCAAAATTTAAGATTTCATTTCCAAAATCTTATTTCTTTCCTAGTCATATATTATAAATATGTTTTTTTAGTCTATACGTGCTCAAAGTTAAATAATATTTTAAACACACACACACACACACGCAGTCTCTCTCTCTCTCTCTCTCTCTCTCTCTCTCTCTCTCTCTCTCACTCAAGTTTTTATACTGCTCAATTTAACACATATGTTATTTCATGCTCAACTATTTTCCTTGGAGTTTTAAAAGTTCATGTATGTCACTTTTTTTGGGTGTCTTCATGTCCTACACTTTTTTTGTGTAACTTATTTATATCTCTGTTATTAATTTGTACTTTAGTGACCGTTCCACTTACTGAATGGATGTGAGTATGCTTCTAATTTCTTTTTACCTTTTGGATGTTTTGTTTGTGGTATTCTATGGTTTAAAGCATTGTTAGCACAAGTCCTGATTTTGTTTAATTGTCTTACAAATTTTATCATGGACTATCATTTCCCATTCTTCATTCGTCACCTACTAGGAAAGTATTGTAATTGGTATCATATTAGGATTATAAAATAGGTAACCATGTATCTCTTGATTTTTTTTTTGTTTTACTACTTTTTTAGTTTGTATTTTATTTTATGCACGAGAATGTTTATTTGTTTATTTATTGTTTTTACAGTGTGATGTGTAGTTTTTTTGGGTGAGATTTATTATATAACCACATAGCAGATTGCATGTGAGATTTGATGTTGTCACAAAACAGCACGCTAATTCATATGTATGTGTTTGGGGGAGAGAATTTAGTTAGAGTTTGGAAATAAGGGAGAGAAAAAGCTTGAAGGAATACTTAAACATCTAGAAGATTTTAATAGAGATTGAACTTTATAAAATTCTTATATGTAATATATTGGTCCAAACCCTTAACATCACATCACATCATATATTATGTGGGGGTCACAATCCCTTTCCACAACCCACCAGCACTTTTTTGTTTTGATCATGTAGCTATGCTCATACTAAATCATAAATGATATATTTATGCAGATGGATATAAGACCCACCAATATTGGCACGCACCAGTATTCGTCTTCATTCGTAAAATATACTAGATGAACTTGCAACTACGACTTTTGAGAATGCATAGAATGCTCCTACAGATCGCAAAGGATCATCCAAAAAATGAAAATCATTAAGTTCTATGTCCTTTTGTCGTATTTATATTTAGAATGCTAGACTTTTCCACTTTGTGATACTTTGTGATAATTTATTTCGCATATCTAGCCTTTTGTCGTATATATTATTTATATTTGAAATGCGAGACTTTTGTCGCTTATCTAGTCTTTTCTTCCAATGGTATAACTTTTATCTATTTAGAAGATTTATGTTATAGTTAATGTAAAATTATGATAGGCTTATAAAATTTGAGTCCCCTATCTTGGTACAACCCATGCCTAAAGGATCATTGCTGTTTTATGACATGCTAATAAATTGCATATAACATGGTCTAATGTTGAAATGACAAAGTAGTCTTTGGAGATTTATATATATTTTTTGCATTTTTTTTATTTACAACTGTCCACGAGGTCTAACACAAATACACGTGGAATTGTATTAAGTGTTGTGATACGAAGAATTAGTTCTTGAATGAACTTGCGCATGGTCTAGAATTCGGTAGTGGCTTTAGCCACGGACAATATCTGGGGCTAGTTAGTGATAATTACATTTTGTAGTTCTTGTACATGCATAGGTCCAACAAAACAACCACTTCAGTGAAAAGTCTCTGCACTTTTATTTTGAAATTTCACAAAACTACGAATTTTACAAAAGTAGTTATGTGAAATTCACTATCTTTGTTAAATGTCACAAAGTTACAAAAGTATATGCAAGCAGGAACTTTTCACAAAACAAATAATTTTTAAGGACCTTTAGACCCATAAATTTAAAACCATGGACTTAACGCTAATTATCGTTTTAATATTTATTAACACTATTATGCTTCCCAAATTTTTTTCCCAAAAAGTGCTTTCCCAACACATGTAGCAGCGGACCCCTCTTCATTAGAAATAAGACCACTTCAATGTCAACTAATTAAAATTAACTGGGCTCACTGCCACATGGGTTGAGAAATACGTTTGAGAAAACAATTTAGGGAGCAAAGCATTACTCCTATTGAAATACAAATGTAACTTCTATTACTGATGGATTAAGCCTCCATGCCTCTTCCTATCATCTCTCTCTCTCTCTCTCTCTCTCTCTCTCTCTCTCTCTCTCTCTCTCCCCCCCCCCCCCTCCTAGGGTTCTCAGGCACCATTTTCTCCTGATCCCAGAGTGTGGATTTTCTCACTCAACAGAACGAGAGTTGGGTAATGTCTTAATCTTCTACCTCTCCCTTTCTAGGTTACAGATATTGATTTATCATCTCTCCATTTCTAGGTTACAGATATTGATTTTCTTGACATCCATGGGCTGTTTGCCACATCCTCAGGTACAATTTGTTATTTCTAATTGATGATGCCTAAATTTGGTTAGTGGTAAGAAGATTTGAGCAAGGGAGATTTGAGTGTGGTTCGGCTCTGTTAACGAAGAAGCCTATGTCCACGTGTGTGTCGGAGCACTTGCACTATAGTATAATGGGGGCCTTTGGTGAACCAACAGTAGGGGTGGAGCTACCAAAGACCAGCCGGGTATATGCATATAAATACTGTTAGCCGCTATTCTATAGAATAAGAATGCGATGCCTTTGAAGGGGGCGAATGGTCTCTTTTATAGAACAAGAGACCACACGTACAAGGTAAGTGGCCTGATAAGGCAGTACAAACATATAGGAATTGATTAGCACAAATCATGGGAGTTCCCTAATTAAGTTAGGAAACTATCTAGACTTTCTATTAGTCATCTAGTTGAGATAGGAAACTGCCTGGGACATTCTGGAGCATGCCATGGAGTGTTCTGAACAACCTCTGTGATGGAGTGGACCCGTGCAGAGTTCCCAATCTGTTGGTTGGGGACCGGCCGATACTGAGCGGTTCTGGATATACGACTCAGGATAGCCACATATTGGGCACAATTACCGAGTGATTTTGCTGAGGTGTTAGAGATCGACCCTTGATGGATCTTTTTGCACATATCATTTGTCCCCCATTTCTGAGGCTAATGTGATGCTTCATCAGATGAGGGTTGGAAATCAGCGTGGCTCTAAAAATTGTTCGGGACCTAACTCAGGGCATTAATCGGGGTTGGACCGATCGTCTTAGTCAATCGGAGCCTGGACCAATCGATTGCTCCAGGACATAGGATTGGTGCTTGCCACATGTCAGGTAGTGGTTGGTCTGATTGGGATCCAATGAGATCGGTCTGAACATAATCGGACAGTCGTATCGTAACCAACCATCATATCATGCATTTAATGCACACTCCTTTTGAGGCACCACTTGGACTTCCCGAGGCTCTAACTGGCGAGTGTTTAGGCAAGAGTTACCTAGGACTGTTGGATCCAAAATGATCTGGGCCATCCGTGTTGCTTATATAAGGGATACTTATACATTTTTGCCACTCCTGCTGTCCATAGAAAGAAATCACCGAGTGGTTGCAGAGAAAAAGCGTCCGATCAAGCCTTCCAAGGTCTTTTCTACGCTTAATTCTTGTAAGTCTTCACCTCTCCAACCTTATAATTCACTGTTTTTGTTTCTCTCCTTCATTTCTCTTTATTCCTGAGTGAGGCTGGAAAATAGGAATCCACTGGGGTTTACGAGGGAGTGGGACTTTTTCTTCCTGAGGTTCTACTCCTTTCTTACATTAGGCAGTGTGATTGAACAGTTGAACCAGTCAAGGTGTCCCATGAGGGTTCTAACCAAGTGTTACTTTGCATTGAAGGTCTTGTACCTCTTGCCCTTTAGGCTCTTAGTCCTGGCCCCTCTGTATCTTAGACTTGGAGTTCCTGACCCTTACTTAGGTCGTCAACTACTTTCTTATCCCGCCGTAGGAGCTCTAGAGATGTGTCATTCTAGATTTAACTCATCATCCCGATCGAAAGACGAATAATCTAGGTCGGGTACTCCAGACACTAGCTTGGACCCTCCTTCAATCCTTCTTTTTGATCACCACAGTGAAGGGAGGATTCCCATCTATGTGTTCGATGATGAAGTGGATCAGGGACTCCCAGTAGCCTCTGTGTCCAGGGGGTCAGGCAACGAATCACCTATCCCTAGCGGTCCAGAAGTGGTGTTTTCCTATGATTGGATTTTCTAGCCACTACGCCTTGGCCATACCTGCCAGATGGCTCACTTATACCAGTCAGACTTCGTGACCCTTTATGAGGATGCCTTCATGGCCGACCTTCGTCTTCCCCTTCACCCACTCACCCGAGATGTATTGATCTACCTTTGGATAGCCCCCGGGCAGCTTACCCCAAAAGGGTAGAGGTTCTTGATGGGGGCCATCTCTCTCTGGTCCCAAGCTCTCGGATACGAGCTCAGTATACAAGAGTTTTTCTAGACCCACCGACCGTTCCCGGTGCACGGGGAAAACGGCTTCTTTTCACTGGGGGCCAGGCAAGGGAGAAGAATAATAATCAACTGCCTGAGCAGCAACAGGGGGTGGAAGTAGAAATTCTTCCAAATGTCCACCCTTGGACTTTGTGATGAGGCCCCGGGAATTCAGCTAAGGACTTCCTGGGTGGGGAAATTGAGGAGTTAGCTCCTGTCTCGTGTCTGTCTTTTGCTTTATTTGCTTGTGTCGCGGATGTAGAGTTAACTCTCTAGTGTTCTATTTTGCAGTGGGATCGACCGATACCCCAAGCATCTTGGACGAGTGCCAGGACAGGATCAGGACCATGGCCGAGGAGCCTATGAACATTGGTGACTTGCTGATCCAGTAGGGAGATCAGAAAATTACCTACAAGCCCAACCAACCTTTCGAAGCACCTATTTTTCCCCCCATCATTCCTGGTGAGTTCATGCCGCTTGGGTTATCTTCATTGCCTTGTATATTATCTTTATTGCTTTCCCGATTGCTTATAAGATGATTTTTCTTTTGCCAAAATGGGTCCCAGGAGAGATCCCGACACATTGAGAGCCAGACAGGCCACCGCTGCCGCTCGAATGGCCGAGAAGAGAAAGAGACCAGCCGCTGAGCCCATAGTTGGTTGCCAACCGTTCTGGTGGCTGAGGCATGGGTCGGTGATTCACCGAGAACCAAGCGAGACCTCTGTCCCGCGAGTGGAGGTAGTGCCGGACACCGCTCCCGGGGGGGACATACTGTCCGGGACGCCACTGGGAGAGTTAGTGAAGATCCGTGAGAGGTTCAGACCGGGCCTTATCCTGAGCCAGGTAGAGATGTGCGCTTTGATGCCTCTACTGGCTTACTAGGGATGGCTGTACAGCCTCTCCCACTTTGTGAGTAATTTGGCCCCATTGCCTTCTTCTTATGCCTTTTTGTTTACTGTAATGACCAAGGGGTTTTCTTTTCTTGCTTTTTACAGGTCAACTACATAGCCGCCGAGGCTGAGTCCTTCTTACCTGACTTGTCCAAGAGGGCGGCTACTGCCGAGGCCACTCTTGCACACGAGAGGGTAGCTCTGGAGGCTAAGGAGAAAGCCTTAGTCATGGAGAGGGAGAGGTGAAGAGAATGGCATTGGACATGGGCGCAACTCAGGCGAAGTTGGAGACTACCCTGACGAAGCTAAATATCATCCGGGCGAACCTAGCGGCGACAGAGGCTCATGAGAAGGCTTTGTCCGAGGCGATAGTTGCGAGGTCTTCTGAGGAGGACTTCGACGATGGCTTCTTTCAGGGCTACAAGGACTTGAAGATGAGGGTGGCTCTAGATCATCTCGAGTGGGACCTCGCAGCTTACAAAGGAGTGGACTCTGATTACTGGAATATGGAGCCCGCTGCTATTGAAGGTACCGCTATTGAGGATGAACCGGCTGTGGATGCTGCCCCGGGCGGAGAGGTTGGGGAAACTGGGGGGGTAGTGATTGTGGACAACCCTTAGTTCCCGGCCTATACATATCTAGTGTTTATCTTTTTTTATTTAATTTTTTTTGGGGAGGCTGCTATAATTGCCCCCCAGGCATTGTAATTTTGAACTTTTGAATTAGTAATGAAAAGGCCCTTTGAGGTCACTGTGGACACGCGGAATCAGACCACTTCTCTTGTTTGAGATTGTTTTGAAATTGATTTGAATCAAAGAAAAGGAAATGGAAAGGTCTGTTGAAAACAGATGCAGAGTCGCCACTTGGTCTTTAGGGAACCAAGAAACCCAAATTTGACTCACCCAAGCGGATAAGGGCACCGGCCCTTCATAACCAAAGAACTTGGTTCGGGGTTTTGGTACGAGAGAGGAAGGAGCCTTTGTCGCAACTAAAACACCCTCAACTCGCCCCGTCTTTCGACGGGCCTCAATTAGCATCCAAATAATCATCTTATACTATGTTTGGTTCGACAAATAATACTATGATAGTATATTACATCACATAAGAAAAATTGAAATGGAAGATCTAAAGATAAAATATCATTCATAAGATCTAAGCCAAGTATCACACAATGCAAAGTGAAAGATCACACAAATAAACCTAGGAAAAATTGTCTAATCATGTATCAAATAATCAAGACTTCCTAATCTAAAGGGGACATGAATTGTTCTTGAAACAAATAAACAAAGAAATCAAAATATGCTTAACAAGCTAGTATGATGCATGTTATTCTTTGAGAAAAGAAGATCTCTCAATCCCCGGGACGGATGAGAAAAGGATGATTAGATCGAGGGGAGCATGAACGTGTGATCAAGTTCATTCCTTATAATCTTCTTAGATTAAGAGTTACAAAAACCCCAAATCTTGCATGAATGCATTGTATATATCTAAAAATGTGCAAAGGTTGTAGTGTGTTTTGTGTACATGGATTTCTAAAATGACTTAGGAGTCTAAAATGTGTATGAATGAATGGATTAAATCAACATGGGATGTATACAAATGTAGTATGAACTACTTCCTAAGATATGAGCTAATTTGGAATGCATATAAGCATAAAATCAAAGAATGAAAGTTAAGGTATGCTTGCTGTGAATAGTGGACAGAACAGTAGCATCATCTTTGGAAATTTGAAAAGAGGGGTTAGGAATGTTTTCAATGCATGATTTTTTATGGAGATGTTCCTTATTGTGTCTAGAATACAACCCAAAAAGCCAATCTTGAATAGCTATCACATATTGAGAGAAAACATATAAACAACACAGGTCACTCAGAAACAGAGTTCGTACTGTCGACTGAAATGTTATAAAATCTTAGAAAATGAAACAGAATGATCTAAGGGCCCATTTTATACAGAACGTTCCCTAAGACATTGAATTTTAAGGAAAAAATAAGTTAGGACCACCCTTTTTGGAAAAGTTTTCTGTAAAAGAGGTTGGAAGTGGACCTAGCTGCTGTGACAGCAAAAACAGAATGTTTGGAAGAATGTTGGGATCCAAATGGACCATTTTCAAGTATTTCCAAGTCAAACCAAAAATCATGGGTGTTCTCTAATGAGTTAGGAAGACTTTCCAAGTGGTCTTACATTCATACATTGAGTATTGAACTCAAAATAATTCCTTGAAGTTAAATGACTCACTGTTTTGAGGGTTTTGAGAAAAACAAGGTTTATTTCTTGGAATCAAAATGAGGGGTTTAAGAGGGGGGTTTTGAAATGGGGGTTTTGAAAGTATACTTCCAGAACTTGGATGAATATTCTAACCACTTGGAATATTAATTCCTAACTTATTTCAAGAACTTCTCAAGTATTTGCAAAACATGGTTTTATTTGAAAATCAAACTCAAGAGTCTATGGGAGTATGATACATGAGAGGATAGATGATACATGACATGACATAGCATGCTAAAAGTGGTAAAGAACATGTGCATGGGATATGGGTTCATCTAGATACAAGAGAGTGTTGCATCAAAGTGTGAAAGCCAAAAAGTGAAATGCTGTGAATAGTGGACAGACTGTATGCATTACTTTGTAACATTATAATGGGAGGTCAAACGTGCCTAGAAAAATGTGACAAAAATCAGAGATCATCCTTATTGTGTCTAGAAAATAACCCAAAAAGCCAAACATCAATAGCTATCACAGATTAAAAGAAATAAATCAGAATGTACACATGACTCAGAAACAAAAGCTGCACTGTTGACTGATTTTGTATGATTTTTCATAAATCAAAGAAACGGTTTATGATGACCCATTATATACCAAAAGTTTCCTAAGACACCCAAGTTTTATAAAAAAAATAGAAAAGATATATGTACAGTGACACAAATATCCAGAATAAGTGCAAGAAGTTGGGTGAACATTCTGTGAGAACAGAGGCAGATTATGAATATGAACTTCTCACATCCAAAACAAATACTTTCACATTTCTATAATTGATGGGAAAAATTGGGGACAAACTATGATGTCTTAGGAAGATTTTCCAAGTGGTTTCATTATCATAACTTAAGTATTTAATTCAAAACAAATCTTTGAATCTGAACAGCTCACTGTTTTGGCTCATTCTTGAAGAAAATGGATTTGGGTTTGAAATAGAGTTTGAGTTCTTGATTGGGGGTTTTGAAATAGATGTTCAAAGCATGAACTTAAACTCTTGAGATGACCATGTGACCACTTAGAACCTCATCCAACCTTGAATCATCAAAGAACTCCCAATATTATTGGAGAGATTCATTTTTATTTTGGACATAACTTCAATACATTTCAAGAACATCTTGGAAGTATTGAGGTTATGATCATCATCTATCAAACATGTTTTTGAGGTCAAGAGCTACTATCCATAAGGATTCACTCACCCCAAACTTCATGTCATCACTTAGATGATGATGAACTAGTAAGTAAATAAAGAAAATAAAAAGAAATGAGATTAAGAAGAGATGAACATAATATGAACAAGCAAGTAAATAACAATCAATAGATGATAATCAATATGATTTTGGACTTGTAGCTTGGTGTTTCACTCATAGATTTTGACATTTGGACATGGAAGTAGCTTCCTAACTCAAGAATGCTCAAGAATGGTGATTGGGTATATGGATGATGAAGTATATAGAACAATGGTGGAGGAAAACAAGATTAGAACTCACTTTGATTGGAAAAAATGGAAGAAGAAGACTACTTCTTCTCTTTCTCTCTCTATATTTCCCTAGAGTTTCTTCCTAAGCTCTCTCTAAGCTTCTATGTCTCTCCTCTAAATGGAAGTAAATGACTTCTTTTATAGGCAAAGGAGGGGTGGTAAATGGAGTTTTAAAAAGTTTAAAATGGTCTCCCATTAGTCCAAAATAAGCTGGGAATCAAAACTACGTCGTTTTGGTTTTTAATTAATCAAAATGGGACCCCAAAAGAAATTACAAAAACTCACTGTTCTGGAGGGGAGTGCCGCGGCGGCACTGGGCCAGTGCCGCGGCGGCAGTGGGCCAGTGCCGCCGCGGCACTGCTCCTCCCTTCGTCCAGATAATGCTGTTTAGGCCCCCTGAGGTTCCGGTATTCGCGAAAAGGCCCTATTTCGTCCGAAATTCACAGAAAATGCATATGAACTCCAAACTGAGATTGTGATATACCGTTGGAAAGGTATTGGAGTCTACTTTACATAAAAAAATAGTTCGGGGATAAGTCACTTTGAAAATTTTTGCGGTATTTGCGATAAAAGCCAATTTGATCGCCTTTTTTGCCTTTGGAAATTTATAATAAATTCGTTTTAAATCCAGAAATTATGTGCGATATACCGTTGGAAAGCTATTGACCTCTAGTATCCATGAAAAATGTTTGAAGATTGTTTTGGTACCCCGGTTCCAAAGTCAAATTCTGGTCAAACTGGTCAAACCTGGGATTCCCGGGAAGTTCTAGAAACCTCCGGGAGTTCCCGGGAGCTGATGTTTTCGCTCGATTTTCTTTTGGAACTTGTTTTAACACTTTTCTCATGATTTAAAATGATTTTGGTGAATTCGGATGATTTCGGTCAAACTTGGTCAAACCTTGGTCAAACCTAGTCAAACCTTGGTCAAACCGGTCAACGGGGACTTTCCGGGAACTTTTGGGACTTTCGGGGGTCTCTGGAGCTGACGATTTCATCTGATTTCTCTTAGAAACTCATTTTATCGCTTTCCTTATGACGTAGCATGTTTTCAGAACTTTGGGACCAAATCTGGGAGTTTTTGGGCTTTTAGGGGTTATTTTGGTCATTCTGAGCATTCTGAGAGATAGAGCTGACTTCCAGGAGTCCTTTTGAGTCTTTTACGATCATTGTGAACCACCAAGCTATGGGTCTCCTAAATCTGATAGCCGACAAAATGGGGTGTCTACAGTCACCTTTTGCAGCAATTATTTACGTTCCCATTCTTCTATGCATGTGTTTATAATTGCTTGTTTTTTACCAGTTGTGAGTCTTATCAAAACCCTACCTTAGAAAAAGGTTTAGGACTGTGAGCGGTAGGGAACACTTGGTCTTTTGGGAACCTTTAGTGCCTTTAATTCCCGAGCCGTTGATGGCTAGGAGGTCTTTAGGTCCCATCTAGGGTAGTAGGAGTTTTTAACTGTTACCTCCCGGACGGTCAACTCTGGGCATTGTAGGTGCTTAGGAATGTTTTAAGCCCTGCTAATGCCTAGTGTGGTTTCCTGTACTAGTTCATTATTCCCTCTTGCCCCCCTCCCCCAAGCTTTTGCTAAGGTGGGGATGTGTAGAGGTAATGACGGTAGGCAACTGACCCGAAACATTGGTAGTTCTGGGGTCCTTTGACTCCTCTATTGTTGGCAACCTAGGGGGTTTGCGCTCATCGTAGGTTATGGTCCCAAGTGGAGTTGGTGCCTTGGGTGTGATCCCGAGGTCTTTTTCTGCCGAATAACGATAGGGAACATGCAATAAATAAAAACAAAATCTTTATTCCTTTTGAAAACTATGATAATTGCTCCCAAGAGCTACAGTGTGTTAAAAAGTAAAAAAAAACCCTAACCAATACTGGTCCACACTTTACTGAAAGTACTTGCGGAGGTGTTGCACATTCCAGGAGTGAGACATATCCCGGCCTGTTGACCCGGGTAACCCTGTAGGGCCCTTCCCAGTTTGGCCCTAACTTTCCGTGGCTTAGGATTTTGGTAGACTGGTTCACTGCCTTGAGGACTAGGTCTCCCACTTGGAAGCTGTAGTGCTTGACCTTGCTGTTGCAGTACCGCGAGACCCACTGCTTATAGGCTACTACTTTTAGATATGCCCGGTCCCTCTTCTCTTCTATTAGGTCAAGCTCTCCTCTGAGGGCTTCCTCGTTACCCTTCTCACTGTAATTTGCCACCCAGTATGTTGGCAGCCCAAGTTCTGTGGGGACTACCTCCTTGAAGCTATAGGTGAGTAAAAATGGGGTCTCACCTATTGTTGCTCGGGGGTAGGGGTGGCAATTTGGGTTCTCGTGTCATAATCGTGTCATTAATCGGGTTGTGTGTTTTGGGTTAATTTTTAGTTTCGAGTGCTATTCATCTATAATATAAACTATTTTAAATTAACAGTGTCATGTCGTGTCGTGTTCGGGTTGTCTTAGTAAAACGGGTTGTCATGTCAAAAATTGCCACCCCTACTCAGGGGGTATTACGATAGGCCCACAGGAGGGTCAGTAGTTCCTCTGCCTAGAGCCCCTTGGAGTTCTCAAGCCTGATCTTGATGCATTGCAAAATCGTTCAGTTTGTTACCTCGGCTTATCCGTTGGCATGAGGATGCTCGGGAGAAGAGTAGTGATTGGATATCCTATAGCATGAGCAAATTTGCCTAAATATTGGGGTGTCAAATTGTCTTCCATTATCACTGACTAGTACCCGGGGAATGCCAAATATGCTGAGGACTTGGCTTTCTCCCACTTGGTGAAGTAGTCCACGGTGATGACTACAAATTTGACTTAGCCTTTGGCCATGGGAAGGGGCCCGACCATGTCAATGCCCTACTGGGAAAACGTCTAGGGGCTGAGGATTGGAGTCTGGAGTTCTCCCAGACGGTTGATCATGCTGGCGTGCCTTTGGAACTTATCACACCATTTGACATACTCTTGAGAGTCTCGAGCAATCATTGACCAGTAATAGCCTTGCAGTAGGGCCTTGCGGGAGAGTGCTTGGCCTCCAACATGGCTTCCACACACTCCTTCATGGATTTCATACAGGATTCCTTGGACCTGAGTAGGGTGGATGCATCAAAGATAGGAGATAGAGAACCGCCTTTGTAGAGGATGTCGTCAATAAGGTGATATCGAGCTGCCCGGTACTTGACCTAGCGGGCTTCATCCTTCCTATTCGGGAGGCTTCTAATTATGAGGAACTTCATGATAGGATCCATCCAAGTGGGCCCCACATCGATCGGGTCAACGTCCATGCCTTCTGAGTAGGACACACTGGGTTTGGGGAGATATTCTACCCTTATCCTAGGGAGATCCGACTCGAAAGATGATGTTAGTCGTGCTAACCGGTCGGCACTTGCGTTCTCTTCTCTCAGGATCTGTTTGATTAAGAAACTTTTGAGCTGTTTGGTGACCGACCTGACCAGGGCCAGGTAAGCCACCATGTTATCTTCCCAAGCTTCATACTCCTGATTGACTTGGTTGACAACCAGTTGAGAGTTGCTGTATCCTTGAATTTACTGCACGCCCATTGAGGCAGCCAACTGCAACCAGACCAATAGGGCTTCGTACTCAGCTTCATTGTTAGAGGCCTGAAACCCAAACCTTAGTGCGTACTCTTAATAGATCGCGTCAGGTGTGGTCAGGATGACCCCTGCCGCGCTTCCTTATCTATTGGAGGACCCTTCTATATAGAGTATCTAAGTCAGTGTGTCAGGTTATAGGCCGGGTGGTAGCTCAGGCAGGTTGAGCACCTCAATCGGGTCTTCCAGACATGTGAATTCCATGAGAAGTCTGCCACTTTCTGCCCCTTGATTGCCATTCGGGGTCTGTAGACCACTTTAAATTCTTCCAACTCCAACGCCCATTTAATGAGCCTCCCGGATGTTTCAGGTCTGCATAGGATCCGGCAAAAGGATTGATCCATGAGGACAACAATGACATGGGCCTGAAAGTATGGCTCCGGGCAGAGGTGACGAGGGCAAAGGTGAGCTTCTCGATGCGGTAGTACCAACTTTCAGTACCTTGGAGCACCTGACTAGTGTAATAAATCGGGAATTGTATCTCGTGCTCCTCTCAGATGAGTGCTGAGCTTATTGCTGAGGGCGACACCGCCAGCTAAAGAAATAACTCTTCTTTTAGAATGGGCGTTGAGAGTAGAGGTAGCGATGTCAGGTACTTCTTGAGTTCTTGAAATGCCTTCTCACACTCTTCTGACCACTGAAAAGCTTTGTAGAGGATTTTAAAGAACGGTAGACACCGGTCAGTTAACCGGGAAACAAATATGTTCAGTGTTGCTACCCAGTCGGCCAAGTTTTAAACTTCCTTTGTTGACTTGGGTGACCGCATGTTGATGATTGCTTGAATTTTTTTAGGGTTTGCCTCAATTCCCCGCCTGCTGACCAGATGTCCCAGGGACTTCCTGGACGAGACTCCACATGTGCACTTGGCCGGTTCAACCTAATCTGGAACTTTTGTAAGATGCTGAAGGCCTAGGCCAAGTGCTTAAGGTGGTTAGACTCATCTTGGCTTTTGACCAGGAGGTCATCAACATACACCTCCATCGTTTTCCCAATCAGATCTTTGAACATGTGGTTGACCAGGTGTTGGTAAGTTGCCCTAGTGTTCTTAAGGCCGAAGGGCATCACCTTGTAGCAATACATCCCTTGGTCAGTAATAAAAGACGTCTTCTCTTCATCCCCGGGATACATGTTGATCTGGTTGTATCCCGAGTAGTCATCCATGAAGGAGAGAAGTGAGTGGCTAGCCGTAGAGTCCACAAGGAGGTCTATCGTAGGTAGTGGATAGCAGTCCTTGGGACAAGCCTTGTTCAGGTCGGTGAAGTCCACGCACATTCCGTTGCTCTTCATGACCAGTACCACGTTGGCTAGGTAATCAAGATACTGCACTTCCCGGACAGACCTTGCTTTAAGAAATTTCTCGAGCTCTTTGCGCACTGCTTCCTGCCTTTTAGGGGCCAAACCCCTCCTTTTCTGTTTGATGGGGCGGCTACTCGAATCAATGCTAAGTCGGTGGGACATGACCCAGGGATCAATTCCAGGCATGTCTTCGTGGCATCAAGCAAAGACGTCTTGGCTCTCTCTCAGGAACCGAATTAATTTTTCTTTGAGACTCGGTTTCAGGAGAGTACCAATGTTGACAGACCGATCGGGAAACTGTGGTCCAACACCAATTGACTGGGCTCTTCACCTGGGCTGACTTCGCCCCCGGCGTCCCTTGGATCCATTTCCTGGATGTTGAGTGTTTCTATAATAGCCTCTCTGCCTAGGGAACTAATGTAATAGCTCCGGGCCGTTGCCTGATCTCCTCTCAGGCTTCCCGAACCCTGGGGGTTGGGAACTTGACAACCAGGCAGTAGGTCGATACAACCGCCTTGGCTTTATTGAGCGTTGGCCTCCCAAGGATGACATTGCAGAAGCATGGCACCTCCACCACCCTAAAGATTGCCATCACTGAGGTTTACTGTGGGTAGGTTCCCATCAAGATCGGCAGCTCGATCATCCTAAGCGGTTGAGTGCTTGAACCATTGAACCCAACCAAGGGAGTGGCGACTGGTCAGAGCCGGTCCCTCGATATCCTGAACTGAGCGAAGGCTGAGGCGAACAGAATATCTGAGGAGCTGCCCGTGTCCACTAACACCCTCTTTACCATGTAGTTGGCTATAAAGAACGTCAGCACTAGTGGGTCATCGTGGGGGCAATGCAAGTCCTTTACATCGGTCGTTGGGGAGTTAGCTGATTGGACCTACAGGACATCAGCTCGGGATGTCCGAGCATGCCTCTTTCTCACTAACTATGAGTCCCCTCTGCCCGATGTTCCTCCGGAGACCACATTGATGTGACTGAGTGGCTATGGCTGCTCGGGAGCTCGGGTGTCTGGCCGCGGTCGTCTGTTTGCAATGACAAACTTGGCGAGGTGACCCTGCTTAATGAGCTTCTCGATGGCAATCTTTAGCTTGAAGCAGTCCTCGGTATCGTGGCCATAATCCCTATGGTACTGGCAAAACTTATCCTGATTCCTCTTCTCAGGCGGTCTCTTCAGCTTTGTTGGCTTCTTGAGCAGCCTTTGATCCTCGGTCGCAACCATAACCTCCTGGATAGGCCAAGAGAGTGGTGTGAAAGCAATCGGAGCCTAATTCTGACCTCCTCGGGGCTGATCCTGATTCGGCTTCTTTCCCGAGCCCTTCTCTGAGCCTTTCCAATTCTGCTTGGCCTTCGGGGAATCATCTTTTGCAAAGCTCGAGTGCTTAGACTTTATAAACTCCTTGGTATCAATGTATTTCCCGACCCTCTCTGAGAGTTTAACCAAGGTTTCCAGTCGATCTTTGTGGAACAACATGGCACACTTTGTGTGCTGAACTCCTAAGGAGAAGGCCGTGATTGCGATCATCTCGTTCAAATTGTGGATCTGTGACTTCTCTTGGTTGAATCAGTCGACGTAGTCCTTCAGGGACTCCCTTTTTGCTGTTTGACAGTTAAGAGCTGGATGTTGGGTTGTGGCCGGCTGAGCATACCAACAAACTGGCTAACGAAAAGTTTGCTCAGCTTCTTGAAGTTGTCAACCGATCAGGGCCGAAGTGAATGGAACCACCGCGTGACCGGCCCTTTGAGGGTACTAGGAAAGGCCTGGCAAAGCAGTTCGTCAGCGTTGGTGGCCAATGCCATCTAGGCTTTGTATGTCCGAACGTGGTCAACCAGGCTTCCTATTCCATCATACGAGTCAAGGTGTGGTTGCTTGAATTTGAGTGGAATAACAAATCCTGTGACCCGGACGGTGAATGGCGATTTCGTCTCAATGTTGGTGTAGTCATGACCTAGCTTGTGTTTTACCCTTCGATCTATTTCTGAAGATCGTTGATGCGGGCGTCAACGTCCTCCCAACCGGTATCCTGTTTTGTATCAGAATGGTAGGTCGGATTGGACGAGCAAGCCTCATCTTCGAAGTGTTCCATTCTCAGGGATAGGGTAAGGCTTTGGCTCCAATTAATTGTGTGCCTGATATTGCTTCAGCTCCTGGCCGGGTAGTCTTGTGCTGATTCCTGGGCCATTTGCTCTCGCTCCTCCCTTCGTACGGCACGCTTGTCATTGATGATCTCTCTAGCATCTCGCCCTTAACTTGGGTTGACCAGGGTACGTTGCTGGGTCTTTTCTGGACCATGGCTATGCTCATCGTTCCTGGGCTATCCCAAAGCCGGGGGAGAGATAGTGCAGTATAGGTACGCCATCGGACCCGTACGGGCACCTGATCACGTACGTCGTTCCCGGGCTGATCCTCGGTTTGAGGGGCCTTGCTCTGTAGGGCCAGTAGTGCTTCAATTTGCTACTAAGCCTAATGTTAGCCCTCCAAGAATTATGCAAGGGCTTTTGTAACCTGTTCTGAGGTCATAGAAGCTGCCGGTTGGGAAACTGGAGGGTCCTCCTGACCTGTTGGTGCAGTGGTCTTCTTACCCTTCTTTGGTGGCTTGTTGATCAGTCACAGATTTGTTTTGGAGAAAGCTAGTCAAATTTCCCACAGACGGCGCCAAACTGATGATGCCTAAATTTGGTTAGAGGTAAGAAGATTTGAGCACGAGAGATTTGCGTGTGGTTTGACTCTGTTAACAAAGAAGCCTACGTCCACGTGTGTGTCAGAGCAGTTGTATTATAGTAAATCGGGGACCTTTGGTGAACCAACAGTAGGGGTGGAGCTACCAAAGATCGACCGAGTATATGTGTATGAAGGATGTGTAGCCGCTATTTTGTAGAATAAGAATACAATGCCTTTAAAGAGGGCAAATGGTCTCTTTTATAGATACAAGAGACAACTCGTACAAGGTAAGTGGCCTGATAAGGCTGTACAATCGAATAGGAATTGATTAGGACAAATCATGGGAGTTACCTAATTGAGTTAGGAAACTATCTAGGCTTTCCATTACTCTTCTAACTGAGATAGGAAACTGCCTAGAATGTTCTGGAGCATGTCATGGAGCGTTCTGGACAACCTCTGTGACGGAGTGGACACGTGTAGAGTTCCTAATCCGTTGGTTGGGGATCGGGTGATACCGAGCGGTTCTGGATATACAGAATAGCCACGCATTGGGCACAATTACCAGGTGATTTAGCACTCCTTGCTGAGGTGTCAGAGATCGACCCTTGATGGATTTTTTTGCACATATCACTATTTATTTGTTTGAATCTCAACATATATCTACAGAGTTTCAATGTCTTTACGACAGTTCCATGTTTATATCTTATGCAGTAAAATCCTTCAATAGGCTACTTTGCGACCATAATTAGTTGATTTCTGGATTTTTTTTCCGTTCACAAGTCTATTCAAAATTGAAGGTTTTCTAGAATTGGTATGTGGTGTTCATAAATTTTTAACGGATGGTATGGTATAAGGTTTCTTTAACCTGATTCCAATACTTATATAGAGGCTACAACTTATGTTATCTTCTACTTCAGAGAATTCTTCATTTTTGAGATTAGGGCATGCAGAGATAGTTTAGCCATCTAAGCCGACAGCTTTTTTGGTATCTTTCGAGGCCTAATTTCAAGAAACAATACTTTTTAACGTGTGAGATCACAAAACTGTAGTCAAATTCAATTTCATCAATTTTCAACAAGTTCTAAAACTCATGAAGGATCTCAAACACAGAAATATAGGAAGTGGAGGAGATTAGTACCCATTTTTTGAAGCAAAACAATCCAATTTCCACCAGTGCCATGTTGCTCAGTGTAGAATTTGAGCTTATTGTCTTCTTTTGGTGACCATGGGCCTTTCTTTACATTGGCTTTGTCACAACTAGGAGCTTTATGCAAAGTACAATAATCTGATTTCATAGTTGTTAAGTGACTAACAGACTCAAGCAATATATTAGACACAAGAATTCATGCTTCCATTTAGAATTCATAGGGAAAAAAAAAAAAAGAAAACTTGATTTAGGGATTTTCCCTATATCAATACAGCAACCAAAGTGACGGCATAATGTCGTCCTCTCGTGCGAAGTGCAGCGGCGGAGGGATCAGAAGTTGCCGCAAGTCGAATCCTCGAATCCAAGTCTTCCATGCTTAACCCTAGCTGGGGTGGAGCTCAGCTTTGCAGATTTCTTTTCCAAAACAAGTCTAAAAACAAAAGCCTCCAACAAGCCAACTATGAAAAGGACCTAAAGCTTCTTGGAGAAGTTAACACCAAAATATTACAATTTGACCCCCCAAAACAAAAGATATAACCCAAACAACCACATAAAATATTATTTTAGAGTAGACTACCCAAAAGAGAACAAACTAGGCTGCCAGCATAACTAGAACCCAAAAAAGACTAAAATACCCCTGAAACTCAAAACATCCCAAAATACTCTAGAAGCTCCAAACAACACTTGCATAATATACATATACACAAAATATAGTAGTTATACTTATTATTGCATCATTCTCTCTAGGTTAGAGAGAACTCGACTCCGTTCGAGTTATTAATTTTGCAGCTTGGCACTTCTTAGCATCTGTCTTCATAAACTCCTCATT
Organism: Hydrangea macrophylla; assembly: GCA_033977485.1. NCBI lineage: Eukaryota > Viridiplantae > Streptophyta > Magnoliopsida > Cornales > Hydrangeaceae > Hydrangea > Hydrangea macrophylla. The sequence continues at coordinate 13,569,093 of CM066989.1, forward strand.
TATCCTGCAATTCTCACAATCAAGCTTGCCTACCCATTTGACAAGAAATTAGAAGTATGCACCCCCTCGAGTTTTTGCTTCTCGTACCTCAATCACCCTTTTGATCTCTTCTACTTCTCGAGTAGCACCTTGATTTGATAGCTCAAACACACCATCAATGATTTTATCCTTCAATTCACCATGAAAGAGATGAAGATCATATATGTTGAAAATAGGGGATATTTTCAGACCATGAGGAAGTTCCACCTCATAAGCATCCTCCCCAAACTTGTGCAAAACTTTGCATGGGTCAATCATCTTACTTTTCAACTTGTGGTAAGTACCAATAGGGAATCTTTCTTTCCTTAGAAAACCATGACCAAATCCCTAACTCGGTATTCTTTGAATCTCTTATGCCAGATCCCTATCTTCTTTGTACTGTTCATTCATCTGTAGCAACTTTTGACGAACCCCTTCTTGGATTTCCTTTACATTCTCTACATAAGGAACATCATCATCACTAACATGGAGTTGATTTGAAACATCCAAAAGATCAACAACCTGGTTTGGAGCTCACCCATACACAATTTCGAAAGGACTCTTCCCAAAAGATCTATTCCCACTGCATAATGTTGTCCTTTGCAAGTCATTGCATCAAATTTCCTAAACTTCAGTTTACTACTTCTATTTGGCCATCTGTTTACGGGTGAAACGCACTGCTGTATTGCAATTCGGCAGATAATAGCTTCCACAAAGTCCTCCAAAAGTGGCTAAGAAATTTCACGTCTTGATCGGAGGTTATGGTTTTCAAAACTCCGTATAGCCTCACTGCTTCTTTAAAGAATCGGTTCGCAACATTGGCTGCATCCAAGTCCTTCTTACATACAATAAAATGAGACAGTTTGAAGAACTGATCAACAACAACCAGTACTGAATCCACACCTCCTGTTGTCCGCCGTAAACCCATAACGAAATCTCTGCTGGGTGCGCCTAGGGGCGAGGCGCAGGCGGGCACAAGGCATGAGCCTCGCCTAAGGCTAGGTGCAACGCATACTATTAGGCGTAATCGAGATGCACCTAGGCTCAAGGCGCAGGGCTCATGAGGCTCGTGGCTACTTCGAAGCAAGGCCCAAACAATTTTTTCCCCCAAATCAGTTTACATGGGTGTGGACACGCGGAATTCCACCTTTTGTTTGTTTGAGATTGTTTCGAAAAGGAAAAGAGAAGGTCTGTTGAAAATAGATACAGAGTCGCCACTTGGTCTTTAAGGAACCAAGAAACCTAATTTGACTCACCCAAATGGATAAAGGGCACCGACCCTTCATAACCAAAGAACTTGGTTCGGGATTTTGGTACGAGAGAGGAAGGAGCCTTTGTCGCAACTAAAACACCCTCAACTCGCCCCGTCTTTCAACGGGCCTCAATTAGCATCCAAATAATAATCTTATACTATGTATGGTTTGACACTTAATACTATGATAGTATACTACATTACATAAGCAACTTGAAATGGAAGATCTAAAGATAAGATATCATTCATAAGATCTAAGCTAAATATCATACAATGTAAAGTGAAAGATCACATAAATAAACCTAGGAAAAATCATCTAATCACGTATCAAGTAATTAAGTTTTCCTGATCTAAAGGGGACATGAAATGTTCTTGAAACAAATAATCAAAGAAAACAAAATATGTTTAGCAAACTAGTATGATGCATGTTAATCTTTGAGAAAAAAAGACCTCTCGATCACCGGGACAGATGAGAAAGGAAGATTGGATCGAGGGGGAAGCGTGGACGTGTGATCAAATTCGTTCCTTATAATCTTCTTAGATTAGGAGCCGTGAAAGCCCCCAAATCTTGCATGGATGCAATGTATGTATCTAGAATGTGCCAAGGTTGTAGTGTGTCTTGTGTTCATAGATTCCTAGAATGACTTAGAAGTCTAGAATGTGTATGAGTGAATAAAAGAAATCATCATGGGATATGTACAAATGTAGTATGAACTACTTCCTAAGACATGAGCGAATTTGCAGTGCATGTAAGCATCAAATCAAAGGGGGGAAGTAAAAGTGTGCTTGCTGTGAATAGTGGACAGAACAGTAACATGATCTTGTGAAAATGGAAAAGAGGGGTTAGCAATGTTTTCAATGAATGATTTTTTATGGAGATCTTCCTTATTGTGTCTATAACACAACCCAAAAAGCCAATCTTTAATAACTATTACAGATTAAGAGAAATCATATGAACAATGGAGGTTACTCAGAAACAGAGTTCGTACTGTCGACTGAAATGTCAAAAAATCTTAGAAAATGAAAACAAAACATCTAGAGGCCCATATTATACAGAAGGTTCCCTAAGACACTGAAGTTCAAAGGAAAAATAAGTTAGGACCATCCCTTTTGGAAAAGGTGTCTGAAAAAATAAGTTGAATGTCAACCAAGCTGCTGTGACAGCAAAAACAGAATGTCTAGAATGAATGTTTGGGTCAAAATGGAACCCTTCCAAGTATTTCCAAGTCAAACCAAAAATCATGGGTGTTCTCTAATGAGTTAGGAAGACTTTCCAAGTAGTCTTGCATCCATACATTGAGTATTGAGTCCTAGAGAAATCGTTGAGCTCAAATCATTCACTGTTTTGACTCACTGTTTTAAAGATTTTGGGAAAACAAGGTTTATCTCTTGAAATCAAAGTGAGGGTTTTAAGAAGGGGTTTTGAAATAAAGGTTTTGAAAACATATTTTCAATACTCAATGAAGGTTATAGCCACTTAAAATGTCAACATCAAACTCATCATCAAGAACCTCCAAGATTGTTGGAAAGTATTATTTACATTTTAAAGATAACTTCATGAATACATAGGAATGTATTGAAGTTGAAATCATCATTTATCAAACATGTTTTTAAGGTCAAGAGCTACTATCCATAAGGATTCACTCACCTCAAACTTCATGTCATCATCTAGATGATGATAGACAAGTAAGTAAATAAAGAAAACAAAATGAAATGAGGTAAGAGAAGATGAACAAATATAAACAAGCAAATAGATAGCAATCAATAGATGATATTCATGGAGTATTGGACTTGTAGTTTGGTGTTTCACTCATATGTGGTGACATTGGACATGGAAGTAGCTTCTTCACTCTTAAATGCTCACTAAAATGGTGGTTGGGTGTATTGAATATGAAGTAAATAGGAGTAATGAAGTAAAAAGAAAGTTTAGAACTCACTTTCTTGTTTGAAAATCAAAGAAGGAGGCTTCTTTTCTCTCTATTCTAACCTTATCTCTACAACTTCATCTTTAAAACTTTCTAAAGCTTCTATTTGACACCCCCAAAATGAGAAGTCAAGGGGGTTTATATAGGCCAATTTGGGGTGGTTTTGGGGTTTTAGAAGTACTCCCATTGGTCCCTAACATCTGTGAACATAGAACTACGTCGTCTTGGTTTTCAATTAATCAAAATGAACCCCCAAAAGAAATTATAAAAAAACACCATTCTGGAGGAGAGTGTCGCGGCAGTACTGGCCCTGTGCCGCGGTGGCAGTGGGCTAGTGCCACGGTGGCACTTCTCCTCATTCGTCCAGATGATCCTTTTTAGGCCCCCAGAGGTTCCGGTATTCGCGAAAAGGCCCTATTTTGTCCGAAATTCACAGAAAATGCATATGAACTTCAAATTGAGGTTGTGATATACCGTTGGACAGCTAATGGAGTCTATTTTACATAAAAATAGTTCAGAGATAGGTCACTTTGAAAATTTTTGCGGTATTTGCAATAAAAGCTGATTTGATCGCCTTTTTCGCCTTCAGAAATTCATAATAAACTCATTTTAAATCCAAAAATTATGTGCGATATACCATTGGAAAGCTACTGACCTCTAGTATCTATGAAAAATGTTTGAAAATTGTTATGGTGCTCCGATTTTATAGTCAAATTTTGGTCAAACTGGTCAAACCTGGGATTCCCGGGAAGTTCTGGAAACCTCTGGGAGCTTCCAGGAGCTGACGTTTTTGTTCGATTTTCTTTTAAAACTCATTTTAATACTTTTCACATGATCTAGAATGATTCTGGTAAATTTGGACGATTTCAGTCAAACTTGATCAAACTTGGTCAAACCGGTCAACGGGGACTTCCCGGGAACTTCCGGAACTTCCGGGGGTCTCTGGGAGCTGACGATTTCATCTGATTTTACTTAAAAATTCATTTTCTTACTTTTCTTATGACATAGCATGTTTCCAGAACTTTTGGTCCAAATCTGGGAGTTTTCAGGCTTTCAGGGGCAATTTGGTCATTCTGAGCATCTTGAGAAATAGAACCAACTTCCAGGAGTCCTTTTGAGTCTTTTTCGATCATTGTGAACCACCAAGCTATGGGCTACCTAAATCTGATAGCCGACAAAATGGGATGTCTACAGTTTGCCCCTCTCTGGCATGAACTTGCAAGGCAACGCATGTTGCAAGCGAGTGCCAAAGCTCTGAAGAGAGGTCTTTTGGAGGCTATGGATTTAGGATAAAAAAATGTTGCAAAAGATGCAATGATGCTGAGGCTAGTGCTGGTCGTGCTCTTCGTGAGCTACCTACGTATCCCGAGGGAATCAGACCAGGACGTAGTTCGGGGCACAAAGGAACAAATCGCACATGCACAACAAGACCGGCGAATGCTATGTTATGAGGATGATATGCAAGGCATGGATGTGATGTGAATCGCATCCTTAGTCCTATCATGTTTGACGTTCTGATCTTAGTATGAGCTGGTGCTGTGAGGTGTGTTCCACTCCGAGTAGACTTATGCTATGCTAGTGTCTCTGACTGTGATGTAGTGGCTGACTTGGATAAAGACACAATGATTTGGAGGACTCTGGGTCTCGGGGTAAACTTCTTAAATTACAGGAAGTGTGCTTTGCAAACAAGTGAAATGGATCAGATGCACATTTTTTTAGAAGACGGCAACTAAAGGTGACCGAGGGATCTTGCGATAAATGATAGGTAAGGAAGCTATGAAAATGGACAGATGAGAAAGCTCATGATAATCAGGAGACACGGAGCCGTGGAACGACGGTGCTTCGTCTTCAAAATATGGATACGGGCGATGTTATGGTTGTTCCTGATGGCCGATTTTCGGGAGTCGGTTCCTTTTTTGCTATTTTCTGCTAGGGATAGTGGGAACTAGTATCTTTCCGTATCTGTCCTCGGGGGATGGCGTAGGTGTAGACACCCCATTTTGTCGGCTATCAGATTTAGGAGACCCATAGCTTGGTGGTTCACAATGATCGAAAAGACTCAAAAGGACTCCTAGAAGTTGGTTCTATTTCTCAAAATGCTCAGAATGACCAAAATGCCCCTGAAAGCCCAAAAGCTCCCAGATTTGGACCAAAAGTTCTGGAAACATGCTACATCGTAAAAAAAATGATAAAATGAGTTTTTTTTAAGAAAAATCGGATGTAATCGTTGACGGCTTTCAAGGGTAGAGGGCATCTCTATATGATGACTTCGTAGAGGACGTCTTCTTACGATGACTTTCTAAAATAGAGGGCATCTCCTTACAATGACTTTGTCAAGTAGAGGGCTTCTCCTTATGACAACTTTCTGATGTAGAGGACATCTCCTTACGATGGCTTTCAAGAGTAGAGGGCATCTCCATATGATGACTTCGTAGAGAGCGTCTCCTTACGACGACTTTCTAAAATGTTGATGGCGTCCAAACGATGGCTCTTAAAAGTTGAGGGTGTCTCCAAACTATGACTTTCAAAATTTGATGGCGTCTCCTTACGATAGTATTTTAGTAGATGCTTCTGTTAGCTCAATCGATCCAACATTTCTTCTGAATAAAGGTACAACAGATGTTAATTCAAAAGTGTTCACAGATCCATCTCTGAAGGTTGACAAGTGCCAATTTCTGGTGAAATATACCCTCCCTTTTGAGGCAATTCTTCTTAAGGCAGTTTCGATTTGCGGATTCCGAAATATTCCCTCCCTATTGAGGCAATTCTTGAATGATGTCTGAAAGTTCTTTACTGGGGAGATTTCTAGAATTCTAAGATGCGAGATCTTAACAAGCCCTCAAAAAAAGCAAGTTCTAAGTATATTCTTATGTAAGAGAGGCAAGGGCTCATATTCTGGAAGCTCTGTTGATTCAAGATCTGAGACTCATATTGGTGCTTTGACTAGCTCATGCACGTTGGGTTCATTCCGACCTTTCTTGAATATCTTGACCCCGGTTTGAAGATTATGTCTTCCGATTTGCCATTCTAAATCAATCCAGTTTCTCATCAACCACTTGATTCTTCCACTTAATACTTCATTTTGATCATGATTGATTGATGTAATAGCCGTGTTTGGAACTTCTGCTCGTATCCACCTTTGGATTCTCTTAAAAGTTTGCAATTCATTATGGATCACTCTGGATTTACACACTTGAGATCACGATGACAAACTAGACCACGATAGAGGTTGACAGACATTAACAAAGGAAAATGTCATTTTTGAAATAGAGGTTTAGTGGAGAAAACCCAATTTTCCCTTACTTAATGTGCATTTGTCATGTTCGACGTATCCCTTTACTTTTCATGTGCACTTCTCATCTTAGTGTGATAATACTCGGCTGATAAAGTAATGCTTTGAAAATACTCCATATGGATCTCAATCAATCCTTTGCTTTTTCTGAATTGTGCTTTGAATTAGTGCCTTAGCTTATAGAATAAGAGATGATTCATTTCAAATGTTTTCAAAGATGTACTTGACGGCTCAGGATTCGCTTATAATGTGAAAGGGGTACAGGTGAACGATGTTTGCCCCTAGTTAATGGGCATAAATGAAAGCTTGGGCAAACACAGTTTGCCACTAGTATGGTAATGATATCTCTGAGGTTCCAGGAAAGTTTGCCCCTAGTTTCCAAGGGTCAGGGACCGAGAGCCAAAAAAGCTCGCCTACTTATCCCCAAGTGGGAGTCAGCTCCAAAGTAGTTCGGCCAATTCTTGAAAAGAAGGTATGGCTGAGTGTTTCAGGAGCAATGACCAAACCGAGTAGGTTTCCTATGTATCCCTAAGTGGGAATCAGGTCAAATGTAGTTTCTCAAAGGCTGGAGGTTTTGAAAGAGCAAGGATTCAAGAATTGGGGGGCTTTTCAAGCCATGTCATCAGAAAGATTTTCTGAAGCAGGTCACTTGTGGTAGCGTTGAAAGAAACTAAACTACCTCTCCTCTTTTTTTTCTTTTTTTTTTCTTTTCTTTTTCTTCTTTCTTTTTCTTTGTCTTTGACGGTTGATTCTTTTCACCTTATCACTAGCCAGCCAATTTTACATCTCTCATCATACATTACACATGTTTTCAGAGCAAGATTAGTCCTTCAAATCTTTAGGCTTACTTTAAGAAATTACAAATCAAAGCTTTAGGATGATTCATGTTCCCAATTTCTCGATCTTCTTCATTCTCCTTCCTCTTCTTCTCTTCTTTCTTTTCCTTTTTCTCTAATGTTTTGACTGGTTAGGATCAGGTTCTTGAAAATAACACGCAAAATTTTCTTTTTTTATGCTCTAACTTTGCCTACGCGCGCTTTCGGGTTTTCATCCTAGCGAGCTTCTTCTTATTCTTTTTTGTGCTCTAACTTTTGCCTAGGTGCCCTTTTGGGTTTTCATCCTAGCGAGCTTCTTTTTTAGAGCAGTAGTTCATTTGAAATGTTTGGCTACCATCAAGGATAAAGTGTACATGGCTTGCAGTTAGACAGGTTTGAATGGCTCATTTTTCTAGGCTCAAGATTTTGAAATGGGAAGATCCGGGAATTAAGCTAGTCCTGAGTTACTATCAAGCATATCTTTTCAAGATTTAAGCAAAAGCATCTCAAGATTCTTAAAGTAAGACTAATCAATTCTTAGATTTCTTCGGCATCAGCGCAAAATCAACTTTGATCCTTTCAGGATTCTTTTCAACGCAAAAAATTTATCAACAGAGTATTTTTCACAATAATCAGAGAAGTGACATTTTCAGCTTAGTGATTCTTTCATTCATGACAAGGTGTATTAGATCAAGAAAATCAAGATTTCATTCCATTACTAAGAAAAAGAAGGATTATAGTATTCGACATAGACTCAAACATAAGTTAACGATAGACAAACTCGACAACAAGACTCAAAACTGATTGGACTTGATCTCAAGTGGAGCATCACTGTGATTTACTTTTTTTTAAGAGCATCTATATCGGCTTTAATAGCAACAGTTCCAAACACCATCATTCAATCATTTATTTCTAAGCTTCATGCTCTCTATATTGCCTTTTCTTGTGTCTTCACTGAATCTGGCTCTGTCTCTCGATCACCCTTTGGATTTCCAGAACATACTAATCCGATAAATTGATAGAAGCGGGAATCCATGGACAAGGTGCCATAATCCGCTCATGCAATGCTGTGGTGAAAGCAGTAATTGATGAAGATCGTAGAATTGAATCTCTCATAACCCCGATGGTGTCCTCAGAAGTGTCCTGTCTATAGCCATACTGCCTGGCTACTAGATATGGGATGGAAAAAGCAGTAGCCTGTAAACCAAGAAGCCATATCCCGCTTCACCCTGGAAATCTAACAGTAACTGAACAATAGTCCCACCGGGAGCAGACCCAACGGATGTCCTCAGTGGTGAGACCACTTAGCCAAATGAACGAAACTTTTAAATTGCTGAAAAATCTTCGTACTTGCCTCTGATCCAAAGAAGGGATCCTGCAAAGACCGCGAGGGTAGACCAATAAACTGAGTCGCTCAAGAAGCCAAGTTTACAGCACTAAAGCAGCACCAGAAATGAGTATTATCCCATCAGCATGTACCTGATCTAAACCCATTAGAGTTTCTGCTAGGGCCAACATCATAGGGTTTCGTCGAGAATGAAGTCCACAAGCAACTGGTATGAGGGCATGAGATGAAGAAGAAAACAGGAAGTGTGAAATCATAGCCAATGTCAAGGCACCCCATCCAGATATGGAATGATCAAAATGTCCTCCCATGGTAGTACAACAGCGAGCAAATAAGCGGGGAAAATCAATCTCCTGATCAGAAATCATAGACCGGGCAATAGAAGGAGAACAACTGAGGTGTAATGATAGGTCCTTTACATATTCAGCCTAAATGGTGGGAAGGATCAAATCGAAGTAAGGGCTAAAATCAAGAATGGCACTGAACTCCTCAAATAGTGGTGAGATCTCCTAATGTCCAAACCGAAATACATGGAATTCCGGATCCCAACATCGAATGGCGACACGCATAATATCTTCTTCAAATTTCACATTTCTCAGCTGAAAGAGAGTACTAAGGCCAAAATATCTTAAATGTAGATTATCAATACCGGTGACCTCATCCATCCATGAAAAAAGAGCTTGAGAATCAGAGGAGCCATATGTCCGTAACGTTACTTCTTTCTACTGAAATCAGGGAGGTCTCTACCTTCTATTTAGGGATTTTCAAGTAATCAAGTATCTTTATTGCAAAAGAATTTCAAAGAATGATATTCACAAAAGTGGATGGAAAATCAGGGGTGGAAAATTATTTCCTTTTTCAAAAGCAATTTCTGAAATCAAAGAAATCTTTCTAAAAAAGTCACTTCAAGTTTCAAAATTCTGAGGAAAACAAATCTTTTCTTTTCGAAAGTATATTAGAGGCGTCGGACTCATGAGTCGTATATGCAATGCTCGTGTAGTGTATGTAATACAGATGAAATGCAATCTAATCTAAATGCAATGCACCTTAATCTAGCTTAGACCTAGCATATCAGCACATAAACACATAAGATTCCTTGAGTATGCAAATCACCTTACTAATCCAATCATCATCCAAGGATTTTTAGCTTTGAAATTCTTGATGGCTCAGGTTTACAAAATTGAATTTTTCATGAAAATCTTGAAAGAAAGGGGAGATTTGTAATTTTCAAAAGTACTTTTAAACCATCAATGCCTGAGGTATGAAATCATGATTCTTGAAAACCAAGGTAGGGATTTTGAAATTCTAAAATCTGAGAGGAGAATTTGAAATCGAATCGTCAAAGTGTGAAATCATGATTTTTGAAAACCAAGGTAGGAATTTTTAATTTTTCTAAAATCTAGGGATAAATTGGAAGGATATTGTGAAAGTGAATTTTAAAGTGAATTTTCAAAAGGGATATTCCCGGAATTTTCAAAAGACTTGGGTTTTTCAAAGAAGTGCTTGTATTTTCAAACTTTTCAAAAATCGTACTCGAATAATGATTGGATGTTCGGATAAAGACCATACTACCCTAGAGGAATCTACCATACAAGGTTTGATGATGCCTTTGCATACACGTCCTCATCATCCACGTAATCCATTACGGGTAAACGCAGATAATTCATCACATCGTCCTAATCAAAGATGATAATCAAGATCCTAATTGAAGGGTTCTACAAAAACTACATGCAAAGGTCGGGTTTTAGTCACATAAAGGGTCCATTAGCAAGCTCAGAGGTGTGGGCGACCGCTTCCCCGAGGGCGTATCATTCACACATGGGCTTTGTATACCGCATGCGGTACAAGGCTAACAGTGACTACATGCTACCAAAGTCTCTTAATAAATAGAGGAAAGGGGGGCATCTACCCTCAAGGTGATGGTCTCAAGAAGTTGCGATTAAAGAACAATGCAAGTACAAATGCAGGCTGAAACAAAACAATTATCGAATTAATAACAAGGATATTTATTGGCTCAAGTCAAACCCTCGAAAAACAAGAAACCATAAGTTTCATGTTCAAATACCCAGTGGAGTCGCCAGATTGTGGAGCATGCGCATGGGGCGAGGGAGTTCTGTCATTCCTTGATAGTGTCCTAGGACAGATCTAAGGAGCACACTTTAGGAACTAGAACTCCTCACACGATCCTAGAGACAAAGAGTCGCCACCTAATTTTTAGCGTGAATTAGGAAACCAAATTTGACTCACCCAAAATTGAATAAGGTTACTCGCCCTTCATCACCAGAAACAAGGTTCGGGGGTCTTGGTACGAGAGGGGAAGGAGCCCGAGTAGGACTAAAGCACCCCCTCCTCATCCTACCGAATGGTAGGCCTTGATTCAAATATCTTTGTTCTTAATTCATCATAGGTGTTGTTTCCTCAAACATACTAGATAATATCTACATGGCAAAAAGGACATCTAATGAAAATTAGTTCAAGAGATTAAATCAAGTAGCAATCGGATGCACATGCAATACAAGAGAGAGGTATACTCACAATGGCTAGTCCTGCCCGAGACTGATGCAAATAAAGGAAACGTGCCATGATATGCAAAAGGGAACAAGAAGACTTACACTGGGTTGACTCAAGCAGAGTTGCAAAAAGAAAAAGAAAGGAAACGTATAATGCAGTCATGCAACAATCCTAGATGAGATGTCTCTAACATATGAGCACATAAATGGAGACTATCCTAAAGGAATCGTGTCGTTGAAAACAAAGTTGTGAACCTAGAAAAATTCTAAGAGAGAGGGTAGAGATAGTACATGATACATGGGAACTAAGTCACATGTAGATGAGGCAAACCCACAAATCGAAGTATGGATCCATGGCATTCAATTCTCTGCACTAAGACACCAAGGAATACCCAAGCATTACAAAAATACAAGCAAACAAATGATATGCATGATAAACACAAAGAAGATGTCATCAATCAAATTTCCAGATTCAGCAACCTCTAATGAATCCCTTAAAAGTTAGATACATGTCTTAGGGAATCTTTCCAAAAAGTAAGACCTCATTAGCATTTTTGAAATTATATAAATAAGAATTTTGGGAACAGCAGATCAGGACTGTCCACTGTTCTTGTAAATATCATAATTAATTCTACAAAAATCATATGAAGCTCTATGTGGTGTCAAAAGAAAGCTATTTCATTGTAGTTTATGACAAAAATAATCCCATGGACACTTCATGAACATAAGGATTCTAAAAAACTATTTTAACCAGACTCTGTTATTCTGGAAATTTGGTATCATTTGACAAAGGAATCCAAGACATAATAGAAGTTCATAAATCATGTTAATCAAGTTGATCTAAGATTTTAATCTCTCATCCAGTTATCCTAGATAATTTCTAAATAAAGTTTTATTCATCAATTGTTGTTGAGTAATCAAGGTAAGGCCATTTTGTATACATAATCATGAGTGTAGTTAAACATAGAAAATTCCAAAATAGTTGTATCAACTTCAAACGCTTAGAAAATGATCCTAACTCGATCGTATGCTCAAGATTTTACATTGGCATATAGATACATAAGCTAGGAATCATCCCCAAAAATCATATCATCGATAACTATCATAGATTTTCTGAAATTCAAGCACAAAGAGACTATGTTCAAATCTGTCAACTGATTTCTCAACAATTTCTAAAAATAGCATATGGATCCTAATGATTCTCAAAACGAACCAAAAGAAAGCTAATTCATCAAAGTATACCCAGAAAATTTGAAATCCATCAAACTATGGGTTTTGATGGACCAAGTCCTATGGACAATACCAATCTATTTTGCTAAATTTTAACTAATTCATTTTAGAGTGTGAGGAAAACATCTTAGGTGTTGATTTAAGTTCATTAGAGAGATCAAACTCATGGATCAACTTGATTATCAAAACGTCCAATCAATTTATCCCACAAGTTCTATGAAGAACTTTAGATCATGGATCAAAGGGACTTACAAATATCCTATTGGAGATGAAATTCAATAGGAATTCTAGGTAATAGGATTAATCCAGAGAAAGGTATGAACATAGGAATCATCCTTCTTGTAGATCATACTTCCAAACCATCATAGAATTCAAAGTAGGTGTATATATATAATCATGTATGCATGGATCTAAACTAAATAGAAGAATGAAATAAAAGTTGAAAATCAAAGTGAAAATCAATCTCTAATTATGAATTATCAACAAAATCAAGAAAGACTTGAATCTAGCTATGTGAGTGTGTGAAGAACAAGAGAGGAAGAAGATGAGTGTTCTAACAAAGAAAACTAAACTAAACTAGATCCAAGTCTTATAGATCGATATATAAAAGTAAGAATTAGAGATGAATTATGATATTTACCTCTTGGAGGATTCTCAATTATGTATTCAAAGTTATTTGAAGGATCTACTTCTTCAAGTGTTCTTCAAGTTCTTCAAGCACTCATCCATGGTGGAAGTTAAAAGAGGTAATTGATGTCAAGTTTTAATCTCTAATTCTATAATCTAATTATCTTGAGATTAGTTTTAAGGGAATTCCATTCATAATTCACTATTCTCTCTCTAGAAATGTCTTCAATTCAAAACATATTCTTATATCTCTTGTAAGTACATTCACTTGTATTCCCTTCTATATCTTCTTGTTATTCTTGTATCAAAGATTATCTTATATGGATCTATATATAAAGTTTGAAAAACTTAACTCTTAAGTTTCAGGGTTAAAAGAGAGATTTTAGAGATCGAAAAAGGGTTAAAATGGCCATTTCAGTGCCTAAACGCAGTTTCTGGGCAATTTTCTCGCAGTGGGAAGCCTCTAGAAGGGTTTGGAACTCAAAAATCTAGATGGAGGGACATATGTAAGGTGGTGGCTTAGGTGGGACCCTCACCCCACTTATGGGACCTGCCATTTACTATTTTTGATCCTCTGGTTGCCTTCATGCCCTGTTTCAAAAATTATGTGCACTACTTCTCTAGATTTTCGTAAAATTGCTTTTTGGCGTCCAAAATCGTTTGTTTACATATCGTTGGAAAGCTATCAAGTTGAATTTCAGTATAAAAATATTCCATGAGGATTTGAAATGAGAATTGAAGCTCAATTGAAGTCCGAAAGTCCTCCGAAACTTTCGTTGTCTTTTTGAAATCAAACGACTTCTTTTCCAAAATTGCTTTACAATGTGCATTGATTTCGAGTTTTCCTTTGAAATTGAATCTCTGGATACCTAGAATACTACGTTTAGAACACTTCATGTTCATATAACCCTGAGTGAATATGAATTCTGGGAGACGATTTTGATAAAATTGGGATTTAATATTGGAAAAGGGCTTTTCTGAGCTTGAAGTCACTTTCCACAGTTTGATCTTTAGATTGTGTGGATTCTAGTACCTTCCATGGGGTACTTTTCATCATAAAATCCTCCAAGATATTGTACACCCTAAATCCTATCTGTGTTGTTAAAATTGGGTGTCTACAAAGAGAGATAGCAGAATTAAGGGCTATTATAGATCAACAGGCTGGGCAAATAAACAGAATAATGACCATGATGGAGACATGGAATGACAACCACTGTTGGCTAACCCTCAAGTCTTTGACCCTCCCCCATCTGTAAGGGAAGAAGATTGGTTTGAAGACCCAGAGGTTTAGAGAGCTAATGTACCGCGAGCAAAGAAAGAGAGAATAGAGAAGGAAAGAGCTGAAAAAGAAAAAGTGATGGCCGAGAAAGTAGAGAAGCTTGAAAGGGTGGTCTATAAAGCCCAGGGAGTTGACACTTACCTACTATAATTAGAGGGACTATACGATGGAGTCTGTGAGACGCTGCCTGCCGGGTTCAAGATGCCGGTATTCGATAAATTTGATGGAATAGGGAACCCTCGTAGTCATGTCCAGATGTGTATTGGGGCTTTTCAGCCAAGTGGTTTAAGCACCACCATGATGGCTGTCTTATTTTAGCAGACACTAACTAGAGCCACCTTATCATGGTACCTTTCACTCGAGCCAAGCAAGACCAGGGTTTGGGAGGAAGTCGTCAAGTCATTCGTAGAACAATATAAGTATAATCAGCATCTGGACGTTACTGTTTGAGATTTGGAAACTACCAGGTAGGGAAACAAGGAGTCTTTTGCTGAGTACTTAAGCCGCTGGAGAGGCAAGGCAGCCAAAATGGTGCAAAGGCCATCTGAGAAGAAACAAATTAGGATGTTAATGAAGAACCTTCAGCCCACCTATCAAGAAAAGATGAGATTCCAGTCAATCAATACTTTTGTTGAGGTTTTTGATGTAGGAACGAGGATAGAAGATGTGATTAAAGAAGGGATAATCAAAGAGAAGAACCAATAAATAGATACAGACGGCCAAGCTATGGGTCAGGGGGAGGACACTCGAGAGGTCACTCAAGCCCTACTGATGTTAATGCACTAAGCGAACCAGAAAAGAAGTTTGATGTAACAAGGAGCTATCCAAGAAGAGATGGAGACAAGCCATTGAGGAAATTTTTAGATCTAGGAGTATCATTATCTACAGCCCTCGACAGCTTGGTGGCGAAAGGGCACCTCCGCTTACTGGAACCACGACCAAAACAGAACCCGCTTCCTCCAAACTTCAAGACTGATTTGTACTGCAAGTTCCACCAGGAAGGGCATTCACCTAACCGATGTACGAGATTGAGGCACGAAATTCAAGACTTGATAGACAAAAAGGTGATATCCGAACCCCTTACAATCCACCTAATATCTCCAAAAACCCATTGCCAAATCACCATGTTGTGCCACCACCGGGTATTTAGTGTTTGGAGTGTGAATGGGAACTCTTTCGACCCGTCTGATCTGATCACTAAGCTGGGTCACCCAAAGAAGTCTTATCAGATGCCAAAAGATATAGTGATTTGTCCTCTAAGTGGGCTGTCAAAGGAATGAGCTGGAAAGATGACAAAAGAAGTTGTTGCTCTCGATAGGGGGGCGCCTGAAATGGATAATTCTGTTTGGTATGAAGAGGACAATAGCTGAAGCATTAATTGGATAATAGAAGATTTGTGGTATGAGAGTGACGAGGGTAAAGAAAAAAGTCCAAAATCACCAAGGTATAAGACAATTTATGGATGAGAGAAGAGGTTAGCCATCTGACTCGATCTAGAAGACATTTCAAGCCATATGAACTAGAAGACAACCATCTGGGCCAAGAATTGCGAAAAGGAAAAGGGAAAATAGATGAAGAAGGAAGATAGGGTATTTAAGCAAATGAAGAAGACTCAAGCTAATATCACGATTTGGGGATTGATGATTGCTTCGAAACGTCACAAACAAGCTATCTTGGATGCTTTGAATCAATCGGATGTATCTATCAACATCTCTGCAGAAGAGCTTGTGGGAATGATCAGTGGAACTCTGGCTCTCGCTATCACATTTACGATAAATGATTTGTCTCCCAGATGGTCTGCTCATAATAAGCCTTTGCAAGTAACTGTTGAATGTTTAGGGAATTCTGTGCTCGCTTGTCTCATTGATAATGGATCTGCCTTGAACGTATGTCCACTCCGAACAGCTAAAAGAATGGGTCTAGATGAATTGACTTTCATGCCATCCGAGCAAATGGTAAGAGCATACGACAACACCCAAAGGGCAGTCATGGGCATCATCTTTCTAAATCTTACTGTCGGGCCATTAGAAAAAGAAGCTGAGTTTCAGATTATTGACATCCCTACTTCTTTTAATTTACTGTTGGGTAGGCCCTGGTTGGATAGCTTGGGTGCAATTTTGTCAACAATTCACCAGAAGGTTAAATGTATATGGAAAAATAAAGTTTGTGATATCCTTGGAGACAATTGGGTCTGTATGAATGAAGCATCATCGAGCGCTCCGATCTTAGAGGTACAGTTAAGAGGAAGAAACAAGTTTGGGAGGATTTGAATTCATCAACATGTTAGGGGATGGAAAACCACGGGAGTTTTTGCCGTTATGTTTCGATCAACACGCAAGTCCTTTAGTCACAGGAATCATGAGAAAAATGGGATTCTTTCCAAGTATGGGTTTAGGAAGAATGCACCAAGGTTTGTCGGAATTTTTGGATTTTAAGACACAAACTCATACTCATGGATTGGGATACCAGCCATCAAGGCAAGAGTTAAATGGAAAAAAGAAAGCAGATGACGCACCACTACAACCATATGCGAAAACGCTTAATGGGTATTTTAACAAGGAAGGAGAAGATTTCCTTGTGGTTTTCCAGAGCCATGGATAGATCGAGAGGATTAATGTGTAAAGCTAGGGTTTGAGATCTTCTTCCCACACGAGTTCACCAATTATGAAGACCCATACTTACAGGTGTCTGCAAAGCCAACCTCTGTTAAGGATTTGATTTGTACACTGGATGGTTCAGCGATGAAGAATCTGCTGGTAGAAGAAAATGGGGAGATCGAAGAGGGTAATCCTGAGAAGATCGAGAAGGATGAAGTTGGAAAAGGTCAAATTGAAGAAGAGATTGAAGAAAAAAAAGTAAGGGAAGAAGAACCAAAGAATGAGGAAGAGACAGAGGGTCTGCCGGGCTGTGACACCGTGGAGCTCAGAAAAGGGGTTAACAAAGAATGCATTTTTGAGTCTAGTGATAGGTATCCCCCCCCCCCCCCCCCCCCCCCCCCCCCGCTCCCCAGAGTATGTAATGGCCCAAATGAGGCGTCTTACCACTACAATGTCTATTGTAATTACTCCAAAGAATATCAATGAGAATATGACTAGTTCTTCCTACTCAAATGCGCATAATAAATGTGATGAATGCAATGAATGTGATGAAATACCAGATGAATTACAAAAATTAATTGAAAAAGAAAATGAATCTGCATACAAAATCACTAAAAGCACTTTGACAATTAATCTGGAAAATGAAAGTAATCCTCAAAATGTTTTTATTGGCTCCACACTTTGTAACGAGGAAAGCAAGGAATTAACCAATCTATTAAACGAATTTAAAGATGTCTTTACATGGTCTTATGATGCTATGCCAGTTGATCCAGAGATAATCCGACACCATATCCCTCTCTTCCCAAATTATAAACCCATAAAATAAATATTGAGGCGAACGAGACCTGAATGGGCGCTTAAAGTAAAAGAGGAAGTTGAAAAGCAACTGACACCTGGATTCTTGGTTGTCACTGAGTACCCTGAATGGGTTGCCAACATTGTGCTGGTTCCGAAGAAGGACGGTCGTGTTAGGGTTTGTGTTGATTTTTGAGATGTAAACAAAGCCAGCCCTAAAGACGATTACCCTTTACCCCATATCGATGTACTAGTTGATAATACCGCAGGACATGAGCTTTTGTCTTTATGGATGGATTTTTGGGGTATAATCAGATTCTCATGGCACCAGAGGATAGGGAAAAGACTACTTTCATCATACCTTGGGGTACGTATTGCTATAGGGAAATGTCGTTCGGACTTAAGAAAGCAGGTGCGACTTACCAAAAGGCTGCCACTACATGACATGATTCATAAAGAAGTGGAGGTATACATGATCGTATTTAGGAGCATTAAGGAAGTTTTTTTAGAGGCTGAGAAAATTCAGGATGAGGTTGAATCCGCAGAAGTGCACCTTTGGGGTTACCACTGGGAAGTTGATAGGATTTCTTATCACGCAAAGAGGGATTGAAGTGGACCCAACTAAGATAAAAGCCATAGTCGAAATGCAGCCACCCAATAGTGAGAAGGAGTTAAGGGGATTTTTGGGTAGGGTACAATTCATTAGCCGTTTCATATAAAAACTCACCATGACCTACGACCCACTTTTCAAATTACTGAGGAAATGAGAGAAGTTTGAATGGGATAGCCAATGCCAAAAATCCTTCGAAAAGATCAAAACCTACCTCCAAAATCCACCTGTCCTATTACCTACCAAACTCGGAAAACCTTTATTACTAGACCTGTCTGTAACTGAAAATTCAATGGGGTGTATGTTGGCCCAAGAAGAAGAAGAGGGACGTGTAGAGAAGGCTATCTATTATTTGAGTAAAAGGATGACCGGATATGAGTTGAATTATTCGCCATTAAAGAAAGCTTGTTGGGCCTTGGTGTGGTGTACCCGTCGCCTTAGACATTATATGTTAGCCTTCCCTATGACCTTGATATCCCAAATGGACCCACTCAAGTACCTATTCGAAAAGCCCTCCCTAACCAGTAGGATCTCTTGGTGGACCATGATGTTAGCCGAGTTTGATATAAGATACGTCACTTCCAAATCTGGCAAAGGAAGAGCCATCCTCGAATATCTAGCTGACCTTGCTGTAGAGTTCGAGGAGGAGGGAGAGTTTAATTTTCCTGATGAATGAGTGATGGAGATGAAGGAAGACTTGTGGAAAATGTATTTTGATTGAACAACCAATCAATTGGGTTATGGGGTCAGAATCATCCTTGTAGCGCCTAATGGAACCCCACTCCATTAGTCGTTAAACTTAAGTACAACTCAACCAATAACACGGAAGAATATGAAGCATGAACAATAGGGATGGAAGCAGCCTTAGCCCTAAAGTTGAAAAGATTGATGTTTTCGGAGATTCTAATTTTTTTATATCCCAAGTACGGGGTGACTGGGGAGTAAAACATGAAAAGTTGAGACCTTACCATGAATACCTACAGAGCGTGAAAGTGCAGTTTAGGAAGATCTCAATCTATTACCTCCTTCGTGAGGAGAATCAGTTGGCTGATTCCCTAGCGACCCTAGCTTCAAAGATCCAAATCCCCTCAAGAATTACCATGATCCCGCTATCCATAGAAGAAAGAAATTAGCCTTCATTTAAGATGATCGCAACCATTAAGGAAAGAGAAGAGGGCGAAGTACCCTGGTATGTGGATGTGTGGAATTTTGTTGAGAAAGGAGAGTATCCCGAGGGAGCTTTAGAGAAAGATAAGAAGGCAATCCAGAGATTTTCCACTCAATTTATGATTTATGCAAATAAGTTATGGAAAGAATCTTATACCGGGTATAACTTGGAATGTCTATATGGTAAAGAAGCTAGGAGAATGATGGAAGAAATACACGGGGGAGTTGTGGACCCCACATGAATGGGCACATGTTAGCGAAGAAGATAATCCAACAAGAGTATTACTGGACGACGTTGGATAAGAAATGTTGTGAGTATGTTCAGAAATGTCATGAGTGTCATATCCATACGAATTTAATGCACACCCCGCCTTCCCAACTATATAGTATAACCACACCGTGGCCGTTTTCTGTATGGGGTATTGATTTTATTGGCGAAGTGGTTCCAAAAGCTTCCAATGGACACCGATACATAATTGTGGTGATAGATTATTTCACTAAATGGGTGAAAGTGGCATCATATGCAACTTTGAAAGCCAAAGATGTGAATTTTATTGCGAAGAACATAATTTGCAGATATAGGGTTCCGAATGAGTTCATTTCTGATCATGGAAACCATTTCCAAGGAGAGGTTATCCCGCTCTTAGAGGAGTATAGGATCACCCGTCATCAATCTTCCTTGTATAGGCCTCAAACGAATGGAGCAGTAGAAGCCGCAAATAAGAATGTTAAGGCTATCCTGGGAAAAATTACAGATACGTACAAGGATTGGCACGAGAAACTGCCATTTGCATTATGGGGATGGCGGACTTCCGAGGGAACTTCAACGGGTGCTACACCGTATTCATTGGTCTATGGGATGGAAGTTGTCCTTCCAGTTGAACTGGAAATACCCTTTCTTAGGGTTTTGGCGGAATATGAAGTAACTGAGCTTGAATGGCTGCAAGGGAGGTATGAAGAGTTGATGTTACTTGACGAGAAGAGGTTGGCAGTAATAAACCATACTCGGGGATATTAGAAAAGGATAGCTCGTGCTTTTAACAAAAAGATTAGCCCAAGGAAGCTTGCTGAGGGTGACTTGGTCCTCAAAGAGTTTAAAGTACCTGTTTATGACCCTTGAGGAAAATTTATACCCAACTAGGTCGGACCATACATCATTAAGACTCTCCTCTCCGGAGGGACTGCTTATCTTATGGACCTAGATGGGTTGAATTTAAACGACCAGTTAACCTCAATCGCCTCAAAAAATGCTTTGCTTGAGACCATTTTCCTTCAAAACCTTCTACATTGATGAACTACGCTTGACCTGATTCCCGTTAGGGGATACGTAGGCAACCAACTTGGTTCGGTCATTAACAAATTGCCTAAAAAGACACTATTCCTTCAAGCCTTGGCTGAACTACTACAAGCCTGATATCAACTCGGGGATAAGTAGGCGGGCTCCTGAAGCCTTTGGTCCAATTATAAACTGAACCCCCTGCTAAAAAACCTAGTGTCTTGAGTTTCCCTATGCTAAACTAGGGGCAAACTAGTGTTTGCCCGGAATAATGATAAAGCCCCAAAACCAAGGGCAAACTTCGTTTGCTACCCAAAGAACCCAAATAACAGCCCTAACCCATCTATGGATCCACTGGCTATCAAAATGAACATTATGTGAAAACAAATGAGAATTCATGGTATAGAATGATCAAAGCTCTAAGCAAGACTCGAAGCAAAGTAATAAAGGTCAAGAAAAGACAAAAGAAGGAAAATTTTCATAACTTAAAGATAAGATTGAAAGAGTGCAAACTTTGATTTAACATGATTAGAACATTTTCTAAATACAAAGAAAATTCTTTTGAAAGATCAACATCACATGTTTAAAAGAGCGCAGCAAGAGTAGTCATGATTTGTCAAGGTTTTGGGAAAATAAAGTTCAATTTTGCTTTTTACTGTGACTGTCTAGCCATATGACTGTCTCTCATCCAAAGTCCCGATCTCCAGAAGGTACTCGGCAGTAGGTATAATCGAAGTAGGAACCCTCCGAAAGGGAGCAGCCACTCTATCATGACAAGCTTCAGCAAAAATCCTCATAGTGGAAGGGTGCAGGGTAGAACTCCTCGAAATGTCCAAGGTAATGTCATCTAGGACGTTCTGAAGTAGCCCGAACTGATTGACTACCCGACCCGGAATGTAAAAGGTGGTAGCATGTAAACCGGGTAGCCATTGGCTCCTAGTTGAGACTTGTATATCTATAGAGGTGTTGTAACCTCAACTAGTTAAGAAGGAATTCATGATTATGTCAATTCCTTCCATACTTGATAGATTTAAGCTAAAAGTTTGGGTATATTATTTAGGATTCGATATTATATATCTTGTCTAAAGTATGTGGACTAACCTTTCTTGGTACTTTCTTTATTGATTTTTCGACTCCATGTACGACACCTTAGATTAGGTCTTGATTTATGTGTATATATGTGATTAGAGACCTTTTTCCTAGGATTTCTACTTTTGTATGCATTGCACGTTTCCCATTTCGCGGCTGGATCCCGGATAAGTTCTCTCGTTCATTATTGCATATCATTTTGCTTGCTATTTGAATTATGTGGTTTTGTATGCCTTTTATCGTTAGCAATCTTGCACCCCTTTTGACATGCTTTTGTAATGTATATATATATGTATTAATTGAGGGCATGCTTAGATTAATAATTTGATTAAAAGGATGTTGAGTAGAGGCCTATCACGAGATAGGATGAGAGGGGGTGTTTTAGTCCGCCGGGCTCCTTCCCCTCTCATTCCATAATCCTCGGACCTAGAAATTCTGGTTTCCAAAAAGACCAGTTTGCTTTTAAAATGGTTTCTTAATTTTTCTTTTAAAAATTAAGTGGCAACTCAAATTTGAATTTGAATTTGAAAAAGTTATATAAAGCGTGGTTAGCCTGCGATATCCACAATAGTTCGACCACTATATTTCTTTGTTTTTGTATTTCCAGAATATGAGTGTGTGACTTGTTATAATTGATCCTATTGATACTATAGAGAATAGAATCCAAATCTGCCAAATCACTCATGTTATGATCTTCTACATCCTAGGTTTTCCCGTTCCGTCATCTGGCTTATGTTCTTCATGTAGCATTCAGACCGAATGACTCTATGAAATTACGTCGATACTTCCACATATTATGGGTAACATAGGAGACACCTCTATTTTTCCCCCGGGGAATCTTTTGAATTACCACTATTTAGCTTTCAATTCGCCTCTGACCATCAAATGAAATGTGAATAACCCATCCTCTTCTCTTTAAAACAAGGGGCGCTTCTGGTTCTGTCTGTGCTTGAAACAATTTTGTCTTCTCCATATTACTCTATCTCTAGAGTTAATAATTTTATATGAGGAACTACTTAACTCAATCACTTGCTACCATTACTCAACAATTTTGTTGGCTTATTTGTCACAAAAAAAAAAAAAAAATAGAGTAGCGTATAAAGAATTAATTAGTCAATTGGGGATTCGAGAGACAAAAACTCATTAATTTGAAGAGTGATTTGGAATTATTCGCTTAAATTTTTCGATGATCCCGGTAGGACGTGGTCAGCGAGAATTAATTATTGGGGACATATAGACCGGTAAAACAGCACCACAGATAGGATTCTCAATCAACAAGGGCAAAATGTAGTGTGTGTTTATGCAGCTATTGGTCAAAAAGCGTCTTCTGTGGCTCAGGTAGTGACAACTTTTCAGGGAAGGGGAGCGTTCGTTCATTCAAAAATTTTGACCCCCCCTTCCTCTAATTTTGTTTGTTTTCCTTATTTGTATTTTGGGGACTTATATTGAATTTTAATGTGTCTCACAACCGAAAAGAATTCAGGGTTTCATTTTTGGATCTGGGATGAATTGGTTCAAGAGATGAGAGAATTAAGGATACCCACCAGAAAGACTAATCCAATCCATAGTGATGTACCAGAAAATACAATATTTTTGTTACTTGACCAACCAATTAATGCAAAAACAACCTATTGGAAAGTAATAGTCATGCTTCTAATCCTCCAAGCTCCGAATCTTTGGGTCTTGGATTGGGTCTTGGATTAGTGATCCGTTTCGATATTTTTCTTTTAGACTACGAACAGAGAAGAAAGGATAGGCTCATTATATTAAAAAAAATTAAAAAAAGAAGATATGGGAATTTACCATAATTAATTGAAGTAATTGAGCGTGAGACCCAAATGAATCGAAAGATTTTTGTTTGGTTCGGGAAGGGATCATGGAAGTTTTGAAATAAATGTAAAGACCACTCCAGTCGTTGCTTTTCTTTCTGTTACTTTGAAAGTAGCTGCTTCAGCTTCAGCCACTCGAATTTTCGATAATCCTTATTATTTCTCATCAAACGAATGGCATCTTCTTCTGGAAATCCTAGATAATCTTAGCATGATATTAGGGAATCTCATTGCAATTACTCAAACAAGCATGAAACGTATGCTTGCAGTGCGCGGCATAGCAAGAGTGAATGCTCCTACCTCCTTCTAATGCTTGTTTTCTTGCTTCCTTGCTTTAGCCGGATTCTTATAGAGAAATTTCCAATAAACGAGAGGCAAGGGACCGCCTAATCGACAGCTTTCATGGGGCTTCTTCCTAAATCTCAATTACTAATAGATCTCAGTCTAATTCAAGGCTTGAATAGACAGGAAGAGATGGCTAAAGGAATATTGCATATTCATATTCAAAGAAAGCCCTTTTGAGTATGTTTAAAAATTTTCATTTCCTTTTTGGACCTGTAGACCGCGGCAGGTGAAAGTAATCCAATGTCCTATACTTCTAATAAATAGTAATTCTAAATAGAGTAATTCAGAAAGATAATAATTAATAGTTTGTGTACACGAACTTTTAGCAACAACAAAAACGCTTTTAGTGATGAAATGTTTAGTCACTAAAAGGGCACCATGTTGTAGGTTAGCATTGCCCTTAATAGTTATTACATTCTTAAATCTCATCACTTAAAACTATTACATCCTAATATTTGGACACACTACCCTTATTACAAACTGTTTTAATTTACTATCGTTCTATTACATCTCCTAAAGTAAAACAAATAAATATTATAGTAAAGTCTTCTCCATGGAGCTCTGGTCTCTAACTGGCATAGTCGTACTGCTCTGGGTACTCGTTTGAGAATTCTGGACAAGGTTTAGGTGTCGAGGGCAAAAAACGCCGTTAGCTAATGAAATCCGAGTGAATAAAACAAACAAGCACACATAATGTATATAAAAGCATTCTTAACGCCATCATGGTTAAGTACCTTAAAGCACAGTTAATCACTTATTCATGTCGTCACATGCGATACAATTTTCCCTGAAATTAAAATATGCAACCGTGCATGCACAATGTAAGCATCTCATCTCACCGACTCTTTTACCTCAACAACAATCTCACAACGCATTCGGTTCCCCAAAATCTCCAACTTAAGGCCGTTAATTTAGAACATCGTCGTGCATAAAAGCCGATTGATAGGATTACCATACCGATATGGTATTGGTAAAATCCATCAAGATATTCACGGTTACAATAACCTGTAATTGTTATCATTGATATACTATCGTCGCCCATAAAAGTCGCTTGGTCAACCCTCATTGACCAAGATAGTATCGTTGCCCATAAAAGCCGATCAAATCAGATACTCAAGCCCATAAAAGCCAAACCAACATCTCTTTCCTTTTTCCGTTCTGTCTCGTGAAAACACATATTCTGACTCAACCTCGACACTTCACATACATGCCGATTCGACTCTTCACATACATGCCGATTCGACTATGAAAATGTATGTCGTATTTCATTATCGAATTTCCGTAGCATAATTATAATTGAATAAACATGTGGTTATATCTGATTATACCAAGGTATCACATTTCGATTATAGAAACTGATTTCAATATTCTTTAAAACAGTATTAAGGATGTCACAATGGAGTATAACAGTTTATAGCAGAACGTACAGAGGATTAAAGTAGTAAAAATAGAGCTTTCTTAAAATTGCCAAGCTCGAGTGCTCTTGCCTCGAGCGCTCCTGTTCGTCATCTTCAACCTCCAAACAATGGGACATTGTCAAACTTCGTGAATTTTTAACTTAAACCAAATGGGGCTCATGACATATCATTCTCTTCCTTTTTTTTACATAGATTACGAATATATAAGTTTTGAAACTCGAATTTAACTGTATCTCTATAAATATTAGCAAAATCGAAAGTTAACAAAACTTAAAATCGACCGTTCGCCGAGACCGTTATGAGTTGTCGTTCCAGATTTGAAACCTAGCCTCTACAAGTCCTAATATTTTATTTTTCATTCACGGAATGCATTTTCGTTAATATTTTCGGTATCGCTAATTTTTCGAGCTTTCATGGGTATACATGCATATATATATACACGCACATACAAGACCTTTATATGAACTCTAATTACACTTAAACATACACGGGGAGTGACTTTATAATACTCACGAAATTCATAAGTGTGTGTAGGGATGGTGTGTGTATGTAAAATGAATACACATGTATATAGACTCTAGGTGTCTTGGTCCCCAAGTTCAAACACACACATACACAGTATGCACTCAAAACATCCACTCAGCACACACCACACACATGCTCAACACACATATTTTAGGCTTTGTTTGGTTTATTTAGTTTGGTTAGTGTTGCTTGATTTGGTTTGTGCCTTTACAAAATATCCTAAACACCATTATCACAATTATTAAATGAAATAGTGTTAAATTATATTTTATTGGTGACTTTCCCCAAATAGTAGATATTACCGTGGTGCAGTCTTTACATGTTGTCGTGTGTCAATTCGTCGACAATCGGGTATGTCGCAGTATTCACGTGCCAGAATATTAATACTCGCGGTTACGTAAATAAATCATAGAAATTGTGATTAGTAAATAAATTACTCCGGCTATTTATTTACTATTAATATAATATGAACTCCGGGTATATAAAACACAGTAGGAATACAGAAACTGGTAATTTTTTTTTATTACAAAAATACTAAAACGGAAATTACAGGTTGCTACAGCAACGGAGTCGGATTTGGTCCGTTTTTTGTTGATGTGGAGATGGGTTTGCCATCGAAGTAACTAAAGTAAAATTAAAAAAACTTATATGTTAGAAAATGGATTGAATGAATTATTGACAAGTTGGCGGGTTTCTCTTATTTCATGAGTTAACCTTTTCAATTTTTTCTCTATGTAATATATTTCTTTCCTTTTTAAATGTCAAGGTAAAAGGTATGTATGTGTGTGTGTATATATATATATATATATATAGATCATGGTATTTTAGCAATTATACGGAAGTATGAGGGTATATTATTTAATTTGACAATTTAATCAGGACGGGGCAGATTTTAATCGGGGGTATGTTCGCTTACTACCTCTGCCCCAATTCCTATAGGGTTTTCATTTTCACTTATCAAACCCCCCTAGTCCTATGATACCTTCTCCAAAACTGTTCCATTAAGGGCAGCGCGGGACAGGGCAAGGCGGCGGGTTGGGAATTTTCGCCATACTATGTTGATACTTCATGTCATTTAATGTTATGAACTGTTTAGCTGTTATACTTTGTACCTTGTTTTCCATATACGATACTAGAGTAGTATGAGAGATAATGATACGCCATAATGCAATAATGTTTCATATATATTGTTAGTAACGAATTAGTTGTGAATCGAATTGTGTTGTCAACTATCGTATCCAGTATTGTCGGTCACATAGGAAATGCCATGTATCGGTGTTAGTGTGGAACTAGGTCGGTTTTCTAGAATTGGAATTGTACAAGAGGGCGGGCGTTGGTTGCGATATGCTCTTAAAAGTGGTGAGTTGTGCATATGTTCTTAAAAGCAGTGAGGTGGACCAATTAGCCCTAAGATAGATCGGTGATCCATGATATGTTCTTAAAAGCGAAGAGCTGTGAATGTGCTCTTAAAAGCGGTGAGCTGGGATCATTGGTAGATGCGTAAGTTGTGGCAATAGTATGATATTTCTTACTCATACTTGGTCCTTAAAAGCGGTGAGTTGTAAATATGTTCTTAAAAGCGATTGACGGAGCAATGGTGTGTCCATAGAGTATTACTGTCGAGTCTGTTCATCAATCGATAAAGTGTTGTCGGTCTTTGCGTAATAAGATGAATAGTGTTTGATTAATGAAGAGACGAATTAGAAGAAGATAATATTAGAAGAACTCTGATTATATATATGTAACGTCTTAATCTTGTAATAACTTTATAACTGTAATACCTCTTTAGTATTTCACTTACTCAGCTTTCATAAGCTGACAGCATACTTGCCCTGGATATTCCATGTCCAGCACTTCCAGTTTATGGTAATGTAGGGAAAGACCTACGAGCGAGGACTTCTACGCGGGTGATGGCAATGCTGTTGAGGGGTACCCCGAGGAAGGACCGGTGGAAGAACACTACTACGTTGACGACTACGTCTACGCCAACTAAAGACTAGGGCTAGATAGTAGTTTACTTTGTGATATGTTTTAAGACATTGTATGTTTTATAATTGGCATATATTGCCTTAAGACTTTAGTTCTTTTATATTCTGCGGATTCTGATGTAACAGCTTAGTAACCTTTATATTATATATCATATTGAACTTAGACAAGTTAAGTGTGCCGAATTCATAGGTTCATTGATCGCTAGAAGAGTCAATTAACTTCATATAAGTTCAAAAGCAAATTAAGATACAACTAAGTTCAATGGACATTTATACTGAACTAAATGTTCATGAAGCATTGAAGACAACCATTAAAGTTTACAATTTTCCCTTCCATTCGTTTCATTTTTAGACATACTTTCGCAAACAAACTCTAAAGATTGGAACTTTGTGTTACAATAATATGCTCCATAGTCCATAGTAGCATATTTGCTGATTGTCACCACTAAAAAGAAATGATTATTGACGAATAAAGACAGTGTTAAGAAGACGCACTACCAGTTCCCAGTAACACTGTAACTACTATTTCCATAATGTATCATCCATGCATATACAACATTAATTTAAACCTAACTACTCCTCCCAAATGCACTTGAAAAGAGAATGCAGAGAGACCTAACCACTTGGTTGAGAACTTAACGACATTTTAATAAAGTACAAGATAAACCTCCGAGCTAGGAAGCACGGGTGTGCCAGCCTTTAATTTGTACACACCCAGTGCGGGTGTGGGTGCGGGTGCGGGTGCAGGTGACTTTCCGAAGAGTCCGTGCTTCTTAGCCTCCGAACAATCACTGGCGGACCCAAGTAGATTTCAGGGGTGGCACAGGCCCTGCCTGAATTTTTGGAAATTACAAAATTATACGTAATAGTTTATAGATTTTAGAAATAAGTCCTTTTAAATTTCACACAACCCCCCCTGAACTTCTGAAATTTCTTGTCTTACATGTAATATTTGACAAGTTTTTAACACAGGCCCCCTTGTACTTTTGAAAATTCTATACTTACATGCAATATTTTACATGTTTTAGATATAGGCCCCCTAATATTACATTATTTACCCCAAATTATGGGTGTTAAACCAATTTTATATACGATTCTACCATTTTACACATAATTATGTATAGATAGACCCAACAAAATTCGCCTCGGGGGCGCTGCCCCCAAA
This sequence comes from Hydrangea macrophylla, assembly GCA_033977485.1. Taxonomy (NCBI): domain Eukaryota; kingdom Viridiplantae; phylum Streptophyta; class Magnoliopsida; order Cornales; family Hydrangeaceae; genus Hydrangea; species Hydrangea macrophylla. The sequence continues at coordinate 13,598,190 of CM066989.1, forward strand.
CCCCCGTATAAGCTAGGCCCCTCCTGACCAAAAATCCTGAGTCCGCTCCTGCGAGCAATCCTTAAATGTCGTCAATACTCAGTGGTGCTGCTCAAAACACAATAAGCCAAAAGAAAATTCCAAAACTTCTTGCCTTACTGATGGATCAACACCCTACACCAAGAATAAAGTGTACTATAGTTATAAAGAAGGCAACTTCTTCACTTAACCTCGTTTCAAATTTAAAATTAAAACACGGTCATGGTATTTGAATCATGACATTTGAAATGGAAATAATAGATAAAATGGATCGAAGGAGTACAAAAACTATGTACTGAAGGAGAAGGGGAAATAAAGTAAAAAACAACAAAAACAAAAACAAACTAAAAATCATGAAATAAACTTGAACCACCAAACATTTTATGAACGAAAGATATATCAGAAATATTCAAGCTCAATATTACAACGCAATCCCAAGCATATACCCTGAAGAAAAATCCTTTGTACTAAAAGTAATATGAAATTATATAAATAGAAAATGTAGAAAGGGAGTCCCAAGCACAAGTAAAAACTCCACAGAAATTAAAGAGAGAGAATTGGCCTGATGGTTAGAGGTCAAATGATCATGGTAGTTCTTGGAAATGAATACTTTCAGACATTAATCTTAATGTGGGTCTTTTCAAGCATCTCTTTTTATGCTTCTTATCAGTCTCAGTTGTGAAATGAATGCATCATAAGCAAAATTCCAGACACTGATGAAAAGAATTAAGAGAAATACCTAACAAATGGCATGTTGTTGCAGTATATTCAACAACATAAACAGGAGTATTAAATCAAAAAATAGAAGATAATTTGATAAATTCGTTGTTGCGTGGACAGTAAATCCACAATGTAGATGTCTAGGACATGGACCACATGGTGCTAGTTCTATTTTCTCTTTGCCCGGCCAGTTTTCGTGTATTTCTAGAAAAATGACTTTACCCCTTATTTCCAATTATCATCTCTTCACTTATTTTGGGAGATCCAAACAGAGAAAAGTTGAAATACACATAATCATACTTGACGATGTAGATTATTTGAACCATGTATTTTAACCTTAAACCAGACCCAATCATATTAATCAAGTCCTTTAGTTAAATACAGAAAAACTAGACAACATTTGACCAGAAATTGACTTTGGTCCATCAGTTCCAGTAAAAATAATGCAAATCAATCACCAGACTCATCAGCAGTATTGAAGCAACTCAAAATGGAATAAACAATTTTAGAAAAGAAACATGGCAACACAGAAGGGTAAAAAAAATTACTATCTGTTATGGAAAGTTTAGTGCTCAAAATTGGGAAAGGAAGTGTCTAATCCTCAAAAATGAAATAGTGGTTATAATCGAAACAGATCATTATTTTGAACTGGGACATGCTGACTTTAGTAACGAATCAACCCAGTTCAACTCCCTCATAAGAGATGTATATGCACGTGCTAACAAATACCAAAACTCACCAAAACTCAGCATACTATTTTAAATAAGAATCATTTTGTCACTCATTTTGTTGAAATGTAGAGGGTGGGATATGTGTTTCCAAGGGAGATTCTAAGCATATCAAACACATAACTCACACATACTTGTTTACAAACACGACTACTCTCCAGTTGTAGCAAAATTGAACTCTCTGGTGAGTCAGTGACTACAGAATCAGCTAGTAGGCGACTTCCTCTCTTATTGTCTCTGGTTTACAAGCTTTTGGCCATACAAAGTATTTAGTATAAATTTATTAAAGTATTTAGTATAAATTTTACTAGCTACACAGAAGAATCACTACCAACTGTCCAAAAAAGCTTTTTAGATAGTGGTGCTGATAAGTTCTCAACAAGAAGTCGTCATACCACGCACTATGTTTATGATTAAATAATGATTGATGCTAAAGAAACCTAAGATACATCATTAGTATTCAGATTGTGAAGGTTTAAGAAAAGTTTTTTCCCTCGAACATAAAATAAAAGATAGGCTAGAATAGAAAAAACTTGAAGAATGGAAATCAAACTGACAGAGTTAGGGGACAACAAAATTTGGAGGTCCTTTTTTTCAAAAAGAAGTTATTTTTATCAGTTTTTAAAACGCCTGAGCATATAGATAGAGGGAAATAGTGAGTATAGCTCATTTGGCGTTTTGCTAGGTCTGAGGCCCCTCTATTGCATAGATTGAGTTTTCGAACCCCACCACCTTCCCCTTGTAGTAAAAAAAAAGGTATGTAGATGGATAGATAGACTGCCCTAGCCACTACGTATATATAAATACAGACATATCTACACAACCCATATACAAATGTACCAAGAAAAAAGAAAAACTTAGGTTATTCACATTTGACAAGTAATTCACGGTTAAAAAGGGAAGTTCTACATAATCTTTGCAGTTTAGTTTGGAGCCATCCATGCTCGGATTGATACATAAAGCCTTTAAAGAGTACAAAGATGTGAGAAAAGAAAGAAAATTCCATTTATGTTCCACGAACTCGCTAATAGTCGATCGCCACTTTCCAAGCAATCCATGGTCATAAAAGCCAAGTTCTGCATACTCCTTACAGTTTAGTTGTTACCATTCAAGCTTATTAAGATACATTTAACCTTCAAAGTGAAAAGAGAAAAAAGAAAGGAAAGTAAATGCCACTGAATTTGCATATGGTAATACATTTTCCAACAACAGCCGTGACCAAGAGACTCAGTCGACTAAAGATAATTTGAAGATGTACCATAAAACCAAAAGCATGTAGTTGTATTGCACATTTATTCATTTGTTAGATAAAGGAACAATGTAAATAAATAAAAAAAACCTAATAAATTCCAACAGTGAACTCAAAACTTGTGCATTATTTAGTAGAATTTTTTTTATTCATGGAGCTCTTGGAGATTTTCGCCATCAGATTAGACTTTGTTGGCCAAATACTTCTATTTCAGTCCCCCAGCTTCAACTCTTTCAAATACTAAGCATGTACCAAAACCCCCATATATTGATAAAACTACATCCTTTGGTAGTCTAAGCGTGGAAAGCTAGATAGTTCCGGTCATATCTCACTAGTAATAAAAACTGTACCATGCTTTTTTTTTTTTTTTTGTCAACAACTGCATCATCTACCATTAATGGAAAGAGAAACGAATTTTACTTGGAGTGCCTGCTCAATTCACCCATAACTGCTAAGGCAAAGTTGCGCACAATAACAAATGCAGTTAAAAGAGTCAACTCCCATTTTACTGTAGAACTCCCAAATCGTTTCATTGTACAGTAACAAGTAGCTGAATATTTCGACATGATCAACAACTATATATACCTTCTACCATGTGACGAACGATTGATTTTACATTGTTCAGCACTACAAAATACTAGGAAACAAGAATTACAAAAAAAAAAAAAAAAGAAAAAAAAAAAAAGAGTTCATTGCCTAATCCAGGCAGAACTACAAGAACACTCCTCTTCAGCGGAACACTCTTTGATCACTTGTGGCTCGTATTCAACCTCACCATCGATAACATCAATCACCCAACATTGTTGTCGATTTAGACCGTCTCTGCAACCGAAAAAAACTCTACCTTCTTCCGAAGGTTGATTGGCTAAGAAGCAACGGCCTGAGCCATTCGCAGTAGCGTAAATGCATTTGCTTCCAAAACCAGACACTGCGGTAAAGTTATACGTACGGTTTACAATCTGCTGCACTTGGTGGAACATGATATTGTCCCAACCAACACAAATCAGGTACAGACTTTCTCCACCAGTAACAATAGACGCACTGTATAAGCCAAAACCTACATCATTGATGAGGAAGGGAAGCTGCTCTGAAAAGTGCTCACCAGACGGTGTGAGCACATGCAAATTTGCATCCGAAGTGATCCATATCAGGTTACCTTCATGTAACACTAGGCCACAAATGTTCTCATTGCCTGCAAGTATGTAAGTCTTTGAATCCCACACACCTTCGGAATGCGTAAGGACCTCAAACTTCACGTAAAGACCATCACGATCAACTCTAACAATCTTGGTGTTGTTATCTTCCAATGGTGGGCCCTCAAAAACTACAATGAGCTCATCAAAAGTAAACGGTGCTCAAAAGCTCCCCAGTCACGAGGTTGTGGTAAAAAATTGCACGCTTGCGGGAACATAATAACCATCCCTCAAATGAATATCCTCTAATTATTACACCTCGTAACCGCGGCCAATTTCGGAAAGTAAACTCACGCGACTGGGGGTGGAAGATTTCAAAGTACAAGGAATTTTGATGCTTCAATACAAGAAGCCAAGATGGATTGTGGAGTGAGATGGGCAACGAAGCTTCCTCCAGAAAATAAGTACGATTTGGGTCCTCAAGGCATTCCAGTACCCTCGTGTGTGGAAAGGGAATTGACCAAAGAGTCTGGAGATGATTAACTAAGAAGGGTAACCCGATCAGATAAGTTTAAAACAAAACAGAAAACAGCAACAAGAAATGCATAGTTTCAAGAGATTACCATTAGTGTAGCAGCTATATTAAAAGGGATGGGCGTCGCTTCATCCCTTGAAGACCCTGATTTTGACTTATATATGCCATATTCATAAGCCGCAAGAACCCTATTACACACGTACATCACATGTGTGTGTGAGCACGCACACACTTCCTCATGTTTCTTCTTGCCTAGCTCTGTGAGGCCCAAGAGATAGAGGGAAAGATCTCCTACATAAGATCCATGAAAGATCACAATAAAGTCCTAACTTCAACCTTACAAGTTATGACCAAGTCAATTGTTAAGATATGCACACGTAATAAGATGCCTAGACCACCACTTCAACCCATTCAAAATCACCAAAATACTAACATTTAAGCAACTATATTTAAGCAAACAACAATTTATTCAAATAAAAAAAATTCAAAACAGAAAATGGCAAATTAAACTGACCTTGCTCCAGATTTCAAAAATATACAATCTTCCCCTAGTGTTCGAGAAACGATAGTGGAAACTTTTTAATGCTGTTCCTAATACCTAATGGCCCCTTCCCCCATCATCCTTGCTTGCAATGACAGATTTTGCTAATGTATCTTAAAAGTCTAACTAAATAGACTATTTCTCCTTGGTCCAGGTTAAGAAAAGGCCCAAATGTCCACTATAACCTTTCTGGGTTAAACTCAAAAGTATAATATACCTCATTGTCATCAACCTAGTCTCTAAAATTGTTATACCCCTAAAACACCATCGTTCCTCAAAACTCAATTCCATGAAGGCATATTCCAATCACAATCTGTTTTAATTATCTCGCTACTACGATTTTATTTTATTTTATTTTTCAACCAAATAGCAATTAATTCCTAAACCTCCTCTTTTATATGCACCAGAGGTTATCTCAAACCAAGCTTAGCAGTCCTTTCATTACTTCCAACTCCACTACCTTTTCCTGTTTTTAGTTTCAAGCTACACTTGCAACCCACTAAGGCGCTAACCATTACAACCACCAACATAAAACAACCATTTTTCTCACACCAATCACATTTTACTGGTATTTGATGTCGTCATATAAGCAATCCAACAAACATTATGAACCACACAAAAGACCTACCCCTCCCCGAATGCCATCAGGAATTGAAAACAAACTAAATTTTTTTGTAAAAATGTAAGGGTCTAAATTACCAATGGTAGAGAGAGAGAGAGAGAGAGAGAGAGAGAGAGAGAAACTAAATTTTGAATTCTTTTCAACCAATGATGGCCTCTGGATAGATCACGACAACATTTCAGTAGTACGACAGACTCCTCCTAGAATGAGCACACAACCTAATCTAAGTCATTGGATATTCTAAGATATAAATTGGACTGTCTTAAAGGGCACATTGTTGGCAAGCTGTCGTACTGTTGTTGATGTCAAAATCTGGAAAAAAAAAAACTATTGAGATCACTAACTGTTTTTTGATCAATTTCACAAAAAAATGTGTTTAACAAAACAAAAAAAACGCCACACCATTCCGGCGAAGCAGATGGTGGCGGCGGACTTCAAGGAGTGTTCTCACACTTCCACTACTTTCCGGCAGGTATGGCAGTGGTGTCGAAGAATCTATGGTGGATCGGTGCGTTAGTGGCCAGATCTAGCCAGATCTGCGCACCGGTGACTGGATCTAGCCAGATCTAGCTTTGGTACCCCCATCTTCATGGAAATAACACTGAACAACACATGGAGTTCAACCCCCACCAACGTAAACACCACCACATAAACTGATATAAATCTCATCAGTAATGGAAACATGCATTAAGACCAAAGATAGTAATTTAGGAAGTCAAACTTACTAAGAGTCAGTACCAGTAACAAGCTAAATGAGAGAACAGACTGATAACTGCTGGAAAATATTTGCAAACTGGCAACAAATTTTTTTTCTTCGGTAAAAGGTAAATAAATTTCAAAAAAGGATTTACAAAATGGCCACAATTTGATGATTGTATAGCGTGAGTATCATCATGAGTGAATTACTTCCAACCACTACATTCGATTCACCATGCTTTAAAATAATACCACAGAATAAAGATTCCATCATCTTGTTTTTAACACCTATGAAGCACGGACACGGACACACGGACACACCGACAGGATAAGTGTCCGTGAAGTGTCGTGTCCGACATACGGACACGATACGACACGCGACACGTGACCTTTCTTAGAAGTGTTAGTGCTTCCTAGTTTAACACATCAATGGCATTACGGACCTTACTAAGTCTTCGAACCTGTTGAAGAGTGATTAGAAACAAATTGTGCATAGTCAATGGAAAATGCTGTGAAGTATAAGCAGTTAGTTCACTAATGAACAACAGTATATCGTGTCTGCATGTATGCCACAGAGAGAGAGAGAGAGAGAGAGACCTGTAGTAACTCTCTCTTTGTCCACCTGAAACACCCCTGAGCATATCTGTTGGGTTTAGATTGCTTACCCAACTAATTTGAAGAGGATGAGCCAAAGAAATTGAAAGAAAAAACCAGAGCAAGGGAAAGAGACTGAATGCAATTTTTCGGAGGAGACAATAATGCTCCAACAGTTCACAGATTTTCTATTCCTTTTCATTCCACTACACATTGTCCAAAAAACCAAACATATTAAAACAAAAAGCAAAAGCATTACTTGCTTTTTACTGATCATGCAGAGACTTTCTAGAGCCACTAAATGGCTTGAAAGTCTAACAAGTAAAATTACCAAACTAACCATGACATACAAAAGAAATTACAATCATTTGGCATTACATTAGTTTTAACACTCCCCCTTAATGCCAAGTTGTAACATTCAACATTTCTCTACATTTCTGGAACTTGTTTCTTGGAAGTGCTTTTGTTAAAATGTCTGCAATTTGCTCTTCTGACTTGCAAAACTTCAACTGGATTTCTCCTTCTTCAATTGCATCTCTTATGAAATGATGCTTGATTGCAATGTGTCTTGTTCGGCTGTGATGAACTGGATTTTTAGCCATGGCAATGGCTGATTTGTTGTCACAAAACAACTCGGTTCCTTCTTCTTGCTTCTCTCCAAAATCTTCCATAATTCTTCTTAACCAAATAGCTTGCGATGTTGCTAGAGATGCTGCCACATACTCTGCTTCAGCTGAGGATTGAGCCACTACTTGTTGCTTCTTTGAAACCCAAGAAAATATACCGGAACCAAGAGTAAAAGCATAGCAAGAAGTACTTTTCATATCATCTATACTACCACCCCAGTCACTATCACAATAGCCTTTCAACTTGGGTTCACTACATTTTTCATACATGATACCAAAGTCGGTGGTGCCACGAACATACCTTAGCACTCTTTTTGCTGCTCCAAAATGAATTTGGCTAGGTGAGTTCATGTATCTTGAAAGCAAACTTGAAGCAAACATAATATCCGGCCTTGTGGCTGTGAGATAAAGCAAATTTCCAACCAAACTTCTATACAATGTAGCATCAACCTTATCTTCACCATCTTCTTTCAACAACTTTTCATGTGCTACAAGAGGTGTTGCCATTGACTTACAATTTTCCATTCTAAATTTCTTCAAAATATTTTCAGCATATTTCTTTTGAGAAATAAACACACCATGTTCCTCTTGATATATCTCAATACCAAGAAAGTGATGAAGCAACCCCATATCACTCATTTCATACCTTTTCATCATCTCATTTTTGAATTCATTAATTAGGTTCTCATTGTTACCCGTGAACACAAGATCATCAACATAAAGAGCAACTAGGAGAGTATCGGATGTACCTTGCTTCTTCACGTATAGAGTCGGCTCACTCTTGCTTTTCTTGAATCCTTTTTCAAGGAAATAGCCATCAATTTGGCTATACCAAGTTCGAGGGGCTTGCTTAAGACCGTACAAGGCCTTTTGTAGCTTGTACACTTTATTTTCTTCACCCTTGATCACAAAACCTTGTGGCTGCTCCACATATACTTCTTCTTCCAATTCTCCATTCAAAAACGCTGATTTGACATCAAGTTGATACAAGGACCAACTTTTATGGGCTGCCAAGGCAATAAGAGCTCTCACGGTGTCAAGACGAGCTACCGGAGCAAAAGTTTCATGGTAATCTATCCCAGGCTGCTGTGAGTAGCCTTTTGCAACGAGTCTAGCTTTGTTCCTTTGAATTGACCCATCAACATTGTATTTCACTTTATAAATCCACTTCAAACCAATGATCTCTTTGTCCCGTGGCTTGTCAACAAGCTGCCACGTTTTGTTTTTTTCAATAACTTGAATTTCTTCTTTCATTGCTTCCTTCCAAACTTCCTCTTTTATGGCTTCTTCAAAGTTTTCTGGTTCAAGAACACAAAAATTGCATCTTTGATATACATCACTTAAACTCTTCATTTTCTTTGGAGTTGAGCTTGGAGAAGATGAACTTGAGGTTTGGCTTGATGAAGAAGAGTTAGGTGATGATGGAGGAATCCAGTTGAAGTTTTGCAAGTCAGAAGAGCAAATTGCAGACATTTTAACAAAAGCACTTCCAAGAAACAAGTTCCAGAAATGTAGAGAAATGTTGAATGTTACAACTTGGCATTAAGGGGGAGTGTTAAAACTAATGTAATGCCAAATGATTGTAATTTCTTTTGTATGTCATGGTTAGTTTGGTAATTTTACTTGCTAGACTTTCAAGCCATTTAGTGGCTCTAGAAAGTCTCTGCATGATCAGCAAAAAGCAAGTACAAAAAAAAAAAAAAAAAAAAAAAAAAATGTGTAGTGGAATGAAAAGGAATAGAAAATCTGTGAACTGTTGGAGCATTATTGTCTCCTCCGAAAAATTGCATTCAGTCTCTTTCCCTTGCTCTGGTTTTTTCTTTCAATTTCTTTGGCTCATCCTCTTCAAATTAGTTGGGTAAGCAATCTAAACCCAACATAATTGGTATCAGAGCTTTGTGAGGTCAAGATTTGGGCGAAAATTAGGGAAACAAACCCTAGAAGAAGAAGATTGAGATGGCAACTACAAGCAATCAAAATCAAGGAACTCAACCCCAATTTCCTATCTTTGATGGGGAAAATTATGATTTTTGGTGTGTGAAAATGAGAACCATATTTGTGTCTTATGATCTTTGGGAGTATGTAGAAGACGGGTACGATGATCCGGTGGATACGACAACCTTGACGAATGCTCAAAAACAGCAACTCAAGGAGAACAAGAAGAAAGATGCAAAAGCTCTAACATTGATTCAACAAGGAGTTGCAGATACGATTTTCCCAAGAATCATAAGAGCAAGAAAGGCCAAGGAAGCATGGGATTTATTACAACAAGAGTATGAAGGAGACCAAAAGGTAAGAAATGTTAAACTTCAAACTCTTAGAAGAGATTTTGTCAACATGAAAATGAATGATGCTGAAAGTTTGAAGGATTTTTCATCTAGATTTACAGAATTAGTAAATCAAATGAAAACCTATGGTGAAGTAATTAGCGACCAACGGGTTGTTGAGAAAATTTTGATAAGTCTACCTGCAAAATTTGATCCTATTGTTTCTGTGATTGAACAAACCAAAGATATGTCTAAGTTAAGCATTCAAGAAGTGATGGGTTCATTAAAATCATACGAGGAAAGATTGGCACGACGCTCCAAAAAATCAGTCGAGAGTGCATTTCAGTCTAAGCTAAATATTGGTTCTAGCAATCAAGAAACAAAACAATCCGGGCATGAACAAGAGAGATGGGGATCATTTAGAGGTGGTAGACATGGAAGAGGAAGAGGAAGAAGTTCAAGAGAAAGAGACTGAATGCAATTTTTCGGAGGAGACAATAATGCTCCAACAGTTCACAGATTTTCTATTCCTTTTCATTCCACTACACATTGTCCAAAAAACCAAACATATTAAAACAAAAAGCAAAAGCATTACTTGCTTTTTACTGATCATGCAGAGACTTTCTAGAGCCACTAAATGGCTTGAAAGTCTAACAAGTAAAATTACCAAACTAACCATGACATACAAAAGAAATTACAATCATTTGGCATTACATTAGTTTTAACAATATCATTACCAACAAGGTCTCTGAACATACATCGAGACCAAGCACTTTCAATATGTAATCTGTCACAACAATGTGTGTTCTACCACCAACAGATGATGCCTAAGCAATTCAACAAATAGAAAAAGTTCAAATAATAACAACCTGATGAGTCCAGTGAATAGATGTAATTATCGAAGATGGGCAAGCTAGAAAAGTTTTAGTAGCACCTTCATAAAAGCATCTATTTCAGGACTGGGACGAATATTCCTTTCCTTCTCCAAGTGAGTAAGATCCTCCATATATCCTGTAAAACAGACAAAAAAAAAAGACATTAAATTATGAGACTTACACCATTACTACTAATAAGGGGGAGGAGAATCTATGATAAAAGGCTAATTGAGTGGCAAAAAAACTACAACACAGATAAACAAAATAGAAATTGAAGAAGAGGTGGACCAAATTCAAAGATAAATAAATTTTATTTGTTAAGGAATTAAAGAAAACAAGCCTGCAAAGCTGTCGCTTGCACCTTGACATCTAGCAGCAAAATCTAGAGTTTCTCGTACAGTTAGATCTGCAATATGGTTGTCTGTTTGACTTATGTAAGCAGACGTCCTTTGAACGCAGAATTCCTCTAGCTTCAGGCCATTGTATGTTGCATTCCCACTTTTCTGAAACCAGATTATTATTCCATCATATTATAAGAACATGTTTTTGCATTTCATGAAAATAACTGAAACTTCTACTTTCCAAACACAGGATAAGCTCAAGGAAGAACTGTACCAAGTAGTTACCTTTAGGCCAGTGTCAAGCTTCCCAGCTAGAGCCAAAAGCAATGTGGATTTTCCAGAACTAGGAGGACCCAAAAGCAATGTGGATTTTCGCTGCCAGCCGTCTAGGCTCCCCAAAATGGACATTTTTTTTTAAATTTTAAGAAGGGTCAGGAAAAATATTGAGTTGGGCACAAAATAAAATTTTCTTATGTAATATGTCGGTCCAATTGCAATCGAGCATGCCCAAATTTTGGGAAAATCAAATCTATGTAATGTATTGGCTCATTGTAATCGAGTATACCTTAGGTATTTGCCCCAACCCTTTTCTTCTCACTTCCCAATTTAGCCTAGCCCAATTATTTAACATCAATCCAATTTTTAAAATTATAACCAGCAATCAGCCTTTATTATCGAGAAAAAAAAAAGTGATGCCATGAATGCAGGCAAAATTACAAAGGGGCTAGGGGAGAAATAGATCAAAGTTCATTATATACACTAAGGATTACAAGCACTAAACGTCCAACTATCAAATGGCCAAAAAAAAAAAAAAAAACTCACAGAGCAAAGCTACAATCTTCCTGACACAAAAAATTCTACCCACAAATATGTATAAATAGATCTAAAATTTTCAGCTTAGGAGCGCTGCTCCCGAATCCCCATGCCAACTTTGTTCAAGAGCACCCCATCTTTAAATGTTTTGCCTAGGGCCCCACAATTCTCGGGCACAGCCCTGAGTTGAATTTATGATAAACAGAAGCCAAGAAAAAATACTCTCCAAAATCTAAGGGGAGAATGGAGCCTATATGCACGTAAGTGGAGTTAGTGCCTCGGTTGTGATTGTGAGGTTTTTTTTATGCCTCGAGCATGATCTCGAGGTTTTTGGTGCCTCGGGTATGAACCTGAGGTCTTTTGTTGCGCCTCGGGTGTGATCCCGATGTCTTTTGTTGTGCCTCGAGTGTGATCTCAAGGTGTTTTGTTGTGCCGCGGGTGCAATCTCGAAGTCTTTTGTTGTGCCTCGGGTGTGATCTCGAGGTCTTTTGTTGTTATGAAATACTAGTAAGGAATACTGTTTGCAAGAAAAATTCTTTATTCAATCTGGAAAACTACTGCGAGTGCTCAAAAAGTGCCACAACTTATTTAAAGAAAACATAGAATCCCTAACCAGTACTGACTCTGATTTTATTGAAAGTACATTCGTACACGCTCCACGTTCCATGGGTGTGATAGGTCCTGCCCTTCTAGCGTCTGTAACCAATAAGTTCCCGATCGGTTAACCTGGGTAGCCCTATATGGTCCTTCCCAATTTGGCCCCAGCTTTCCATGGCTAGGGCTCTTAGTGGACTAGTTATCTACTTTGAGGATGAGGTCTCCGAGCTGGAAACTGCGGTGCTTTACCTTTATTGTTGAAATATTGTGAGACTCTCAGTTTGTAGGCTGTCATTTTGTGGTATGCCTGGTCTCTTTTTTCTTCAACTAAGTCGAGCTCTCGTCTAAACACTCCTTCATTTTTCGAGTCATCGTAGTTTGTCACTTGGTAGGTCGCGAATTCTAGCTCGGTAGGACCACTACCTCGTAGCCATGGGTGAGTGAAAATAGGGTTTCTCCAGTGGCCTCTCAGGGAGTATTCCGATAAGCCCACAGAAGGCTCGGAAGCTCCTCTGCCCAGAAGACCTTTGCTGCCTCAAGTCTTGTCACGACCCATCCCACTACGCGTGGAAATAGGACACGTGGCACGCCACCAAGGCTCATCCAAACGTCATATATCTATACGCAGCGGAAAGAACTTTAAAACAACCCTGGGTATTTAAAACTTAGGGAACATTACCCTCTGAGTTGACAAATCCATTGAAAATTAGAGTTATAAAAAGTTTTGGCCAAGTGAAAACACATTCAAAAGAATCATCTTTGAAAACAGAGGTTCAGTCGACTGCCCAGTCGACTGTAAGAAGGTCCAGTCGACTGATCTGGGGACCCAGTCGACTGCTTTTCCATTATTAGAAGCAGTAGCCAAAACCTACAGTAGTTCAGTCGACTGATCAAGGGTCCAGTCGACTGCTTCTCTTACTATTCACTTTCAGTGTCTCAATCCTACGAGATCCAGTCGACTGACCCTGGGTCCAGTCGACTGCTCCCCTGCTGGCAGTCCTGTGTTGAAATATTAACAACTTATGCTCTTTAATATTCACAATCAATCACAACCAACATCAATAATAACATTTAAAACACGACTACAGGAGTTCAATTACAAGACTACCATATTACAAAGCTAATCCAAAGATCTATTACAATGTTTTACAATGTACCAATCCTTACACAAGTTTAGGATTTAAAACAAAATATATACAAGTCTGATTTCCCCGGCGTTCATCGGCCTCACTCCACACTCTTCTTCTTGTCTTTCTTCTTACCTGCAATGGAGTACATCTCCACTGCTCAGCTATATGCTGAGCGTACAATTCTAAATGTATGCTTATATGACAATTCATGGTTTAAGCATCTAAAACACATAAAAATAGTCTCTAGGGTGAGTGGTACGCATTCATCCGGTCGATGCCGTAGGAGGCCCACCTCTCCCACGCATCTCGTACACTGGTTGGGCCTTCCTCCATACCAGGTACCGTGTACTGGTTGGGCCCACCTCCAATCCAGACACAACCACAATTCCAATTCCATCAAAATCACAATCAAATCACAATCCTCAAGGTTCGAGGAGCTTATCCCGGATGAATTTGCACCAAACTCCCCTTTGACCCAAGTAGACACATAACATGCTCACATAAACAGTTATACGTGTTTTTCATATAATTTCAGGTGCATAATTAACGGGCCTAATTAATACATGAATTTCGCTCGGATCCAAGAATATCAAAGTTGATGTTCAAAACATGAAAATCCATATATTTCATAGATCTAGAATTCATACCTCGTGCGAATCTCTTCAAACTTTGAAGGATCGTCTAGGGGGCTAAATAATCGTCGGATTTCAAATTATACGCGATTCCTACGAGTTTTACCTGATTTTTCCCAAAAGTCTAGAATTAATATTTTTACAAAAATTAGCCAAACATGACCTAAGTAGTACCAAAACGTAGATCTCACCTATACGAGTTCAAATCTTGAATTTGGTGAAAATCTGACAGACAAACGGTCGCCGTTTGTCGTCGCAAAGCCCGTGGCCACCAATCTCCCTTTCTCTCTCCTCTCTCAAGATATTTTGAAATGTTAGGATGAGAATGAATCTCATCCACCACTATTTATAGGCAAACTTTTCGGAAATTGCATTTACCTCCCCACGAGTTCCTCAAACTTCTAATTAGCTCTCGAAACTTCGCACACCTCCATTTTATAACTTTACGAGTGAAAACTATAAGTTTCAAAAGTTTTCGACTCGGTTTTGTTTGGGTCCAAAATAACGTCCGAAAACTATATTCTGTGGAATCTCTACACAACCTATCTTTTTATGTAACGTGTCACTCACGTTCTCACCACAGTTCTCAAAATGATATAAAACAATATCAGAAATTATACTACACAGGTATAATTCACTATTCATAAAATACCAGAAAAGTTAAATAACATTTAAATCACATTAATGCCATTTAACCGTGCCAATGCAAAATGGACTATCGTAATCCCGTGTCCTTACTGACACCTTACTGTTGACCCACAGTCAACCTCATCTCAATCCAATTATCAAATAACATTGATATACTCACAACTTTCCAATTATGTATGCTAAAACTATGAAATTTTGGAACGGGTGTGACAAGTCTATTCTTAATGGACGCAAGCTGGTACAATTGGTTGCCTCAGCTTATCCGTTGTCCTGGGGGTGCTCGGGAGAGGATTGACAGTTGGAGATTCCATATTCGAAGCAGAATTGCTTGAAAATTGGCGTGTTGAATTGTTTGCAATTCCCACTAACTAGGACTCGGGGAGCCCCAAAATTGTTAAATATGTTCCTTTCTATGAAACTTTCCATTTTTTTTCTCAGTGATGGTGGCTAACGGCTTGGCCTTTGCCCAGTTGGTAAAGTAGTCAACTGCTATGACAACAAACTTGACTTATCCCTTGGCCATCGGGAGTGGTCCAACCAAGTCGATACCCCATTGAGCAAACGTCCATGGACTAAGGATCAGGGTCTGTTCTTCCGCCGAGCAGTTGATCATGCTTGCATATCTCCGGCATTTATCACATCGTTTCTTTAATACCCTGTATTTTGATATATATAAATAAGACATGTTATTTGTTTCTTTATACTTGTATAACCCTTGCCCCTTCATTTGGTAAATTCAGATTCCCAATCGATTGCCTTTGTTTCCCAATCAATTGTCATGTTTCCCAATCGATTGCTATTCTGCCGACCTGAATTCATTACGTGACAATATAGCAATCAATTGCTATCTTTTCCAATCGAGTGCCTTCAAATATCTGTAACCAATCGATTGCCACAGGTCTCAATCCATTGCCATCTGCAGAAACAAGTTTCCTTCTTTGCCTCATGGTTAGACACTTGGCCATTTCATTTCCTATATATACCAGCCCATTTCAGGTCTTGGGTCTGTTTGGTTTGTTTTGGTTGAGAGAGAGAGAGATTGTTATATATATATATATACTCAAACATATATACATACTAGTACGTACACGGGCGGAAAAAAAATACAGAGTATAATGGCTTCAAGATAATTAGGCTGTAAATTTGTTTGCAAAAAAAAAAAAAGATAGGCTGTAAATATGCATTTTTTTACTTGAAACGGAGTGACATTTCATGATCCATGAAGAAAATAAGTTAATAATTTTTACTTTCAAATTGATTGATGTGTATAAGCGCCCCCCCCCCCCCCCAAAAAAAAAAAAAAAAAAATTGGTTAATGTGTGATTGAATTTCCAAACATACATGGCAAAAAAAAAAAAAAGAAAAGAAAAGAAAAGAAAGAGAACAATCTTCCTAAATCCCAATAAGAAAGCTATTGTGTAAACAAAGAATTAATTATCAATTTCATATCATAAATCATAACCATTGACCAAGTGAGGCATAACTCAAGTGGCGAAGTTCGAAGCTCCTCTCCCCCATGTTGTCGAAAAAAAATAACATAACTATAAGCTTTTTGGCTCATCAAGGAATTTCTTTAATCAAAACTCATTTGCAGCCAGTTCCGATCATCTTTGAATTAGCATCAAATTGTGACCCCAAAAAAATAATTAGTATGAAATCTGCATAAACTAAAAAAAAAACATTAATTTTGTTTTGTCAATATCTTTTTTACTGGTAAGTTTAGTTTACTGTTGTCTTCCTTTTTTTTATTTACTCTTTTTTTTTTAAAAAAAAGGAAGAATATTAATGTTCAAAATCATCAACAAAACACTTTTTAAGAAAAAAAAAAAAAAAAGTAAAAGAAAACCATACTTAAAAGAAAGAAACAAATCTTATGGTTGAATTTAAGAAAACCGAAATAAAAAAAAAAGTTGGGTTTAAGAATAACCTACTTATACGAAGAAAAAAAAAAACAAAATGACAGGGGGTGTGTGTGTGTGTGTGTGTGTGTGTGTTGGGTTTCTCAAATCAAATAGGGAAAATAAAAGAAGGTAAAAGCGGTGCTTTTTTCCTTTTTTTCAGAAGCTTACAAACTTCCAGAATAATAAATTCTTTTTTTTTTCAGACTGCAAACCAAATATTGACACAAAATTGTTTTACAAACACAAAATTGACAAAACAATATTTGCAAAAAAAATTGACAAAACAATATTGTTTTTTTTTCCTTTCTCAAAAAGATTGTTAATGTTCAACATCATTAACAAAATACTTTCATGGGCTTGGGACAAAAATAGTGTTTTTCAACAAAATACTAAATACCAAAATACTTTAAAAACGAAAACAAAAAAAAAAGCCTAAAAAAACAAAACCCTAAAATCCGCTATTTTCAAATAATAAAAAAAACATTAAAAAGAAATTTGGTATTTAAAAAGAGTTAATTCAAGGGCTACTTTTTTCAATTTGTTTACTCTAAACACAAAAACAAAAAAGGAAAGAATGAAAAAATTAAAGGCTATGTTTTTACCCAAGAAGGATATTTTTTTTACCAAAAATTCTCAATAAGGGGAAGAAAGGGAAAAAAAAATCAATTAAATAAAAGAAGGGAAAAGAGGTGTTTTTTTTTCTTCAAGAAGCTTATAAACTTCCAGAATAAGGGTTTTTTTATCTTTTTTTTTTTTTGCTTTTTTTTTTTTTCAGAAAACAAACCAATAAAAAAAAAATTGACAATACGTTATAAACTTAATCTTCAATTGCAATAATTGGGGACTGATAATGTGAAATAGTCCCTAAAAGGTTTTAAGAAAAGGTATTTAAGTTTTGTTAAAAAAAATAAAAAAAACTATTTTTCAAACACAAAATTGACAAAACAATATTTACAAAAAAAATATTGACAAAACAATGTTGTTGCTTTTTTTTCTTTCTAAAAAAGACTATTAATGTTCAAAATCATTAACGAACTACTTTCATGGGCACGGGAAAAAAATAGTGTTTTTCAGCAAAATACTAAAAACCAAAATACTTTTAAAACAAAAACAAAAAAGGCCACACCCCGCCCCACTACCACCACCACAAAAAAAACCCCTAAAATCCACTCTTTTCAAATAACAATAAAACACATAAAAATGAAATTTGGTATCTAAAAAGAGTTAATTCAAGTGCCATTTTTTTTTTCAATTTGTTTACTCTAAACACAAAAACAAAAAAGGAAAGAATGAAAAAAATAAGGCTATGTTTTTATCCAATAAGGAAATTTTTTTACGAATCTCAATAAGGGGAAAAAAGGGGAAAAAAATCAGCTTAAGAAAAAAGGGAAAGAAAGAAAGAAAAAAAAAAGTAGTTATACGAAGAAAAAAAAAATAACAACAATAACAACAACAACAACAACAACAACAAAAATCCATTGTTTTCCATTAAAAAAAAAAACATAAAAGGAAAGTTGGTATTTATAAAGAGTTAAAATCAAGGGCCATTTTCTTTTTCAATTTTTTTACTCTAAACATTACAAACAAAAAAAAAGGGAGAGAAATAAGTAGTCATACCAAATAAGGGAAAAGGATATTTTTTTGGGTTAATTTCAAAAACACCCCCTCAATTATGACCCGTTTTCGACTCGCCCCCCAAACTATTTTACCCGACGGGTTGACCCCCTTAAGTTTTTGTACTTGATACATTGCCCCCTCCCGTTAGCCTGCCGTCTAAAATACTAACAGATTTCAAAAATTTTGGTCCATTGTGACGATAATACCCCTCCAAAAACACCCCATCAACTATTTTTTTCGACAAATTGACCCCCTCTGTTTGTCTTACTTGACAAGTTGACCCCCTCCGTTTGTCTGCAATAGAAAATGGGCATGTGCCCATCACGTGAGAGTAAAAGTGGACACATTTACCCTTTGTGCCCAAAATGAGTCTGATCTCTCTCTCTCTCTCTCTCTCTCTCTCTCTCTACCCTATTTCTCACTCTCCTCTTTCCCTCTCTCTCTCTCTCTCTCTCATTCCCTTGCCCCACACCACCACGACAACCACCAGCCACCATCGGACACCACCAATCACCACTACACCATCCAATAATCACCCAATGACCACCACACCATCCAGTCACTACCATTGCCCCACCCATTGACCACACAATCACCACCACCCACACCCAAAATCATCACCAAATCACCACTACACCATCCAATCACTACCACCTATACCCAAAATCATCACCAAATCAACATCGGACACCACCAATCACCACTGCACCATCCAATGATCACCCAATGACCACCACACCATCCAGTCACTACCATTGCCCCACCCGTTGACCACCCAATCACCACCCAATCACCACCACCCACACCCAAAATCATCACCAAATCACCACCGCACCATCCAATCATTACCACCTGTTAGCCTTAAGGTATATTAAGGCATATTTAATTATGTTTTGATGATGTCAAATATGCTATGATAATGACATGATTCATATTGATTCATTCCTTGTTATTATCATAGTCATTTTCATGCTCACATATAATCTCATGTATTAATATTGTATCAATGTTTTAACATCTTTGTGTGCATGAGATTTAATTGATGTAGATCAAGATTACAAGGAGCTTAACAAGGATCAAGCATGAAGACTTGAAGATATTTCATCCTTGGTTGAAGCATAGGACCATCATTGTAAGGCATCTTGATCTCACACTCTTAGGGGCTCAAACAAATGCTAAAAGTTAAAGTTTTGGAAACAAATTTTAAATGGGTCATCTTTAAAGCAATGCCTCAACCAAATGGAAAATAATTAGATGTTGAATTTTATATGGTTGGAAAGGTATTTGAATCTAGTTTCCAAAACATCAAACGGATCGAAAATCCGAGTTTTGTAGAGGAAGTTATGGTCGTTTTAGTAAAGATATGTCAGGCTGTCAAACAGAGGGGCAGTCGACGGGGCAGTCGACTGGGCAGTCGACCGAACTGAGCAGAATGCAATCAGAACCCTCTGTAAACACATTCCAGTCGACTGCTTTAAGGGGCAGTCGACTGCTTCAAGGTTCAGTCGACTGAATCGACCTGAAAGGCACATAACGGCTAGTTTTTAAAGGGGCTTTTAATTACCATATGTGCCACCAACGGCTATAATCTTCCAAGGCCTATAAATACATGTTTTCCCAAGCTATTTAGGGTTGAGATTTTGATTGGAAAACATAGTATTGATCACTCATCTCTTTGATCTTTAAACATTATTATTTGAGCCCTAGTTTGAGTGAAAAATCAATTTGCTCTAGATTTCAATTGTAATTCTTGAGAGAGCAAATTGTAGTGAGCTTTTATTTGTATTATCTACTCACTAAGGAGTTATTGTGTGAGCTTCAAATTGTATTATCCACTCTAGAGAGAGAGAGTTTCAATTTGTATTCAAATCATTGTAAAGGTTGAGGGTTAGTAACCCTTGTGTGCAAAGAAGAGGTTTTCTTCTTTGGGAGAGATTGAAGGCTCTTGTAAAGGTTTGGTGCACACCCGTAAGTGCTCCGGGAAACGGTTTGGTCTATACCCGTAAGTAGATCGGATTAAGGAATCCTCAAGAGGTGTTCTTGAGGGGTGGACGTAGGCCGCGGGGTGCGATTGCCGAACCACTTGAAAAATCGGTTTGCAAGTTTCTCTTCCCTTAACTCTTTACATTATTGCTTGTGAGTGTGTTTAATTAGCAATTAAGTTTCTAAAAGGTTAATTTCCGCTAAAACCTTATTCACCCCCCCTCTAAGGTTTCCACTTTTGGGCCAACAATTGGTATCAGAGCTTCGGCTCTTCTATTTTCAAAAGGTTTTTGAAAAATTTGAGTTAAGATCCATGGAAACTACATTCTTTGATAATGGATATTGTATTTATACTCCTCCATCATTGAGTGATCATAAGTATGATCATTGGAAGAGGAGAATAGAAATTTATTTTCTTTCACTTGACTACAATCTTTGGAGTATTGTCAAAAATGGTTTTTCTCCTATACCAAAGATTGAATGGAATGAAAGTGATCAAAATAACTTTCTATTGAATCTTAGAGCAATGAAAATTCTATATGATGCTTTAGATAATGCCACATATAATAAAATTCGTTCATGCTCTAATGCTAATGAAATTTGGTTATGTTTAGAAAATGCTCATAATGCTACTAACCAAATTCTTGAGTTGCAACAAAGAGTTGATGTTATAGGAAATGTTGAAAATCTAACACATCAACATGAAGTACAAAAAGAGGATTTTGTACAAGAGAAAGAAGAAAGTTATAAATGCCTATTTGCCAATGAAAAAGATGAGGAGAATGAGAAAATGGCAAAAGGAGGCACTTGGAGTGATTCGGATAGTGATGCTTCCGAAGATGAGTCAAGTGACCAAGAGGCCGCTCATGAATGTAAGGTAAAAGAGGTAAACTCCAACTCATCCGCTAATTATGATGAACTTCAATGTGCATTTGAGGAGTTACATGAGGAGTTGGAGAATATGGGATCTAAATATATAACTCTTAAAAAGAATTTTTCCAAACTTTCAAATGAGTTAAATATTTTGAAATCCCAAAATGAATCTTTGAAGATTGAAAATGAAAAACATGTTTTAAGAGCACAATCTTCAAATGAGCTTGAAAAAGAAAATTTGGAGTTGAAAAAGCAATTGGATGATTTAAAATCTCAAAATGAAATTTTGAGAAAAGAAAAGCTTGTTTCAACCAATCAACCTTCAAATTCAAATGAATATATTGAAAAAGAAAAGGTTGAATTGAAAAAGGAAGTGGATGATTTGACAAAAACATTGGCCAAGTTTACCCAAGGTGAACAAAATTTGAATATGCTTTTGGGAAAACAAAAATGTGTTTTTGATAAGGCCGGTTTGGGATTTAATCCCACATTGAAGGAAAAGAAGTACAAAAACTTCTTTATAAAGTCCACATCCTCTACTTCAAATTCTCAAAATTCTCATAAGAATTTCTTTGTTAAAGCATCAATCTCAAATGAGACCCTTCCCCATTTAACTTGTCATTATTGTATGAAAAAGGGGCATGTTAATTTTAAATGTTCATTTCGAAATAAAATTAACATGGTTTGGGTTGTGAAGGGATCCTCTCCTACTACCTCGGCAAATGTTACATCCAAGAGGCACTTGGACAATGGTTAAATCTCTTACCTTAAGCCTAGTAGGAGTAGGATAGATTAATTTGTTTAGATTTGCATACTTATTGCTTATTTGAAAAATGATGATATGCTTTTACTGCTAAAACTGTCATTTTTATGTACTGCTGAACAAAGCAGTCGACTGGTACCCCGACACAGTCGACTGATTTAGCTGTGGACTTTGAATTTGTTGTTTCTGCATTGTTAAGTCGACTGAGGCGTCGACTGTTTTTTTTTTTTTTTTTTTTCACAACTTAATCCTGCCCACTTCCGTCGACTGTGGCGTCGACTGACCCGACTGAATTTTTGTTTTTCATTAATTTTGAGTTCTCCAACTTTATAATTGGTATCTTTTGGGAGAATATGCTCTCTTTTCACATCTTTTTGGTATCTTTTATCATTACACATACTTAGGGGGAGCACTTTCATATATTAATTTTCTCACATGTGGTTATATTTGTTTATTTTTGGTATCATTTTGGCTTTTTGATTTGTATGCCTATTGTGAGGGGGAGCTTTGTATCTTATCCCCAAATCTTTTTGATAATGTCAAAGGGGGAGAAATATTGAGAAGTTTTTGAGTAGTTATCATTCATGTTCTTTAACATTTGATATCCATTATGAATGATAATTTGAAAATGACCAAATTGTGCTTATATTGGCATATCTTTCATTGGTTGTTTGCCATCATCAAAAAGGGGGAGATTGTTAGCCTTAAGGTATATTAAGGCATATTTAATTATGTTTTGATGATGTCAAATATGCTATGATAATGACATGATTCATATTGATTCATT
This sequence comes from Hydrangea macrophylla, assembly GCA_033977485.1. NCBI lineage: Eukaryota > Viridiplantae > Streptophyta > Magnoliopsida > Cornales > Hydrangeaceae > Hydrangea > Hydrangea macrophylla. Next base: position 13,620,879 of record CM066989.1, read on the forward strand.
CCTTGTTATTATCATAGTCATTTTCATGCTCACATATAATCTCATGTATTAATATTGTATCAATGTTTTAACATCTTTGTGTGCATGAGATTTAATTGATGTAGATCAAGATTACAAGGAGCTTAACAAGGATCAAGCATGAAGACTTGAAGATATTTCATCCTTGGTTGAAGCATAGGACCATCATTGTAAGGCATCTTGATCTCACACTCTTAGGGGCTCAAACAAATGCTAAAAGTTAAAGTTTTGGAAACAAATTTTAAATGGGTCATCTTTAAAGCAATGCCTCAACCAAATGGAAAATAATTAGATGTTGAATTTTATATGGTTGGAAAGGTATTTGAATCTAGTTTCCAAAACATCAAACGGATCGAAAATCCGAGTTTTGTAGAGGAAGTTATGGTCGTTTTAGTAAAGATATGTCAGGCTGTCAAACAGAGGGGCAGTCGACGGGGCAGTCGACTGGGCAGTCGACCGAACTGAGCAGAATGCAATCAGAACCCTCTGTAAACACATTCCAGTCGACTGCTTTAAGGGGCAGTCGACTGCTTCAAGGTTCAGTCGACTGAATCGACCTGAAAGGCACATGACGGCTAGTTTTTAAAGGGGCTTTTAATTACCATATGTGCCACCAACGGCTATAATCTTCCAAGGCCTATAAATACATGTTTTCCCAAGCTATTTAGGGTTGAGATTTTGATTGGAAAACATAGTATTGATCACTCATCTCTTTGATCTTTAAACATTATTATTTGAGCCCTAGTTTGAGTGAAAAATCAATTTGCTCTAGATTTCAATTGTAATTCTTGAGAGAGCAAATTGTAGTGAGCTTTTATTTGTATTATCTACTCACTAAGGAGTTATTGTGTGAGCTTCAAATTGTATTATCCACTCTAGAGAGAGAGAGTTTCAATTTGTATTCAAATCATTGTAAAGGTTGAGGGTTAGTAACCCTTGTGTGCAAAGAAGAGGTTTTCTTCTTTGGGAGAGATTGAAGGCTCTTGTAAAGGTTTGGTGCACACCCGTAAGTGCTCCGGGAAACGGTTTGGTCTATACCCGTAAGTAGATCAGATTAAGGAATCCTCAAGAGGTGTTCTTGAGGGGTGGACGTAGGCCGCGGGGTGCGATTGCCGAACCACTTGAAAAATCGGTTTGCAAGTTTCTCTTCCCTTAACTCTTTACATTATTGCTTGTGAGTGTGTTTAATTAGCAATTAAGTTTCTAAAAGGTTAATTTCCGCTAAAACCTTATTCACCCCCCCTCTAAGGTTTCCACTTTTGGGCCAACACCACCCATACCAAAATCATCACCAAATCACCACCGTACCATCCAATCACCACCACCCATACCCAAAATCACTGTTGAATTGGAGCATCCAACCCCAAACCAATTGGCAATGGGTGGAGTAGCCCCTTGAACTTATATATTTAGCTAGGCTATAAGTCCCCGATGTGGGACAGACAGTCTCAACACGCCCCCGCACGTGTGGCATGACTAACAGTCAAACACGTGGATTACTGAGATAGGGTGACGTGGAGCACACATGGACAAATTGGGCCCAACGATAACCTGCTTTGATACCATGTTGAATTGGAGCATCCAACCCAAAACCAATTGGCAATGGGTGGAGTAGCTCCTTGAACTTATGTATTGAGTAGCTAGGTTATAAGTCCCCGATGTGGGACAGACAATCTCAACAATCACCACCACCGAACACCGAATTTTGCGATTCTTTATCTCTTCTCCGAATTTTCTCTCAAACGATAGTCATAAACCCCACTTCTAGAGCAATTCAGACCAAGGGTAATAAACCCCACTTCTATCTCTTCTCTGAATTTTCTCTCAAATGATAGTGGTGAGCGGTGATAGGGTGTGTGTGTGTGGGTGTGTGTATGTGTGTATGTGTGTATGTGTGTATGTGTGAGTGTGTGTGTGTGTGTGTGTGTGTGAGAGAGAGAGAGAGAGAGAGAGAGAGAATGGGGGTGAAGTTGTTCACTTTTTTAGATCAGGGGGTGTACTCGAAAACGGGTAATAGTTGAGGGGGTGTTTTTACAATACAGACCAAGGGTATATGCGACATTTTATATCATCTGTCAATGGCGTTTGAGACTAAATAAATTTTGATAGTTTAGGGGGTGAAGTTGTTCACTTTTTTTAAATCAGGGGGTGTACTCAAAAACGGGTCATAGTTGAGGGGGCATTTTTGCAATTAACCCTTTTTTTTTTACAATTTACCAAAAAGGATTTTTTTTTACCCCAAAAATTCTCAATAAGGGAAGGAAAATGGGAAAAAATCAGTATATGAAAAAAAAAAGGGAAAGAAAGAAAAAATTAATAGTTATAAAAGAAAATCTTAAGGTTGAGTTTAAAGAAAACAAAAATAAATGGTATGTTTTTACTAAATAAAGGTTATGTTTTTTTTTAATCCCAAATACCAAAAATATTTTTAAAAATCAAACAAAAAAACCAAAAAAAAAAACTACCCGAGAGAGAGGGAGGGTGGGGGAGAATCGTGATAGTGGGTTGGTGGCGTCAGACTGGTGGTGGGTGGTGACGGTGATGACGGTTTGGGGGTGGTCTAGAAATGAGGGGGAGCGAGGGGACCAGTGGTGGTGGCAGTGAGGAGTACTTGAGGATGGTGGCGGCGGATAGTAGGAGAGTTAGAGAGAGAGAGAGAGAGAGGTGGTAATGATGGTAATGGTTGTGGCGGTGGTTCTAGTGGTATCATGACTTTGATACATTATATGTAAATGTAATGTATGGAGACAGAGAGAGAGAGAGAGTGAGAGACGTGAAGAATGTACAGAGAGAGAGAGAGAAAGAGAGAGACGTGATATATGTCCTTTTTTTCTTTTTTTTCCCCTTCTCTTATTAAGAAACTACCAATTTAAATTGTGAAGATTAGGAAAGATAAGGAAAGAATTGTATTGTGAGTATGAAATATTATACTTTGAAAGATAATATGAGAAATGTAATGTGTATGTAAAGTGGACTAAAAAAAAAGCAGTTATGGAAATTTTGTTTTGAATTCAATGTGAGCCTATCCTTCTAAATCTAGTGTGTGCATAGAAGAGAGAAAGGGAGAGATTTTTGGCTGAGAGTGGGGTAAATAGAGGGTGGAAGTTATATGGTGCATAAGGGGTATTGGTGAGCTTGTTTTGTGACCGTTGGATTAAGTTGATCTAAGGGTGAAAAGTGGATATGGTGTGGATAAGGGTTAAGATCCAACGTTGAGTAAATAGAGAATTCTTGACCCTTGGATCAAATTTTTTTTTGGGATCCACACTGTTGCCCAATATAAGACAGATATGTACACCCACACAAACACTGCCCTTGGTAGCAGGAAGAATAGAATAGAAGAGCAAAGAAGAAAAAAGCAGAAGAAGAAGAAAGAAGATAGGAGAAGAGAGAGAGAGAGAGAGAGGGAGAGAGAGAGAGAGAGAGAGAGAGAGAGAGAGAGGAACCTTGAGGTTTTCAAGCTCACACACCAACTAAACATACCCTAAGTGAGTCACTTGGTCCCTCTATTTGATGTTTATACTAGTTGTCGTGAAGTTTAGACGAATTAAACACATCCTTACAATGTTTATATATGATGTTGTATAAATCTGCTAGAGAAGACGAAGTACCAATCGATTAGATAGAATTCCAATCGATTGCCAATTTCCTCAATCGATTGTTATGATTTTTTATCCCAATCGATTGGACCCTTGTCCTAATCGATTGGTATTGGCAGAACATGGATTCCTTTGCCTATGTATTATATAAGAGGTTCGATTATTCGACTGTCGATTTGGACTTCCGTTATGCGACTATGGGTTAGGCAGGGATAATGTGACACCAAAGAATAATGGGTATTTGATAAACGAAAGAATATGTCGACGTGGGTGACATGTTGATTCTTGTAAGAGTTTGATATCCATTTTCTTTTTATCAAAGTAGTCAGGCCACATTGGGGATTGTCATGTGTCGATGTTAGAATGGAACTTAGGTAGGTTTGGTAAGTTCTGGGAACGGTATGTGGACAGATGTTTGGTCATGATGTGCTCTTAAAAATGGTGAGATGTGCATATGCTCTTAAAAGCAGTGAGCTAGACCAAGTAGTCCTAAGATAGACTAGATGATCTATGATATGCTCTCAAAAGTGGTGAGCTGGGTAATATGCTCTTAAAAGTGGTGAGCTGGGATCAATGGTAGATGACATTGAGTCATGGCAATAGATTGATATGCCTTATTGGAAACGTTGTGTCCCTGTAAAGTGGTGAGCTGTGCATATGCTCTTAAAAGCTGGGGGACGGACTAACGTGGAGTCCATGACCTGCGGTGAGCTGTGAATATGCTCTTAAAAGCGGTGGATAGAATGAGGTTGTATCCTAGAGTTAAACGATTGAGTCTGTTCATTCAGTCAGAGTATGTTGAATATCGGTCTTCAAGTAACAAGATGACAAGGGTTGATTAACGACGTTAAGTAAAGGAGAAAGATATTATTTTAGTAGAATTTAACTCGTGTATTCATAAACTTGTTATTACTTCATATAACTGATACCTTGTTAGTTTATATTCACTCAGCTCTCAGTAAGCTGACGACCTTTATTTTCTTGACTTTTCCCATCCAGACTATCCTTTACCTAATCTACAGGTGGCGGATCCTACGACGACTGCTACTATCCAGGAGGGGAATACGTAGAGGGTGGCCCCACTGATGACGCCCATGCCAGGGAGGATTACTACGCTGATATTTATGCCAGCTGAAGATTCAGAGATAGTTATTAGTTTAGTATTCCTGTTTAGACTGCTTTGTTATATTTGATACTTGGGCATATGTTGCTTCCAAACCCTATATACTTCCGCTGTAGCTCTATTGTTGTAATAACTCTGATATTGGTAATATACTAGGTTTTCTTTATATTACTGTGGGTTGTTCTTTCTGCTAACTAGAACTGCGTTGTGTGAACAATTAGTGACATTCACCAGTCATTCACTATGGACCAAAAAAGAAAATTTGTTTTTCTATATATTTGCTGCTCCCGGGCGTGACAAGATTTTTGGTATCCGAGCCAGGTTGTGATACTTTTGTTCACTCGTTGTTCCATACCATCTGGTCCTAGCATTTTAAGATCCCTGAGATGAGATATGAGTTTGAGATAAGATCGTCCTTCTAACGATAGATAGTTTTTCTTGCAGGTTAGCTTGGATCCAGAGTTTCATAGATTTGTGGATGACCCTTTCAGAGGACACGTGATAGGACTACCGTGGAGCCAGCTGACCAGAGCGTTACCAGGATCGTGTGCGTTAGATAGCCAGTCATTATTTGGAGGAAGATATGTGGAAAGCCCTGTATGTTGACGGACGGACTCACCCAACCCAGATGCGTATGGATGCTTACCATTATGTGAGGATTAGCAGAGATATTTATCAGGAGATTATACGTTTAATCTAGAGTAAACCAAAGATGGAAGCTATAGAGCTATAAGCACCAGTAGTAGCACCACTGATCGGGAGAGAACTAATCCTAATTATATGCCTTAACGAGCATTTGTTAGTACCTTTTTATCCTGTTTTTGTATATTTTTACTTCGTTTTCTATTTTCTGACAGGTTTTGGAAGAAATCAACTAAACCAGGTTAAACAGGGTGAAAAGTCAGAAAGAAAGAAGCTGAAAAAGCCAAGTCGCGCGCGCGACCCGCGCCCGCGAAATCCAGAAATCGCTCGCGCGATCCGCTCGCGCGAGAACCCCATAATCGCTCGCGCGATCCGCGCGCGCGAAGGTCCAATTGTCGCGCTCGCGCGACCCGCTCGCGCGATATGTCCAAAAATCAAAGTTGCGTATTTCAGTATACTGAAGACTCCTGTGCAAACGAAACTGCTGAACGACGTCCAGACTGTAAATTACATGCGTTTCAGTTCGTTTCGGGTTGGGAAGCCTTCCAAAGCTTGTGTAAACTCTATATATACTTAGTTTTAATAGTTTTTAGGGGTTGCCAACTATTATACACATTCTACACATACTTCCAGCCTTGAAGAGGGAGAAGCAAGGAGAAGAAGAAGAAGACCAAGGATTTCCATGGCCTCCTCCATCAACTACTTGCCGATCTCTACTCCTATGGCAGCTTAGATCATCGATCTAGGGTTTCAATGAAGCCCTAGATGAGTAATAGGGTTTTATTTATGCTTTTATTTTAGTTTTATTGTGTATGGATGACAGTCACATGTTTAGAGGATTTTTATAAATAAATCGTACTACTATTGATTAAATCATTGCTTTCAGAATTTATTCTTGTCTTAGATCTATTTTGACTGTGATGTGCTCAATGATCTATTCTTGCTGTGCTTGTTTAGATTGTTTACATGTGATGGTGCTTTATTGATTCATGCTATCAAGTATCCGAATAGTCCATGCCTAGGTTAGACGGATTAGATCACAACCCTAGTTTAGTGTGAGATAATTCGTGCTACCCGCAGATGGATTATGTTGGTGCTTGAACCATGATTATCTTCTTGTCGGAGGAATTGGGCTTGTAGCTACAATTTCCCATATTCATCCAACGTAATAGGCTAAAGTAATTCATAAATATTCCTATTATGAAACTAGTGGTGGATTTGTAATCCTAGGTTCCCTTAAACATTCATTAAAAACACTTTTAACTGCTTTCATAGTTTAGATCTATTTTTATGTTCTTAGTTTAATTCAAAATAAAAATCAAATCCGTTTTTCCTAATTAGTTAGACTTAGGTTTTAAAATTAAGTTGCTGTAGTAATCAATCTCTGTGGGTTCGACCTGTACTTCCACACTGCAAATCCTTTGAAAAGTAAAGAATACTTTTATATCTTGATATTGACAACATCAATTTTTGGCGCCGTTGCCGGGGATTGTATTACTACCTTTAGTTTTAGAATCGTAGTTTAGTTAATTCGTAAATATTAGATTAGGTTTTCTTTTCTTATTTTCTGTTTTTGTTTTTAGTTACTAACTTGTTCTTTTATTTTGTAGTCAACGTTTCCGAGTGGAGCAGCTAAGTACATCAAAGGAGCTTACGCAAAATAAAAATATAAATAAAATTAAATAAATTGCTTCCTTTGGAATTCGCTTTAAACCACTGTAAGTCAGGGCGCTGTGACGCACTATTTGCATTAGTTTAGGGTTAATTGCACTGCATTAGCTAGGAAACCCGGGGCGCTGGGCTTGACGCGGTCATTGCATTACAGGATAATTTGCATGCATCACAGTAGTTGAGTGCTTGTTATCTTAGTTGCGTGATTGCTTGCTATTTGTTTATTTTGTTTAGTTAGTTTTTGTTTTTAATTTCTTTTCTTTTGTTTTAGTTTATGTTAGGTACACGTTCAAACAAACCGGAATTAAAACCTTTTGACTCTGAACTTGAACGTACATTAAGATTTAACAAGTCTTCAAACTTAACTTCTGGAACTAGGTTTTTAATAGACGACGATTTGACACCAAAACCAACGTCGTTATTTGAATTTGAAATACGTAGTACTCTTCAAAAACTAAAGAAACCACGCTTTCATAACATAGAACCGATTAGAATGGCGGACATTGGAAATAATAACGACAACAACCAAAATAACAACGGAGCTAATATGAACAATCTTAATATACCGCCACCTCCTCCACTTATAAATTATTTTATTCCTACTACTTACACGCCACAAGCCGGTATTGAATTACCGGAGGCGACGGCATCTCACTTTGAGATAAAGTCGTCTACGATCTCGCTACTACCTTCCTTCCATGGCCGTTTAAATGAAGATCCATATAAACACTTAGGAGATTTCAAGACATATGCTCCACTTTGAAAATTCAAAATCTTACTGATGATGATTTAAAATTGCGGCTCTTTCCATTTTCTTTAAGAGACAAAGTTAAGTTTTGGCTCCAATCACTTGAGCCAAACACAATAAAAACATGGGAAGCCCTACACACCGCCCTTTTGCAAAAGTTTTTCCCTATTATGCGTACAAATAAGATAAGAAAAGATATAACTAATTTTGTAATGCAAGATGGGGAGACGCTTTATGACACGTGGGAAAAATTTAAAGAATTATTACGTTCGTGTCCACATCATCAGGTTCCTAAGTGGCAACTTGTTCAGGTCTTCTATGAGGGACTTATTCCCTCTGTTAGGAATACCGTCGATGCTGTTTGTGCGGGGACTTTCCTACACAAAAGCGCCGACGAGGCCTGGAAAATATTTGAAACGTTAAGCGAGAACTCGATGCATCAGGCTGTGTCGGTACGTTCTGAGGGATACCTTCAACCTAAGCGAGAGGTGACAGTTGAGTCAAGTCAATCAATTCAAATACAATAATTAAATAGAAAACTTGACCGACTTATGCAAATGAACAAACCGTCTAATCCATCCTCTTTAGAAGTATGTGCATTATGTTCTGAACCGTCCCATAATATCTTTGCATGTCCTTCTGCATCTCAATATTCGGAATTTGTTGAACAACACGTTAATTCTATGCAACAATTCCCACAAAATAATTATAATCCTAGGTCGACTAATTTTCCTAATACGTACCGACCCCAATACCAACAAGGTCAATACCAACCACCTCCTCCACCTCCACGCAATAATGCATTCGAGGAGAAGGTGTTGGCCTCACTTGAAAGCTTTGGTTCGGTGGTTCAGTTAGTACACTCTCACACACAATCCATCGCGAAACTGGAGTCCCAAGTAGGGCAAATTGTTAATACATTAAACCGTTTAACTGAGAGTAGGTTGCCGAGTCAACCTACTCAGCAACCTAAGGGGCAATACGTAGTGGGTAGTACGAGTGAGAGCGTGAACGCTGTTTCGACTAGGACGACTACTCGAGATGAGGAAGTTGTTGTAATTCCGGATGGGGGTGAGAATGATAAAAATTTAAATTTGAATAAAGAAAAAGGTGAGGATGTGAATCAAAGTAGAAAAGAAAATGAACTGGTCTCAACGAATTATATTCCGAGAATGCCATATCCACCAAACGTTGAGGGACCGTCATATTTGCCTAAGAAAGGGTCTAAGGTTGAGGATATACTCGAGGTGTTCAAACAAGTTAAAATAAATATTCCTTTCCTCGACGCTATTAAACAAATTCCCGCTTATGCTAAATGTTTAAAAGACCTTTGTACTCAAAAGCGTAAAATACGGAGTCATACTCCTAAAAAGGTCTTCCTCACGGAAAAGGTAAGTTCTATTTTCCAATACGCTCCTCCGAAGTATAAGGATCCCGGTACGCCTACGATTTCATGTGTCATAGGTGACACTATCGTTCATAGGGCTCTTCTTGACTTAGGAGCTAGTGTTAATCTCATACCTTATCACGTCTATAAACAATTAGGACTAGGTGAACTTAAGCCTACGGCCGCTACTATTCAATTAGCGGATCGTTCTATTAAAATTCCTAGAGGAATCGTCGAGGATGTACTAGTAAAGGTTGATAAATGCTATTATCCTGTCGACTTCATGGTCCTTGACACTGAGCCTGTGCTAGATGCTAGAAAACACACTCCTGTCATTTTAGGCCGTCCATTCTTAGCCACGGCCAACGCACGTGTCAATTGTAGAACAGGGGTGATAAAAGTGTCGTTTGGGAACATGAATTTAAAATTAAACATTTTTAATGCTATGGATCAACCTCCTAAAAACGACGATTCCCTATCTGAGGTGGAAGGTGAGGTAAAACGGAATATTGAGCCTACCAAAGAAATAAAAGTGAGTGGGGAAAATAATATAGCGGACGATGATGAGTGGATGAATCCTAATACCTCGGACCCTAATGCGGAATCTACTCGGAAGGTAAGAAATCGATTCGAACATAATGACAAACCGTCAATCGATTTAATTCAAAGCGATGTTATTTCTGCTTACCACCGAGCTCTTCCTGATATCCTATTGGGCACAAATTCTAATTTTCAGCCTCCTTGAGTCTTGAGCTAGAATGGTCTAGCTAAAGACGTAAAAGTTAGCGCTTCTTGGGAGGCAACCCAAGTTTAATTTCGTCCTTTTCTTTGATTTTCGATGTTTTTGGGTGGTTTTGGTCAGTTTTTGAGTTTTCTGGATAGGTTTGGGGGTTGGAGTAAAGTTATTTTTAATTTATATACATAAAATAGGTGAACCAAGTGAAAACACCATTCTCGCGCGCGCGGTCTGCTCGCGCGAGACGTCGCTCGCGCGGCCCGCTGGCGCGAGAATGTGACTTAGTGAATTTTTTGTTACTTTTTGTTTTTGATGCCTCAGGTTCTTCTCGCGCCTATTTTCGCGGGCGCGAGGTAGCTCGCGGGCGCGAGGGGGCCCGCTGGCGCGATTATTGATTAAAAAAAAAAATGGGATTCGCGCGCGCGACGGCCGCTCGCGCGGACCGCTCGCGCGATTTTCCCCTTTCTACATTTTCTTCTTTTGTTTTCTATATCTTTCCCCCTACCTATTTTATCATTTTTTCCTTTTCTGTTTTTGTTTATTAGGTCAGTTTCGATCGAGTTAGTCGTTGTTTTCCTTGTTATTACATGTATACTTTTTCATTTTATTTCTTTTCCATTTGATAGTTTAGTTTAATTTAGATTAGTTTTTCAATTTCTATTTTATATTTCTGTTTCTTTTACTTTTAATATTCTTTTGTTAGTTCTTTTCGTTTATCTAGAAGTAACAGGTAACATTGGAATTTATAACCATATTCCTTGGTGTTAACCTGTTATCTGCTTGTCAAGATTAAGGTATTATCGTTCCTTTATTACCTACTCTCCGTTCTTTCGTTTTGTTGTTTCATTGGGGACAATGAAAGGTTTGGGTTTGGGGGTATGCACACACATGCACATTATTATATGCTAAAATTTTAAAATTTTTCAAAAAGTGTGTTTAAATAAACGATAGTACTAACGTTTTTGCAATATCAATTTAATACTTCTTGTTCAATAACTTTGAATTGTTATAGAAGGATAAACAAGGGAAGATGTGATTAAATATTTACTGAAGTCATGTTGAAATATTTTAGGTTATGTATCATTTGAATCGTAGTTTTATATCATAGATTTGCACATAAACCTATGCACTGCACGTAGTCACTTGAATACATGTTGGTTGTGAACTATAATATGATTCGGATTTCTAGATAACACATGGTGGAGACTAAACCCGGTGAGCTTTTGAGCCTATCCTTTCTTTTTAGAGGGTTATAAATACATTGTGTTTGTCGAATTTCATTGAAATAGCGCATCTACTTGTTGTTTAGTCTCATTATTCTTGTTTTGGTTGATAATCAAGTTAAAATATTTGTTACCATGCTAAATAATCTTCCGTCGTAAATGTTGAAGAACCGTATTACCATAGGAAATGATTTTAGGCCCTCTTTGTTTGCCACCGACCGAAGAAATTATATAATTTCCTTAGTTCGCCCTTTGAGCCGTTAAAATGCCATTTCTTTCTTGGATTACCATTATCCTTGTTTTTGCTCCGACTTGACAAACTTGGAGTTCACCACTGAGAGATTTGTCACCTTTTAGTAGTGTTAAGGTGATGTGTGATTGAGAAGAAGAAAATAAGATGCTATTGGGGTAGTTGCTTGATATTCGATAAATAATCATTTGAGAAGCAAGAAAAGAAAAAGGAAAAGAAAAAAAATAAAGAAGAGGAAGGTTGAAAAAAGAATGATGAAAGAAAAGAAGAAAAAATGAATGAAAAGGAAAAGAAGAGAATGAAAAAGATGAAAGTTTGTAGAAGAAGAATGAAAGAAATCGAACATGCCTTACAATGCCATTCTGAAAACTACCTAACAAATCCTTTCTATCCTTTTTCATTGCCTGAGCCACAATACAACCTTTGAAAAGTCCTATTTGATCCTAGTGAACATGGTTTTGATATGAAAACGATGGGAGGGGGATTAAAACATGGTAATGAGTAATTTTTCTTGATTATTGGCATCCTATCCATGAGACTCTGTTCTTTCGTGTCATGCGTCTTTTTCGAGTCATATGTGAGCATTTATCGTTTTGAAAATATATTTCTTTCACTCACATATTTTAGAAAAATTACACCTGTTTCTGAGTGTTTCATTTGAGAGTGTAATTCATTGTGAGATTCGTAGTCGAGACATAGTTAAATGGTTATCCGAGTTATATTCCATGTTCATGACATGCGCGTGTTTATTTGACTACCATATCACACACGTGCAATTTTATGAGAAACTCTATTGATTTATACGATGCATGTGCTTGAGATTATTTTTCATGATGTAGGTAGACGTTTGATTCCGTTTCTTCTTGTTCGTTATCCTATTTCAAATCTTTGTTGTATAATAAGGAGTATTGAATATTATGTTTTTCATTTTTAATAAAACTTTTTAAGTTTACAAGTTAATAAATATGGTTGTGGGTAACTTGTTGACGAGAACCCTCACGAGACTTCACTCGTCCGACTAGGGACACCTAGGGGTTTAAAAGGCTTGTTGCATATGCTAAATGCAATCGTGATCCATACGAAAATGGAATAGGTTTTTATTAGTAGTTTTTATTTTAGTTTTGCTCGAGGACTAGCAAAATGTAGGTTTGGGGGTGTGATCGGGAGAGAACTAATCCTAATTATATGCCTTAACGAGCATTTGTTAGTACCTTTTTATCCTGTTTTTGTATATTTTTACTTCGTTTTCTATTTTCTGACAGGTTTTGGAAGAAATCAACTAAACCAGGTTAAACAGGGTAAAAAGTCAGAAAGAAAGAAGCTGAAAAAGCCAAGTCGCGCGCGCGACCCGCGCCCGCGAAATCCAGAAATCGCTCGCGCGATCCGCTCGCGCGAGAACCCCATAATCGCTCGCGCGATCCGCGCGCGCGAAGGTCCAATTGTCGCGCTCGCGCGACCCGCTCGCGCGATATGTCAAAAAATCAAAGTTGCGTATTTCAGTATACTGAAGACTCCTGTGCAAACGAAACTGCTGAACGACGTCCAGACTGTAAATTACATGCGTTTCAGTTCGTTTCGGGTTGGGAAGCCTTCCAAAGCTTGTGTAAACTCTATATATACTTAGTTTTAATAGTTTTTAGGGGTTGGCAACTATTATACACATTCTACACATACTTCCAGCCTTGAAGAGGGAGAAGCAAGGAGAAGAAGAAGAAGACCAAGGATTTCCATGGCCTCCTCCATCAACTACTTGCCGATCTCTACTCCTATGGCAGCTTAGATCATCGATCTAGGGTTTCAATGAAGCCCTAGATGAGTAATAGGGTTTTATTTATGCTTTTATTTTAGTTTTATTGTGTATGGATGACAGTCACATGTTTAGAGGATTTTTATAAATAAATCGTACTACTATTGATTAAATCATTGCTTTTAGAATTTATTCTTGTCTTAGATCTATTTTGACTGTGATGTGCTCAACGATCTATTCTTGCTGTGCTTGTTTAGATTGTTTACATGTGATGGTGCTTTATTGATTCGTGCTATCAAGTATCCGAATAGTCCATGCCTAGGTTAGACGGATTAGATCACAACCCTAGTTTAGTGTGAGATAATTCGTGCTACCCGCAGATGGATTATGTTGGTGCTTGAACCATGATTATCTTCTTGTCGGAGGAATTGGGCTTGTAGCTACAATTTCCCATATTCATCCAACGTAATAGGCTAAAGTAATTCATAAATATTCCTATTATGAAACTAGTGGTGGATTTGTAATCCTAGGTTCCCTTAAACATTCATTAAAAACACTTTTAACTGCTTTCATAGTTTAGATCTATTTTTATGTTCTTAGTTTAATTCAAAATAAAAATCAAATCCGTTTTTCCTAATTAGTTAGACTTAGGTTTTAAAATTAAGTTGCTGTAGTAATCAATCTCTGTGGGTTCGACCTGTACTTCCACACTGCAAATCCTTTGAAAAGTAAAGAATACTTTTATATCTTGATATTGACAACATCAACCACCATCACCGGTACTCGAGGTACCCATTCCACAGCCACAGGAACAGCCCGAGGAGCCAGAGTCACCAGAGGCCGAGCCGATAGTAGATGTTGACCCAGACGAGGATCTCGCAGAGGACACTGAGCCCGTCGAAGATAACGAGGAGCTAGAGGAGGATCTGGAGGAGGACCGAGAGCTAGTTGATGAGGATATTATAGCTGGAGAGGATGACATAGGAATAGTAGGAGACGAGGGTATAGAAGATGTTGCAGTTGAACCTAAGGATGTAGTCGTACCAGAGATACCTGTTATGCTCGAGTTACCAGTAGGGCCTATACTACATATGGTAGCCATTGCTAATATGACAGCCGAGTGGGTAGCAGGGATGGTTGCACAACCAGATGGACTTCTGATAGGAGAGGCTATGGCTATAGTTGGGGATTTTGTCGAGATGATCGCCGACATTGCTAAGCCAGCATTAGGTGTTGAGGATATGGATGTTGATGACATGATTGTCAAGGACTGGGATATTGGGGTGGTAGTAGGAGGAGCAGCTGCACCAGCCGAGAACGATTCACCGGTAGAGATGGACATTGCACTTGAGGATGAGGCCCCACCAACAGGATCGGATGTTGATGCCTTTTGAGTCAAGATCTAGAGAAGTTTAGATTTTGTTAATTCTATCAGGACATGTTGTCCACATGATTTTTGGGAGTTTGAGAGATAGCTATTAGACAATAGCTTTTATTGTATAGATAGATGCCACTAGTAGTAATATTATGTATAGTTAACCTTAGTACTGTTTTAGCATATGTCCCATGTGGTACACAGTTTGACTAATGTGTACTATGCAGTACATCTTTTGATATATATATATACGAGCAGTACTTGTAATATTGAATGTATGTTGGAGTGATTTATGCTATTAGTAGAACTGTTAGTTCTTGTTGCTGTTTATCACTCTATATTAATTTCACTTCTCTGAGAAGACGTTCAGCTAATCGATAGGTTTCTTATAGGTACACTTCACTAGAACACTATGGTAGGACCCCTAAGAAATCACTAGCACGATGGGAGCACCTATTCCAGAGGGAATGGACCCATCCGGAGTTTTTGAAGCTTTTATGCAAAGGATGGAACATGTAGGCGACACCTACAACCATGCTATCAATCAACGACCTGTCCAACCCCTAGTTGTACCGTTTCAGCAAAGGCAATCCGGAGACAAATTATTGCTACATTTTCGTGGACTCCGTCCTGAGAAGTTTGATGGATTAACAGAATTATGGAAAGCTGAGTAGTGGATAAGAGAGATGGACTTGATCTTTGAAGCATTAGAGTGCAGTGAATAAGAAAAACATCATCTTGCTATGTTCTAGCTCACCTATGCTATCGCCGATTGGTGGGAGGCTGAGCAAGCCACTATAGGGACGAATGTTGCAAGAACGATGCCTTGGGAAACGTTCAAGAAAAGATTTCTGGAGAAGTACTTTCCAAAAGATGAAAAGGATCAACAGGAAAAGAACTTCATCAGCCTAGTCCAAGGAGGATGGATGGTACGGGGAATTCACCACGCAGTTTGAGCGATTGTCGAGGTTCACTCCCCACATGATCGATACACTGCTAAAAAAGGTAAAGAGATTTTACCAGGGATTGAACCCCCATCTTTTCCATATGATGATTGGTCACCTAAACTAGAGTTTCGAAGGACTGGTCAGACTTTCTATAAGTCTGGAGAAGGTTGCGTATCCAGTATAGCGACCGTAAATGAATCGACCCCCGCCATCGAGGAGCTTCCAATAGAGGAATTTTCACAACCCATCGCTGAGGAATACCCAAGGGTGGAGACCTCAAGGAAATTTTCAAACCAACAAAAGAAGTTGGGAAGGAACCAAGAAGCCCCAAAAGAGTTATCTTTAACCCTTGTCATATAAACAGTGAGGACCGCAACCTCAGGCACTGCTTATAGCTCTGCCACCAAATGACGGAGGATGTTTTAACTGTGGAAAGCTGGGACATATTTCCAGAAACTGCACCGCTCCCAGAATGAATCATAGGCCGGATATTGTCTATCGTAACTACAACAAGTCAGGGCACTTGAGCAGGGATTGTCGTGCACCATGAGGAAGACACTATGGGACCCCAGTTCAAGGAATCCAAGGACCCCCAGATTAGACTCGGGTAAATGCAATAATCCCAGGGGAAGCAGGCTTTAGCGTTGATGAATAGTAGCATTTGGAAGGTAAGATTATGCTCTTTCATAGTCAAGTTAAAGCTTTACTTGATACTGGTGCCACACGTTCATTTATAGTTGTTAAGATTGTACGTCAGTAAGGTTTAGAACCCCAAACACTTGAGTCAAAACTTAATATTGTGTTACTATTGGGAGTGACTGTTAAGTTAGGTAAAGTGTGCAAGGACTGTCCACTAACTCTAGAATATCAGAATCTTCCAGCAGATTTGGTAGTTCTATCAATGTCCGAGTTCGACATTATCCTAGGGATGGATTGGCTTACCAAGTACGGTTCCAAAAGCTCAATCAAAGTGGTCGGTCGGTTGTTGTGGAATGACGTGGTTACCTTGGTGTGTTGTACTCCCGAACAAAAAGCCATAATCGCGATCGTCTCATTTAGATTGTGGATTTACAGCCTTTGCTGGTTGAAATGATCGACGTGATCTTTTAAGGACTCCCCCTTGCATTGCCTAACAGTCAGCAACTGGGTGTCCGACTGTGATCGATCGAGTATTCCCACGAACTAGCCGATGAAGAGCTTACTGAGTGTCTTAAAGTCGTCAACTGTTCGGGGCTTGAGGGAGTGGAAACACTGCACGGCTGGCCCTTTCAGGGTGCTGGAAAAGGCTAGGCACAACAGCTCGTCGACGCCGGTTACCAGAGCCATCTGAGCTTTGTAAGACCGATCGACTGGGCTTCCCGAACCATCATAGGAATTAAGATGTGGTTGCTTAAACTTCCTCGAGATGGGGAAGTCGGTGATCCGGGCAGTGTAAGGCAACTCGGTTTCAGTATTGGTGTGATCACGACTGGCCTTGTGGCTCAGCTTCTCAATTTGCTTTTATAGATCCACGATCTGGTCTTTGACGTCTTTCTGATCGGTCTTGCGCTCCATGTCTGATCGGTACTTTAGATCGGATGATGAGGCTTCTTCCTCGAAGTACGTTATCCTTGGAAAATGGGCCTGACTTTGGCTCTGGGTAATCGTGTACCTAAGATCCCTACGGCTCCTGACCGTGGTATCTTCGGTCGATTCCCGGGCCTTTCGTCCTTGCCCATCCCCTCTGGCAGCGCGTCTGCTATTGATGATCTCTCGGGAGTCCCCTGTCCGGCGCGGGGTTGCCTCAGGAGCGTTGCCGGGTCCGCTCTGGAGCCTGGCTGCGCTCGTCGTTCTCGAGCCATCCCAAAGCCGGTAAGGACAAGGGCTCGGTGTGGGCACGCCTTCGGGGCCTGATCGGCTCCCGATCGCGCGCACTCTTCTCAGGTTGATCCTCAATTGGTAGGAGCTTCTCCTGTTAGGCTAACAGTACTTTGATTTGTTGTCGTGTTCGCTGCTGGCCCACCAAGAGTTGCATAAGGGCTGCGGTAATCTGTTCAGGGGTCATGGAGGTAACCGGTTGCCCGGACTGCGACTCCGCATGACCCGTCGGAGCAGTCACCTTCTTACCTTTCTTTAGTGACATGGTTATCAGCTAAAGATTTGTTTTTACGAGAAATATGTCGTTTTCCATAGACGACGCCAAGTTGATGATGCCAAAAATTGGGTGAGATATAAATGAATAGTTTGTTGAGGAGAGAATAAGACACAAGAGGTTTGTATGTGGTTCCGCTCCGTTAATGAGGAGACCTACGTCCATGGGTGTGCCGAAGCACGTTCACTAAGAAATCACCGGTGGCGTTTGGTGTGCCGACAGACACGGCGGCACTATCAAAAATCGACCGGGTATATGCGTATATGTGATGTGTATATTGCAATTCTAAGCGGTAAGAATGTGATCCCCTTTTAATGGAGGTAGGTGGTCCCTTTTATAAGTGTAAGAGACCACCCATACAAGGTAAGTTCTTAGATTAGGAAATACATTCTAATCACAATTGATTTACACAAACTATGGGAGTTTCCTAAGTGGTTTAGGAAACCACTTGCACTTTCCATTAGTCTTCTAATCGAATTAGGAGACTGCTTAGGAACCTGTACAGATAGCTTATGGGGCCAGACAAGGAACGTATCTCACTAGGGGACAAGGCTGTCTCGTCAGCCCGAGCTGTGGGCCCAGACCGGGCAGTATTGACCGAGCAGCCCGGGATAGCTGAATGCAGGGCGCCCTTTCCGGATGACCTGGCATCCCCTTACTGAGGTGGCAACTTCAGCTTGGATATGATATTTTTGTACGTATCACTTAAGGATTACAAAAAATCATCTCATAAGTCACACATAATTTAATGTATAAATGATATCCATATATAAAATGTCAGATGTCACATACATAAAGACATGGTTTGAGGGCATAATACCAACTAAGAGCTCTGATACCATGATAGAATTAGGGAAAACTAATGCTATTATTAACAATGAAAATGCAACAATATACATATAGAGTTATACATATAGGAGTTGCAGTCAACTCATAAGAGTAAAGAGAGGAGATAATTTGGCCTAGGAATAAAGAGAGGAGTTACAGTCAACAAAATTTCATAGATTATCTCTATTAATATGTAGGTATGTATAAAAATGCACATGCATATTCCATTGAATCGTTGATAGAAATAAAATAGAAGTGGATCACAAAAGCTGAATCAGCTTACAAATAAATGCCAACAACCTATTTGGGAAAGCAAATAACTTGTATTTGTTATAAAACTAATAATAAACATGCATGCAAATAAGCAATTAATGACACCAATATTTTCAGGTGGTTCGGCAATTTGCCTACGTCCACTGCGGAGGGGGATCACCTTTGATTATTGATTGAACCTTTACAACCCAAGCACTAATTTCTCAAATACACAAGTGATATTTGTAACTCTCTTTTCTCTCTTTCTTTCCTTCTTCTTTCTCTCTATGGATCTCTAAGTCTTCTCCCTATCATTCTTCATTGAGTTGATGCTCAATTTATAGATACATGACTTAGTGGCCATTAACCCCATTACAATCACCAAGCATTAAATGACTTAGTGGCCATTCACCACATTACAATCACCAAGCATTAAATGACTTAGTGGCCATTCACCCCATTACAATCACCAAGCATTAAATGACTTAGTGGCCATTCACTTATTTTACAACACTCCCCCTTGAATGTCCATCTAAGAATAATACCATTACCCATCAATTACTCCCCCTCATTGTAATATGAGAAAATTCACAAGGAAACTTCTTTGAGTTTGCGCATTCCAATGTTGTGTACTAGCTTCTTGAATGTTGCAGTTGGTAGTGCTTTTGTGAATAAATCTGCGAGATTATCAATAGAACGTATTTGTTGAACATTGATTTCACCTTTCTTTTGGAGTTCATGTGTATAGAAGAATTTTGGTGAGATGTGCTTGGTTCTGTCTCCTTTGATGAATCCCCCTCTGATTTGTGCAATGCATGCAGCATTATCTTCATATAACGTTGTCGGTTTATCTTTGATCGAAGATAAGGCACAAGATTCCTGAATATGCTGGATCATTGATCTCAACCAAATGCATTCACGACTGGTTTCATGTAGTGCAAGAATTTCAGAATGATTTGAAGAAGTGGCAGTCAATGTTTGCTTTACAGATCTCCATGAGATTGCAGTATCTCCACAAGTAAATACATAACCAGTTTGAGATCGACCTTTGTGCGGATCAGAAAGGTATCCAGCATCAGCATATCCAATTAATGGTGACTTGGATCCTTTAAGATAAAATAACCCAAGATCAATTGTGCCAGAGAGATAGCGAAATATGTGCTTAATACCATTCCAATGCCTTTGAGTTGGGGCTGAGCTAAATCTTGCTAGCAGGTTAACAGCAAATGCAATATCTGGTCTTGTACAGTTTGCAAGATACATAAGAGCACCAATTGCGCTCAAATATGGTACTTCAGGACCGAGAAGTTCCTCATCTTCATCACAAGGACGATAGGGATCCTTCTTTACATCAAGGGATCGGACTACCATTGGAGTACTCAATGGATGAGCCTTATCCATGTAGAAACGTTTCAAAACTTTCTCCGTATATGAGGATTGATGTAAGAGAATTCCTTCAGGGAAATGCTCGAGTTGCAACCCAAGACAAAATTTTGTCTTTCCGAGATCTTTCATCTCAAATTCCCTTTTCAAATAATCAGCAGTTATTGTGAGCTCTTTGGGAGTGCCAACAAGATTAAGATCATCAACATATACTGCAATGATTGCAAAATCGGAGTCTGATCTCTTAATGAAAACGCATGGACATATAGCATTATTTATATATCCTTCTTTCAATAGATATTCGTTCAAGCGATTGTACCACATGCGTCCGGATTGCTTTAATCCATATAGAGATCTTTGCAATTTAATAGAGTACATATCTCGTGGTTTTGACTTACATGCTTCGGGCATGTTGAATCCTTTAGGGATTTTCATATGTATATCACTATCTAGTGATCCATATAAATATGCTGTAACCACATCCATTAAGCGCATATCAAGTCCTTCAGACATTGATAGGCTTATCAAAAATCGAAACGTAATTGCATCCATTACCGGGGAATATGTTTCATCGTAATCGATGCCAGGTCTCTGTGAGAAACCTTGTGCTACAAGTCGAGCCTTGTATCGCACAATCTCATTTTGCTCATTACGTTTCCGTACAAATACCCATTTGTACCCAACGGGACTTACATCTTCAGGTGTAGGGACTACAGGCCCAAACACTTCCCGTTTTTCTAATGAGTTTAACTCAGTTTGTATGGCTTCTTCCCACTTTGGCCAATCAATTCTATGTCGACATTCTTCCACATTTTGTGGTTCAGGATCCTCATCACTTTGGGTGATGTCTAGTGCTACCGTAAAGGCAAATATGTGATCAATGACCGTACCATTACGATCCCACATATTTCCAGTGGACATATAGTTTATCGAGATCTCTTTATTCTCAAATACTTGTGCCTCTTCATGGGCTACTTGTTCCTCTCCAGGGGAACCCTGTTGACCAACGTTGGATTTATCAAGTATTTCTATAGCGCTCTTTGAGATCTCTGTATGAGTTTCCACTTTGTTAATATGTCCTTTTATTTTCCTCTTCCGAGGAACCTTATCCTTTGCACCACTAGGTCTACCACGTTTCAATCGTGCCGTAGACTCATCTACCGCTGCACTACCAGATTGTCCTCCTGGGACTTCAATTCTTGCTGGAGTGTTTACAGCTGGTATATGTGATCTTATCACTTTCTTTGTATCAGTGAATGCATCAGGTATTTGATTTGCAACTTCTTGCAAATGGATGATCCTTTGAACCTCAAGTTCACATTGATTAGTACGAGGATCAAGATGAGACATTGTTGATGTATGCCAGGAAATTACATTCTGAGTTTTGGGCTCCAGCTTTTCTCCCCCTAATGATGGGAATATTGTCTCATCAAAGTGGCAGTCTGCAAGCCTTGCCTTAAAAAGATCTCCTGTCAAGGGTTCAAGATATCTTATAATGGATGGAGAATCAAAACCAACATAAATCCCAAGGCGTCGCTGAGGACCCATTTTTGTTCGTTGGGGGGGTGCAATGGGAACTTGCACAGCACAACCAAATATCCTTAAATGTGAAACATTGGGTGGTTGCCCAAAAACAAGTTGTAAAGGAGAGTATTCATGATAAGCAGTGGGTCTAATTCGGATCAATGATGCAGCATGTAATATGGCATGTCCCCAAGCAGAAATAGGCAGTTTTGTTCTCATAAGTAAAGGTCTAGCAATCAACTTGAGACGTTTGATGAAAGACTCAGCTAACCCATTCTGTGTATGTACATGAGCGACAGGATGTTCAACATTAATGCCAATAGACATACAATAGTCATCAAATGCCCTAGATGTGAATTCACCAGCATTATCAAGACGTATAGCCTTGATAGGGTAATCAGGAAATTGTGCCCTTAATCGAATGATTTGGGCAAGAAGTTTAGCAAAAGCGGTGTTACGAGATGACAGTAAACAAACATGTGACCATTTAGTAGAAGCATCAATTAAGACCATGAAGTATGAAAATGGTCCGGATGATGGATGGATAGGTCCACATATATCTCCTTGGATGCGTTTCAAAAAGGCTAGGGATTCAAAGTTTACTTTTGTAGGAGATGGTCTTACAATCAATTTTCCTTGTGAACAAGCAGCACAAGGATTCTCACTAGGTAAAAGAATTTTCTGGTTCTTTAAAGGATGCCCATGTGAGGTTTCTATGATCCTACGCATCATAATAGCTCCAGGGTGACCAAGACGGTCATGCCAAAGTCCAAAAATCTTTGGGTCAGAAAACCTTTTGTTTATCACCACATGTGATTCAATAGACCTTATCGTTGTTTGATACAACCCGGATGAGTGAGCATGGAGTTTTTCCAAAATATGTTTTTTGTTTGAAACAACTTTGGTGATGCAAATGTATTCAGAATCACCTTCATTAACTGTTTCAACATGGTATCCATTACGGCGGATATCTTTAAAACTGAGCAAATTTCTTCGAGATTTGCTAGAGTATAAAGCATTTTCTAAATGAATTGTTGTTCCTTTTGACAAAGTAATGCTCGCTCGTCCAGAGCCTTCAATGAGACTTGATGTACCAGATATAGTGTTCACATTAGCTCTTGCTAATTTTAAGTCTAAGAAATATCTCGGTTCTCGGAGAATTGTGTGTGTAGTTGCGCTATCAACCAGACATATGTCTTCTCGTTTCATCGTGTAATCTATCAATTAACAAAAGTCATATATTATTGTAGACAAAAGATGTTTATACATTATTTAGGAAATTACAAGCATAGTACGAGATAAAGACTGAGACATAGTACAGATGTTCTAAACATATTTATTGTTGTTAGAGGGATCAGGGTATGCATCAGAGTCGATCAAGAAGTCAGCCACATCAAGATGAGTGAAATCTAATGGGTCATTGTGGTCGGCAAAATGTGTCTCTATCTCCTTTCCTTTTCCTTTTATAGAGGCCTGATAGAGATCCACAAAATATTGTGGCGTATCACAATTACGTGCCCAATGCCCTTTCATGCCACATTTGTGACAGTTATCTTCATTTTTCTTCACAGCCTTTTGTACACCCTTGCCTTTGTCATTTTTATTCCATTTTGGGTAAAAAGGTGTATTATTTTTGCTATATGGATGATAACCACCATGATTCCCATAATTATTCCTTCCTTGGCCACGTCCATGGTTACCACGATTATAACCATGACCACGACCATGACCACGACCACGACCATGACCACGACCACGACTCTGATCATTCCTACGACCATATCCATGTCCTCCCCCCTTTTCATACCCTTGTCTATTGCGGGGAGGCACATTCTCTTCAAGGAATGTGGTGCCATTTGCTTCAGGTAATGGTGCCGAGCCAGTGGGACGAAGGTGATGATTTTTCATCAGAATTTCATCATTTTGCTCTTCCACAAGAAGGCATGAAATTAACTCGGAGTATTTCGTGAATTTTGCCGCTCGGTATTGCTTCTGCAAGAGTGTACACGAGGGATGAAATGTTGATACTATTTTTTCAATCATTTCAGAATCAGTGACACCTTCTCCACAAAATGACATTTGAGAAGTAATTTTATGTAAAGCCGAATTATATTCTGCAACTGTTTTAAAATCTTGAAATCGTAGTTGGATCCAGTTATATTTAGCTTTTGGTAAAATGATCATTTTCATATGCTCAAATCTTTCCTTTAAATTTTTCCAAAGAACGAAGGGGTTCTTGACTGTAAGATATTCTATTTGTAAATCTTCATGGATATGGCTATGAAGGAAAGCCAGTGCCTTGGCCTGTTTTTCCTCTAATTGATTTTTGCCTGATTGATCCAGCTCTGATGCATCAGTCTCTTCAACAACAATCTTCCAAACATTCTTTGCCTTTAGTTGGGTTTCAGCTAGATTGACCCACAATAGGTAATTCTTCCCCGTAATGTCCAAGGCCGCAATATCAAGCTTAGTAAGGTTTGACATTTTCAGAATACTACATGTAAGACGAGATTTTAGAATTTATCAAAAGAAATAGATATATAGATAAACATGTTAATATCAAGTAAAGAAATGAATACTGTTAGATAAAGATAAAATTTCCTCTTTGGTAGGACTATTATTTATCTTCTACAAGAGATAGGATTATTATTTATCTTCTACAAGAGATAGTCCACCACTCTTTTATCAGGTATTCTACCATTTTCAAGAGATAAGTATAACTATATTTTTTTTTTCTCTACAACTTCTTCAAGAGTTGTTTTTAATTTATTCACTACTTTCTTCAAGAAGCTGATTTATTGTCTTTACAAGAACTATTCACTTTCATTAATGATGAATACAAATTATAATTTCTTCAAGGGTGTATAATTATTGTAATAAATTCCTCTCATCAGGAGGAGTTTAAATTATAACCTCTTCAAGGGTGTATTATTATAATAAATTCCTCTCATCAGGAGGAGTTTGAATTATAACCTCTTCAAGGGTGTATAATTATTATAATAAATTCCTCTCATCAGGAGGAGTTTGAATTATAACCTCTTCAAGGGTGTATAATTATTATAATAAATTCCTCTCATCAGGAGGAGTTTAAATTATAACATCTTCAAGGGTTGTTTAATAAATTCCTCTCAATAGAAGGAGTTTGAATTATCACCTCTTCAAGGGTGCACATATATATTTATATAAATATATATATATATATAAAGAAAACTAAACAGATATATATTATCTATATTAATATCTATACCATTTGATATGAGGAGCCCAGTTGGTATAGGCTCGTGCTGATAACGTGTTATAAAACTAATAATAAACATGCATGCAAATAAGCAATTAATGACACCAATATTTTCAGGTGGTTCGGCAATTTGCCTACGTCCACTGCGGAGGGGGATCACCTTTGATTATTGATTGAACCTTTACAACCCAAGCACTAATTTCTCAAATACACAAGTGATATTTGTAACTCTCTTTTCTCTCTTTCTTTCCTTCTTCTTTCTCTCTATGGATCTCTAAGTCTTCTCCCTATCATTCTTCATTGAGTTGATGCTCAATTTATAGATACATGACTTAGTGGCCATTAACCCCATTACAATCACCAAGCATTAAATGACTTAGTGGCCATTCACCCCATTACAATCACCAAGCATTAAATGACTTAGTGGCCATTCACCCCATTACAATCACCAAGCATTAAATGACTTAGTGGCCATTCACTTATTTTACAACAGTATTGTATCGTTCAATGAACTAGTTCTATAAAGTTAAAGTGTGTGGTGAGTGTCTATTTCTTTTGTATGAGTCCATGCTAATCTAATAAATCTCTTAAAACCAGTTCTTTATCAAACCAATATAACCTTGGTTTTGAAAAGAACCAGATAAAAAGTGAGACTAGGTTCTTTTGAGAACCAAGGTTATATTGGTTTATAACCTTGGTTCTCAAAAGAACCAGTGTTAAGAGAGCAATTAGTCTGGGCAAAGCCTCTTATGTAAGAAATTGGTATTCACCCAATAGTTGGATTTATAGAACTTGTTCAGTAATGAACCAAAGAGCCAATTCTTGGCTTTCGCAAACAGCCTCTCGAATTAGACTGAATCATGGTACCTCCATGGAACCACGATCCGAATCTTGTGATCCTGAACGTGGTTCCTAGGAGAATTGGTTCCAAAAATTTCACGAAACAAGCATGAATATGGTTATTTTCATTTGAGGTTTCATTGAAGTAATGGATAAATAACTATTTTTATTCAAGAGCTTCCCAATATATTTACATTTGAGACTTAATTTAATATTCTTTTTTTTTATTATTATTTTTCGTGTTTGAAATTTGAGTATGTGATGTCAAAGAATGATTTAGTACTACATATCTATATATAACTATTTACACAAGTGCTAGTCGAATCAAAAGTTCGAACCCAAGCTTGCGAACTGTGACTCAAAAAAATGAACCAACGAAGACTACCCCGTACAGATCTGGTGCTTGGGTGGGCTCTTTGTGCAGTCGTGGTGCTCTTGCGGTGATCCTTGTCGGTGGTTGTTGGTTGGCAGCTTCTCCTCAGTCCCAGCTTTTAACAGTACCATAGTCCGAGATATATTTGAAATAGGGGATGTAGTGCGGCTTCAGATGTTTTTTTTTTTTTTTTTTTTTTTTTGTGTTTTTGTGTTGTGTTTGTTTCTTCTTTTTTTTTTTGTTGCTTTTTTTTTCTTTTGTTTGTTGTTCGTTTGTTTCATGTACTTTTTTTTTTTTTTTTTTTTTTCTGATGCATGTTCTGGTTGTAATTGTGATCCGAAATGAAATGCTGCTTGTGATCCAATAAAAAAAACTACCCCATATCGCAAACAGAACTAAGTTTTGTACCACGCACGAAACCCATATCAGATATGTTCTAAATAACATTGGACTAAACCATGTTTATATTCAATTTTAAACACTTCCAAACAGCCTCAAAGTTTTAGATTCCGACTGGTCAATGTCCGTCCAACAGTCCACCAAAAATACAACCAAGCAAAGCCAATATATTTAAGGGGTAGTGCTTGTTGGCCTTTTCTATTTTAATTAACTTCTTCCGAAAATATATATATATATATATACATATATATTTGCACTCATGGGAGTGTTGCTAAATGCAAAACTTTCATGGTGGGTCCCTTGAAAGGGGCTGAATTATTATTTTCATCTCTAAAACTATTGTATCTTATGGGTTGGTGTCTCTTCAAATTCAGAATGACTTTACTTATATTCCACAGATGTTAAATTTCAAACTTTTAAGTTAGAGTAATATTTGGGGTACTAATAATTTTTTTTAACCTTTATTAATATACTTTATCTTTCTTCTAGTGGTATTATGGGGTCTCTCTTAGTTGTATTGTAGGGTCCATGAGACCCCACAGTACCACTAGAAGAGAGATAGAGTGTGTTATGTAAAAGTTATTTGTGCCACTAGCAAGACCCGGTTAGGTTAATGCTACACAAAATAAAAAACAAAGTTTTCTATATATCAACAAATAACACCCAAACTGTCTCTGTCAAAAAATATAGGTTTGGTAGTGTGTAATGGGACCATTGACATTGAAATCATCTAGAACTGAAGAACAATCCTCTCCAACTCCAAGCCTCCAATTTCATGTTATCAAGGCAACCAAAAAATAGAAGGTTGTTTCTGTTTTATTGATTTATTTATTCTTTCCAATTTGATCCATCAAATTAATCTTTAAAATTTTGATTATTTGAAAATGTTAATACAATTACTCTATCCTACGAAGCACGTCTGGACTATTCGACAAGGTCACCGCACTGGGTGTGTTGGAGATTCTTCTAATTAATTCTTACATTATTTTCTTACTATATTCTTTGCATTGCATTGCTTAGTAGACTATTAGTTTATGGTTGCTGACTTGGTTATGTAGCATTTATGCTTGTTGCTTGTTAATTATTATTCATATCTAAACTACAAAGAAAGAAAAAGGTATTAAAAAACAAGACAATGCATTTATAGAATAATTTATCTATATTATTAGGAGTATATGAAAAAATATTTTTAATATTCTATAAAAGTACTCCTACAGCATCCGTACTCTTATTTTTTGAAAAAATTATGAATCTCCCGTACCCGCATCCTCACACTCGAATTCCCGCACCAGTACCAGCGCTTCCTACACTATCATTATATTTTTTGCGGCCATTTTATTCAGTTTGTCAAATAACTCCCTCATTTTAGAGAAATTATTCTTTCAATTAATGTGACCATCGCACCCACGTGTTGTTTTGGCTTTTTTTTTTTTTTTTTTTGTTATGCTTTTTTTTAGTCCCATAATAATAGAGATTAATAAGTAAAATGGTATCTGTGGTCCTCCCCCATGTAATAAAAAAATGGTACTTACGGTGGAAGATGATTGGAGCACTGTATGTGGCTTTCTTTCTTCTTCCTTTTTTTGTTAAATTATATTTTAGTATCCTGTAGTTTGAGCGCAGTTTTACTTTGGACCATCTAGTTTCAATTTTAACACTTTCAACTCTGTAATTTTGAATTGATTTTAGTATAGGCCCTGACTCTAACTCTATTAATGCAACTTGATGAAAAACTCATATTTTGGTACCTTATAGTTTAGGTGAAGTTTCACTTTAGGCCCTAGAGTTTAGGCAAGGCTTCACTTTTGGGCCTAGAGTTTTGGAGAAATTTCACTTTGGGCCGTGGAATTTTCAAGGCACATGAGTACGACGTTAAGTTGCACTAACGGAGTTAGAGACAGGGCTTACACTGAAACCAATTCAAAACTAGAGAGACTAAAGTGTTGCAATTGAAACTAGAGGTCTAAAGTGAAACTCCATACAAACTACAGGATACCAAAGTATAATTTAGCCTTTTTTTTTTTTTTTGGTAAACACCTTATGTGACTTTCAAGAGCTAATTTGCCCTAAAGACACTTTTGTACCATGTAGTTTGGGCAAAGTTTCACTTTGGTCCCTCGACTTTCAAGTGCATTACTTTGGCCATGTAATTTTGATTTTGTTGCAATGTTGGCCCTAGCCCTAACAGCGTCAAAGAAGATAACAAAAATCACCCACTTTGGCGCCAAAAATAGGATAATTTTATGTTTTCTTCCAAAAGCACGGCACCTTTCCAAATTCTCATTTTTGCCCCAAACCTAAATCCAAATCTTGCAAAAAAAATGAGTTTGACCACCAAGTTCCAAATCCAAATCTGATTATAATTTTGGGTAAATTACAAATGAGTTTAGCCCTTCATTTGTTTGTAACTTTTGCAATCTTTAATTAATTAAAAGAACAACAAATATACGCTCATAAGTCTGGGGAAAAGAAAGACAGTACTAAACCTCATGAAAATTCCCAAACTGAAGTCCCAAACTCTGTCTAGTTTGGGTCGAAATCCACAAAGAGGCTCTGATTGTTCACCACAAAGAGCCATTTTATTCAGTTTGTCAAATAACTCCCTCATTTTAGGCAAATTATTTCATGTGACCCATGTAATTTCCACTTTTATTTGATTATTTTGTGAATCCAATAATAATAGAGATTTCATAGAAACCGCTAGGGGCAACGGTATGAAGAATTATTTTTCCTCACTTTGTAATCATTGTTTAATAAGTAAACTGGTATTCGTGGTCCACCTCCCCCATGTAATAAAAAAATGGATTAACTAGTATTAAATCATATTTAGTGTATCTTTGTTATAATAGATCCAACACAATAAACTTTTTTTAGATAGGTCCACAAAAATATTTCAGACCATTCTACCCCTAGCTTAATATAGGATTTTTAAAATTCAAATGCACATTTATTTGATTCCTAATATATATACATCTATATATGTATATGTAATTAAAAAAGCCTATATATATACAAGATCTCTTCTCAAAACCTTCCTCTCTCTCTCTCTCTCTCTCTCTCTCTCTCTCACTCACACACACACATTCGGCCAGTTGCTGTTTCAAGGATTGTTTCCGACGATCAAGCACCGACGAACGTGAGTGCTTCGTTGGTGTAGAAAGAAGCTTCGTGGCGTACATGAGCAATGGATGACGGATATATTGGACTATTTATCGTTGTCGCCATCTTCGCCGTTGAGTCCGAGATTCAGAGCGATGCATCCCGATCTGCTAGTGGCGTGTTAGGCTATAATGGAGTCGTCGCTGATCTGTTCTGCAAATTCTCTATTTTCTGTTGGTCCTCTAATTTTCTGCAGATGTAGTGTAAAATTATACACTAATACTAGTTCTTATACTCTTACATTAGTCTCTCTCCCTCTTTTTTTTTTTTTTTTTTTAATATTGGATTTGACTGATTTTTAGTGTAAAAATATATTGATTTTACATTTGTTCACAGATTTTCAGTGTAAAAATTGTAGCTATCAAAATTTGACTCTTGTGTTGTTTTTCAATGTAAAAACTATAGCTAGTAAGATTTGACTCTTATATTATTTTTCACTGATTTGTTTTTTTTTTTTTTTTTTTATAGCAATGCATTGGAAAAATATACTATAGTGAAATTCTCCTCTTATAGTCATTCATAATGCAGTGTTAAAATTATAATGACAATCATTAAGTACTCTTTTATATACTATATATATGTATAAAGTTATGAAATGCAGTGAAAATTTTACACTGATAATGTAGTGTAAAATTATACACTGATTTCCAAAATTACATTGAACGAAAAAATTAGCAATGGATAATCTAACAAATATTTGACGTGGCACTAAAGATATGGAAATCATTAAAGATGTGGATGACAGCTTATCAAAACAAAAAGAGTCCACTACAAATTAAATCTCCATTCAAATGTGTATACCTACAATCATGGTAATTATAGTTTGTTCCAAAAATAACTCCACAATTAATGGGATAAGAATAACTCCATATATAACCACCTATATTCATATATATAGATATATATATATATGTAACTATTAATTGTGGATTGTCAATCCCTTAATTATAGGGATAACTTTGACTATATGCTGGATTATATATATATATATATATGTCATCCTATATATATATGTGTATAAAGGTTAAAAATGTCATAAAAATAACCAAATTTGGGGGAATTTAAAAGGAATTGAGGATTTTGCATTGATTTGGACCTATTAGTAACATGATAATAAGAGTGGACCTAATCAAAAAAAGTTTAGTAGATAGGGATTTTCGGGGAAATTTCTATAAAAAAAGGAAGGGAGGGGGGGGGGGGGGGGAAGAGAGGAATTACTGAAAAGAATAATTATGAAACACTTGTTCAGTTTAAATATAATTTAAAAGTATACTTAATAAAAAGGACAAAAAGTTGACAGGTGGTACTCGCACGATATAAGTGTGCGCATCATAATATTTCCCATGCACAACTCATCAAATCTCGTCACCCCACGTGCCCCCACGCACGCGACCCACGCGCGCCCAAGCGTGCCACGTGCTCCTGCTTCCTTCCAGACTGCTTGCACCGTGCGAGAAATGTACCGAATTATTTCCAATTTCGAAAAATATTTTTAAACTTTAAACATCCATAACTTTTGACCTACAACTCTATTTTTCGCAAATTTTATACCGTTAGAATCGTGTCGACGAGAGCTACAAAACTAGTACCATTGTTGATATATTTTGATAAAAAAATTCATGTTTTTACATACATGAATAAGAAGTAAAATTTCCTTGATATATATAAAATATTAAGTGAAATTTCACCGAATATATAAAAAATATTAAATGAAATTTCACTCGATTTGTGTTCATCGCGATTAGTTTAGGGTATTATGAAACCCTTATGTAATAAAAAGTGAATTTTCACTTAATATTCATGTATTAATAAGTGAACTTTCACTTAATAAGTGAAAATTCACTTCAGAAAAACATCATGAAACTAAAAACCAACGTTGAGCTTTTAAAGCTCAATTTTTGCAAAGCTCATAAACTAGTTACCAAATGAATTAACATGAAATTGTGCTTTAAAAAATGAGAAGTACCAAAATGGGGGCCAAACTAAGCCTTAATGAGGTAGTAATGGCTTTATTGCTATTCGTCTTTTTCTATTTTTTTTTTCTCAAAACATATAAATTTGGCATACATAAATATTAAGTGAAAATTCACTGAACCCGTATATGCCTTCTTCCTGAAAAACTTGAAGTTAAACTTAACATTTGTGTACTCGTTCAGTGAAATTTCACTTAGTATGTCAAGTGAAAATTCACTAACTATCCCAAAAGTCACTAGAAGTAACTCTATAGAGATAATTAAGGTCTAATTTGATGCTTACTTTGTTAAAAAAATCCCTCAAATGTCAATTTAAGTAAAATTTCACTTAATATTCATGTAGAAGTTCAGTGAAATTTCACTCAGTATTCTTGTATGCCAAGTGAAATTTCACTCTTTTTTTTTTCTCTTTCATATTAAACAATGCATATTTTGTTTTTTAAAAAAATCAAATTTCACAAATCAATTTTAAAACATAGTTTTTCAACCCAAATAAATGCAAAATTCTTGCGAAATTTCACTAAAACAAAATGAACATTCGGTTTTTTTTCTCACAACATATCAACTTGGCATACGTGAATGTTACGTGAAAATTCAATAAATCATAAACAAATATTATGTGAAAATTATATTAGGTTCGTCTGGAACGTGACATATAAAAATAAGAATTTTTTTCTTTTGCTCAAAAGGTATCAACAATGGTACTAGTTTTGTAGCTCTCGTCGACACGGTTCCAACGATATAAAATTTGTAAAAAACAGAGTTGTTGATCAAAAGTTATGGAAGTTAAAAGTTTAGAAAAAAACATTTTTAAAATGGAAATCATATGGTACAACCACTCACACGGTGTGAGTGGCTGAAAGCAAGCAAACGTGAGGGGTGAATGTGACATGGGATCTTCTATGGTGCATGGACTTATACGGTGTGAGCACTGGTTTAGATTCCTTTTGTCCTTTTTAGAAAATGGTCAAACCAATTAGAGTTTTAAACTTTTGAGAGTTACTTGTTGAGATTTTTCAATAATTTTCTATAAAAAAAAAAATGGTTCTTGTGGTGGAATATGATTTGAGCACTCTACGTGGCTTTCTTCTTTCTTTTTTGGCTAAATTATATTTTAGTATTCTGCAGTTTGGGTGCAGCTTCACTTTGAGCCCTCTAATTTCAATTGTAACACTTTGGTTCATGTAGTTTTGAATTGGTTTTTATTTCTAACTCCAATAGTGCAACTTAATGAAAAACTCACATTTTGGCACCCTGTAGTTTGGGTGAAGTTTCACTTTGGGTACTGGAGTTTAAGCGAAGTGTCACTTTGGGCCTTGGAGTTTTTAAGGCACATAAGTGCGCCACCAAATTGCACTAACAGAGTTAGAGCAAGATCTACATTGAAACCAATTCAAATCTAGAGGGATTAAAGTGTTGCAATCTAACTAGAGAATCCAAAGTGAAACTTCGTACAAACTACATAATACTAAAGTATAATTTAGCCTTTTTTTTTTTTTGGTAAACACCTTATGTGACTTTCATGACCTAATTTTGATGCCGCGATGATGTGGGACTACAATGAACGAGAAAGGGAGAGCCCTAGACTAAATGAAAAGGACCTTATTGAAAACCACATTTAACAATTTAGTTAGGCTGATTTGAAAGAATCTCAAGATATGCAGCTTTATTTTTGTTGATAGAATAAAGAATCTTCCATGTGAACTAAGGCTCTAAATGATTTGTAAAATTAGGGGAGGGAAGAAAAAAAGAAAGGAAAATAAAATGAAATTAATTTTCTCATATTTTTCTTGTGTTAATTTTCGAGATTTTAATCAGAAAATCCCTCATTCTATAATGCTAAAGCCCCCAGGAATTTCTTATACATTAAAAAGTCCTTTATAGTTATAGTTTTTCTTTGGTACAAATCCCTTAAACAAGTTTTCTAAAAAATTTTGGGACTAATATACCCTTTGACAAGGAGATATCCAAAACAGTATAGGATACAAAATATCATTTAAGTCCTTCATTATTTATGGAAGTTCAAATTTTGAATAGATTACATAATTAATACCAGTAATTAATCAGTAACAGCAACAATGAATTGCAACCTATTTTGAATGTCATTCTATCAAGGGCTTCACTGGCTTGGAAAAGTCTTCAAGTAGTGATTCAATAGTTCAGTACTTGATTCTACTCCATCGAAAAACCATCATTGTCGGTCGTTTAACGTATGTTGAGCCCAAATTCACGAGCTCTGGCGAAGATGTCATCTCCAGCAACCTCTGGTTGGGTTTTTTTTTTGGTACATCTGCTGAATGACTTCGACATTAACGAAGGTGATGGTAAAGCTATTAATAGATGGGGTTACGTGACCTTGGAGAGATGGGGTTTCTTGTCAGCCATCTCTCTCTCTCTCTCTCTCACTCTCTCTCTCTCTCTTTCTCGCTCTATATATATATATATATATGTGTGTGTGTGTGTGAGAGAGAGAGAGAGATATGTGTTTGCTTCTACAAGACTACAATTATCAAGGAAATGTTGTGGCTGTAAGTTTTGAGAAATTTCTCAAAACAATTCTAGGAAAAAAAATTGTTTGGTACTGTTTAGAAATCTCCCAAAACAAATTATAGATTGGTAGTTTTGAGAAATTTGTCAATACTACCAATCTGTAATTTGTTTCGAGAACCTTCTCAAAATTACCAAATGATTTTTTTCAAGAATTTTTCAAATGTGTGATGTTTGTGTTTGAATCATAGGTAACGTGCTTTTGTGAAATTTCACAAAAACTTTCTTTTCCAGAATTTCTCCAACAATGTTACTCAAATGCTCTAAAGTTTCTCAATAAAAATGTTCAAATTTATCAAGTTAATAGTTTGTTATTTTTCTCAAATACGTGTTTATGAAATTTCCAAAACATGTATTGTGAAATTCATGAGACTTTTTTTTCCGAGTTATTCATCAACAATGTCACTTAAATGCTCTATTGTTTTACTTTGAAATGGAGGTGAAATAGAAATTGAGGGATACATGCTTGAAAATGAGGAAATTGAGAAACAAGCCCTAAAAGTTTGGATAAAATTTAGAACAAATATCCATTTTTGCTTTTGAATTTGACCAGGAGACACCTAAGGGATACATTTCTACTATCATTTTTTTTTAAATTTGAGGGGGAATTTTCGACCAAAAACTACGAGAAAGACCTTTCAATAGAACTGTTTTGGACAGGGACCTCCGGCCAAACAAGTTACATAATTTGAACTTATAACCAAGGACCCGTTAATTTTCATGCTTAAATAATATTAAATACTGAAAATATTCAAAATGCAATTGTAACATGAATAATGGATAGGAGATGACTCACAACATTTCAAATGTTTAATTTATGCCATAACTTATTCTCTTATCTTTCTTATTTTTCTCATTGTCTTCCTTATTAACCAAACAATGGAAAATATATTGCTAGATTTGTATTTTCTTTTCTTTTTCTCCCTAGATCTCCCTAGATCGAACCAAACAAAGCCTAAAACTTAAAAATATTCAAAATGTGATTGAAACCTAAGAATAAAGTGGGAAAGTTTGTAATACCCTATATTTTCGAATGCATATATACACCCCTAGAACCTTTCTTAGCATTCGGGTGAGTTTGGTTCCCAATCGATTGCCACTTTTTGATCCTAATCGATTGTCATCTTTCCCAATTGATTACCATTATTCCGACCTGAATTCATGACGTGTCCTCATCCCAATCGATTGACCTCGTAACCAATCAATTTGCCCTCATAATATCTGGTCCCAATTGATTTCCACCTGGTCCCAATCGATTGCTAATGGTCTGATCCTTATGCGCTGAAATTACCACCTGCCCTTTCCCTCGCTATATATATGGTCTATTTGTGTGTGTGTGTGTGTGTGTGTGTGGTGGTGTTTGAGAAAAGAGAGTTAGGTGTGTGTATGTGTGTGTTCCATATATACATATATATATATAATCGTGTGTGTGTGTGTGTGTATATATAGATACTCTCGGGTTTAGAGAAGAAGAGGAGAAGAAGAACAGAAAGAAAAAGAAGAAGAAGAAGAAGAAGAAGAAGAAGAAGAAGAAGAAGAAGAAAAAGAAGAAGAACAAGAGGAGGGGGAAGAGAAGACAGAGAATGAGAGAGATAGAGAAGAAGGAGAAAAGAGAGGGAACTCACCATAGCCACCGCCGCTGAGTTCGGGACGCCGTCAACGGAGCGACAGTGAGTTCATTAACTCACTCAAGAGGGATGTTTTGGGATGATTCTCTATGTTAATATGTGCATGATAAAACCAGCAGTTTCTAATGAAGAAGATAGAGTCCAATCGATTGACATTGGATTCAATCGATTGAATATATTCCCAATCGATATATAACCAATCGATTTCCATGGTTTCCAATCGATTGAATAATTTTGCAATCAATTGCCATGGAATCCAATCGATTGCTATGCCAATCGAATACCATTTTGTCCAATCGATTGGGTGAGAACAGAATGTTGTCTATATTTTGTGAGTTTTGAGCTATTAGTAGCTGTAAAGATACTTTTACAATTATACCATATGGTTAACATTGGTAACTGGTTATAAGAATGGTCAGTGCGTTGTATGTCAGAATTTGACTTATATGAGGTTGATGTTCATATTATAAGGTGAACTATTTAACTACCATATGTTGTTATTGTTGAACTGAATAGTAGAACGGAATACGACAACATATTAATGACCGATTAATGAGCAGAGATGATGAATACAGAGCATGTGGTAATTCCTGTATCTAGAGCATGAGCATTACACAACATGTGGTCAGCATGCATTGGATAGTATTATGAAGAGATAAGAGAATATGATAAGAAATGGGATATGTGACTTATGTGGAATATGAGATATGTGTACGTTGGATCCATGGGATCAACGGCTGACGAGTCAGGTAGACGTGGGATGGTTAGAGTTCCTAGTGCGCCTCTCACTGTTGAATACGTCTAGTGATGCGTATGCACTGTTCAAGACGTCCAATGTACCATTTACGATTACGTCCAGATAGTGCCCCAATGTATACTCACCGTGTAGACAACCAGTAAGGATATACACAACATAGAAGACCAGTATTGCGTAGACGATAGTGCCCCAATGTTTACAGATAGGAGGTACCGTGTAGAGGACCAGTAACCCTATCAAGGGATCATAGGACCTACTACCTAGTCGCATGATTCTGATTGGTATTATGGTATCGACGTATGGATACAGGTTGGTATTATTGTATCAATGTATGGATAAAGATTGGTATTATGGTATCGACGAATGGATACGGAAATGGATATGAATATGAGAATTGTTAGTAAGATGATTGTTCAGTCAGGGATTCAGCGTCCCGACATGAAGATAGATGCATTGGTTGCATGCGTGGATTTGGTGAATATGTGATGAGATATTATACCATGATCTTTATCCTTGTCATTACTTTATATGTTTCCTGCTATCTTTGATTTAATGTATAGTTTAATGAGACCTCTTCCATGTCCGTGAGTGACGTCGTTGATAAGAGGTTAACTGCAATGTTTGATGTACTCACTCATATTTATATTCAAAGCTTATGGCATTTGTGCCCTGGACATTCCAATGTCTAGAGCTTTGTAGGTCTTGAGGACGGGAAGCTGATGTATCGCCAAACTTGGAGCTGAAAGCTTGAAGACGAAGACGTGCCGCTTTGTAATAACTAGTTTATATATCTGTTGTACTTCTGTTAATATTTGTTGTAGGCCTCAGACTATAAGCTAGCTGTTGTAATAGATTTAGTAGACTTTTATAATTAGTACTTGGGCATCTGTTGCTTACAAACCTTTTACATTTCCGCTGTAGCTCGGAGTATATTAATAAGATATGTTCTATGAATAGCATCCTTCCTATCGTGGTATTTGTTGGTTTGAGTAGATGACAATGCGATTATTCACGAGTCACGAACCTACGGGACCAAAAAGGAACTTGGTTTCTCTATTTTTGCTTCTCCAGGGCATGACTATTTTCCAATCGATTGCCATGGAATCCAATCGATTGCTATGCCAATCGATTCCCATTTTATCCAATCGATTGGGTGAGAATCGAATGTTGTTAGATGTTGTGAGTTAGTTATGATATCCTTGAGCTGTTATTAGCTGCAAAGATACTGATATAGTTTTGCCATATGTTTAATATTGATAACTGGTTATAATGGTCAGTGCATTGTATGTCAAAATTTGAC
The DNA here is from genome assembly GCA_033977485.1 of Hydrangea macrophylla. Lineage (NCBI taxonomy): Eukaryota > Viridiplantae > Streptophyta > Magnoliopsida > Cornales > Hydrangeaceae > Hydrangea > Hydrangea macrophylla. Next base: position 13,658,677 of record CM066989.1, read on the forward strand.
TTATATGAGGTTGATGTTCATAATATAAGGTGAACTGTTTAACTGCCATATGTTGTTATTGTTGAACTGAATAGTAGAATGGAACACGACAGCATGTAATGACCGATTAATGTGTAGATATGATGAATACGGAGCATTTGGTAATTCCTGTATCTAGAGCATGGACATTGCACAACATGTGGTCAGAATGCATGGGATTGTGTTATGAGAATATGATGAGAAATGGAAAATGTGACTTATGTGGAATGTGAGATATGTGTTTTGGATCCATGGGATCAACGGCTGACGAGTCAGGTGGACGTGGGACGGTTAGAGTTCCTAGTGCGCCTCTTGTTGTTAATCCAGTAATGCGTATGCACTATTGTAGACGTCCAGTGTACCGTTGACGATTACGTCCGGCTAGTGCCCTAATGTGTACTCACCGTGTAGACGACCAGTGAGGATACACACATCATAGAAAACATCCAATGTACCGCTTCTATCGTTTACAAATAGGAGGTACTGTGTAGACAACCGGTAACCTTATCAAGGGATCGTGGGACCTACTACCTAGTCGGGTGATTCCGATTGATATTATAGTATCGACATATGGATATACGTTGGTTTTATTGTATCGACGTATGGATACAGGTTGGTATAATGATATCGATGAATGGATACGAAAACAGATATGAATATGAGAATGGTTAATAAGATGATTGTTCAGTCAGGGATTTAGCGTCCCGGCATGAGGATAGACGTATGGGTTGCATGCATGGATTTGGTGAATATGTGATGAGATATTATACCATGATCTTTATCCTTGTCATTACTTTATATGTTTCCTACTATCTTGGATTTAATGCATAGTTTAATCAAACATTTGCTATGTCTGTGAGTGACGTCATTGATAAGAGGTTAACCCCATTTTAATATGCTGAACAGTAACGGTGAGTAGTGTTGTTTAATGTACTCACTCAGCTTTGTATTCAAAGCTGATGGCACTTGTGCCCTGGACATTCCAAAGTCTAGAGCTTTATAGATCTTGAGGATGGGAGGCTGATGTATCGTCGAACTTCGAGCTGAAGGCTTAAAGACGAAGACGTGTCGCTTTGTAATGGATAGTTTATATAACTGTTGTACTTCTGTTAATATTTGTTGTAGGCCTCAAACTATAAGCCAGCTGTTGTAATAGATTTAGTAGACTTTTAAATTTGCTACTTTGGCATCTATTGCTTCCAAACCTTTTTATTTCCGCTGTAGCCTCTGAGTATGTTAATAAGATATGTTCTATGAATAGCATCCTCCCTATCGTGGTGTTTATTGGTTTGAGTAGATGACAATGCGGTTATTCACTAGTCACGAACCTACGGGACCAAAAAGGAACTTGTTTTCTCTATTTTTGCTCTCCGGGGCGTGACAAGATTTTTGGTATAGAGCCTAGGTTTCAGTTGTTAACCGCTTGTCTTTTTTGTTAGAACCTGAGTTCTAAGTTAATGTCGATAGTATGAGGATTAGCTGAGATGACATAGAACTGTTATCTTGTCACGCAGACAAGAGGTTAAAAGAATCCGCCTTAGGATGATCTTTGGAGGGTTGTAAATGCTGGAGCCAATAAGAAATCCTTAGAGCTGTTGATGAAGGAAAAACAGGTTTAAAATAAGTTTAAACGCGCAACGGAAAGATTAAAGTTATAAAAACTTTTTGGTAGCCCAGGATCTACTACTTGTCAATTCAATAAATGCGTACTAAAAAGAGGGAAAAGAAAACATATCTCAAGTCTTGAACCCAATTCTGATTTTCTTCTTTCCAAGAGGGTGCAGCAGCCTCCACTAGGTTGTCTTCACCTTTATGTTTCCTACGGACACTTCCCAGGGAGGCTAGAGATGGTGGATCTCTAATAGAGAGGAAAAGGAAAGTTTGGGAGCTCTAAAACAATTTCTGCAGCTTCTAGTTTGTAAAAATGACAAACCTCAAATCCATAACGCAGCTGCCCTAATTATAGATTCCCAGAACCGACCTATCCTTCGAGCGATCGAAGACCTTCGATCGATCGAACCTTCGATCGATCGAATTGTTTTTGAGCGATCGAACATGCTATGACTTCAATCGATCGAACTAGCTTCGATCTATCAAACCTGCCTTGACATGATCCCCTTTTGCCTTTCCAAGTATCCTAGCAGAGCTAAGAGTGGGACCTCCTAGACTCTTTATTGTTGGTTCTGATCAGTTGTTAATTACCATTGTAGACACCCCATTTTTACCGTCCTTTAAAAAAAATACAAAAAGAAGAAGTAAATAAAAAAAAGGGAAAAAGAGAACTGACTCGTACAGGGGGCCCACCGGGCACGCAAATCGAGGAAAAGACCGAGAATCCATCGGGGATGCCAACAAAGGTTTTTAATGGCCATTCTAGGTCATTCAGAGTCATCAATCATACGGAAGTTCAAAAACGGCGGTCGCCGCTCAGCGCGGGTCCCGAATCGGCTAACCGGGAGGTTAGAAAATGAGTCAGAATCAAGACCGGGGCAACCGAAGGCGAGTCAAAATGGCCGTAAGCCAAAGAAAGCATGGAAATGACTTCTGGGAAAGGAAAATGGGTCCGGACGGGCAATCAGAGGAAAAAGCGGTGGCCTGTTGGCTTTTACAGTCCAGAATCAGCACAAGGAAGGGCAAAACGGTCAATTTTGAGCCCGGGAGCAGAGATCATCGATCCGACTGTATGGGGTGGAAGGTAATCTCAATACAAGCACGAAGAACTTTGAATCGGTCAGATCCGACGGTCGGATCAAAAGATATGGGTAACCCTAATTCCACAGTCTAGGATCAGCACAGGAAAGGGCAAAATGGTCATCTTCTGTGCCCGGGCATAGAGATCATCGATCCGACTATACGGGGCTGAAGGTAATATCAATACAAGAATAAAGAACTTCAAATCAGTCAGATTCGACGGTCGGATCACGAGATATCAATAACCCTAATTTTGCAGTCCAAGACCAACAGAGGGAGGGGCAAAACGGTCAATTTTGAGCCCGGGAATAGAAATCGCCGATCCGACCGTGGGGATTTGTCGGTAAAGCTAAATGAAGACTAAATATTTTCGAATCGCTCAAATCGGACGGCCGGATGGAAAAAACAAGCTTCGGAAGACCGAACGGCCAAGATCGGGGGTTGTAGGGATCCGAAATGCGTCCCGTTCGCACCGGATCCTACCCAACCCAAAAGACTCTATAAATAGAGCCCCTTGGGTGCTGCACAAAGAGGAAGCTCTCTCCAAGCTCAAAAGAAGCTCTCTCCCTCTCTCCACCATTGTTATCTTCTCCAAAGCTCCAAAAAACCCAAAAAAATCACCACCATCTCCATCACCACTCCAAGCCCAAAACTAAGACCACCACCACCTCTGTAAATCATTTACCCACAAATACCCAAAGTTTCAGATCCTAAGGAGCCTCCAAAGTACCAGAAATCAGCCCCGAACCACCCAACCGGTCACCGGAATTGCAGATTCTGAAAAACACCCAAACGGAGCCTTAAACTGCATTTCTGTGTCTCACCACCCATACCGTTGGCTTCGTATCGAAAAAACCCATCGACCCATCTTTTCAGATCCTCCTAAGGAGGTCCACAGCCTCCTCACGCGCCGCCAAAGACAGCCACGCGCCGCCGCTAGTTTCCAGCCCCTCCGCCGCCGTCCACGGCCACATTCAGACCACCGGACCAACACCACCAGCATCGTCTCCCCCAGACGATCAAGATCGCAGTAATCCGGCGCCGAAAGGCCACCATACACCACCGCACGCGCTAACACGCGCCACAAGCCACCAACCCGCCTTACCCACGCGCAGCCACACAGTCACTGCTGAGTCAGCGCTGACTCAGCCGTTGACCAGCCAATCCCACACTGACACGTGGCAAGAACGCTGAGTCAGGAGTCCAGTCAGCATGCCACGTGTCTGCCACGCCATCACAATGCCAGCGTTGACAAACCAATCAAAAGTTGACACGTGTCACTGAAAGCCACGTGTTACTGCCACGTGTCATGCCACGTCAACTGCCACGTCACTTGGTCAACCAACCAGAGGCTGCCACGTGTCACTAGCTGCCACGTCATCAAGCCACGTGTCATGCCACGTCACCTACCACATCATCGCCCCATCAGCTTTGACCAGCCAATCAGAAGGCGCCACGTGCCACTGACTGCTGACGCGGCGCTGACTCAGCCGCTACGTGTCTGCCACGTGGCAGTGGGCCCCGCTTTGACTTATTCGCCATTTTCGAGGCTTCCGGACCCGATTTTCGACGTTCCGACACTCATTCCTAGCTAATTTGGCCATTCCGGACGCACCCGTATGCTCAGAATTGCAAAATTCCACCGTTTGAAGCAGTTTCTCCATTTTCAAGCTCATTTCTGCTCAAACCGGCCAGTTTGGCGTCGGTCGGTCCCGCCCGAAATCTGCCCGGACTGATTTCGCTCCAACTTATACCATTTTGGGGGGTTTTCGGCCGTTCCGGACTCACCGGTGACCTCCGTTTGGGCCTGTTTCAAGCCGAAATTCAACTTAGGCCCCGTTTAGCTATTTCCGAGCCGTTTTCTCAAGGTAAAGGGCCGTTTTCTTTTATTCTTCATACCGAATCTGCTGTAAATGTAATAAATAAAAAATAATAATAATAATTTTTTTACTTAAACTAATATGGTCGGCTTCGTCCGCCAATACTTGACCCTCTCCATTGTGAACTGGCTAGCTCCTAGTTCACTTGATTTTTCGGTAGGCCGGATCTAACAATTTGTACGGTCGGTTCGCCGCCAATATTTGATTCTAACTACGGTCGGTTCGCCGCCAATACTTGATTCTAACTACGGTCGGTTCGCCGCCAATACTTGACCCTTACCATTGTGAACTGGCTAGCTCCTAGTTCACTTGATTTTCCGGTAGGCCGGATCTACTTATTGTACATTCTTATATTTTGTCTTTCATTAATGTCAATATTTCTGTGCTTACTACCTCTTTCAATGTACATAATCACTGTAAAAAAAATCATACATTCACTATGCTGTAAATCCTCAAATCAACTCAAAACGGGCGCCGACCCTTACTTCCGGTAACTTTCAAAAATCTTTCTTTCAAAATGAACACTTCAAGTTATCCCGTTGTTCAATAACGCCGATAATATGAATGTTCAAATTCAAAACGGGCACCGACCCTTACTTCCGGTAACTTTCAAAACCTTTCTTTCAAAATGAACACTTCGAGTTATCCCGTTGTTCAATAACGCCGATAATATGAATGTTCAAATTCAAAACGGGCACCGACCCTTACTTCCGGTATTCAAATCCTTTCTAAAACCGAACATTTCGATTAGTTACGTTGTTCAATAACGTTAACGACTTGAATGTTCGAGACTCAAACGGGCACCGACCCTTACTTCCGGTAACTTTCAAAACCTTTCTTTCAAAATGAACACTTCGAGTTATCCCGTTGTTCAATAACGCCGATAATATGAATGTTCAAATTCAAAACGGGCACCGACCCTTACTTCCGGTATTCAAATCCTTTCTAAAACCGAACATTTCGATTAGTTACGTTGTTCAATAACGTTAACGACTTGAATGTTCGAGACTCAAACGGGCACCGACCCTTACTTCCGGCAACCTTTTCAAAACCGAACATTTCGATTAGTTACGTTGTTCAATAACGTTAACGACTTGAAAGTTCGAGACTCAAATGGGCACCGACCCTTACTTCCGGCACATAATCAAGGTTAAAGTCTAGGACTCGATTACGGTGATCGACGTCCTGGCTACACCGACTTTTCAAAAACACTATAACACACGAGCACGGTCAAACGTGACCAAAAATTTCAAAAAAAAATAATAAATAACAAGTTAGAGCTACGTTTGGCCTGATTCTCAACCCGAGATACGTATGCAACCCCCAAAAGGGTGCGGCCATAACTTTTCATCTTTTTTTCTTTTTGTAAATTCTTATTCTTTTATCTTTATGCCCCGTTATCATGAAAATCGCCAATTTGGCAACCATGCTTCGTCATGGATGTTCGAGGGTGCTTAATACCTTCCCTCGACATAACCGAGTCCCCGAACCCCTTTCTAAATCTCTGGTTTACTTGTCAAAAACATAAGCCCACTTTCCCAAACTGTAAAAATATAAAGATATATTTCCGTATCTTTATCGGGATCCTAACACCCGTACAAAGTTAGGTGGCGACTCTGAAAAATCTACTTGGCCTATTTTTCAAAATAAAAAAAATACTTCCCCCACATTCCTCTTTTCCCATTTTCTTTAAAAAAGAACACGCTCTCTTTTATATATTTAAAAAACTTTTTTTTTCCCGTCGCGGTGCGACAGCTGGCGACTCTGCTGGGGATTAACTTAAGAGGACTCAAGCCATTACTTTGGCGATCTTCATACTTACGGGGCATTTTCTTTTACTAATTTTTCTTTCTTTTTTAGTCTTGTAAGTATTTTGCTTGCACAGGATTTGCGGCCAATGCCAAAAAATAAATTGCAAGGCCAATGCCAACTTTATTTTGCTCAAGCATTATCACGCACACTACACATTGAGCATGTTCATAACCTGGTTCCGAGGAACCACCCTTAAGATTAGATAGGGAGTTGAGTAGGTGGCGTGGCCGTTGCGGTGTTACCGTCGGTACCAGCACTGAAATTCTCCCGCTCGAACCACCAACCTGAGAAGGTGCTCCGGCACTGGAGGTTTGAAGGTTCGGGAACCTGGCTTAAACAATAAGGCTGCATTAGGCGTCAACCTCTCCACATAGTCACATTTTTACACGTGTGCATTCAAAGCCTTTCAAAATACGGAACGACGCCGAAGGGCTGCCCATTCTCACTTGTCCTCTCCTTACATTTTAATAAGGATGGATACACTTTTTAAAAAAAAACTCATAAACGGCGCCGGAAGGCTGCCAGACTTTTTCCCAACTCGTTCTCACCTTTTAAAGCAAGAATAAAACTTCCCAAGGACAAATCCACTTTTCAAAGACATTTGGTGACGCCGAAAGGCTATCCAGATTCACCTCATACCTTGGGAACACACATCACACTGGGGCACTACTCTCCCATCTCTAACGAGTCACTGGGAGAAGAATCCCCATTTCTTTCCTTTGAAGCGACTTACTACCTATACTTCTTCCAACCTTCGCTGCAGGTACACTTCTGACAGAGGCCAACATGGGAAGCCTCTACACGCTCAGCCTACTCCCTGCATCACCAACTTATCCACGGATCGAAAAAAAACTTTGAATGGACAACCAGTCCAAACAACTCCGAATTCCGACTCCAAACATGTTCAAGCGTCAAACCTGAGCAGGATCGGGTGACAAAACCGAGGAGATCAAATCCGAGCAGTACCAGTGCATTTGTGATTGTTCAAACCCTCAAGCTGCTGAACCAATAGGCATACTTCTACCCATATACATCCACAAGCTCTGGCCATGCCCAAAACGATCCTTGTGAAGGACCAACGCTCAGCCCACTATCTCGAAACATTACTTCTCATCATATGCCACACAGGGGCAGTTTGTCCATACTATAGAATTTATGCTTTGTCTGCTTTGTATAAGTGTACATACTTTTAAATGAAAAAAAAAAAAAAACAAAAACAAAACTCATTCTTTGCGTCATTCAATAAATGTCATCTGCTCTCATTCCTTAAATCTCACGAGTATGTTGGATATGACTGTCTTATTGCTTGTTGAATACGAATTAGACATTGTACGAGACTTTCGGACGTAACAAAGCTTTGTTCGATTCTACCTGAAAGTACGATCAACACAAGGTCATGCCGAGAAAAGACTCAAGTTCATAAATTGGCCATTTCATCCGTTGACAATGCTCACTATCTCAACCCGAATCAGATGACAAAAGCGCACTCAGTGCATATTCACAACCGCTTAATGTCATCCAAGTACATAAGGACAGAGCAAACAGACGACGGGCATGTAGGGACCAGAACACCTCAGTCCATTCTCATGATCATGACATACATCGACTGGGGCAGTCTTCGTCCCCACATCTCAGCAAAAGAGGTCATCACGATCACTGCTGGCCCACATGAGGCCCCTCAATCCTGGCCAGGAAAGTAAATACTCATTCTCAGGATCTCTAACTTCAATGATGCATATATGTGATCTCTGAGCCCGACTCGACTTGTGTCAAAATGATTAGAGGCAATCATTTCAGCTATCCATATACTACTTTCCCTCGCTAGCCCACTTGAGCCATACAATGATCTCTTTCCAACTTAAACCCCTGAGGATCACCCCCTAAACTGGGGCAATGCCAACAAAAAGAAAAAAAGAAAGAGAAAGCAAACAAAAAGAGAACTCAATGCAAAGCTGGAGCAAATCCACAAAAGATACGATCCGACTTGGATATATACTTCAAACTGGGGCAATTCTCCCCAGTACATACTTTACTCAGCAATGACATACCCCACACTAGATTGGGATGAAGAAAAAAAAAAAAAAAAAAAAAAAAAAGAAAAATCAAAAGAAGGAAAGACGCAGGGCATAAGGTGATCTCAGGAATCTCAACCGACTTTTCAAAACAAACTTTGAGCCTTCATGCGATCCTTTCATTTCTCAACCCATGACCCTGGCCTACGTTACAACCCAGTAAAGTCCACTTTGATTGACATAAGCCTTGTTGGGTTCACTAAATCACATACTTGCATCATTCAAAACGACGGGGGTGCCACATACTTTCAAATCACAAGATACACTGAAGCGCAACAATCACATAACCGGATTCGGTGAAAACCCGTGAGGGCGCCGAAGGTAAAAATGGTTTCAGAGAGAAAGAGAGCTCGAGAGAAATCAAATACTAAAAAATTGAGTCCTTCTGAAGGACAATCACTGGGGCACTGAGCCTATACAGTCAAATACTTTGTCTTCTAGTGCTTAACATGCGATAAGACAGTCAATATCCATTAACTCATGAGCATTCTTTCACAGATGATAGATTCATGCATCATACTCTTGTAAATACGTTTACTTAGCATGACACGACTTTCAAAATCCATTCATATCTTTCAGCATAGCAGACAATGCATACTTTCTATAGCAGGGATAACTGGTTCCGACACTACTCTCAACTTCCAAAAGCCCAACCACTGGCCCAACTTCACAAGCCCAAATTTCAAAAGCCTAACCACTGGCCCAACATACTTCCAAAGCCCAGCCACTGGCCCAACTTTCAAAAGCATCACCACCAACTGAGCCATGATATCAACCTTTGCTCAGACTCACCAACTTTACACTGATCCATCTGCTCGGATCCACATATCAAATCGATCTTCTCCTCGGTAGATTGTCAAGAAATCTATCTCTCGCTCAGGTCTAACCGTTCATGCTCAAATCAGGAATCAGGTATGAGACCCTCCAGCGGCATCCTATTCACTACTCGGCATCAAAATCCATCATCAGAATTAGGAGTGAGACCTTCAAAACGGCGTCCTATTCCATCACAAGCACCAGGTATGAGACCCTCCAGCGGCATCCTATTCACTACTCGGCGTCAGAATTCATCATCAGAATTGGGAATGAGTCCGTCAAGTGGCTTCCCGTCTACAGCTTCAGCACAGGAGTGAGTCCGTCAAGGGGCATCCTGTTCACAAATCTTACTATTGGGAATGAGTCCGTCAAGTGGCATCCCGTCTACATCTTCAGCACAGGAGTGAGTCCGTCAAGGGGCATCCTGTTCACAAATCTCACTATTGGGAATGAGTCCGTCAAGTGGCATCCCGTTCGCATCTTCAGCTCAGGAGTGAGTCCGCCAAGAGGCATCCTATTCACATTATCTATCACCGGAATCAGGTGCGAGTCCGTCAAGAGGCGTCCTATTCACATTATCTATCATCGGAATTAGGAGTGAGTCCGTCAAGTGGCATCCTATTCGTCCCACATCAAGCCCAAGAGTGAGTCCGTCAAATGGCATCCTATTCATATCACCTACCATCAGGTATAAGTCCTTCAAACGGCATCTAACTTATTTTGGCATCAAGTATCAGGTATTTCTCTTACCCTCAAACATTCACAGCAATCACGCCCCAACGCGGCATTTTGCTCTCTTATTTCACAGCGATCATGCCCCACGTGGCATTTCGCTATCTCACACACAGCAATCACGCCCCGACGTGGCATTTTGCTCTCTCGTCTCACACTTTTCATCACTTTTGCTTCGTTAAAGAATGAACTACGCTCGGTCTGATTCTCCCGACGGGAGATACGTAGGCAGCTCTAAGAGCTCGACCATACCCTTACTTTTACATCCTCGGTTAAAGTTCGAGATTACGCGACTACGCACTTCTCGACTACACCATCTATCACCATCTCTCACATTTGCTTCAAAACGGCAAATTTTTGTTCACCGAACGTGGTGTTCCCCCTCTCTCGCCCAACGTGGCATCCCTCATTTTGCTTCAAAATGGCAAAACATTCAAATTCTAAGTTCGTTACGAACTACGCCCGGTCTGATTCTCCCGACGGGAGATACGTAGGCAGCTTTTACGAAGCCCGACCACACTATCCACCAATCTTAGATCATTCACCTAACCCCACAGAGTTATTCCCCAATGGAGCGTACTCGCCCACTACACTACATCCCGTACTCGGTCCCCGACGGATCACATTCTTCATCACTTCCACCAAGGTACGTTCTCTTCTTGCCCTACGGCACTTGCACTCGAACTACGTCCGACCTGATTCTTCCTAACGGAGGATACGTAGGCATCTTGAACACTTTTCGAGATCGGTCATACCATTGTACATATTTTCTCATGTTTTCAAAAGGATTCGGCAAAAATGGGTCGTCTCTCGAAATCTTTGTCCTGATTTGCTCCGCAAAACTTGACAAAGAGGGGCAGCTGTAGACACCCCATTTTTACCGTCCTTTAAAAAAAAAATACAAAAAGAAGAAGTAAATAAAAAAAAGGGAAAAAGAGAACTGACTCGTACATGGGGCCCACCGGGCACGCAAATCGAGGAAAAGACCGAGAATCCATCGGGGATGCCAACAAAGGTTTTTAATGGCCATTCTAGGTCATTCAGAGTCATCAATCATACGGAAGTTCAAAAACGGCGGTCGCCGCTCAGCGCGGGTCCCGAATCGGCTAACCGGGAGGTTAGAAAATGAGTCAGAATCAAGACCGGGGCAACCGAAGGCGAGTCAAAATGGCCGTAAGCCAAAGAAAGCATGGAAATGACTTCTGGGAAAGGAAAATGGGTCCGGACGGGCAATCAGAGGAAAAAGCGGTGGCCTGTTGGCTTTTACAGTCCAGAATCAGCACAAGGAAGGGCAAAACGGTCAATTTTGAGCCCGGGAGCAGAGATCATCGATCCGACTGTATGGGGTGGAAGGTAATCTCAATACAAGCACGAAGAACTTTGAATCGGTCAGATCCGACGGTCGGATCAAAAGATATGGGTAACCCTAATTCCACAGTCTAGGATCAGCACAGGAAAGGGCAAAATGGTCATCTTCTGTGCCCGGGCATAGAGATCATCGATCCGACTATACGGGGCTGAAGGTAATATCAATACAAGAATAAAGAACTTCAAATCAGTCAGATTCGACGGTCGGATCACGAGATATCAATAACCCTAATTTTGCAGTCCAAGACCAACAGAGGGAGGGGCAAAACGGTCAATTTTGAGCCCGGGAATAGAAATCGCCGATCCGACCGTGGGGATTTGTCGGTAAAGCTAAATGAAGACTAAATATTTTCGAATCGCTCAAATCGGACGGCCGGATGGAAAAAACAAGCTTCGGAAGACCGAACGGCCAAGATCGGGGGTTGTAGGGATCCGAAATGCGTCCCGTTCGCACCGGATCCTACCCAACCCAAAAGACTCTATAAATAGAGCCCCTTGGGTGCTGCACAAAGAGGAAGCTCTCTCCAAGCTCAAAAGAAGCTCTCTCCCTCTCTCCACCATTGTTATCTTCTCCAAAGCTCCAAAAAACCCAAAAAAATCACCACCATCTCCATCACCACTCCAAGCCCAAAACTAAGACCACCACCACCTCTGTAAATCATTTACCCACAAATACCCAAAGTTTCAGATCCTAAGGAGCCTCCAAAGTACCAGAAATCAGCCCCGAACCACCCAACCGGTCACCGGAATTGCAGATTCTGAAAAACACCCAAACGGAGCCTTAAACTGCATTTCTGTGTCTCACCACCCATACCGTTGGCTTCGTATCGAAAAAACCCATCGACCCATCTTTTCAGATCCTCCTAAGGAGGTCCACAGCCTCCTCACGCGCCGCCAAAGACAGCCACGCGCCGCCGCTAGTTTCCAGCCCCTCCGCCGCCGTCCACGGCCACATTCAGACCACCGGACCACCACCACCAGCATCGTCTCCCCCAGACGATCAAGATCGCAGTAATCCGGCGCCGAAAGGCCACCATACACCACCGCACGCGCTAACACGCGCCACAAGCCACCAACCCGCCTTACCCACGCGCAGCCACACAGTCACTGCTGAGTCAGCGCTGACTCAGCCGTTGACCAGCCAATCCCACACTGACACGTGGCAAGAACGCTGAGTCAGGAGTCCAGTCAGCATGCCACGTGTCTGCCACGCCATCACAATGCCAGCGTTGACAAACCAATCAAAAGTTGACACGTGTCACTGAAAGCCACGTGTTACTGCCACGTGTCATGCCACGTCAACTGCCACGTCACTTGGTCAACCAACCAGAGGCTGCCACGTGTCACTAGCTGCCACGTCATCAAGCCATGTGTCATGCCACGTCACCTACCACATCATCGCCCCATCAGCTTTGACCAGCCAATCAGAAGGCGCCACGTGCCACTGACTGCTGACGCGGCGCTGACTCAGCCGCTACGTGTCTGCCACGTGGCAGTGGGCCCCGCTTTGACTTATTCGCCATTTTCGAGGCTTCCAGACCCGATTTTCGACGTTCCGACACTCATTCCTAGCTAATTTGGCCATTCCGGACGCACCCGTATGCTCAGAATTGCAAAATTCCACCGTTTGAAGCAGTTTCTCCATTTTCAAGCTCATTTCTGCTCAAACCGGCCAGTTTGGCGTCGGTCGGTCCCGCCCGAAATCTGCCCGGACTGATTTCGCTCCAACTTATACCATTTTGGGGGGTTTTCGGCCGTTCCGGACTCACCGGTGACCTCCGTTTGGGCCTGTTTCAAGCCGAAATTCAACTTGGGCCCCGTTTAGCTATTTCCGAGCCGTTTTCTCAAGGTAAAGGGCCGTTTTCTTTTATTCTTCATACCGAATCTGCTGTAAATGTAATAAATAAAAAATAATAATAATAATTTTTTTACTTAAACTAATATGGTCGGCTTCGTCCGCCAATACTTGACCCTCTCCATTGTGAACTGGCTAGCTCCTAGTTCACTTGATTTTCCGGTAGGCCGGATCTAACAATTTGTACGGTCGGTTCGCCGCCAATATTTGATTCTAACTACGGTCGGTTCGCCGCCAATACTTGATTCTAACTACGGTCGGTTCGCCGCCAATACTTGACCCTTACCATTGTGAACTGGCTAGCTCCTAGTTCACTTGATTTTCCGGTAGGCCGGATCTACTTATTGTACATTCTTATATTTTGTCTTTCATTAATGTCAATATTTCTGTGCTTACTACCTCTTTCAATGTACATAATCACTGTAAAAAAAATCATACATTCACTATGCTGTAAATCCTCAAATCATCTCAAAACGGGCGCCGACCCTTACTTCCGGTAACTTTCAAAAATCTTTCTTTCAAAATGAACACTTCAAGTTATCCCGTTGTTCAATAACGCCGATAATATGAATGTTCAAATTCAAAACGGGCACCGACCCTTACTTCCGGTAACTTTCAAAACCTTTCTTTCAAAATGAACACTTCGAGTTATCCCGTTGTTCAATAACGCCGATAATATGAATGTTCAAATTCAAAACGGGCACCGACCCTTACTTCCGGTATTCAAATCCTTTCTAAAACCGAACATTTCGATTAGTTACGTTGTTCAATAACGTTAACGACTTGAATGTTCGAGACTCAAACGGGCACCGACCCTTACTTCCGGTAACTTTCAAAACCTTTCTTTCAAAATGAACACTTCGAGTTATCCCGTTGTTCAATAACGCCGATAATATGAATGTTCAAATTCAAAACGGGCACCGACCCTTACTTCCGGTATTCAAATCCTTTCTAAAACCGAACATTTCGATTAGTTACGTTGTTCAATAACGTTAACGACTTGAATGTTCGAGACTCAAACGGGCACCGACCCTTACTTCCGGCAACCTTTTCAAAACCGAACATTTCGATTAGTTACGTTGTTCAATAACGTTAACGACTTGAAAGTTCGAGACTCAAATGGGCACCGACCCTTACTTCCGGCACATAATCAAGGTTAAAGTCTAGGACTCGATTACGGTGATCGACGTCCTGGCTACACCGACTTTTCAAAAACACTATAACACACGAGCACGGTCAAACGTGACCAAAAATTTCAAAAAAAAATAATAAATAACAAGTTAGAGCTACGTTTGGCCTGATTCTCAACCCGAGATACGTATGCAACCCCCAAAAGGGTGCGGCCATAACTTTTCATCTTTTTTTCTTTTTGTAAATTCTTATTCTTTTATCTTTATGCCCCGTTATCATGAAAATCGCCAATTTGGCAACCATGCTTCGTCATGGATGTTCGAGGGTGCTTAATACCTTCCCTCGACATAACCGAGTCCCCGAACCCCTTTCTAAATCTCTGGTTTACTTGTCAAAAACATAAGCCCACTTTCCCAAACTGTAAAAATATAAAGATATATTTCCGTATCTTTATCGGGATCCTAACACCCGTACAAAGTTAGGTGGCGACTCTGAAAAATCTACTTGGCCTATTTTTCAAAATAAAAAAAATACTTCCCCCACATTCCTCTTTTCCCATTTTCTTTAAAAAAGAACACGCTCTCTTTTATATATTTAAAAAACTTTTTTTTTCCCGTCGCGGTGCGACAGCTGGCGACTCTGCTGGGGATTAACTTAAGAGGACTCAAGCCATTACTTTGGCGATCTTCATACTTACGGGGCATTTTCTTTTACTAATTTTTCTTTCTTTTTTAGTCTTGTAAGTATTTTGCTTGCACAGGATTTGCGGCCAATGCCAAAAAATAAATTGCAAGGCCAATGCCAACTTTATTTTGCTCAAGCATTATCACGCACACTACACATTGAGCATGTTCATAACCTGGTTCCGAGGAACCACCCTTAAGATTAGATAGGGAGTTGAGTAGGTGGCGTGGCCGTTGCGGTGTTACCGTCGGTACCAGCACTGAAATTCTCCCGCTCGAACCACCAACCTGAGAAGGTGCTCCGGCACTGGAGGTTTGAAGGTTCGGGAACCTGGCTTAAACAATAAGGCTGCATTAGGCGTCAACCTCTCCACATAGTCACATTTTTACACGTGTGCATTCAAAGCCTTTCAAAATACGGAACGACGCCGAAGGGCTGCCCATTCTCACTTGTCCTCTCCTTACATTTTAATAAGGATGGATACACTTTTTAAAAAAAAACTCATAAACGGCGCCGGAAGGCTGCCAGACTTTTTCCCAACTCGTTCTCACCTTTTAAAGCAAGAATAAAACTTCCCAAGGACAAATCCACTTTTCAAAGACATTTGGTGACGCCGAAAGGCTATCCAGATTCACCTCATACCTTGGGAACACACATCACACTGGGGCACTACTCTCCCATCTCTAACGAGTCACTGGGAGAAGAATCCCCATTTCTTTCCTTTGAAGCGACTTACTACCTATACTTCTTCCAACCTTCGCTGCAGGTACACTTCTGACAGAGGCCAACATGGGAAGCCTCTACACGCTCAGCCTACTCCCTGCATCACCAACTTATCCACGGATCGAAAAAAAACTTTGAATGGACAACCAGTCCAAACAACTCCGAATTCCGACTCCAAACATGTTCAAGCGTCAAACCTGAGCAGGATCGGGTGACAAAACCGAGGAGATCAAATCCGAGCAGTACCAGTGCATTTGTGATTGTTCAAACCCTCAAGCTGCTGAACCAATAGGCATACTTCTACCCATATACATCCACAAGCTCTGGCCATGCCCAAAACGATCCTTGTGAAGGACCAACGCTCAGCCCACTATCTCGAAACATTACTTCTCATCATATGCCACACAGGGGCAGTTTGTCCATACTATAGAATTTATGCTTTGTCTGCTTTGTATAAGTGTACATACTTTTAAATGAAAAAAAAAAAAAAACAAAAACAAAACTCATTCTTTGCGTCATTCAATAAATGTCATCTGCTCTCATTCCTTAAATCTCATGAGTATGTTGGATATGACTGTCTTATTGCTTGTTGAATACGAATTAGACATTGTACGAGACTTTCGGACGTAACAAAGCTTTGTTCGATTCTACCTGAAAGTACGATCAACACAAGGTCATGCCGAGAAAAGACTCAAGTTCATAAATTGGCCATTTCATCCGTTGACAATGCTCACTATCTCAACCCGAATCAGATGACAAAAGCGCACTCAGTGCATATTCACAACCGCTTAATGTCATCCAAGTACATAAGGACAGAGCAAACAGACGACGGGCATGTAGGGACCAGAACACCTCAGTCCATTCTCATGATCATGACATACATCGACTGGGGCAGTCTTCGTCCCCACATCTCAGCAAAAGAGGTCATCACGATCACTGCTGGCCCACATGAGGCCCCTCAATCCTGGCCAGGAAAGTAAATACTCATTCTCAGGATCTCTAACTTCAATGATGCATATATGTGATCTCTGAGCCCGACTCGACTTGTGTCAAAATGATTAGAGACAATTTTGTCACTGGCAAAATTGTTCGACTCGAATTGGTGTTGCAACACACCAGCCATTGAGGCCAGAATGTAGCAACGGGCCATTTCATTCGACTTTTTCCATTTGTCGAACTCGTGTCTGGTAGCTGCCGAAGCACTTGCCGCGGGTTCTTCGGGGCATGGGGTGGTGAGGACATATATGTGATCCTCCGCCGTTAACACGATGTCAAGGTTATGTTTCCATTCATCTTAGCTAGTGTTTACCATTAACTAGGATCCAATCACAACCGCCTCAAGTAGCGCCTCAGTATGGTGGTCACCCTCTAACACGTCTGATTGATCCTATCCATAGGAAGTTCACATCTAGTAGCCAATGAGTAGTGTACCCTCTGTATGGAATGATCACCCCTGGCGAGGTGACACAGAGTGCACTACTCATCTTACAATGAACCATTAATGGAAGATCGTGGGTGTTATTAATAAGACCCTCTCCCACTAGATTTAATGAGAAAGGATTTTGCTTTAAAAAAGTTGTTTTCTCACCACTACAACAAATATATGTTTTAGCAACGAATCTTGGCAAGGAAAGATAAATTTTCTTGCTAAAAGTTTAGTATTAGCAAGAAAATTGTATTTTGTTGCCAAAAGGTTGAAAGGCATACACATTTGGCGACGAAAGTCTTATTTCCTTGCCAAAAGTGAAGTCTTTGGCAACGAAATACCATTTTCCTTGCCTATAATAGATTCTTTGGCAACGAAATATCAAATTCCTTGCCAAAAGGATGTTTTAGCAAGGAAAATGAATTTTCTCGCTAAAAGTATGTTTTGGCAAGGAATTAGTTTCCTCTCTAAAAGCCACCTTTAGTCAGGAAAAATCGGTTCCTTGCTAAAAGGATATTTTGGGAAGGAAAATGCATTTCCTTGCTAAAAGTATTTTTTGGCAAGGAAGTAGTTTTCTTCTCTAAAATCTACTTTTAGCAAGGAAAAAAAGATTCTTGGCAAAACGAATGTTTTGACGAGGAAAACGAGTTTCCTCGCGAATAGTATATTTTGGCAAGGAGATTTTTCCTGTCTAAAAGTTAGTTTTCGGATTCAAAAATTGGAAAAATATATCCTTACTTGATTTTCAAATGCTTTGTCAGTTGTACCACCCATTATGATAGACTAATGCTATGCTTTCAATATTTTTTTTCCCAAAAGTGTTTCCCAACACGTGCAGTGGGCCCAGTTTATTTTGATTTTTTTTTTAAAAAAACAAATATAAAAAGTAATTTTTTCTAACATATATATATATGACTACTTTAATATTTATAGTAATAAGATTGGAAATTCCCTCCAAAAAAAAAAGTAATAAGATTGGAAGTTAGTGTTTAATTTAGAGTGCAGTTTTATTCACCCCAAATTTGTTCACCCAATCACCTCATTGGGTGAGCATATAGGATCCACTACTTTTAATATTTTATTTATTCCTATTAAGTGTTAAGTCATACATGCTCACCTAATGAAGTATTTGAGTGAGTAATAGGTGAGCGAATTTTGGGTGAACAAAAATGCATTATTTGATTTATAGTCAAAAGAAAACTCATCCCATGTTTTTGTGAAACTTGGTAAGCTTAAAAACGATGTCTAGTGGGGCAGTTATGTATTTGGTAGTATTTCCCTAAACTAAAGGACATTGCACCTTTTAGAGGGGAAAAAAAAAAACAAAAAAAAAAAAAAAAAGCCCTCATTCTGTGTACTAGTGGGGTGCCACTCACTTTGTGAGTGCAAGTTTTGAATTTTTTTTAAAGAAGGTTTTTTTCTTTTTTTGAATCACTTTTTGGGCAGTTTTTTTTCTAGAGCAGTTTTTTTTTTTTTTTTTTTTTTTTTTTTTTTTTTTTTTTTTAAATTCTGAACAGTTTTTTTTTTTTAATAATTACTTTGTTTTACCCCTACTATTGTATTTTGTTAGTATAAAATTTTATGGTATAATTGTAATTATGAGTGATAGACTTATTTTTCATGGTATCCTTGCTTCTCCCTTTATATAGTAGTATAGATTATACAGTTGCCTCAAAGCCCTCATTCTGCTTCTTGCGATAGCTCCGGCAACCCTCATCAGCACTATTGACGCCGACGAACACTCAATCTCTCAGCCCCTTTGAGGTGAGCCCTTGGTCTGAATTCTTGATGTTTTTCTTTTTTTTTGGTCAACTCCGATTTGTCGATATTGGGTTTTGTGCGGCTATGCAGAGCTGTTGTGGTGGTTAGTTGTTTATTTCTCCTCCACGTTTCTCTGATCCATTTTATTGGGCTCTGTTTCTGCTATATTAGGTCTAACATCTATGTTTGTTTTTATGTATTTGCTGTCATGATTGGCGGACCCTACAAAATCATGTCTCCTCATTATACAAATATGAAATTGGAGATTAGTCACAACCCACATTGGATTATGAGCATCATAATTGATAAACTTTAAAACTTGACCTCTCAATACCTTAACAATTCCTATGTCTTGACAGTGATGCTACATGACTTTATTAATAATATTTACATGGAGTATACACTTTTATCAATAGGTAAATTAATATGGGTTTTGTCAATGTGTGCCCGTAGGGCATATGTTAAGGTTTTAAAAGTGTAAATAAACAAAAACACTAAACCCCACACCGGACACTGAAACCCACACTATATCCTTTATTTAACCGGACACTGAAACCCACACTATACCCCTTATTTATTTATACTTTTAGAACCTTAACATATGCCCTAAGGGCACTTGTTAACAAAACCCACCCAATTAATATTACCCTGTTGTTCCTTTTGGAGGGATCAATATGTGCCTTGGTTAAAATAATGTTTAAATCACATTTTTTTTATACTTAGATTATGCCTGGACATACACAAACACCCATCCCAACTCAACCCAACCCCAAAGTCCCACAACAAAACTCAACAAGAGCCACTCATTTTGACTGAAGAACAAATAGGGGGGCAAGCAAAGAAATTCCCCTAAGGGGATTCGAACTCTCCCCTTCCCGCTGGGGAGAGGAGGGCATACCAATTGAGCTAGGCCCGATTTGTTACATTTTTAAATTACATGTTTTGGAGGGATCAATATCTAGGTTTGTTGAAATAATGTTAAAATTACATGTTAGGCAAGTAAAAAATGTTCTTAATGTCAAACTGTTAGTTTTTTGTTTGTTGTTTTTTTAATTTTTCTAGGGTACCTCTTGGTTATTTAATTTTTACCTAATCAATACATTATTGCTTCATTAGATTAAAATAAACTAGTAGTTATAAAGGTTAATTATTCCTAATTTTAATTTGTGAGTAATGCGATTCTCAAATTATGATATCCCAAATGCTATGGATTGATACCAAATGCAGTGGTTAGTGGTACCATTACCACTCAAAGCATTTACAAACTGAATTTGGGATTTTTTTTAGGGGACCATAGCATGGTTCAACAGATATATATATATATATTGTAGGTAACAGTCAGGCTCTAAGAAGGGCGCCCTCTTTTTATTAAAGAGAGGGCTTCTGTTTTGACCGTCGGATCGTATTTAAAAACTGTGAAATGACAACACTGCGTTTAATGAAAACACAATCTAACGGCTAAAACAAAGGCCCTCTCTTTAATAAAGAGAGGGAGCCCTCTTTAGAGAATCTTTGTAGTAGGTAAATACACTAAATATGCCATGTGGCAGTCTTTCACGACATCTCTATCACCATGTATCTTATACATGACACGGGTGTCACCACCTCCTCAAGGGTGACACCATATGACATTTGACTAACATTTAAATAGAACTTGTATGTGTTATTAGATATGGACAAGAGTTGGATACCATTGACTGGCACAAAAATGGGGTAAAATCATTCCTCAAGTTTGCAGTTGCAGTTATGGACGATGAAGGTACTATTCGGTGTCCTTGCACAAGATGTGTGAACTTTCTCTTGCAGTCGCTTCCAACTGTCCACGTTCATTTGATCACGAATGGGATTATGAAATCATATGTTCATTGGGTGGAACATGGGGAACCTCAAGTCTCGTCTAGCAGTGCCGAGGATCAGGGTAATGATTATCAAATGGCAGATGATGATAGTGGGGGTCCGAATGGTATGGATGAAATGATAGAGGATCGAGTAAGGGGTGAGACGACCGATACGACCAACTGGGAGGAAGTGCGGAATTTTGATAGACTAATAGATGGCGTAAAACGTGAGATTTACCCGGGTTGCAAGGACTTTACTCTATTGAAGTTCGTCATTAGTATACTTGATGTAAAGGTGGTGAACAATTGGAGTAATAAGTCGCTTGACATGCTTCTTGGATTATTGGTGAAACTTTTACCACAGGGTAATTTGGTTCCAAAATCTACATATGAAGCGAAGAGGATACTACGTGACCTGGGCATGTCATACGAGCACATTGATGCATGCAAAAATGACTGCGCCCTCTTTTGGAAGGAGAACAAATGCCTCGATAAGTGTCCGGAATGTGAAGAGTCGAGATACAAGATCAATCGTAGAAAGGGTAAGAAGATCCCCCATAAGGTTCTTCGTTACTTCCCTTTGACACCGAGGTTGCAAAGATTGTACATGTCTAGGAAGAGAGCGTCAGGTATGAGATGGCACAAAGATAAACGTGTGGATGATGGGGTATTGAGACATCCGGCCGATAGTGCTGAGTGGAAGGAATTAGATCGGCAGTATCAGGAGTTCGCTCGGGATCCAAGGAATGTGAGGCTAGGGCTAGCCACTGATGGGTTCAACCCTTTCGGGAACATGAGTACCTCTTACAGTATGTGGCCTATAATACTCACACCCTACAACTTGCCACCCTAGATGTGTATGAAAGAGCCATTTTTTATGATGTCATTACTTATTCCTGGGCCCTCCCAACCAGGGAAAGCGATTGACATTTACATGAGACCGTTGGTGGATGAATTGAAGGAATTGTGGGAAAATGGTGCATTGACTTACGATGCCTCGACTAGTCATACTTTTAAGATGCGTGCATCTTTGTTGTGGACAATACACGACTTTCCTGCATATGGTAACATATCTGGCTGGAGTACGAAGGGTTATATGGCTTGTCCCATTTGCAATGACGAACCATATTCAGAACGCTTGAGAAATAAGATTGGGTACACTAACCATCGCTGCTACTTGCCTGAGAATCACTCTTGGTGAAAGAGTAAGGCCTTTAACGGCAAGCGTGAGACAAGGACTAGATCCCTCGAGTTACCAATTGAAAAGGTACAAAATCAGTTGGACCGAATGCCGATTGCCAACTTAGGAAAGTTTTTAAGCAATCACAAAGAAGTAAACTGGACCAAGGTAAGCATCTTATTTGAGATTCCATACTAGAAGGAGCGGAAGCTCCGACATAACATCGATGTAATGCACATGTAGAAGAATATTAGTGAAAGTATCTCTGGAAATATGTTGGCCATTAATGGGAAGAACAAGGACACAGACAAGGCACAATTGGACTTGCAAGATTGGGGCATTAGGGAAGAGTTGCACTTGGAACAACGTCCTAATGGATCTTATGTCAAGCCTCGTGCAATGTTTTCGCTGACCCCAAAGGACAAAGAAGGTTTTTTTTTTAATTTTTGAAATCTGTCAAGTATCCAGATGGTTATGCGACGAATATATCAAGGTCAGTGAGCACAAGAAATGGTAGATTATCTGGCCTTAAAAGTCATGACTACCATGTACTCCTGCAGCGGATTCTACCCATCGGAATGTGTGGTTATATTGACAATATTATTGGTACAACACTATTTGAGTTGGGTAACTTCTTCCAAGACATGTGCGCTAAAACATTGAGGATAGGAGATTTAGAGAAGCTTGAGGAAAGGATACTCCTTATACTCTGCAAGCTTGAGAAATATTTTCCTCCAGCTTTTTTTGATGTGATGGTCCATTTGGCTGTTCACCTACCTCGAGAGGCCAAACTTGCAAGACCTGTGCATTATCGGTGGATGTACGCGATCGAAAGGTATATTTTATTATGACATACGTGTAGTTTCAACTCTATTTAGATGTATATTGAGATTTAGTTATGTTAATGGTCTTAATTAGCACTCTTATTGTGAAGGTATCTCGGAACTTTGAAAGGATATGTTACCAACCGAGCTCGTCCAGAAGGTTCAATCGCGGAGGCTTATATTGTCAAAGAATGTATTACTTTCTGCTCAATGTATTTAGATGAGATC
Source organism: Hydrangea macrophylla (assembly GCA_033977485.1). NCBI lineage: Eukaryota > Viridiplantae > Streptophyta > Magnoliopsida > Cornales > Hydrangeaceae > Hydrangea > Hydrangea macrophylla. Next base: position 13,681,716 of record CM066989.1, read on the forward strand.
GAAACCGTGTTTGATAGACCAGAAAAAAACGTAGATCATGGTGAACGTGGCCCGGGCATGATGGTATTCACAGACCCAGCCCGTCCTTTTGGTCTGAAGTCGAGATCTAGCAATATCACACAGGAATTTCGAGACAATGTTCAGTGGTTCTTGCTATTCAAAAGCCCCGAGGTGGAGCCGTATTTCGAGTAAGTGGCTAATTGAGTGTAGCTATTATTGTTGTCAGCTATGCACATGGTAAATATTGTTAATAAATTCCACAATGTTATCTTGAGTAGGGAACACAAGAATCTGTTACAGATCCCAATTGGACACGATATCACACAGATACAACGACGAGAATTTCCCAACTGGTTTCGTGATTATGTAAGACATTAAGAATTTTGTTACACACTAAACGCTATATCACTTGCACAAAACTTGAACATTACGAGACTAATTAACTAACCCTATTATACTGCATATGTATGTAGGTCAATACCTTGAAAGTTAGCGGGTCTATAGAACAAAATGACCAATTGTGGGCCTTGGCAAATGGTTCAAATGTGATAGTGAAAAAATATTCAGGATGCATAATCAATGGTGTAAGATTTCATACCAGAGACCGTGACAATTGTCGTAAGAGCCAAAATAGTGGTGTGCATGTAGAAGGGGAGCACGACAACCAGATACATGATTATTTTGGTCATCTGTGCAATGTTTGGGAATTTGAGTACATGTGTGACAATAAAGTTGTTTTGTTTGAATGTGAATGGTACAACACCGGTAGTAGGAGAACAATCCGAACTGATTCACATTGCACAAGCATTGATGTCACAACTCGGTGGTATAAAAATGATCCTTTTATCCTCCCTAGTCAAGCAAAATAAGTGTTCTACCTCGATGACACTGAGTTTGGCGAACCTTGGAAAGTCGTGCAACGGGTGGAGCATAGGGGAGTGTATGATCTACCAGAGGTTGTTGAAGAATATGGAGATTTACCGGAGCATAATGATGCATTCCAATTGGATGAAACCACGGAGTTTTTCCCAATTGTCGTTGATGATAATGTTGCTCAATATTGTAGGAATGATGTTGACTCGGAGGTCATTCCTGATGTTGATAATGACATAAATACAGATATGGATTATAACGAGGATGTTGAAGCTCAAGGTGAAGCTAATCGGCGTATTGATTTTGAGGATGATATAGATAATGACATGGATTATCGTACAGAAGATGATATAGATACCGATGATTATATGGATTATAATACAGATGTGTAACTTTTTCTTTATGAGATGTAACTTTTGCTTTCTTCCATTGATGACCAAATGCGCTTAACGAAATTATGATTTTACCTTTTATTTTGTTAGTTTACTTATTCAGATCTATTTTATAGTGCTCAATGTAATGATTGTGATATGTATGTTCTAAAATGTAATTGCGTGAATTACCATTTGATAGTTTCACGAAATGACCAAAGACGTGAAAAAATGGGTCAAACCAGGTTTCTTAGCCGCAAACCTTGCATATGAGAAGCAAAGGGAAAAAAATATCATTGAGAACAAACAGAGATTAGAGGCCTTAGGGTTGACGCGTTTTCCAGCTCCTTTTAATGGGCTAGACCATTCAAAATGCAAGAATAAGAAGGGGAAGCCAAATTTGGGGAATACTCATTCTGATGATGACTATATACCATCAGACAGTGGAGATGATGAGTCATTTGACTCTTTAGAACACGAGGTATTATATGTCTATTTGCTTTATGGGTTGCAACTGATTTTTATTTACAGAAAATAAATTTTATAACATGTCATTTATCTCGATTTAATGAAATTAAAGTGTCTACATGTTTATTTCCATTGTATTCTATTTCAGGTAAGTGAGATGCCGCCAGCACGCCGCCTCACATTTTCTGAGCCTTCGGTCTCCCAACAAGTTCAGGAGAGGGATGCCCCACTTGAGGAGAATACCGTGCCCACTGATATGGGTGTTCACGACGTTGTTGGGGGGTCTATCGTTCACACCGAGGAGATGGTGGATTCGGTTAGTGAGCCACGGGTTAGCAGCGCTGGTACTTCATCAAAATTACTCTAATTTATCACTTCGCAATATATTTTACTTGATCTCCTCATTAACTAGCCGAATTAATATTATGTGTTAAATAGGATCTTCGACTAATATACGGGGGCCTACCCGAGGCCTACGGGCTGACCTCTGGATTAAGAAAGAAGGCAAGCTTTCGGTGCTCATCCCTACAGAGTTTAGGCAGCCGGTGGGGCCATATGCTACTACTTTTGCTGCTGCCACAGGCGTACAAATTAGACGGAGTTTACAGCGCCCTGGCGTCCGAAGATGGTCTAAAGTACCAGAAACCTCAGTACTCCCAATAGTGCAACGCCTAAATGTAGTTAAACAACTCTATATTTATTTATATACTTTGTCCAGATATGCTTTATAGTTAATCATCTACAATATTGTTCATTTCAGGATAAGTTCAATGTGCAAGGCGATGAGGTTGTTGTCCAAAAAGCGACGAAAGCGAAATGCGGTTCACTACTTAGTGGTTGGAGTCATAGATTGTACAAGCATTACAAACAGCTGAAAGAAACTAAGAGTGAAGAATATGCCAGGAACCACCACCCGAAATCTTACAACCGTGATCAATGGATTGATTTAATTGATAATAAATGGAATGACCCAAAATTTCTGGTAACAAATTCATTTGTATACAAAATCAATAGATAAGGTTGAAGATTATGAACAAAATCATTTACGTTTATATATTGTTCAATTTTCCATGCAGCACCAATCAACCGTGAACTCGGCCAATCGAGCGCGTTCAAAGGCCAATCACTCATGCGGCTCGAGTCCGTTTGCAATTAGGGCTCATAAGCTGGTACACATTCTTTATTTTTTAAATTATTTTACCACTATCCATTATTAATTACTAACTTTATACTTTGATAACCTAATGAATTAGTTAGAAGAGAATCATGGAGTTATTGATATGCCAACATTTTACCACTCTTGTCACTTCAGTAAAGCGAAGAACAATTGGGTGTCTTCGAACTGCGGGACTTTACATGTAAATATAATCTCTTTACTATTGATAAGTAATTAAAGTCTTCAAAATTATATATTAGAATTGATTGAATTTTAATTTGTTGTAAATATGATAGGAGAATATGATAAAGTTGAAGGAAGATCATAGATTGCAGCCCAATGCAACTCCACTAAGTGCCGAGGATATATCTGTTCAATGTTTGGGTGCACGATCTGGCATAGTGAAGGGACTTGGCATGAGACCTTCTTCATCATCTCGTTCCACGACCACATCTGATCAGGATAGTGAGCATGCAAAAAATCTTGAGAAAAAGATGGAGGAGACGATTGCTCAGATACAATCTGAGAGCCAGAGTCGAATTCAGGAGATGGCTGCGCAGATGGCAAGCTTATATCAGTGGGCTCAAAGACATGGTTTTGATGGGCCTGGGGGTTCATCTGGTACCGATGGAGCTTCTTGGTAAGTAGAAATATATAATTACTAAATTTATGTACGAGTAAATAGAGTTGTCAGAAGAAAAAGAACGAATAACGGACTTCCAGGGAGGATTTTGTAGCTTAAAATGTCGGAGAACACCCCAAAACACCCAAAATTGAGATTTTAAGGGTCAAGTTGGATAACCGAATATCCGACTGCCACCAAACCCACATTTTCATCTTGGGTACAACTAAATAGACTTGTATGAAGATATCGAATGAATAACTGACTCCCATAGTGGATTACGTAGCTTAAAACGTCAAAAACACTCCAAAACACTCAAAATTGAGGTTTTAAGGGTCAAGTCGGATAACCGACTATTCGAATGCCACCAAACTCACACTATAACCTCAGGTACAACTAAATAGACTTGTATGAACAAATAAAATGAATAACGGACTTTCGAGGTGGATTCCGTAGCTTAAAACGTTGAAAAATAAAAACACCCAAAATTGGGGTTTTATGGGTCCAGTCGGATATTCGATTGTCTAGCTACCACCAAATCCACATTTCCACCTCAGGTACAACAAAATAGACTTTTAGGAGTAAATGGAACGAATAACGGACTCCCGAGGTGGATTCCGTAGCTTAAAACGTCAAAAAACACCCCAAAACACCCAAAATTGAGGTTTTAAGGGTCGAGTCGGATAACCGACTATTCGGCTGCCACAAAAACCACACTCTCATCTTGGGTACAACTAAATAGACTTGTAGGAAGAAACATAATGAATAACGGACTTTCGGGGTGGATTCCGTAGCTTAAAACGTCGAAAAGCACACCAAAACACCCAAAATCGAGGTTTTGAGGGTCGAGTCAGATAACCGACTATCCGGCAACCACCAAAACCAAACTCCCACCTTGGGTACAACTAAATAGACTTGTAGGAAGAAACGAAATGAATAATGGACTCCTGGGGTTGATTAGCATAAAATATTGAGGTTTTAGAGGGTAAAATAAAGTAATACTGTGTATTTTTTCCTCTTCTTTTTTTTTTCTTTTCTTTTAAATTTATAAGATGCAGATGTTATTCTTATATTGTTGATGCAGATGGGGTGCAGAAGTTATGGATTGCTAGCTCGAGTTTGTACAGCAATTCATTCTATATGTTATGTAGTGAAACTTTTTTATTATCATGTCGGATGATTGTTTCTTCGTTGATACTATGTTTTTTTTGTTTATACTATGTTGGATGGTTGATTATGTAGATTGTTGGATTTCTTTATTTAATATTATGGTATGTTGGATATGTTTTTGATTATGTTATTATTCGTACGTTGGACAGGTTTATGAAATATTACAGGATTAATAATAAATATTGGATTGGGTAGGTATTGGTGGGGTTACTTTTAGTGAGGAAACTAATTCCTTGCCTTAGAGGAACAAATTAGCAAGGAAATATTTTTTCGTCGCTAAAAACCACTTTTAGCGAGGAAATTATTTCCTTGCCTTAGATGAATACAATTGCCAATGAACTATATTTCGTTGCTAAAAACCTCTTTTAGCAAGGAAATTAATTCATTGCCTTAGGTTAGTACTATTGGCAAGGAAATATTTCTTCATTGCTAAAAACGACTTTTAGCAAGGAAAATATTTCCTTGCCTTAGAGTTACATATCTAGCAACGAAATATTTTCCTTGCCAAATGTCCATATTGAACACAAAAATCTTAACTTTTAGCAAGGAATCAAGCCATTTAGCAACGAAAACATTGAGCATTAGCAAGGAAAAAAATTCCTCACTAAAAATTAAGAATTGGCAAGGAAAATGTTTTTCCTTGTTAGAGGCTTTAGAGACGAATCTTTAGCAAGGAATCTGGCAACGAAAGACTTTCCTTGCTAAAGGATTTAGCCACGAAATTATGACATTTGGCAAGGAAATTTTTCCTTGCAAAAACCATTTTTTGTTGTAGTGCACATTACCCATAAACATCCCATGTTTAAGAAAGAGGCTAAAACTATATCTTTTACCGGAGGAACAGCCATCTCCTCCATTCTTGGTTGGCATGGGCGGTCACGTTTACTCAGAAACGTATGGATTCTTGGCTTCTCGGGCTCAAAAGTTCTGCTTAGAGAAATTTTCTGGGGTGCCTCAAGGTCATATTATATCTCGAGGTGTTGTTAAACATAGCATGCCATTGGAATCGATATGAAACTTAAACCTTACCTAACCCTGTTGCATCGGGATCAGTCTACTTTACTTGAGATGCCAGCTAATGTAATGAAAACGGTTTTTGAATTTTATTTTAGAAAACTTGTTTTACGTGCATGCAAGTAGTAACAATATAATTAAATGCCAATCACAAACCAATCACATAAAACACAAAACTAAAATGAAATAAAAGCATCCAAACGATGCCTCTATCTCCCATGGCTCTATCTCCATAGATCTAACTTCTTGGTTTGATCACCTCCAGCTCCATCTTCATGGACAACGGCTTTCTCCTCCATCTTCATGGATTTTCTAATTCTATTATATTACTCTGATGCTTCTTTCGAAGCTTACAATTTGTGTAGAAATAGAAATTGCAATAAAATAAAAGGCTAGGGAAACCGTTGCGACTTTCCTTTTTGCAGGATTGAAGTCGCAGCACCCTTTACACATGCCTTAAACCAAACCAATAAAACATACACCAATCTCAAACAATTAAATGCAATAATTTAAAATCTTGATGCCATAGGAGATATCGGACTAACTTGCTGCAAAAGGTTAGTTGCACGCACCTCTACGCATATATATATATAACAAACATATATATAACTATTGGAACCCCTAATTGATTCACACAGTACATAAACTCTTTACGTACTGAATTAGAACTCAAAACAGCATCTTCCTTTCTGTCACAGTTCGACCGATCGAAGACCGTTCGATCGCTCGAACCTTCGATCGATTGAACTATGTTCAATCGCTTGAACTTTCAGTTTAACAGAATGATTTAAAAAATTTACAGAATTTAATAAAATAATGTTTATAATTTTAAAAACCTTTAAAACAGTAAACTGAACACCTGGATAGAGAACCTATCTCAATCGATCGAAGCTCATTCGATCGACCGAACAATCAGAGAGTTCAATCGATCAAACCTGGTTCGATCGCTTGAGAACAGAGGATGTTCGATCGATCAAGACTACTTAGATCGATCAGACCCAACATGAATCCAATGCAATCATAGATTTGCATTCTACTGCGAAAACACTGCAGAAAGAGATCTGTGACGATGCAGTTTTGAAAAACAGTTTTAAAAAACTAGTGTTCCAAAACGCATCTATAGATCCAAACAAGCGTGGCTCAGATACCAATTGAAGAAAAAATAGGTTTAAAATCAGTTTAAACTCGCAGCGGAAAGATTAAAGTTATAAAAACTTTTTGGTAGCTCAAGATCTACTACTTATCAATTCAATAGATGCATACTAAAAGGAGGGAGAAGAAAATCTCAGGTCTTGAACCCAATTCTGATTTTCTTCTTTCCAAGATGGTGCAGGAGCCTCCACTAGGTTGTCTTCACCCTTATGTCTCCTACAGACACTTCCCAGAGAGGCTAGAGATAGTGGGATCTCTAATAAAGAGGAAAAGGAAAGTTTGGGAGCTCTAAAACAATTTATGCAGCTTCTGGTTTGTAAAAACGACAAACCTCAAATCCATAACGCAGTTGCCCTATTTATAGATTCCTAAAACCAACCTATCCTTCGAGCGATCGAAGACCTTCGATCGATCGAATCATTTTTGAGCGATCGAACATTCTATGACTTCAATCGATCGAACTAGCTTCGATCTATCAAACCTGCCTTGACATGATCCCCTTCTGCCTTTCCAAGTATCCTAGCAGAGCTAAGAGTGGAACCTCCTAGGCTCTTTATTGTTGGCTCCGATCAGTTGTTAATTACCATGACAAAACTCTTTGATCAATAAACTAACCAACTGATCAGTTAACGTTTACTCCACTATAAAACGATAACTGAACTCCAACACAAAAGAACAAATCTGAAGCGGTAACTAGACTTGTATGGTGTACTAATGTACCTCTACCGTCAGCATTCATAATCATATTCAGGTAGTCGGATAACTGTTACTATCAACCTGAATCATGATTACTTCATGTGTGTGGTGTTTGAGCAGAGAGAGTTAGGTGTGTGTATGTGTGTATTCCATATATACATATATATATATATACAACCGTGTGTGTGTATATTCTTGAGTTTAGAGAAGAAGAGGAGAAGAAAAAGAGAAAGAAAGAGAAGAAGAAAAGGAAGAAGAGAAGAAGAAGAAGAAGAGAAAGAAGAGAAGAGAGAGAAGGAGAGAGACTGAAAAGAAGGAGAAGAGAGAGGGAACTCACCATAGCCGCCGCCGTCGAGCTCGGGACACCGTCAGCGGAGCGCCGTGACAAGGTGAGTTTATTAACTCAGTCAAGAGGGATGTTTTTGGGATGATTCTCTATGTTAATAACGTACATGAGAAGACAAGGAACTCCCAACGTTTTTAAAATAAAACCAGTAGTTTCTAAGGAAAAAGACAGAGTCCAATCGATTGCCATTGGATCCAATCGATTGGATATATTCCCAATTGATTTCCATGGTTTCCGATCGATTGAATAATTTCCCAATCGATTGGATTGCCATGGAATCCAATCGATTGCTATGCTAATCGATTTCCATTTTGTCCAATAGATTGGGTGAGAACAGAATGTTGTTTATATGTTGTGAGTTGGTTATGATATACTTGAGCTGTTATTAGTTGTAAAGATATTGTTATAGTTATGACATATGTTTAATATTGAAAACTGGTTATAAGAATGGTTAGTGCGTTGTATGTCAGAATTTAACTTATATGAAGTTGATGTTCATATTATAAGGTGAACTATTTAACTGCCATATGTTGTTATTGTTGAACTGTATAGTAAAACGGAATACGACAGCATATTAATGACCGATTAATGAGTTGATATGATGAATATGGAGCATGTGGTAATTCCTGTATCTAGAGCATGGGCATTGCACAACATGTGGTCAGCATGCATGGGATAGTGTTATGAAGAGATAAAGAATATGATGAGAAATGGGATATGTGACGTATGTGAAATATGAGACATGTGTACTTTGGATCAATGGGATCAACAGGTGATGAGTCGGGTGGACGTGGGACGATTAGAGTTCCTAGTGCGACTCTCGCTGTTGAAGATGTCTAGCGATACATATGCACTGTTGAAGACGACCGTGTAGAAGAACAGTAAGGATATACACATTGTAGAAGACGTCTGATGTGCCGTTTCCATCGTTTACAGATAGGAGGTACCGTGTAGACGACCGGTAACCCTATCAAGGGATCGTGGGACCTACTGCCTAGTCCGGTGATTCCGATTGGTATTATGGTATCGGCATATGGATACAGGTTGGTATTATTATATCGACGTATGGATACAAATTGGTATTATGGTATCGACAAATGGATACGGAAACCGATATGAATATGAGAATTGTTAGTAAGATGATTGTTCAGTCAAGGATTCAGCGTCCCGGCATAAAGATAGATGCATGGGTTACATGCATGGATTTGGTGAATATGTGATGAGATATTATACCATGATCTTTATCCTTGTCGTTACTTTATATGTTTCCTACTATCTTTGATTTAATGCATGCATAGTTTAATAAGACCTCTACTATGTCCGTGAGTAACATCATTGATAAGAGATTAACCGCATTTTAAGATACTGAACAGTAACGGTGAGGAGTATTGTTTAATGTACTCACTCAGCTTTGTATTCAAATCTGATGGCGTTTGTGCCCTAGACATTCCAATGTCTAGAGCTTTGTAGGTCTTGAGGACAGGAGGCTGATGTATTGCCAAACTTGGAGCTGAAGGCTTGAAGACGAAGACGTGCCGCTTTGTAATAGCTAGTTTATATATATGTTGTACTTCTGTTAATATTTGTTGTAGGCCTCAGACTATAAGCCAGTTGTTGTAATAGATTTACTAGACTTTTATAATTGGTACTTGGGCATCTGTTGCTTCCAAACCTTTTATATTTCCGCTATAACCTCTGAGTATGTTAATAAGATATGTTCTATGAATAGCATCCTACCTATCGCGGTGTTTGTTGGTTTGAGTAGATGACAATGCGGTTATTCACCAGTCATGAACTTATGGGACCAAAAAGGAACTTGTTTTTGTTGGGAATATATCACATGTGGGATAATCCCATTAATTTAGGGATTGTGATTTGGCTAGATTCCTATTGTGATTTGGTTTCCTTTATGATAGAGTTGTTTTACTTGTCCAATAAGTAATGGGTTTCAAACTCTATATATATGGATGTTGTATAGGAATTTAGGAGAGACGTTGGTGTACCAAGTTGGTGGTCTCTCCTCATGGGGGTGCATGGTCTAGGGTGAGAGAGATTAATCATTGGGGTTTTCTGTGAGGGGTGTTCACAGCGTTATAGGGATGTGAGGTAGGGATGGGTATTTCTTTGTCTCTGTGATTTCTCTATGTTACAGTGATTAATTGTGTCAGGTTCTTTGGAGTATTGAGTGGGGAGAGTACAAGGGTTTTGTATTTGGGTTATGGAATTTAATTCATGTAACTTGTACCATGTTATACTCAATAGTGAAGAATGGATCTCTCGGGTGTGGACGTAGGCAGGTGTTTGGCCGAACCACGTAGAAATATGTGTGTCTTTTCTTTGGTGTGCATGTTTAATTACTGCTCATATGTGTGTTTATTTGAGGGAATTTGATTCCGTGTGTTAAATTCCCAACAAGTGGTATCAGAGCTATGGTGGTCAGATCATGGTGACAGAGGCGCACAGTGACAGTGGAGATTAGCAGCACGGTGGTTAAAAGATAACACAGGATGAAGAAGAAAAAAAAAAGGAATTGGCAAATCGGTGGAAGTAGCGTGACTGTGTGTGGGACACGTCCGATGTCATCATTGCGGCACACAAAATCTCGGCGGTAGTGGCCATATGACTTGGCTCAGCCCTGTCATGTTGGTGTAATTAAAGTTAAGGGTTACTTGGCATGGGATGTGATATGGTATGGTAAGGTGTACTAAATTAAAGTTTTTGATTGGTTATAATTCAAGTGGTTAGTGTGAATAGCTATGTTACTTGGAATTCGGGTCGGAGATGGTTCCTAAGATTTTCAGGCACTGCGGATTCACCAGTGGGTGCAGATTTGCGATATTCTGCATGAATTGAGATTATTTTTCTTGGTGATAGATTCTATATATATTGCAGCAGGTTGGGATCTAGGGCCGAAAAATAATTTTGATGTTACTGTGATTGTACCATGTTGCGTATGGTGGAGAGGTTCTCACATTACACTCATACAGGCATTTTTCTTGGGTTGTTAGATTCCGGGTACGGTAAGTATGTGCTTCTGGAGAAAATAATTTGATGGGTTCCAAGAAGACGGGGGCAGACACATGCGCAATTATCCGACAGAGGTAATTGTTAGGATATTGCACGTAGGAACGTTGATCAAATATTTTTGGAGCATGTTCGCTATTTGGGTGGTGTGATATTGATCCCAAAGTTGCGAAGGAATCTAATTTGTTGCTGAAATCACACACAGCGGTTGACAGAAATGTTGATGGTTTGTGTCATCTGGTTGGTAGAGTTGTACTCCCAAGTCTTCGATGAAAAATTCTTATATAAGTGAGTGCGTGGATGGTCTGTTCACGGTTCAGACGATGGTGAGGGAAAATCCTATTGGGGAGAAAGAGGGATCGAGGCTCTTCTGTAGTGGAGTTAATGCTTATAATTAACTTGGGGCAGCTGCACATGTATTGGCCGTGGTTTGACAAATCGGAGGTGTTGAGACCATATTGATTCGGGGTGTGCACGCTGGTACGGAAGACGGTCAATGGCAAACGGTTACAAAGTCGTCAGCTTTGTGGGTGCTCCAGTTGAGGGGGTGCTGATCATGTGTGATAAATTGATTGGACAGTTTCCCCACAAGTGATAGAGGGGGTGATTGTTGGGATTATATCACATGTGGGATAATTCCATTAATTTAGGGATTGTGATTTGGCTAGATTCTTATTGTGATTTGGTTTCCTTTATGTTAGAGTTGTATTACTTGTCCAATAAGTAATGGGTTTCAAACTCTATATATATGGATGTTGTATAGGAATTTAGGAGAGACCTTGGTGTATCAAGTTGGGGGTCTCCCCTCATGGGGATGCATGGTCTAGGGTGAGAGAGATTAATCACTGGGGTTTTCTGTGAAGGGTGTTCACAACGTTATAGGGATGTGAGGTAGGGATAGGTATTTCTTTGTCTCTGTGATTTCTCTATGTTACAGTGATTAATTGTGTCAAATTCTTTGGAGTATTGAGTGGGGAGAGTACAAGGGTTTTGTATTTGGGTTATAGGATTTAATTCATGTAACTTGTACCATGTTTTACTCAATAGTGAAGAATGGATCTCTCGGGTGTGGACGTAGGCAGGTGTTTGGCCGAACCACGTAGAAATCTATGTCTTTTCTTTGGTGTGCATGTTTAATTACTGCTCATGTGTGTGTGTTTATTTGAGGGAATTTGATTCCGTGTGTTAAATTCCCAACAGTTTATCTATTTTTACTTCTCCGGAGCGTGACAAAGTCACTTACAAAATTCAAAATTTCAAATTTATTTTTCATTATATTTTTTCCTACCTATTTTTCTCACCATTCCTCGTTAATTAAACAAAGTAAAGATTTATATTTTCGTATTCGTTAAATCCATGAACCAAACTCGACCTAAATGGAGAAGATAAACAAAATAGTGGTGACAAGTGACAACATCTAATCACAAGAAGAGCCCTTTTATTTGAAAAGATAACATAAACTTCCGTTCACATTTATTTTTCTTTCACGCATACATCTCTCAACTAATCTACCATTACTTGGCCATGCATAGTCTATAAAATGAATTAGGATCAAAGGTACCCACCAAAATTAATATGAGTGATAATTGACTTTAACCTAAGTCCAAATTTGAGATCACCTAATTTTTAATTGATAATTGACTTTAACCTAAGGTCCATCTCTCTTTTTATGTTTTCTTGGCTTAAGGGCTTAATAAATGTTTGGCCTTCCACTTGAAGACAGTTTCAATTAATGAATAATGACTTTTAGCTTAAAGGTTTTTTGGCGGCTAAACATCCAAAAATCCCGAAAAATCATAATCAGAAGATAGTATGAAAATTCCTAAATTTTGGAATTGGCTTCAGAGTGACTTTTTATGTTCTGAAAATTACAAATTTGTTTCCAAAACACTTATTTCCGATCCTTTCCATCCGAAATACACCCCTAGTTTGACATTTCTGACTTAAGGGTTGTATAGAGTTTATTGTTATTACTAAAATGCGAGAGAAATTCTTGTAATTCTCCTAATCCATGCGGGGTAAATGTACACATAATATTATGTTTTTGTTAATCTTGTTGAGAATGATTGTCTTTAATTAGTTTTCACAAGTTAATCTACGCCAAAAGTCTCGCTAATCAACGATATTGCAATTTGTAGATACCCCATAATTAATAAACCAACTTTGTAATCATCATAAACTTTACATTAATCAATACTCGAATATACATAACCATAGAGATTCTGAAAGGCAAGTGAAAAAAAAAAAGAAGGATATAAATGCATAGGCTGAACCGAGTATATATATACATTGTCCCAAGGATTTTCAGGTCCTTTTACGGACCAAAGCCCAGAAAAGAAATGTTCTCCTAGATGAAAAGCCTATGCAAAACCTAAGTAACTCCTAAAATCAAATCCGGTCCAATTTTAACATTTGATACTCATTTTTATGAAAACCATGTGTAAGTTTATCCAGAGAAGAAACTACTTGTTGAGTTATTGGAGTCTTCGGAAGCCACACACACACACACACGGACTCTTGAATAACCACAAATTGAATGCACAAATACCGAACTTTTTAGAACTTTTAGAACTGGATCTTTTATGAACCACTTAAACTCATGTTACCGAACAATATCAAAACAAAACCATCTATAATCAAAGTGATTGGCTTCTTTGCCTGCGCATTCGAGCCGCCCATGACATATTGCTTCTTGAATCCTTATTTTCGCTCCTTCGCTTGAGCTCTACAAGTTGAGCCTCCCAATTATGGTTCCTCCATTTACCCCCCTCTTCAAATCTCTGATTTTAACCCAAGTCAAACAATTCATTAGTCTACATATATACACACACACACACACACACACACATTGGTAAATTTTGCCATAAATTGTTAATTTGGTATGTAACATAACCATTACAAAGCATATATGGATTAGTGAACTAAGAACATGATCTCCACCCGTGAAGCTAAAAAGAAGAGCAATTTCTCAAATCTGTCCTTTTGGCTCTTCATGGCACACGCCGAAAGACTAGTGCTATAAGTGTGGAACCAAATCAATAGTCACATTGTCACAATGGGTCTATATCTAGTTTGGAGATTTGTATGTATAGTTGATTGAGAGCCGCTAAAGCTCTAGGAAAGAACGTAACCATTAAATTGTTATTAAAATAATGATCGTAGTACTGTACCGATATTTGGTAGTAAATAGTATTACTCTTAACGGATATTATAAGTTCAACTAATTATGGCCTTTGAATTGCCATAAAATGAAGCAATGGGCATCCGAAACTATTTCATGTGACTATTACACTTACTATGATCTCATTAATACTCAATTGCGGTGCAAGTCCCACAAGTGTGAGGTTAACATGAGCAAGGACTTAGCAACCAAATTTGGATCATAACCCCCCACCCCCCTTTAACTTTTCAAAAGCATTCTTTTATCTAATGTATTTTATACAATATTTGTTTTTGCCCCTTAATTGTTCATACTCAACTTTTCAAAATAATTATTTTACCCTATATATTTCATACTTTATTCATTTTACCATTTAATTTTTCCCCTCAACTTTTCAAAATAATTCTTTTACCTCATATATTTTATACTTTATTTTTTTTTTTAAATATAATTTGTCCCTCTTAAGGTAAAAAAAAAAATAATAAATAATACACTTTGCCCCTTTTAAGCTTAAAAAAAATTGAGGCTTCTGTCCCCCAACAAAACTCCCAAGATGATACACACATACAAATATCAAGAGAGAGGGAGAGGGAGAGAGAGAGCAATACCTGGCCATATTGGGGCCATTTTCTAGCAGTGTAAGGCAGGTGGATACCCATAGCCAAATCTCTATCATAAGAGGCTCTTGTATTTGGGTTCGACAGAGTCTCATAAGCCTCCTGAACCAGAATGAATCTCTTCGTGTACTCCTCCGCACGGTCCGGCGGCGAAACGTCGGGGTGGTACTTCCGTGCTAATTGCTTGTACGCTCTCTTGATTTCAGAGAGGGTCCCACTCTCTGGTATGCCCAGTAGATCGTAGAAGCTCTCTGTCACTTCCTCTGTCTCGTACAGGTTATCAATGGCCGACTCTGTTCTGGTCCTGAACGACCCAGATTGAGATTTGATTGAAATTCTTGATTTTAAGAGATGGGTTTTGAAGAAAAGGTGAGAACTTGTTTGAGGGATTGTTTTCTTGATCGGTGGATTATTGGGTTTTGTGGAGAGGTGGAAGATATTTTCGCCTCCTGAAATCCTTCCACAGCTCATTTCTTTTCTCTCTCTCTCTTTCTAAATGTTTTTTCCTATATGGACATGTATCTTATTATGTGTGTGCATGTATATGTATTATATATAGATGTGTTTTTTTTTTTTTTTTTATATATAGGCAGGCATGGATGAAGTTTGAACTCTAAAAATATGTATTGGAGTGAATTTATAAGTATCAAATTATTTGTTATTTGAGTTATACCATCCTATACTATTTTACAGATGTTTGGGAGGGTGAAAAGTGAGAAATTATTCACTGAGCTCTGTTAGTGTGGTGTGATTATCTAATATCAACCATCTATTTATCCTCTCCTTTTAGGCAATCATAAACAGTGATTATCAGATTAAAATTTTGAAATTTCACTAACCACTTGTCATAATTTTCCTTCAAGGAGGGGATAATTAAGTGATTGAGATTAAATGATCACACTACATCAACATATAGACATGACGTGACGGGCACACTGAATAACTTCTCGTGAAAAGTGGTAGGAGTAGAATATATGATTGTGGGCGGTTTGGAAACGTTGAAAACATCTCATTATTTTTTTGGTTTTTTTATAAACACTAGTATTAAATTGCTTTTATACAGTAATCTGGTAGGGTAAATTATATTTTGTACCCTTGTTATTTGGGTGTGATTTTATTTTAGTCCTTACAATTTTAATTTTATCACTTTGGTTCTTATAGTTTTAGTTTTAGGTTTAATATAGTTCATTCATCAATTTTTTCTTACAGTTTTTGATAGATTTAGATTCAATATAGGCATGAAAAGTGTAATTTCTCTAAATAAATTTAACATTATGCCCCTAATGATACTTCACGTGTGCATCACATGACATATTTCTATCAAAAAACTATAGAAAATTTTCATGAATGGACTATTTTGAACCTAAACTGAAATTGTAAAGATCAAATTAATAAAATTGAAACTACAAGAACCAAAATGATATCACCTTCAAACTATTAGAGTGCAATGTGTAATTTACCCTTTGTGGTATATCTAACCCCAATAAAGACTGTTGAATAATGTTAGGCTAAATATCTAGTTTGGTTCTAAATACTTTACCATTTATATGTGTTAATTGAGAATCGAATTTGAGATTTAGACTTGGAATCATAGAATTATCCCACTAGTATATACCTAGTAATGATATGCCAATCAAATTTGAATCCCATGTTTAGTTTTCAAATGCTATTATAGTTGCATCATATACTATATTAGTGATCTATGGTATCATATATTGTTGTATGTGAGGGCAAGCGCAGGCTTGGTCCAGGGTGGGCCAGAGACCCCTCCTGAGCTTTTGAAAATTACAAAGCAGGCAATAGAATTTTAGGCTTTTTAGGTATAGGACCCCCTCATGTTACATGTTTTACCCTAATTGGATGTGTAAAAATAGTTTCATTAATGTTGCGTTTTCCAAATTTTGTATCCAAAATGCTTTCCAAATACATGTGGCAATTGGCCCATTTAATTATGATTGGAGAATGTTAAGGTGGTTCCACTGCCACATATATTGAAATTCAAAATTTAGAAATTACACAACTAGTTTTAGGATGTTTTTTCTTTCCTAAATAAAATATGGTTCGCTCTCGAGCCTCACGTCTCTTCTCTTTCAGCTATGAAAGTTGTGAAAAATCACTTGCACAACCGAATGGGTGACCAATTGTCAAATGATAGTCCAATTGTCAAATGATAGTTGGCTTGTGTATATTAAGAAAAAGAGTTGAACGAAGTTGTAAATGATGTTGTAACGAGACATTTTCAAGATTTGAAGTATAATATTAGCTTTTGCGAACGTTTTATTCATATTTACATTTTGATCAAAAATTTTGGATCTACCCTTAATTGCATATAGTTCAATTAAAAAATATTTAAAATTTAAAATTTTAAATTTAAATTTGAGAACGACAACATTATTAATACAAAAACTGATGATTCACAAGTATGATACTATTTAGAACTCGTGTCCACTTGTTTTTATCGAAGCAGCCTCTGCATAAAGGCTTTCATAATTTTCAATTTTAATTGAGGTATGGTGAGTAAATTATGTTCAGGTACAGATTAGGGGTCTAATTTGATGACTATTGCATGTACAGACGAATGGGTAAAGGCCATGATAGAATTCAACTGATTAAGAATTAATGTTAAAGTAACTTATGATAGATAGTCGGCTTCAATTTGAAGGTTACATAAGCTATTGAGTAATCCAAACGAATCTGAATCTATGTGGATCCAATCTTGTTATTTCTTTTTTCTTTTCTCTTTTCTAGGATTAAAGGTTGATTAATATCCAAATAGCTAAAACTTTGGACAACATCAATAACACGTAAATGAATGCGTTCTTTCCCACTAGATTTTTCTTTTTGAGTTAATTAGTATAATGTCCTATTTAGTCTAACTTTGTTATAATAGGTTCAACTTTAACAACATTTTGGTGATAGGTCCACATTTTTATTTAGTGACCAAACTACCCCTAAAGCCCATCAATGAGTCATTCCTTTTCAAACTCTTTATCTAATTTGAAAACACCCAAAATCAAGGGGTTTCAAATTTTAAACACCAAATTTATATATATGTATATATATATAAGATTTTCACCTCTCTCTCTCTCTAGGATGAATTAGAGACTCCATTCAATGAGAAAAAAGCTTGCGATGGTCTTCTCCGGCGAGGTGGTGATTGTTTTGAGTGTTGCAGTTGGAATCGCGCTTGCTGTCACGCTCGGATTTGCGAGAGAGGTCGTTGTCTTCATGATGTGGATGAACCGGAGACTCCATTCAACGAGAAAAAGCTTGCGATGGTCTTCTCCGCCGAGGTGGTGATTGTTTTTGGGTGTTGCGTTTGGGATCGAGCTTGTTGTCACGCGCGGGTTTGCGGGAGAAGTCGTTGTCTTCGTGATGTTGCTTTGTTTTCAATTTTGCCTTTTCATTGGTGTTTGCTGACTTTTTGTTTTTTGTCTTCTATTTTAGTTGTATTGGAGCAGTATTTAATTTGGGGTGTTTCAGTGGGTGCTTTTTTGAGTCTTTGGAGGGGGTGCTTAGTTGAGTCCATTTAATTGTGTTTTGGAAGTTGTTTGGATCTGGGCGTGACTTTGGAGGCCAGTTGTTTGAATCTGAGTGTGGCTTTGTTTAATTATTCTAGTGTGAAATTGAACGCTCATGTTCATTCTAGTGTGAAATTTAACACTCATGTTCTTGATTCCTATATTGTGGTGCGAAATTGTATACTGTTAGTATGTACTATAATTTATTATTAGAATGATGACTGCTTACCAAATTAAAAAGAGTCAACTGCTAATTGAATCTCCATTCCAACGTAATGCTAATTAGTTTGTTCCAAAAACAACTCCACAATTCAAAGGTTGTAGTGTGAATATTAACACTCATATTCTTGGTTCAAAGGCTATGTGATTTATGGCACAAACACAAAAACGGAAAGCACTATAATTACGAGATATTAATACAAAATGAGATATTGGCAAGTCAAAATGCTATCATAACTACCAGAATTAATGTGTATATATGGCAAGTCAAAATCCGGTTTAATGAAAGCAGTGAAATTTTGCAGTGTAAAATTTCCCTAATAAACCAGTTGCAGTGTAAAATTTCACACTAATAAACCAGTTACAGTATAAAAATGATATGTTTGCAGTGTAAAATTCAATACCCACAGAAAGACTCGTTTATGATGTGATATCTAGATTGAATATGCAATACACTGAATTAGAAATGATGAAATTCGTTTGTAACCATTGTGTAAAGTAATATCCTAAAATATTAGGATAAAATTTCTATATATATTGTAACCAATATCAATTGGGATTTGATAAGATTTGGTCAGATTTGGTAACTGATTCAATCATTAAATCTGAATTAATATATGTATATATGTATATATATATATATATATAGGTTAGGAGTAGAAAAGACATCTAATAATTCTATAATAGAAAATTTTGGACTAATCTCTAACAACATTTACAATCATAGGGTCTATTATTGGGAAGTACCAAATGGTGGGTCTATTACAACAAACGTTGGTAGAATGGGTTTTTATACTAAATTTGTATTTCTTTTTTCTTTTCTTTTTTTGGTGTATATTTTGCCATTAGTTTAATAGAAAATTTGGTATTAAATATCAAATTAGGAGAATTATTTGGTTATAAGACATAAGGGAAAAATATTTGGGGACAAGGATATGTTTGGTGGAAGTTGTTGGAGATAAACTCTACTACTTCTAGTTCTGGTCAATATACCCCTTTTATTCATTTCTAGTTAGAGAGAGAGAGAGATGACCGCACATCCGGCCACCTCCATCGCACCTCCGGCCACTTTCATGGCGCCTCCATCCAGTATTATCGCAGCTCCGACCATTATTTTTTTGGTTTGGATCTACCTCTTCTAAATCTATCACCACTACGACCTTCTTTGTCTCTCTCATTTTCGACGGACTTCACCACCACAATCACAAACCAGATCGCGCGGTCGCACAACCAGATCTGGTGATATTTGTCTCCTCCTACCACTAGCAAATTCACATCCACCAACACCACGAGTAGATCGAAGACCACATGCTAGTGCCGTAAGCATTTTCACGAGTAGATCCGGCCACCAGCGCACCAATCCACCACAGGCCTGTCATAGATTCTTCGCTGGAATAGTGTGGAGTGGTTTTTTTTTTAACACATTTTTTTGAGAAATTTATCAAGAAAAAAATCAATGAAGTTACTCAACATTTTCCAGATTTTGATATCAACTATAGTACTTGTTTGATAGATCTCCTTAAGTAGATCGTAAGAATATAAATTTTATGCAAAAAATAAGTTGCAGATTGATACAAATGCTCAAATTTGTAAAACGTTTTTGGAATATTTGTTAGAACACTTTTTTTGTGAAACTTCACAATATTTTTTTATTTTGAAAAGTTCACAAATTTTTTGGTACTGGTATGAGAAATTAAATTTCAGGAACTCGTTTTGTAATCATTTCATGTTGATGTGGTGGTTTGATTGTGAAGAGATCGATGAAGTGAGGTGGTGGTGGTGATCGGCAGAGTCTTGGTGTGGCGGTGGTGTGTGAAATTTCACGAACTCTGTGAAATTTCACGACTTTTTGTTGATAAATTTCACAACTTTTTTTAAAAAATTTCACAAGTTTTTTCGGTGGTACGAGATTAACTTTCAAGAACTTGTTTTATGATCATTTCTTGTTGATGTGGTGGTTTGATTGTGAAGAGATTCACAGAGGTTTGGTGTGGCGTTGGTGGTGAACGACAAAGGTCTGGTGGTGGTGGTGGTGGTGGTGGTGGTGGTCGCTGGGGGTCTAGTATGGTGGTGGTGGTGCTCGCCGGAGGTCAGACGAGCTCAGGCAAGGTCGCCGGAGCTCAAGCGAAGTCGCCAAAGCTCAGGCGAGGTCATGGTGGTAGTCGCCGGAGCTCAGGCGAGATCATCGGAGGTGTAGGGGGTGAAACTCTTGGTGTATACTATTAATATTAGGGATAGATTTGTCAAAACACCAAAGCATGGACCTACTCCCAAATATTTTTGCTAGTTATACCTAAACCAACACACTTTCCATATTTTGGATTAATTCCTAATTGCCCCTTAGTTTAATGAGTGCTTTAGATTTTAGTCTTTTATTGTAGACTTTTCTAGAAATAGGTCATTTTTTAAAACAGGAACTAGAAAATAGTCCTTCAGTGTTTTTAAGGACATAAATACCTCCACTTCCATAAATCAAGGTTTCTAAATTTAAAAACTTATAGAACTATATGGAGAGAGAGAGAGAGAGAGAGAGAGAGAGAACTACAAAAAAATTCACAAACTCTTGATAATTTCGCACTACATATTCAAAACTTCAGAGTTAAAAAGTGAGAAAATATCACTGAGATTGCGTTAAATAGTGTGAAATTTCTCACTATATTAACTAAGTATTTAAAATAGTGAGAATTGCATATTTTAATATGTATAACGAATGAAAATTTCTCACTTATACTAGAAGGGTAGAATAGCCCACTTTTTAAAACAAAAATAAGCATTCACAGAGGGAGGATTTGATGAGATTAATTTATCAACAATTAACAATTTTTTAGAAGAATTAAAAAAAATTCACACCTTTTAAATGGATATGACGAGTAATTTCTCACAAAAGAAAAATAAATTTCTCACCTTTTTAATACAAATTTCTCACTTTTCGGTGAGAAATTCTCACTCCTCTCTTTATACCAGAACTCTAGACTGTGCTTCTCTCGAATTTCTGATATGTGATTCTCTTTCTTGCATTAATCTATGTCGAGAACTCCGGCCTTCAAGCTTCTCATTCTCTTTTACAACACAATTTGTTACCAGTCATGTAGAACCACTAAAGATGGCACACTACTCTCTGAATCGTCAACTCTGGCAACGGCATCAGCATCAATCAGAAGGTACAGTTGATCGGCAGTGGCCGCTGAAAAGTAATTGAGGAGCTTTTTCAATGGCTTGTAACAAAGAAATTTGTTCCTCCAATTGGGTAAGCTTCTTCAATATGCATCGGAAACTCCTTCCCAAACTTCATCTCAAGGATCATGATGATGATGATGAATATAATCCTTTGATTGTATTTTAGAGAGAGAGAGAGAGTCTCTTTCTCTCTCTCTCTCTCTCTCTCTCTCTCTCTCTCTCTCTCTCTCTATATATATATATATATATATGTATAGATAGTTGTTTGGGGTTTGAATTTGAAACCCCTAAATTCAAGCATTTATAACTATATACATACAGACCGACTCTAAAGCGGACTGGGTAAACGCATTGGGCGAACGCACTGCGTAAAACCCACAGGTCAAAAATTGGTCATGACACATTTTAAAATTAGGGCACTGATTTGGTAACCCAATCACACATTTTTTCTCCAATCCTCTCCATCTCTCTTCATCTCTCACTCTCTCTTCGTCCCTTCATCTCCAACCTCTCTCTGTCCTTGAAGGCGCTGACCAGTCCATCGTCCCAAACCTCAACCCAGTCTGGCGCTGACCACCATCTTTTCTCACCCAAACCCCAAATCAGTCTATGACCTCTCTTCATCTCTCTCTCTCTCTCTCTCTCTCTCTCTCTCTCTCTCTCTCTCTCTCTCTCTCTTTGACCAGTCCATCATCCCAATCCCCTCTCTCAACCTCCCTCCATCCCCGACTTCTCCCTGAACAAGTTCGGCACCATGAAGATTGTTGATTGTATCATTACCTGCAAAACCATGCCACTTTTACAAGGGCCTGTAAAGATTGTTGATTGTATCATGAAGATATAGTCCGGCGACTTCTCCATGATGAGTTTATTTTTCTTTTTCTTTTTTTTGCTGCTATGATAAGGGATTTATAGGAATAGAATGGAGGGATTTTGCTGCTAAATTTGGGAATGTCTTTTCACTTGCTTCTGAAACTCATGCTTTGAACATTCCTATGAACCCAACAACTTTGATTTTGATTTTGATTTTGATTTTGACATAGTTTTATCAGTATCATAATCTACGGATACCATGTTGCAGGAAGTCTTAAAAGACAGGAACTTAAAGCTTATGTGACCACTACAACCACTAAAACAACTTGCCAGACTTTCACAACTGAATTAGAAGATTGCATTGCAGAGAGAGGGAGAGAGGGGTTTGGGTCAAAGAGAGAGAGAGAGAGAGAGAGAGAGAGAGGGAGAGAGGGGTTTGGGTCAAAGAGAGAGAATGAGAGAGGGGTTTGGGTGTGGGTCAGCGTCGAACTGAGATGGTGTTCACTAGACTAGTTCAGTCAGAGAAAGAGGTCGGAGATGATGAAGGTTCACAGAGAGGTGAGAGAGGGATTTGGGGAACAAAACGTGAGAGAGGGATTTGATTTAGGTATATCTGAGTGGCCCTAATTTTAAAATGTGTCATGACCTGTTTTTGACCCGTGGGTTTTACCCAGTGCGTTCGCCCAATGCGCTTACCCAGTACACTCTGGAGCCGGATTGTAAATATATATGTATGTATGAAGGGTATATTGGTCCATAAAATCTCTATCAAATTGGAAAAAAAAAAAGGGACCAAATACTGATTACCTTCCAAAATCAGGGACTAATTACTATGTTTGCAATCTGGATAGGATCAATTCCTATTGGTGATCCAAAGTATAGACATAATCTTATATTTCTATAGTTTCTATAATTTAATCAGGGACAGAATCATAGAGCCCGGGGCTACGGCCTTTGTAAAATTTATTTTATTATAATTTTTTTTAAAGTTTGATTACATATATGTAATTTGTGTAATTTTAAAATTAATTGATGCATTGGCCCCTTCAAATTTTTAACTTCTAAAAGAGTAACACTATCTTTCCAACCAATAATGCTAGACCACACACAATTTCACACAAAATAATTCTAGTCCTTAATTCCAGTGGACCCTATTTGGCAAATACGTGAGTTCTACACTGGATCCACCAGAATCAAAGGCCAAGATTGTTGTGTGTGGAATTTTGTGTGGGTCTAGCATTACTCCCAACCAAATATGAATGAGTAATGATACACACACACACACACACACACACACACACACACACACACACACTTTTCTACACCACACAATCCTGACCATTCATTCTAGTGGACCCCATGTAGATTCCACATAGGTCCCACGCAAGAGCACATGGGATCCAGTACTGGAATCAATGACCAGGATTTGCGTGGTATAGAAAAGTGTGTGCAAAATAGTGAGTGTGTGTGTGTGTGATTTTTGAATATGAATCCCAAATTTGGTTACCAAATGCTTTGTCCATTGAAACACATGTAATGACATGCTATACCATCAATCATTATGTCACGACCCATCCCGCTAACATGCGAAAACAGGACACGTGGCATGCCATCAAGGCTTTTCCAGTTCATTAAATAATCATACGCAGCGGAAAAAATTTTAAAACAACGTTGAGTGTATAAACTTTAGGAAACATTACCCTCCGAGTTGTAAAATCGGTATAAAATTGAAAATGTAAATATAATTCGAATCGGATGAAGACATGTTATAAGTGGTCCCAAAGGTACCCTAAAAACCGAACAAATTTAAAATATTTCTGGAAGGTATAGAAAAAGGATCCTAGCAGGGGGCATCTCGACCGGTCGAACAACCCCATTCGACAGGTCGAATGACCCTATAGCAGAATCTTGCACAATGCTGCAGAATTTTGCCCAAAGCGTCAAACAACCCTCACTTAAAATCCTTTCACGACCTCCACTCTTCAATCTAAAACTCCCCAACTCAAACAAGGTTGCAAGAACATATAAAACAACTTACTAATCATCGAGAGAAGCGATAACAAAATGAGTTAAAACGGATTGAAAACATAAAAGTTCCATGACATGCCTCCAAAAGACGAGTTTGACAAGTTAAACATTCAAAACACGAATCAACGAGTTCGGATTCATCACAACATAACTAAAAAGAGTTTTACTACTTATTACAGCATTATAAAACCACACTACGCCTTCCAAGTTAATTACATAGTTCTAACTATTCAAAACGCTCGCTATTACAAAACTTGGAAAAGAAAACAAAAACATATACAAGAGAAGGATCCTCGTCGTTCCCGCGTTCTCACTCCTCACGCTTCTTCTTTCCTTTCTTCTTGTCTCCTGCAATGGAGTAAATCTCCACTGCTCAGCTATATGCTGAGTGTACGATTTCTAACATATGCAATATATGACAAAACATGCTCAAATTCCACAATTCATAACAAATAGTCTCTAGGGAGAAAAATACGCATCCATCCAGTAGCGGCAAGTCCAAGTCTTAAACTGCGATGCCAATGGCAAGTCCAAGTCTATCAACCATTCCATCCCCAAGTGCCATGGCAAGTCCAAGTCTATCAACCATGCACAGTAGCCGTCGCTACTAAAATTCTCAAACATCGAGAAGCTTATATCCGGCATGAAATTGCATAAATCCCCCCTTTGACCCATATAGACAACTCAACGTGCTCACGTAAAAGTAGGCATGTTTTTCACTTTTAATCGCGTACATAATTAACGGGCCTACATTAACGCATGAATTTTGCCTGGATCATAATTTCGTCGTCGAAATATAAAACATGTATTTCACCTATAACATAGGCTAGAAATTCATACCTCGAGCTATCGTTGTATAACTTTGAGGGAACGACCAGAAGCCCGAGTAAATGCCAAATCTCTGATCCTACGCGAAACCTACAAGTTTACATGTTTTTTCCCCAAATTCCTAGATTTAGAAATTTATAAAAACTTAGCCAAACGTGGCCTAAAGACTATCAAAACGTAGCCCTTACCTTGGGGAGTTCAAACTACGAATTTTAGTAAAATTCAGACGGACAAAGGGTCACTGATCGTCGCCGCAAAGCCCGTAGGATTAATCTCCCTTTTCTCTCTCCTCTCTCTAGATATTATATGAAGTTTGTAAGTAATGACAACTTCATCCACTACTATTTATAGACGAACTCTTCGGGAATCGCGTTTACGTTCCCACAAGTTTCTCAAACACCTAGTTAACTCCTAAACTTCGCACACGTCCATTTTATAACTTTAGAATTGAAAACCACCAATTACAAGAGTTTTGTATTAAGTCTTGTTTGGATCCAAAATTACGTCCAAAAATTAAATTCTGTGAAATCTCTATACAACCTACCTTTTATATAACGTGACACTCACGTTCTCACCATAGTTCTCCAAATGATATATAACAATATCGAAAGTACCAGAAAATTATACTACACAGGTATAATTCACTATTCATAATATACCATATAAGTCAAATAACATTTAAATCACAGAAATGTCATTTACTTATGCCAATGAAATCTCGATTACCAATTGTAGACACCCCATTTTGTCGGCTATCAGATTTAGGAGACCCATAGCTTGGTGATTCACAATGATCGAAAAAGACTCAAAAGGACTCCTGGAAGTTAGTTCTATTTCCCATAATGCTTAGAATGACCAAAATGCCCCTGAAAGCCCGAAAACTCCCAGATTTGGACCTAAAGTGCTGGAAACATGCTATGTCGTAAGAAAAGTAAGAAAATGAGTTTTTAAGTAAAATCAGATGAAATCGTCAGCTCCTAGAGACCCCCGGAAGACTCGGAAGTTCCGGGAAAGTCCCCGTTGACCAAGGTTTGACCAAGGTTGACCAAGGTTTGACCAAGTTTGACCAAGTTTGACCAAAATCATCCAAATTTGCCGAGATCATTCTATATCATGTGGAAAGTATTAAAATGAGTTTTAAAAGAAAATCGAGCGAAAACGTCAGCTCCTAGGAGCCCCCAGAAGTTTCCAGAACTTCCCGGGAATCCCAAGTTTGACCAGTTTGACCAAAATTTGACTTTGAAACTGGAGCACCGTAACAATTTTCAAACATTTTTCATGGATACTATAGGTCAATAGCTTTCCAACGATATATCACACACAATTCTCGGATTTAAAACGAGTTTATTAAGAATTTCTAAAGGCGAAAAAGGCGATCAAATCAACTTTTATCACAAATACCGCAAAACTTTTGAAAGTGACATATCTCCGAACTATTTTTTTTTATGTAAAATAGACTCCATTACCTTTCCAACGGTATATCACAACCTCAATTTGGAGTTCGTATGCATTTTCTGTGAATTTCGGACGAAATAGGGCCTTTTCGCGAATACCAGAACCTCTGGGGGCCTAAACAGGATTATCCAGACGATTGGCCCACTGTCACCGCATCACAGGCCCAGTGCCGCCGCGACACTCTTCTCCAGATTAGCATGTTTTTGTAATTTCTTTTGGGGGTCCAATTT
This sequence comes from Hydrangea macrophylla, assembly GCA_033977485.1. Taxonomy (NCBI): domain Eukaryota; kingdom Viridiplantae; phylum Streptophyta; class Magnoliopsida; order Cornales; family Hydrangeaceae; genus Hydrangea; species Hydrangea macrophylla. The sequence continues at coordinate 13,708,656 of CM066989.1, forward strand.
GATTAATTAAAAACCAAAACGATGTAGTTTAATGTTCACAGATGTTTGGGACCAATGGGAGCACTTTCTAAATCCCAAAACCACCCCAAATTAGCCTATATAAACCCACCATTGCAAAGTTTGATAAAGTTTTAGAGAGAAAGAGAGATAGAGATAGATTTAGAAGTGAGAAAGGAGCTTCCTCCTACTATTTTTCTATAGAAAGTGAGTTTCAATCTTGTTTTCCTCCACCATTCTTCTATATATTTCATCATCAATACACCCAACCACCATTTCTCTAAGCATTTTTGAGTTAGGAAGCTACTTCCATGTCCAAATGTCAAAATCTATGAGTGAAACACCATGCTACAAGTCCAAAATCACATTTGATTATCACCTATTGATTGTTAATTACTTGCTTGTTCATATTATGTTTATCTCTTCCTAACCTCATTTCTTTTTATTTTTCTTTATTTACTTACATGTTCTTCATCATCTAAATGATGACATGAAGTTTGAGGTGAGTGAATCCTTATGGATAGTAGCTATTGACCTCAAAAACATGTTTGATAGATGAAGATTATAACTTCAATACCTCCAAGGTATCCTTGAAGTTATGTTCAAAATAAAAATGAATCTCTCCAATAATATTGGGGGTTCTTGATGATGAGTTTAATGTTGATATTCCAAGAGGTTATAATCTCGGTTTGATGTTGAAAATATACTTTCAAAACCTCTATTTCAAAACCCCTCTCAATCCCTCTCATTTTGATTTCAAGAAAGAAAACTCAAGTTTTTCCCAAAATCTTCAAAACAGTGAGTGGTCTGAGTTCAAAGGTTTCTCTAGAACTCAATACTCAATGTATGGATGTAAGACCACTTGGAAAATCTTCCTAACTCATTAGAGAACACCCATGATTTTTGGTTTGACTTGGAAATACTTGAAAATGGTCCATTTGGACCCAAACATTCTCTCCAGATATTCTGTTTTTGCTGTCACATCAGCTTGGCCGACTTTCAACTTGTTTTACAGAACACCTTTCCAAAAGGGGTGGTCCTAAATTATTTTTTCTTTGAACTTCAGTGTCTTATGGAACTTTCTGTATAATATGGGCCTCTAGATGTTTTGTTCTCATTTTCTAAGAGTTTTTGACATTTCAGTCGACAGTACGAACTCTGTTTCTGAGTAACCTCTATTGTTCATATGATTTCTCTCATTCTGTAATAGTTATTAAAGATTGGCTTTTTGGGTTGTGTTCTAGATATAATAAGGAAGATCTCCATAAAAAATCATGCATTGAAAACGTTTCTAACCCCTCTTTTCAATTTCCAAAAGATCATGTTACTATTCTGTTCACTATTCACAGCAAGCATACTTTTACTTCCATCCTTTGATTTAATGCTTATATGTACTCCAAATTAGCTCATGTCTTAGGAAGTAGTTCATACTACATTTGTACATATCCCATGATGATTCCATTCATTCATTCATACACATTTTAGACTTCTAAGTCATTCTAAGAATCCATGAACATAAAACACACTACAATCTTGGCACATTCTAGATACATACATTGCATCCATGCAAAGATTTGGGGCTTTTGTGACTCCTAATCTAAGAAGATTATAAGGAATGAATTTGATCACACGTCCATGATTCCCCTCGATCTAATCATCCTTTCTCATCCGTCCCGGGGATTGAGAGGTCTTCTTTTCTCAAAAATTAACATGCATCATAATAGCTTGCTAAGCATATTTCGATTTCTTCATTTATTTGTTTCAAGAACAATTCATGTCCCCTTAGATTAGGAAAACTTTATTACTTGATATGTGATTAGACGATTTTTCCTAGGTTTATTCGTGTGATCTTTCACTTTGCATTGTGTGATACTTGGCTTAGATCTTATGAATGATATCTTATCTTTAGATCTTCCATTTCAAATTTTCTTATGTGATGTAATATACTATCATAGTATTAATTGTCGAACCATACATAGTATAAGATGATTATTTGGATGCTAATTGAGGCCCGTCGAAAGACGGGGCGAGTTGAGGGTGTTTTAGTCGTGACAAAGGCTCCTTCCTCTCTCGTACCAAAACCCCGAGCCAAGTTCTTTGGTTATGAAGGGTCGGTGCCCTTTATCCGTTTGGGTGAGTCAAAATTAGGTTTCTTGGTTCCTTAAAGACCAAGTGGCGACTCTGTATCTGTTTTCAACAGACCATTTTCTTTCTTTGATCCAAATCAAACAAGTTTCAAAACAAACAAAAAGAGGCAGAACGCCGCGTGTCCACAATCTGGCGACTCTGCTGGGGATGACTTATTCTCAAAACAAAATAATACAGAGGTTTGACTCATAAGAAGCATCCTTAAAATCATCTTTTTACTGTGTCTAGTTCACCGCATTGCACTCTTGCATTCCCCCCCCCCCCTTCCGACTGTGTCTAAAACGCGGCGCTGACATTGTTCAGGTCTTGCTGTGCCCGGGCACAAGTCACCGTTGATACAGTACCTTCCAAGGTATATCAAAAAGAGTAAGCACTTCCGTGCTGTCTCTCTGACGGTATTTGGAACTCTCGTCAACGGACCCTCTTTGACTAAACCTAGCCTTTGCATATAGATTCATGTAGAACCTTTCATAGGACTGTTAATTTATCTTTTCAGATAGGACAATGTGATATAACTGCTGTATGCCCTGACGGGATTACCTGCGCGGTGTAGACGCTTATGTGACATGAGGCAGAACCTCTTTCTTATGATCCCCAAGGCAATCACTCACATGTGATCACATTGAGTTGACCTGCCTAGGCACCATGACAAAGATGTCTGCTCCATGCTCACAAAGATATACACCACAAACCTTGTTTGTCGGTCCTAAGACATAGGAGTATGAAAACCTACTAGACAGTATGATCACTATTACCATATTAACCAATTTCTCCCAGAAACTCTCTCCAGATATCCCATATATAACCATATTAACCAGTTTCTCCCAGAAACTCTGTCCAGATATCCCAGATATAACCATATTAACCAGTTTCTCCCAGAAACTCTGTCTAAATCTCCCAGATTTTCCAAATATACATATTTTCTCAGAAGCTCTGTCTAAATCTCCCAGATTTCCCAAATTTTCCAGTTTCTCCCAGAAACTCTGTCCAAATCCCTCAGAATTGCCCAGAAATCTCAGTTTCTCCCAAAAACTCCGATATACCAGTTTCTCCCAAAAACTCCGATATACCAGTTTCTCCCAAAAACTCTATCCAAATCTCTTAGATCACCCAGAAATCTCAATTTCTCCCAGAAACTCTGTCTGACTTACCCAAATTTGCATGTTTTCCCATAAGCTCTATCCAAATCTCCCAAATTTCCCAAAAATTCTAACAACTCCATCCAAACTTCCCAAAAATGCCTAGATGTACCAATTTCTCCCAGAAATTCTGATTTCGCAACTTCTCCTAGAAACTCTATCCAATCCGCCTAGATTTCCTAGAAATCCCTGTTTATCCTAGAAACCTTGAAATCCCTGCTTACCTTGTTTCTCCTAGAAACTCTGATTTCCCAGTTTCTTCCAGCAACTCTGTCCAACTCACCCAGAAATACCTGTTTCTTTTAGAAACTTTGTCCTAATCACCTAAATTTCCCAGAAATCCCTGTTTCCTATAAACACTGCCAAAATTCACCCAAATTTCCCAAAAATCTCTACTTATAAAATTTCTCAGATTCTCATTCCTCAAAGATCGAATCTATCTTCCTCACCCTCCCCATGATGGTGATCATCCTAGAAAGAAAAGTTAGCACACTCTGTATGGTTAGGACCTTACTTGCTTAACTGCTATATGTTAGAAGTAGGGGCATCATATAGAATAGGGCTTGCATTCGCATGCTTGTCTCATATGCATACACAATTCATGTCAGTTCGCATGAACGCACATCCCGTCAGTCTCACACATGTCAGTCTCTACACATCAAATGCATATGTATCACCATCCTCACCCATCTCGATCATTGTACAGAAGTCATATACTTACTGCAAGCGTCCTTGGTTCGCATCGTTAAATCCTTCAAAATTCTGACCATCTCCTCCCGCTAGGAGTCCATAAGAAGTATTTTTACGCCTCTGCTAATTTGGGCTTTTACTTCTATTTGTAGAAAATGTAGCCCTGGGTAAGGACACTATTGTACCTCCCCGAATTCATTGTCGTGATCGCGAGCTAGCCCAGACTATCATAAACCCACTAATGGCCTACCAAGCTCTCGAAGGAAAAGTGAACAAACTATAAACCAATATTGAACATCTAAGTTTAAGGATAAGTCGATTTGAGAAGATGGTGCAGAGCATCAATAAAGGAAAGTATGGGTTGTCCGATGCCGTCTATCCAAGCCCATTTCCACATCTAAATCCCTACTTGTATTCAAGCCCACACCCTAGCCTTGGTAATCTTAGACCATATCCAAATCCAAGAGCCACTCCAAGGACCCACTTGAACTCAAAGTTTAACAAAACCCGCAACCCAAGAACCTTCACCAACCTAGGTATGCCATTGTTCGTTATCCTTGATAACCTCATCAAAAAGGGGCACCTCCGACTCCTTCAGCCTCGTCCTGACATCCCTCCACCTAGTTGTGACCTGTCCAAAAGTTGTGCCTACCACCAAGGCCCAGGCCACGACACCGACAGCTGCATGCGCCTTCGCCATGATATCCAGGACCTCATCGATCAGAAAATCATCGAGCCATCGCCTATCCAACCCTATGTCAACCAAAGTGTCAGCTTCATCGAACCTAAAGCCCCTGGCTTATCTGTTCAAATGATCCCCTTTGCTGAGGCCAATGATTGTTGAAGCTACAAGGTGAACTGATAGTGTTTGGAACTTCTGCTGAAAAAATAATAATAATAAATGGGTCACAAAGACACTCCATTTGAGACCAAGATGAGTCTGTCCTATGTTTTGAATCTGTTTCAAGATTAGTCTTGTGGTCGAGTCTGTCTACCATCGAGTAGTTATGGGTCTGTGTCAAGTAATGTAATCCCTCTCTCTTGCTAATGGAATGACATCTCATTTTGCTTAATCTGATGTGCCTAGTCATAGATGCATGAATCGCTGAACTGAAGTGTCACTTTTCAAATTACCATAAATATTACTGTGCTAAAAAAAAAATTTACTCAAACAAAAAAATCCTGAAAGGTCAAAGTCAATTTTGCGCTAACACCGATGAAGAGCCGAGAATTGAATAGTCTTACTTTAAGAATTTAAAGATTCTCTTGCCTCAATCTTGAAAAGACATGCTTGGAACTGACTTGGGGCTTACCCAACACCCTTTTCCCACCATTTCAAAGCCTTGGGCCCAACCCAATTGAGAGCCATATGAACTTGTGTAGACTTTGTCCTTGATGGTAGCCAAACATTTCAGTGAGTTTCATCTCCACTTTAAAAAAAAAATGAAAAGAAAAGCTCTCTAGGTTGAAAACCCGAAAGGGCACCTAAGCAAAAGTTAGAGCTGAAAAGGTATTGATTTCCAAGATCTGACCTTAGCCAGTCAAAATGATGGAGAAAATGAAAGAATTTTTTTATGAAACAAATGAGAGAATCGTATACTTCAAGGTACATCATAAGAACGTGCCTAGATCACATTTCCAAAGGCACAGAACAACCACAAATAAATTCCAAGAGCTGACATGCACATTTCAGAAATCTAAGATTGTGATTGAAAGATCTTGCAAGAATCAACTACATGAAAAGCAAAATTGACTGGCTAGGCGAAAGTGAAAAGGATCAATCCTCAAAATAAAAAGAAAAGAAAAGAAAAGAAAAGAAAAGAAAGGGAGATCGAAATCGAATCCTCTTATTCAAAGTTACCACAAGTGGCTCAAGTTTGAACTTATTTGCCGATTGGTTTGAAAAACCCTCATACCTCAACCTTTCCAAAAAGACCTTGCCTTGAACTACGCTCGACCTGATTCCCACTCGGGGATACGTAGGCAACCACATCAGTTCGGTCGACACCATCATAATCAAACCAATTTCTTTCAAGGCCTTGCCTTGAACTACGCTCGACCTTATTACCACTCGGGGATACGTAGGCAACCGCATTGGTTCGGTCGACACCATCATAATCAACCCCCTTTTCTTCAAAACTTTGGCCCCAAACTACGTTGGACCTGATCCCCGCTCGGGGTTACGTAGGCAGACTTTCAAAAAGAAAAGAAGGATGGCTCGCTAGGTCGAAAATCCGAAAGGACGCCTAGGCATAAATTAGAGCTAAATCCAAGATGAGCAATAACAAAAGAGAGAAAAGAGCTCGCTAGGTCACCTCACTAGTGCCTAGGCAAAAGTTATGAGCATTTGAGAGATTAAAGTCACGGTCCTTGCCTCAAGCCAGAAATAACCTTCCACACTACGGGCAAACTTCGGCTACCCGCCTCGTTTGCCTAAATTTTACTATCAACCCTTCATACAAGGGGCAAACTTCGGTCACCTACCTCGTTTGACCAAAACCTCCAATAAATCATTGTCTAAACTAGGGGCAAACTTTGGTCACCCACCTCGTTTGCCTATGAATTCCACTTCCTATACCTCAAACTAAGGGCAAACTCCGTTTGCCTAACATGATCCCTTTATACCAAGGGCAAGTTTTCAAGTCACCAACTTGTTTTGAAAATTTTTGAAATAGAGTATCTTTTATTCTAAAAGCTAAGGCACTAATTCTAAGCACTTCTTGAGAGAAGCAGAGAATTGATTAGATCAATAGGAAAGAATTTTCAAAAACCAGATTTATCAGCAAAGTGCTATCATATTAAGATGAGGAGTGAACACAAAAGATGAGCCGTACATCGCTTATGACAAAGACACATTGAATTATGCTAATTTGGGCACTCTGTGTCGTTACTTCTGTCAAGTCAATCCTTGTTTGGTTGAGTCAGTAATAATCTAATCAAAACTGTATCAGAGTTCAAGGTTCATACAAACCAATCCAATTTTCCTTGTCATCGTTGTTGCTGTCAAGTCCATTTGTCCTAATGGTCTCAAATGTGTGGGTTTAAAGTGATTACCAATTATAAAACCTGTGGATACAAGCAAATATTCCAAACACCATTACTGCACTTGTCGAGTCTATAACATGATATGAGTCCCAAGAACCTCTAGCATTGGTGACACCCCTCCAATCACATTCACTTGCCTTTACAAAATCAATTCACAGGATCCACTGGCTATCTTCTACCATCTCCTCAGCAACCAACCCAAAATCATGTCACAAATGTTCTTTATCCACTATTGAATTACTCTATTCGCAGTGCAACCATTCTTTCCCCAGTCGAATCTTCTCATCCCGAACAAAGTCATTCCCAGCAGAGCTAGTTCATCTCCAGAAAAGTGTCCTGAACAAATATGGTGTATCTCAGTCAAGACCACAGAAGAAACCACTTTCATCCCTAGCAGAGTCGATTCACCCCCAGCAGATTCAATTTATCCCCAGCAGGCTTATCGATTCGTATATCGTCAGTTCAATCCTGACAGTCACAGTAGATCACTGTCGACTCGTCATCTCGATTCGTACATCATTAGTTCAATCCATGACAGTCACAGTAGTTCACGGTCGACTCGTCATCTTAATTCGTACATCATCAGTTCAATCCATGACAGTCACAGTAGTTCACTGTCGACTCATCATCTCGATTCGTACATCGTCAGTTCAATCCATGACAGTTATAGTAGTTCACTGTCGACTCATCATCTCGAATCCTTCATCGCTAGCCCTCTAGATTGAGACAATTCCTTCATCATCAGCCCTCTAGATTGAGGCAAATCCTTCATCACCAGCCCTCTAGATTGAGGTAAATCCTTCATCGCCAGCCCTCAAGATTGAGGCAAATCCTTCATTGTCAGCCCTCTAGATTGAGGCAAGTCATTCATCATTAACCCTCTAGATTGAGGCAAATCCTTAATCATTAGCCCTCTAGATTGAGGCAAATCCTTCATTTTCAGCCCTCTAGATTGAGGCAAATCCTTCATCTCCAGCCCTCCAGATTGAGGCAAATCCTTCATCATCAGCCCTCTAGATTGAGGCAAATCTTTCATCGCCAGCCCTCTAGATTGAGGCAAATCCTTCATCGCTAGCCCTCTAGATTGAGACAATTCCTTCATCATCAGCCCTCTAGATTGAGGCAAATCCTTCATCGCCAGCCCTCTAGATTGAGGCAAAACCTTCATCATCAGCCCTCTAGATTGAGGCAAATCCTTCATCGCCAGCCCTTTAGATTGAGGCAAATCCTTCATTGTCAGCCCTCTAGATTGAGGCAAGTCATTCATCATTAGCCCTCTAGATTTAGGCAAATCCTTCATCATTAGCACTCTAGATTGAGGCAAATCCTTCATCATTAGCACTCTAGATTGAGGCAAATCCTTCATTTTCAGCCCTCTAGATTGAGGCAAATCCTTCATTGTCAACCCTCTAGATTGAGGCAAATCCTTCATCGCCAGCCCTCTAAATTGAGGCAAATCATTCATCATCAGCCCTCTAGATTGAGGCAAATCCTTCATCGACAGCCCTCTAGATTGAGGAAAATCCTTCATTGTTAGCCCTCTAGATTGAGGCAAGTCATTCATCATTAGCCCTCTAGATTGAGGCAAATACTTGATCACCAGCCCTCTAGATTGAGGAAAATTCTTCATCATCAGCCCTCTAGATTGAGGTAAATCCTTCATCATCAGCCCTCTAGATTGAGGCAAATTCTTCATTGTCAGCCCCATAGATTGAGGCAAATCCTTCATCTCCAACCCTCCAGATTGAGGCAAACCCTTCATTGTCAGCCTTCCAGATTTCGGCAAATCCTTCATCGCCAAATCCTTCATCACCAGCCCTCCAGATTGAGGCAAATCTTTCATTGTAAACCCTTTAGGTTGGGGTAGAACTTCCACATCTATCAATCATTTTAAAGAGATTCTCAGAGAGTCCATCAGCTCCCGAAGGCCCTAATCGGTTCTTTTGGATTGAGCATTACAAAATTTGATCAACCACGAAAGATTCAGAGATGGATCCTAGTTCTCGGTCATTTCGATCAACCGTGAGAGATTTAGAGACGAATCCTGGATCTAATGCAGAAATTAAAAGAGATTCCTGAAGAATCCCCCTCTATTCCTAGCAGAAGATAATGACAATTAGAACCAACTCTCGGGATCAGCCAACAATTGAAAGCACCGCCCGCCGTCAAATCACCCCGATTCCCAGGGTAAGCACTGTCAATTCACAATTCAAGGCTCCGTGTCCATTGATTATCATGAGCTTCCTCACCTATTATGAGCCTCCTCACTCCTTTATCCAATTAACATGAGCATCCTCACTCCTCTGTCCAAAATCATGAGCTTCCTTACCACTCAGTTATCGTGAGCTTCCTCACTCCTTCGTCTAAAATTGTGAGCTTTTTCACTTATTGTGAGCTTCCTCACTCCTTCGTCTAAAATTATAAGCTTCCTCACTTATCGTGAGCTTACTCACTCCTCTGTCCAAAATCATGAGCTTCATCACCACTCGTTTATCGTGAGCTTCCTCACTCCTTTCTCCGAAACCGTGAGCTTTCTCACTTACCGTGAGCTTCATCACTCCTTTGTCCAAAATCATGAGCTTCTTTCCCGCTCAATTTTTGTGAGCTTCCTCACTCATCGTGATCTTTCTCACATGTCAATTATCGTGAGCTCCTCACTTATTGTGAGCTTCCTCACTCATTTGTCCAAAATCGTGAGTCCCCCTCACCTACCTATTGATTATTGTGAGCTTCCTTGCCTGTCGCTTATCGTGAGCTTTTTCACTTATCGTGAGCTTCCTCACTCCTTTGTCTAAGATCATGAGCTTCTTCACATATTATGAGCTTTCTCACTTGTCGCTCCTGAGCTTCCTCACTCTGGTTTCCTCAAACTGTCGGTTATCGTGAGCTCCCTCACTTGTCGGTTATCTTTAGTTATCATCCTCGAGGACCCCGCGTTCGATCTATTTTGCTTATAAAGCACACTTCCCAAATTCCAGAAGTTTGCCCCTAGACCCAGAGTCTTCTAAACCTTGATGTCCTTATCCGAGTCATCCACCACATCACAGTCGCAAACACTGGCACAACACCAGCCCACTCGGAGTAGAACACCCCACAGCACCTGCTCATACTAGGATCATAACACTAGACATGATAGGACTCATGACACAATTCATATCACATCCATGCATTGCATATCTTCCTCATAGCATAGCATCGGCATGTCTTGTTGTGCATGTGTAATTTGTTCCTTTATGCCCCGAACTACGTCCTGGTCTGATTCCCCTTGGGATATGTAGGCAGCTCACGCAGAGCGCGACCAGCATTGACCTCAATATCATTTTTTCATCATTGCATCTTTTGCAAAGCTTTTTATCCTAAATCTATAGCATCCAAAAGACCTGTCTCTTCAAAGCTTTGGCACTCGCTTGCGACATGCGTTGCCTCGCAAGTTCATGCCAAAGAGGGGCAAACTGTAGACACCCCATTTTGTCGGCTATCAGATTTAGGAGACCCATAGCTTGGTGATTCACAATGATCGAAAAAGACTCAAAAGGACTCCTGAAAGTTAGTTCTATTTCCCAAAATGCTTAGAATGACCAAAATGCCCCTAATAGCCCAAAAACTCCCAGATTTGGACCAAAAGTGCTGGAAACATGCTATGTCATAAGAAAAGTAAGAAAATGAGTTTTTAAGTAAAATCAGATGAAATCGTCAGCTCTTAGAGATCCCCGAAAGACCCGAAAGTTCCCGGAAAGTCCCCGTTGACCAGTTTGACCAAGGTTTGACCAAGTTTGTCCAAAATCGTCCAAATTCGCCGAGATCATTTTAGATCATGTGAAAAGTATTAAAATTAGTTTTAAAAGAAGTTTCCAGAAATTCCCGGGAATCCCAGGTTTGACCAGTTTGACCAAAATTTGACTTTGAAACCGGAGCACCGTAACAATTTTCAAACATTTTTCATGGATACTAGAGGTCAATAGCTTTCCAACAGTATATCACACACAATTTACGGAATTAAAATGAGTTTATTATGAATTTTAGAAGGCGAAAAAGGCGATTAAATCAGATTTTATCGCAAATACCGCAAAACTTTTGAAAGTGACCTATCTCCGAACTATTTTTTATGTAAAATAGACTCCATTACCTTTCCAACGGTATATCACAACCTCAATTTGGAGTTTGTATGCATTTTCTGTGAATTTCGGACAAAATAGGACCTTTTCGCGAATACCGGAACCTCTGGGGGCCTAAACAGGATTATCCAGACGATTGAGGAGCAGTGCCACCGCGGCACTGGCCCACTGCCATCGCGGCACAGGCCCAGTGCTGCCGCTGCACTCTCCTCCAGAACAATATGTTTTTGTAATTTCTTTTGGGGGTCCAATTTGATTAATTAAAAACCAAAACGATGTAGTTTAATGTTCACAGATGTTTGGGACCAATGGGAGCACTTTCTAAATCCCAAAACCACCCCAAATTAGCCTATATAAACCCACCATTGCTCTTCATTTTGGGGGGCCAAGTGCAAAGTTTGATAAAGTTGTAGAGAGAAAGAGAGATAGAGATAGATTTAGAAGTGAGAAAGGAGCTTCCTCCTACTATTTTTCTATAGAAAGTGAGTTTCAATCTTGTTTTCCTCCACCATTCTTCTATATATTTCATCATCAATACACCTAACCACCATTTCTCTAAGCATTTTTGAGTAAGGAAGCTACTTCCATGTCCAAATGTCAACATCTATGAGTGAAACACCATGCTACAAGTCCAAAATTACATTTGATTATCACCTATTGATTGTTATTTACTTGCTTGTTCATATTATGTTCATCTCTTCCTAACCTCATTTCTTTTTATTTTTCTTTATTTACTTACTTGTTCTTCATCATCTAAATGATGACATGAAGTTTGAGGTGAGTGAATCCTTATGGATAGTAGCTCTTGACCTCAAAAACATGTTTGATAGATGATGATTATAACTTCAATACCTCCAAGGTATCCTTGAAGTTATGTTCAAAATAAAAATGAATCTCTCCAATAATATTGGGGGTTCTTGATGATGAGTTTGATGTTGATATTACAAGAGGTTATAATCTCTATTTGATGTTGAAAATATACTTTCAAAACCTCTATTTCAAAACCCCTCTCAATCCCTCTCATTTTGATTTCAAGAAAGAAAACTCAAGTTTTTCCCAAAATCTTCAAAACAGTGAGTCAAAACAGTGAGTGGTCTGAGTTCAAAGGTTTCTCTAGAACTCAATACTCAATGTATGGATGTAAGACCACTTGGAAAATCTTCCTAACTCATTAGAGAACACCCATGATTTTTGGTTTGACTTGGAAATACTTGAAAATGGTCCATTTGAACCCAAACATTCTCTCCAAATATTTTGTTTTTGCTATCACAACAGCTTGGTCTACTTTCAACTTGTTTTACAGAACACCTTTCCAAAAGGGGTGGTCCTAAATTATTTTTTCTTTGAACTTCAGTGTCTTATGGAACTTTCTGTATAATATGGGCCTCTAGATGTTTTGTTCTCATTTTCTAAGAGTTTTTGACATTTCAGTCGACAGTACGAACTCTGTTTCTGAGTAACCTCTATTGTTCATATGATTTCTCTCATTCTGTAATATTTATTAAAGATTTGCTTTTTGGGTTGTGTTCTAGACATAATAAGCAAGATCTCCATAAAAAATCATGCATTGAAAACATTCCTAAACCCTCTTTTCAATTTCCAAAAGATCACATTATTGTTCTGTTCACTATTCACAGCAAGCATACTTTTACTTCCATCCTTTGATTTAATGCTTATATGTACTCCAAATTAGCTCATGTCTTAGGAAGTAGTTCATACTACATTTGTACATATCCCATGATGATTCCATTCATTCATTCATACACATTTTAGACTTCTAAGTCATTCTAAGAATCCATGAACATAAAACACACTACAATCTTGGCACATTCTAGATACATACATTGCATCCATGCAAAGATTTGGGGCTTTTGTGACTCCTAATCTAAGAAGATTATAAGGAATGAATTTGATCACACGTCCATGCTTCCCCTCGATCTAATCATCCTTTCTCATCCATCCCGGGGATTGAGAGGTCTTCTTTTCTCAAAGATTAACATGCATCATACTAGCTTGCTAAGCATATTTCGATTTCTTCATTTATTTGTTTCAAGAACAATTCATGTCCCCTTAGATTAGGAAAACTTTATTACTTGATATGTGATTAGACGATTTTTTCTAGGTTTATTCGTGTGATCTTTCACTTTGCATTGTGTGATACTTGGCTTAGATCTTATGAATGATATCTTATCTTTAGATCTTCCATTTCAAATTTTCTTATGTGATGTAATATACTATCATAGTATTAATTGTCGAACCATACATAGTATAAGATGATTATTTGGATGCTAATTGAGGCCCGTCGAAAGACGGGGCGAGTTGAGGGTGTTTTAGTCGCGACAAAGGCTCCTTCCTCTCTCGTACCAAACCCGAACCAAGTTCTTTGGTTATGAAGGGCTGGTGCCCTTTATCCGTTTGAGTGAGTCAAAATTAGGTTTCTTGGTTCCTTAAAGACCAAGTGGCGACTCTGTATCTGTTTTCAACAGACCATTTTCTTTCTTTGATCCAAATCAAACAAGTTTCAAAACAAACAAAAAGAGGTGGAACGCCGCGTGTCCACACCAATTACTCGTGTCCTTACTGACACCTTACCGCTAACTCACACTCAACCTCAACCCAATTATCAAATAATATTGATAAACTCACAAATTTAATTATGCATGATAAAACTTATGAAATTTTGGTACAGGTGAGACAACTCTCCCCTCTAAAAAGGAAGTTTGTCCCCAAACTTTACCTCATACATCAAACAGGTACGGGTACTCATTCTTCATCTCTTCCTCACTTCCCCATGTAGCCTCTTCAACCATGTGACTACGCCATAACACTTTCACCATTGGAATCGTCTTTGTTCTCAGTACTTGTTCTTTCTAATCCAAGATTTCTACTAGATGTTCTATATAGGTTAAGTCTTCTTGAATTTGTAATGGTTTTGGTACTACGATCTTACTCGTATCTGTCATACATCGTCTTAGCATCGACACGTGAAATACATTGTGCACATGTTCCAACTCTGATGATAACGCCAACCGGTAAGCCACTGGACCTACCCTTTCTAGGATCTCAAAAGGTCTTATAAATCTCGGATTGAGTATTTCCCTCTTTCTGAATCGTACAATGCCTTTCGAAGGCGATACTCTCAAGTATACAAAGTTACCTACTTCGAACGTCATCGGTCGTCGCTTCGAGTCTGCATAACTCTTATAACGTCTCTGAGCTACCTTAAGTCGCTCCTGAATCAATTTCACCTTCTCAATCGTCACCTGTATTAGTTCAGGTCCTAACAACTTTCTTTCTCCTACCTCGGTCCAACAAACCGGTGATCGACACTTACGCCCATACAAGCTTCATACGGTGCCATTCCAATACTGGACTGAAAACCGTTATTATACACAAATTCAATCAAAGGTAGATGTTTCTCCCAATCACTCCCAAAGTCAACTACACACAATCGAAGCATATCCTCCAGCGTCTGAATCATGCGTTCTAACTGCATGTTGATCTGAGGATGAAATGCGGTACTAAAACTCAACTTCGTACCCATATCGTTTTGCAAACTTCTCCAAAACCTCAATGTAAAACTACTATCGCGGTCTGATACAATCACAGTTGGAACCCCCGTGTAGTCCTACAATCTATTTTACATACAACTCAGCTAACTTCGAAGGTTTAGTCGCCTTGATCAATAGAAAATGAGCTGACTTCGTCAATTTATCAACTACAACCCAAATCTTATCATTTTTGTTTGGCGATCGCAGATCTCCCAAAACAAAGTCCATCATGATCTCATCTCATTTCCACTCTGACACAGGCAATGGCTATAATAACCCCGCAGGTACTTGTCTTTCTGCTTTGACTTGCTGACATACCGAACACTCTGAGACATACTTAGCAATTTCATGCTTCATACCCTTCCACCAAAAGTTTTCTCGCAAGTTCCGATACATCTTATTACTTCCTGGGTGTACTGAATATCTAGTGTTGTAAGCCTCATCCAGAAGTCGCTCCTTCAAGTCCCTCACATTCGGTACACATAAACGATTCCCAAGCATCAATACCCCTTGTTCTAAGGTAAACCCCGGTAGTTTGTCCAAAGGTATCTCATCTCTCATCTTGCATAAATAAAGATCGTGAAATTGTTCTGCCTTGATTTCATTTAGGATGTTTGGGTGAGCTATGATTGCCATCATTAAGCCACCACTAGTCTCTGGAATCACGCCCAACTCTAAGCATTCCATTTCCTTTACTAATTCTTTTTGTTGAGTTAGCTCGTCGGCTAAGTTCCTTGTCGTCTTTTGGCTTAATGCGTCGGCTACTACATTAGCCTTCCCCGGATGATACTCTATTGAAAAGTCATAATATTTCACCAACGCTAGCCATCTTCTCTGTCTCATGTTCAAATCCCTCTACGTGAATAGGTACTTCAAACTCTTATGGTCTGTGAAGATCTCGCATTTCTCCCCATACAAATAGTGTCGCCAAATCTTCAAAGCATAGATTACTGCGGCTAATTCAAGATCATAAGTCGAATAGTTAATCTCGCGTGTCTTCAGCTATCTAGAAGCATAGGAAATTACTTTACCACCATGCATAAGTACACACCCCATCCCTTGATGCGACGCATTGCTATAAATCACAAATCCATCAGTCCCGGATGGTATTGTCAGAATAGGTGCTCTCGTTAGTCGTGCCTTCAACTCTTGAAAACTGTCTTCACACTCTTAACTCCATTCAAAAATAATTCCTTTCCTCATCAACTTTGTCATAGGTAATGAAATCTTCGAGAAATTTTGTATGCATTTGTGGTAGTACCCAGCTAAACCTAAGAAACTCTGAATTTCGGATATGGATGTCGGCCTCTGCCAATTAGATACAACTTCTACTTTGTGAGGATCAACTAAAACTCCATTCTTGTCAATCACGTGACCAAGAAAAGTAATGCTAGGTAGCCAGAATTCACATTTCTTGAATTTTCCAAATAATTGCTTCTCTCGCAATCTCTGAAGTATCAACCTCAAGTGGTTCTCGTGTTCTGTCTCACTCGGTGAATAGATAAGAATATCATCGATGAATACTATCACAAAATCATCCAAGTAGTCCTTAAAGACTCGGTTCATAAGATCCATGAACGCGGCTGGTGCATTAGTAACCCCAAATGTCATTACTAGAAACTCATTGTGTCCGTAGCCCGTTCTGAAAGCAGTTTTCTCAACCTCTTCGGCCTTTACCTTCAACTGATGATAACCTGATCTCAGATCTATCTTTGAAAACACTTGTGCTCCACGAAGTTGGTTAAATAGATCATCAATCCTCGGTAATGGGTACTTATTCTTAATTGTCAATTTGTTTAACTCTCGGTAATCCACACACATACGCATTGAATCGCCTTTCTTCTTCACAAATAACACTGGAACTCTCCACTGTGATACACTAGGTCGAATGAACCTTTGTCAAGTAGTTCTTGTAGTTGAACCTTCATCTCTTTCAGTTCTACGGGTGCCATTCTATACGGTGCCTTGGATACGGGTCTTGAGTCTGGCATTATTTCAATGGTGAACTCAATTTCCTTCTCAATTAGAACATCTGGCAAGTCATCAGAAAATACATTGGGATATTCTCTCACTATCGAAATTCTTCTAATTTCAATTCAATCGATGTCGTGTCAGTCACTGAACACAAAAATCCTTGGCATCCTTTTCTCAACAACTTACCCGCTCGAATAGCCGAAATCAAATATGGTGGCGGTGTAACCCCACTCCCTTGGAAACAAAAGTTCCTATGCACCGGTGATCGAAAGTTAACCTCCTTCCGTTCACAGTCTATCGTGACTTGGTTGAGGGCTAACCAATCCATTCCTAAGATCACGTCAAAGTGGTTCACAACGATTGGTATAAGATCTACAATCATCAAATTTTTGCCTAAATGGATTTCACAGTTCTCGTATATCGTAGACGTCATTATCAATTTACTAAGGGGTACGACAATTGACAATTCATATCCTAACAGGGCCGATTTAACATTCAAATGTTCAACAAATGCATACGATAGAAATGAATGTGTAGATCCCGAGTCAAAGAGTATGCGTGCTAAGTGTGAACATACAAGCACCATACCTGAGACCACTGTCTCTGAAGCAGCCATGTCTCCTAGATTCATCTAGTATGCCCTTCCCTTCGTTGCTCTGTTCTGTCCTTTGTCCCCCGTTATTGCTCTGTCTAGGCTTCGACCCACTGGAAGCCATAGAACTAGCTCCTTGCTAAGAATGCTTCCTCGGACAATTTCTAGATTGATGCCCAACCATCTCACAATCATAACATTTGTCCCTCGTATCTGGTGCCAAGCTAGCATTATTCATTCCTTGAGATTTGTTCTGGATAAGGGTGCTCACAAGTCGGGTGAGTCGGGTTTGGCCCTCATCCGCTCATCCATCCGAACATAGTCGGGTTTTTCCTCCTTCCATCCGTCATCCACTCGTTTTGTTGGGTGCACTGGACTCATCGGGTGGTCGGGTGAGTCGAGTCAAGTCGGGTGAAAGCCGACTGTCTCATTTGTCTCAACTAAGTATTAGCTTTACACATGACTTTGTTTGCATTTTATTTATTTATTTTTGCTTTGAATGCCTTTGTCTACGTAGTCATGTGCTAACCAAAGCTCTGACAAAACAAAAAATAAAAACATAGTCATGAGCTAGTTTGATGGTTTTAATGTTTTTATATCTCTACAAGTGACATATATATTTTATTGATATAAGAATATAACATATATATATATATATTAAAGACTATATAATACGTAATACATAATACATATACTGATATAAGCATATTACACACACATATATATATATATATTAAAGACTATATAATACATAATGCAATAATGCATATACTGATATAAGCATATTATTTATATTTTTAAAAAAAATAAGTGTGTTTCGAGTCGGGTCGGATGAATCGGGTTTCCACCCCTTAGACCCGTGACTCCACCCGAAACTGTCGGGTTTCCACCCCCAAAACCTGTGACTCCACCCACATTGTTTAAAAACCAAAAATAAGGCTACGGGTGAGTCGGGTGGATTTTGAGCAGCCCTAGTTCTGGAAGTTCGTCATAAAAACATCGACCGGTATGTGGTCTATTGCAATGTGAACACAACGGTATATTACTTGGGGTCCTCCGAACGTCACTGAAACCAGAACCAGAGCCTCGTACAAACGGTCTCTTAAAAGGTCCACCATGGTTCCTATCATCGCCCTCATTACCCCTCTTGCCTTGCTGGTTCTACCTCGACCTTTCCATTCCACTCTCGGCCACAAGCGCCGTTTGTTGCACTGCTGCCACAGTCGAATGCTCATAGGTTTCTACCCCCAAACAGATATTTTCCCTTAAACCCTCTTCGAATTTTCTTACCCTATCTTCCTCCTCTGGCACTGAACCCTTTCCAAATCTCAACAAAGCGTTGTACTTGGAAGTATACTCAGTTACGGTCATGTCCCCTTGCTTGAGGTTATCAAACTCTCGCTTTTTCGCATTGTAGGCGACTCGCAGAAAGAACCGATGATTAAATTCCGCCTTGAACCCCTCCCAAGTAATCGGTGCCCCTTGGTCTAGAACATTCATCCATCAATTCTGGGCTTCACCCTTCAGTACATCACTTGCATTCTCCATTTTCTCCCTATCCGACATCGGGATAGATCGGAAGATTCTCTCCATGTCCATTATCCAATGTTCTGCGAGTATTGGGTCGGGCGTCCTATGGAATTCCATTAGTTTCTTTCGAGCGAACTGTTCAGATACTGATCTTATACCTCTATTTTCGGGTACATGCACTACAATTATCGGTACTGGCTCGAATGGAGGCGTTGGAGGTAACCGTTCTGCTATATTTCGTGTCATATCTCCCATATTCCCCATCAGTTCTTCCATTTCATTCATACGTCGAGTATGCGGTGACAGTTCCCGGTCATTCATGGTTGTTCAACCTGTTAATTCTCGATGCATAAACACTATGCATGTATGACAAGAACAATATCATGTATGTAAAACAACATGCATATGCATCAAACATCTCTACCATGTATGGATGCACTCTAGAACATGTGACAATTCACTCAACACCCCACTCGTCGTCGAACGTTCCCAAAGTTTTGTTACCTCTAGCTCTAATACCAATAAATGTCACGACCCATCCCGCTAACGTGCGAAAACAAGACACGTGGCACGCCATCAAGGCTTATCCAGTTCATTAAATAATCATACGCAGCGGAAAAGACTTTAAAACAATATTGAGTGTATAAAACTTTAGAAAACATTACCCTCCGAGTTGTAAAATCCATATAAAATTGAAAACATAAATATAATTTGAATCAGATGAATACATGTTATAAGGGGTCCCAAAGATACCCAAAAAATCGAACAAAACTTTTAAAATATTTTTGGAAGGTATAGAAAAAGGATTCTGGCATGGGGCATCTCGACCGGTCGAACGACCACATTTGACCGGTCGAATGACCCTGTAGTAGAATCCTGCACAATGATGCAGAATTTTTGCCTAAAGCATCAAACAACCCTCACTTAAAACCCTTTCACGACTTCCACTCTTCAATCCAAAAATCCCCAACTCAAACAAGGTTGCGAGAACATATAAAACAACTTACTAATCATCGAAAGAAGCAATAACAAAATGAGTTAAGACTTGTTTAGATTGAAAACATAAAAGTTCCATTACATGCCTCCAAAATACGAGTTTGACAAGTTAAACATTCAAAACACGAATCCACGAGTTCAGATTCATCACAACATAACTAAAAAGAGTTTTAGTACTTATTACAACATTATAAACCATACTACACCTTCCAAGTCAATTACATAGTTCTAACTATTCAAAACGCTCACTATTACAAAACTTGGAAAAGAAAACAAAAACATATACAAGAGAAGGATCCCCATTGTTCCTGCGGTCTCACTCCTCACGCTTCTTCTTTCCTTTCTTCTTGTCTCCTGTAATGGAGTAAATCTCCACTGCTCAGCTATATGCTGAGTGTACAATTTCTAACATATGCAATATATGACAAAACATGCTCTAATTCCACAATTCATAACAAATAGTCTCTAGGGAGAAAAATACGCATCCATCCGGTAGCGGCAAGTCGCAAGTCCAAGTCTTAAACCGCTATGCTAATGGCAAGTCTAAGTCTATCAACCATTGCATCCCCAAGTTTCATGGAAAGTCCAAGTCTATCAACCATGCACAGTAGCTGTCACTACTAAAATTCTCAAGCATCAAGAAGCTTATATCCAGCATGAAATTGCATAAATCCCCCCTTTGACCCATATAGACAACTCAATGTGCTCGCATAAAAGTAGGCATGCTTTTCACTTTTAATTGCGTGCATAATTAACGGGCCTACAATTAACGCACAAATTTTGCCCGAATCACAATTTCATCGTTGAAATATAAAATATGTATTTCACCTATACAACATAGGCTAGAAATTCATACCTCGAGCTATCATCATATAACTTTGAGGGAACGACTAGAAGCCCGAGTAAACGCCAAATCTCCGATCCTACGCGAAACCTACAAGTTTACTCGTGTTTTCCCCAAATTCCTAGATTTAGAAATTTATAAAAACTTAGCCAAACGTGGCCTAAAGACTATCAAAACGTAGCCCTTACCTTGGGGAGTTCAAACACGAATTTTGGTGAAATTCAGACGAACGAAGGGTCGCCGATCGTCGTCGCAAAGCTCGTAAGATCAATCTCCCTTTTCTCTCTCCTCTCTCAAGATATTATATGAAGTTTGTAAGTAATGACAACTTCATCCACTACTATTTATAGACGAACTCTTCGAAAATCATGTTTACTTCCCCGCGAGTTTCTCAAACACCTAGTTAACTCCTGAAACTTCGCACACGTCCATTTATAACTTTACGAGTGAAAACCACCAATTACAAGAGTTTTTGATTTAGTCTTGTTTGGATCCAAAATTACGTCCGAAAACTAAATTCTGTGAAATCTCTATACAACATACTTTTTATATAATGTGACACTCACGTTCTCACCACAGTTCTCCAAATGATATATAACAATATCGAAACTACCAAAAAATTATACTACACAAGTATAATTCACTATTCATAAAATACCATATAAGTCAAATAATATTTAAATCACAGATGCCAATAAAATCTCGATTACCAACTACCTGTGTCCTTACTGACACCTTACCGTTGACTCACAGTCAACCTCAACCCAATTATCAAATAATATTGATAAACTCACAAATTCAATTATGCATGATAAAACTTATGAAATTTTGGTACGGGTATGACACATTACCATAGCATGTCATTTGAGAAACAATTTTGGGAAGCATATTACTCTTTTAAAAATGGTTTCTGTCAATTTACAAGGGGTATTAGGTCATAGACCCCTAAAAATTAAGTGTAATAGTAAAAAACCCACACAATTTGGTCATTTTTTAAAAAAACCCTTCACTATTTTTTTTGTTCAGCGAAAAGCCCCTCTGACAGATAAAAATAGATAATATTCACGAAAACGACCATAATTTTCTCATTTTTGGCCTTTTGGGATGATTTTTTGCTCTTCACACTTCATGTATTTCTTTGATATTTACGCATTGGACTTGAAAATTTTACAAAAATATACAAGTTACTGCCTGATTTTGAGATTTTAGTTGTCCAACAGATAATATTATCTGTTTGCAGACAGATAATATTATATGTCAACTATAAACCACCACTACTTTCTCAATTCTTGGGCTTTTTGGATTTTTTTTTTTTTTTTTGGTTGATTGTTTGTATTTTTCGAGATCCATGTATCTATGGTTCCAGTTTTATGAAAGGAATATGTTTTTTTTTATATTTATGCGAAAAAATGCAATTTTCTATATTTGTTTAGTTTTTAGTTTTTTTTTTTCCAGTGTTTCATGGTCAATATTGATCTCGTTTAATAGATCTCATTTTACTGATTCCAAAACATCAAATTATACGAAAAGCAGACTTGTAGAACCAAAGCTATAGCAATTTAAAATTGTGTTGGTATAAAAAGGACCTAATGAGTAACGAGTTAAAGAAAAGTAGTATGAGTTTTAACTTGAAAGAGTTTTACTTAAGAGAGCTATGGCCGAAGCTCCATTTTACAATTTCAATATTGATTGTGTTAAACTATAAGCCAAATTATTATAATATGCAGTAAGGATTGCAAACACCAAACCTACAATTCTCAAATAGGCAATCTCACATACTGAAACTGTAGTCTTTATGGTACAAAATATCATACTCGGATCCCCGCATGGCCTTGTTAGGTAGCCTACTTAGTAACTCGGACCCTCAAAGTCAAATTCCTAATCCCACGAGTGAATTTAATCGAGATTTAAAAAAATAAGGAAAAGGAAAGAGAAAAAAAAAAAGGCCATCACAAGGATATAATATATATTTGTAACCCATAAACAATGAACCTTTATTTTACCTTTTTTTTTTCCAAGACTTTACAAAAATTAAATAAAGGTTTTGTTAACATGTGTCTTTAGGGTAAATGTTAAGGATCTAAAAGTATAAATAAATTAGGGGTACAATGTGAATTTCAGTGTCCGGTGTGAGGTTCAATATTTATCTCCTTTAATTATTTCAACTTTTAAAATTTTAACATATGCTCTAAAAAACCCATGTTAACAAAACTCATTAAATAAAAGACAAGTAATAAAGGCTGCTAGTGAAAAGGTTCTCGCAACTTGTGAGCTGTGCCGCCTGTCTGCAAGACTTGGCCGCCTGTCGCCAGACTAGGTTAGAAGCACATTCATCATTTTCCATACCAAACACCAAAGCATGCACTAATTATGTTTTCAAGTTAATTTCATTTAATAATATTTTTTGGTCTGCCACTTCATTGTTTTTGTCATGTAACAAATGCAAATGTGGAAGGTTCTATGATACATTAGCGGTTTCAGATGTATCACACATTCTAATAATTTTGATACTAAAGAGCTGTAACATTTATAAAATAATAATTTTTAAAAACAAAGTGAATTTTCAATGACTTTTATAACTAAGTGCATGAATTTTGTCTCCCGTTACTTATATTTGTGAACAGCATCCGGAGGCGCATAAATGCCAAGGTGGACCCAGACCCTTGAGCTTTTTAAAATCGGGCAGCACTTCAGTGCTGTTAAAACAATGTTGTTAGTGCTGTTCACTCACATAATAAACAATAAAATTGGGCAGTTTTTGAAAAACTGCTTATGCAAAAGCAATTTTACTGTTCATTTTGTGAGAGGAACAGCACTGTTTTAACAGCACTGAAGTGCAGTCCTTTAAAATCAAATCCCCCTTAGTGCCAGCTAGGTGGTCCCAACCCCTGCTCCCTGAGCTTTTTGAAATCACAATTTTAGCATGAGTAATGCTAGATGTACTCTTAAATGCCACAACCAAATGCACAACTCTGCTTAAAAATGTTGGACCTCGTGCTGAAAACCTTGCATACTCTGCACACCCCCTTTTGTGTGTACAAACTTTTCAGCACGAGGTCCAATATTTTTAAACAGTGTTGTGCATTTGATTGTACATTTGGAAGTATTCCCCCGCTCCCCTCCTCTTGCTGCCAGGGTGGTCCAAGCCCCCGCTCCCTGAGCTTTTTGAAATCACAATTTTAACATTAATATTTTTAGAGATTTTATATTTGACCCCCACATACAAGTAAAACACGTTTGCTCTCTCTGTCTCAACTATAGAGTATTTAAATCCATTTTTGATGTCTCATTTTAAGAGTCTATTTAAAAAGTCAATGTATTTTTACACAAAAACTTTCCAAGTTTACTCTTATTATACAAAAATCTCCCACGTTGTCCCACATTTTCTTTTATGTATCACTAGATTTTGAATTCAAAAAAAAGGTAAAAATAGAGGTTGAAAAATTTCACAACAATATGAAATATTCCCTTAAAAAGGAGGAATTCCTAAAAAAAAAGATTTATAGTACGTCACAGAGGGAACATTTCTTAAACAAAAAAAAAGGGAAAGAAACAGAGAAGTCGAAACGACTCGAGACTGCGAATGAAATCAGTGGTTTCTCTAAAAAAGACTACTACATATATTGGAAATCAACTTGATACTTACATTTGTTGTGTGCATACGAGTAATGACTTTTTGGAGTTTATGGGACTTGGTGATCTAGCCAGGGCCGGTCCTGAGATTGTGAAATTCTCATGAGGCCCTAAGCGAAAAAAAAATTTAGGCCCTTTTTTGGTTTTATTTTTATATATAATACATGTATATATAAGGCCTTATTTTTTTTAGGCCCTATTTTACCCTATTTTTATATATAATATATGTATTTTGGCCAAACAATGCCTTATTTTTGGTCCTCTTTTTATATATAATACATATATATGTAAGGCCCTATTTTTTTAGGCCTTATTTTGACCCTATTTTTTATATATAATACATGAATTTTGGCCTAACAAGGCCTTATTCCAAGACCAAACAAATTCTAATTTTTTGAGGCCCCAAACGGCCGCCCGGGCCGCTGGCCCAAGGGCCGGCCCTGGATCTAGCAAAGAAAATGGTTCAGACAAGCAAATATATTGCTTTTGATTTAATCAATCGACCTTCAAACTGACATTAGTTCTACCAATTGCAACATTTATAGTGGGGAGGACATTTTCGATTATGAAGATTGTATAAAATCGCTCGTGTGATTGAATGACGGGCCAATATTTAAATGATAATTAGCTTGTGTATATCGAGGGAAAAAAAACAATTCAACAAGGTTACAAATGATGCGATAACGAAACATTTTTAGGATATGAAACTTTGTCATGGGTATTTGTAAAATATAATAAGCTTAATCAAAAATATAATATTGTCTTTTGCAAAAAGGTTTTATTACACTTAGACTAAACTAACCAAAAATCTTGACTCTTCTCTTAACTAGAACCACCACGTGACCTTGATCCCAAACTATAGAATATTTTTCTCCCATTTCTATGAAGCAATAATATTCATTTGGGTACATAGTTTGAATTCATTGAGCCATCTAGCAACTTGGGTGGATTCAGTCAAGTGGTTGGCTTGCAGAGTTGTAGGCAACCCAGACTCTAGAGTTCATCTCGAATCTGCAATTACATTTGACTCAGCATTCTAATAAAAGGAGTAATGCTATGCTTTTTCAGATTTCTATTCCAACAGTACTTCTTAAATAATGTGACAAGGGGGTCAGGCAAACAACTTTCAGTCAAAATTCAATTAGTCTCACTGTATTAGATCTGGCCCCACTGCCACATCATTTGAGAACCACTGTAATCCAACCTTTTTGTAATCCTTTGCAGAAGAAGATTTGAAAATTTTTGTGGTGCGCGTAGGTGATTTGCGCACACTGCGTGGTCATGAGAGAGATATGTGAGATTATTTGATGAGGGAAATTGTAACTTGGTGACAAAAAATTATAACGCATCATGAGAAAATTTTGTAACCTACGAAAAAATGACGGTTTTTAACCCGTATGAAAAAAAATTGTAACCACCATGAGAAATGATTGTAACCTGATGAGAAAAAGCTATAACCATGATGATAAAAAATTGTTACCAAAACCACTGTGATTTTGCCCTCGAAGAATCTGTCTCTTTCTCTCTCCAGCGCTCATGGTGTGCACAAACCATCATGCGCACATAGGAGAAGTTCCCAGAAGATTCATTCTCTTGAGAGAGAGAGAGAGAGAGAGAGAGAGAGAGAGAACCAACAAAGATTTTATTTTTCGACTCATGTAAGTACCTCATTTGCGAACTGTTTTTGATCCAATATGTAGCAATTAATAGAAAAAGGCAAATTCCTTAGAGCATCTCCCAGAGCAAATTGTATTTTAAGGGGCCAAAAAAAATGGTGTTTTGACTTCTTGAATAGTGTTTATAGTCTCCTATGTCACAAGTGCACTCTAACCATGGATGATATTTTGAGTTTGTTTTTAACATTTTAATTATTTTGATGCATTTTAGTTGGTAATCTAATGGTCCATATTTTTCCGTCAAATTTTACAACTCCTCTTTCTCTTCCCCAAAGTTGTATAGTTACAACCTTAAGACCCGAGGTTGTATTTTACAATCCCTGTTGAAGTACTATTTTTGATAATTTGGGGGTCATTTTGGTAGTTGGGAGATTTTGACAATCCGATCGCCTACGTTTACAAATGAATGATCTTATCCATTAGAAAACACGCCTACAAGTGAGGTTGAAAGCGTCTTTTAAAAGTTACACTTTTAAGCCAAATTTAAGTTGAAATTGTCTTTCTAAAAGATGCTTTCAATATTCTATAGAATTTATAAATGGAGTAATGTTATGATTTTCAAATTCAAATTCCAAATCTACATATGTGGGGTCACTTCAATATACTCCAATTAAAATCCAGTGAACTCATTATTACATCATTAAAAATGTGAATTTAGAGTTTGAATTCGGAAAATATAATATTACTCTTATAAATAAGTTGGAAAGTCCATAGTCTGGCATATGAAATGTGAAACTAAGAGGGTCAGAGAAAAAGATCTAAAAATTATTCACCACTTAAGAAGCTAGCATGTAGGTCCAACAACCCAACAGTGGGGGAAGATATGGTAGGTAACTGATAGCTACGGAGTACTTGTTACTGGAATTGAGGTTAGTGACTTCCATGGCAGCTAAATATTAGGCCATTGTATATAAATGGAAATTGCCTAAAATCATATATAATGGACAGGGCCGGCCCGTCAATTTAATTGGGCCCTAGGCCCCTAGGCTACCATTATAAAGGCTCTTGGAGAAAGGAGACATTGAGTGCTTTGTACGGAGTAATATTTATTGTTTGTAATGAAATGTGATTGTCTTTTCTCTCAATCTTTTAGTGATTCTGAATGTGTTTATATTGCCACTTCTTCATTTTTATTTTTATTTTTCCAAATAATAAGGGTTGTTTGTTTACTTACTTCTAAGAGTAATATTTGGGACACAAACTTCATACAACTTTCATACAATCTCCCCAAAAGATGTGTCTATCTCTCTCCTGTGATGTCACTGGACCCCACAGTGACACAGGAAAGAGAGAGACACATCTTTTGGGGAGGTTGTATGAAAGTTGTATGAAGGTTGTGTCCCAAGTATTACCCTACTTCTAAAGCTTTGATTGATGTAACACAATTTTGATTGGACTAATTGGAAAGTGAGGAATAAAAGTTGGGCTGGGCAATGGGGTCTTAGAAGTTAGACCCCTTCATTGCTAGGTCGAGCTTTCAACCCCTTCATTACTACCCTAGTAATTCATAAAAAAAAATGTGTTGGTTTGGTTGAACTTGAAATACATTACATATACATATATATTTGATAGTTGGTTGGACTCGAATACAATTGCACCAACGTATTATATACAGTATGACATTTTAATTTTAGGCCCTCCTCAATATTTTTAGGAGCCCTCTGCAAAAGAAAAAAAAAAATTAGAGACCCTAGGCGACCGCCTACCCCGTCTAGCCCTAGGGTCGGACCTGATACTGGAGAAAATTATACACGTATAATACTATAGTTTCCAACTTTCAGAATCTCGATGTGGATGTGGAATGTATATTGTTGGTAGTGCCCTGCCTCTCTTGTAGGTGGGTCCTAATTGAAGGAATTTTTTTTCCTAAGTTGCACGTGATCTCTCTATTATTGTGAAACCCACCAAATACTCAAATCATACAAGTCACACGAGATAATTTCTCCAAAATCGCAAATCTGGGCGCCAATTGCAGTTTTGTAGATATTTGGTTGCCGAAAATCGTGATAGATGAGATGGCGTTTTTGGGTAGCTAAAACATGCGTTCACGTCAAGTAAAGGGTTTTGCTTTTCACTATTCTCTATATTTGATCAGTCACACAATATATCAACAAGAAACCCAAAATATAATAAGCAATTCTACCATTTACGATCAAAATCACATAAACATAAGCACATAGAGCCTTCTGGAGCTAAGTGTTAAAAAAATGATCAGCTAAAGTAGTCAAGATGATAAAGTGGCTTGTTATTTTTAAGATTTATTACTGGAGTTGCCCTTATTGGGAAAAATAAATAGGACTGGAGTCAAATAATTGTCCAGATTTGCACAATATTCTGATTAATTTTCCAAGTAAATATCAAATCAGTGGCCAACCCACGCACTAATTTCCGTTAAAATATCAAATGCCCTCCGTAAACGCACCACCAAACGCACTCGTTCGTCGTGTCTACACAAACGCCTCTCTCATCTTCCACGTTGCAACCAAAACAAACCCCACCCTGTAGTTAAACCTAGAAGGGCAAATTACACCTTGTAGTTTTGCACACTAGTAGTTCACAGTCCGTGGTACTTTGTGATACGAACTTCGGGGTAGAACTCACCCTTGAAGAATCGGCTTACAAGATAAGGGAGGGTGCCTAAGAGCTTATAACCCACCAGCTAGACTTATGCCTAGCCGATGTGGGACAAGTCCTCTATTAGATCGTAACACTTTGTCCATTTAAAACTTCACACATTAGACCTTGAACTTTCCATTTTGTATCAGTTTGAACCTTTCGTCGAAAGTTCATCACAAATGTTGACAAATTTTAATGGGTTATAATTGTCTTTAGACTGAATTGTTGACAGAATTTTGACATAACGTGCAAATAGGCTCCAAGTAGAAACTTGAGGATTGGTGTGGGTGTGGGGATACGCACATGAGGACACAGGGTACGAGGGATTCGTCAATTTGCCAAAAACCAAGTGTAAGGGTAAGGGTAAGGGTAAGTGTGCGGGAGTACTTTTATAAATTATTAAAATATATACTAATTCTATAAACTATAAATTGTCTTGATATTTTTATGTAGTTAAGACAAATAGCAAGCAAATATATGCAATACTAGACTTTTGACATGTAATACAACTCACCAATATTCTTTGTTAACTGATTCCAATGTATTTAAAGTTATGTTAGAGTCCTTGTATTTTATTTATTTATTTTTTTAGGAGAGAGTCCATGTATGTTAGAGTCCCTGTATTTTTTAAAAAAGAATTAATTTAGAAAAACCCTGTCGCAACTAAAAAGAATCCACGTCAGTGCGGGTGCGGATTCTTCAACCTTTTAGAAGAGTTCGTGCTTCTTAGGTCTAATGTGACAACTTTTAACCTAGGAGGGAAAAAGTGCCACCGAGTGTGAACTATGAGGGGGCAAAGTGTAATTTACCCAACCTAGAAACTATAAATTTGGGAGGGTTTACTAGGAGTGGTTATAGAAAGTTAATTCTGTTGAAGCTTGATATACATTGTTGGGTTCATTCTCTAACAGCTTAAACTTTTGGAGTAATTGGTAACTTAACATGGTATCAAAGCTTTGTTTGTGAGAGGTCCTGCGTTCGACTCTCCATCTCCGCTTTGTTGTGCATATTTGCACTTTGTTATTTGTCTCCACTATGATGGAGTTTGGTTTGTTTGCTCTCCATATGTAAGTTGGGGTTGCACGTGAGCGAGGGTATTGAAAGTGATATACATTGTTGGGCTCATTCTCTAACAGCTTAAACTTTTAGAGTAATTGGTAACTTAACAAATTCTACATAGCCATATACTACGCAGACGAATTTAAAAAGAAAATACTTTTGCTCACCCAAAATATGGTACACCAATGCTCACCCAAGCATCCCATTGGCCATTACAGTGGGATCCAGGATTAAACAAATGTTGTTTAATGTTATTTAATCATAGATCTTACTGCATTAGCCAATAAAATGCTTGGGTGAGCATTGGTGTACTATTTTTTTGGGTGAGCAAAAATGCTCTCATTTAAAAAACCACTGAGGGGGGGGGGGGGGGGGGGGCACAAAAATGCCACCAAGTGTTTAACTATGAGGGGCAAAATATAATTTACCCAACCTAGAAAATAGAAATTTGGGGTTTTTACTAAGGGGTTGTAGAAGGTTAACTCTACATAACCATACACTACGCGAAAGAATTTAAAAGACAAATGAAGTGTCTTTACCCCCAATTTCGGGTCAGCCTATATGGAGAATCATCTTTGGCGTGAGAGTTACAAATTGGCTACTTAGCTACATTTGACCGCTTGAACTTTTTTTTTGGTAACCTTGGGTATTCGGGTTAGCTTGTGCGCACCTCGACTAATTTCGCGAGGCTAGGGCGTCCGGGTAAATCACCTGTGGCCACCCCCTTGAGATTAGAACTTGAGACCTCTGGGTATAACACCCAAAGGCCTTGATATCCGGCCACAAAAGGAAGTGGTTGACCGCTAGAACTTTTTACATTTGCTTCTTAGATAATGCTATGATTCCCTTGTCTAGATCCCAAATTTGGATCCTAGATGTTTTAACAATTGTATCACATAATGTGGTTGTGTTTGGTGGTACCACTGCACCACAAACCATTGGTCCATTTCATGTGCTACAACTGGTAGTTTAGTTACAGAAATCATGGAGATCGAAGAAGAGAAGATGACTCAAAGAACTTTCAGTTTATTTCATTCATATTCAGTTAACCATTCTGATTATCAATACATGTATATATATACAAAACACAACCGACTCTCTTTCTCTCTCTCTCTCTAATCCAGCTGTCAATCTGACAGTTACAACTTAACAGTTTACAACTAATCCAAAACAGAATGAAACTAATTCTCTGAGTGGATTTTATCTGCTGAATTGAATTCCACTCTAACACCCTCCCGCAAACTAATGGAGGGAGAATCCACCATAAGTTTGTCCTTAAATTTAAAAAATCGAGCTGAGGACAGTCCTTTGGTAAAGAAATCTGCACGTTGATCCTCTATGTTAACATACTGAATTAACAAATCCTTTTCAAGCACTTTTTCGCGGACAAAGTGAAAATCAATCTCAATGTGCTTTGTTCTAGCATGAAATACTGGGTTTGAGGCTAAAGCCAATGCAGAAATATTGTCACAAAGAATGACAGGAGGCTAAGTAATGGGAATATGAAGATCACGCAGTAGCATACGAAGCCAAGAAAGTTCTGCTGCAGTGATTGCTAAAGCACGATACTCAGCCTCTGTTGAAGATCTAGCCACAGTGGCCTGCTTCTTAGAAGTCCAACTGATAGGATCTTCTCCAAGTAACACATGTTATCCTGTGGTGGACCTTCTGTCAGAAGGATCACCAGCCCAATCCGCATCAGTAAAGGCAGTAAGCGTAAGAGAATTGAAGCTGTAGTGAAGCCCAAGAGTGGGTGTGCCTTTAAGGTACCGAAGAATACGCTTGACAGCAGTAAAGTGTGTGTCAGTGGGAGAATTCATGAATTGGCAAACATAATTGACAGCGAACTGAATGTCAGGCCTGGTGAAAGTCAAAGTACTGTAAAGCACCCACAATACTGCGATAACTAGTAGGATCAGTGAGAGGAATGCCATCACTCTTAGACAACCGAGTGGTATTAGGACAAGGAGTTTTACAAGGCTTACAGTCCTGCATTTTGGACTTGAGAAGAAGATCTGTGATATATTTGGACTGAGTTACAGAAAGACCAGAGGAAGTGTGATGAATTTCAAGGCCCAGAAAGTAATGTAATGGACCAAGATCCTTCATTTTGAATTTGGAGCTAAGAACCGAAATAAGAGACTGGATATACTCAGAATCACTACCA
Source organism: Hydrangea macrophylla (assembly GCA_033977485.1). Classification (NCBI taxonomy): domain Eukaryota; kingdom Viridiplantae; phylum Streptophyta; class Magnoliopsida; order Cornales; family Hydrangeaceae; genus Hydrangea; species Hydrangea macrophylla. Next base: position 13,740,428 of record CM066989.1, read on the forward strand.
GTTAATATAATGTCATCGACATATAATAAAAGATAAGTAATAGAAGAAGGTGAATGTCGAATGAACAAGGAGGTATCCGATTGGGATTGAACAAATTTGAGCTCAAGAAGATGGCTAGTGAAAGTTTCAAACCAGTCTCTGGGAGCCTGTTTGAGACCATAGAGAGCTTTATGTAATTTACAAACATGAGTGGGATAAAGAGGATCAACAAAACCAGTGGGTTTTGTCATATAGACTTCTTCATGTAGAGTGCCATGAAGAAACGCATTTTTCACATCTAACTGTTTTAAATCCCATCCAAAATGAGTAGCCAATGTAAGAACAAGCCTCACAGTGGTATGCTTAACTACTGGGCTAAAGGTTTCTGTGAAATCAACACCTGCCTCTTGATGAAACCCCTTGGCTACAAGACGAGCTTTGTGACGAGCTATAGAACCATCAGGATTATGTTTGAGTTTATAAACCCACTTACAACCAACTATATTTTTGTTGAGAGGCAATGGAACAAGAGTCCATGTCCTTTGTTTGTGAAGAGATGAAAATTCCTCAGCCATAGCAGTCCTCCAGACTTCATATTTAGAGGCAGAAGTGTAACAAGTGGGTTCAATAGGAGCTTGAGCAGAAGTAAAGGCCTTTTTCTTAGAAATTCCAGATTTTAACCTGGTTTGCATAGGGTGAATAGAGGTGGTATTAGTTGTGGAAGAGAGGGAATTAGGTGAAGGAGAGGGAGCTGAGGAAGCAATATCAAGTAAAGGTGGAGAAGCTGAGAGAGTTGTAGAAGAAGAAATTGTGGAAGAAGAATTAGCTGAGGAAGAAATTGGGGATAAAGAATAAGAAGGTGGAAGAAGTGGTAAAACAGAGAATTGTGTAGGAGAAGCTGAAGTAGATGAAGGAGAACTAGAAGTAGGAGTTTTGAAAGACAACCACTGAGAAAGAGCATAAGGATTTGTAACAGAGGTTTGATATAAAGTAGCAGCTGGAAAGACATGTTCATCAAACACAACATATCTAGAGATATAAGATTGATTATGCTTAACATCTAAACACAAATAACCCTTGTAGTTGAGAGGATATCCCAAGAATATACACTGGACAGACCTGAGCTGCATTTTATTGCGATTATAGGGTCGAAGAAGTGGATAGCAAGCGCAACCAAAAGTTCTCAAGGGACTGTAATCCAGATTGGATCCAAAAAGAACTTGAAAAGGGGACTTATGAGACAAAATGGGACTTGGCATTCGATTAATAAGGTATGTAGCAGTTGAGAACCCATGAAACCAATACAAGGGAGGTAGAGCAGCTTTAGACAACATTGTAAGACCAGTTTCAATGATGTGCCTATGCTTCCTCTCAGCAATTCCGTTTTGCTGAGAGGTATGAGGACAAGATTTTTGGTGAAAAATGCCACAAGTTTGAAGATGATTATTCAATTTCTCATATTCACCAGCACCATCAGTGCGAACAATTTTAATGGTACATTGAAATTGATTTTTAGCAAAAGCTTTGAACTGATTAAAGATAGTGTATAACTCTGATCTAAGCTTCATAGGGTAAATCCATGTAAACCGAGAAAATTCATCAACAAAGGAAACATTATATGAAAATCCATGATAAGATGTAACAGGGGTTGGTCCCCATATGTCACTATGAACAATGTTCAATGGAGAAGTGGATCTAGTGTGTAAAATGGGAAAAGGAGTTCTACACATTTTGCCATAAATGCAGTGTTCACAAACAGATGATTGAGATTTATTTACAGAATTATTTGATCTAGGAACATCAACCATTTGTGACAAAACTTTATTTGAGGGATGGCCAAGACGATTGTGCAAGAGAGTGTTAGACACTCTGCTTCCCAAGTAAGCAGTCCTGGAATGCGACTGTTGAGGAGTTTGGGAAGAATCTGCGGATGCAGACTCGAGAAATGAAGGATGAGTGGCTTGGATGGGATAAAGACCATTGGTGCTATGCCCTTGGTACAGAATATTCCCTGTACGAATGTCCTGAATTTGGAGCATAGAAGAATCAAAAATGCATCTACAATTGTTATCAGAACATAGTTGATGAACTGACAGCAAATTAGATGATAAAGAAGGAACACACAAGAGATTTTGAAGACAAAAAGTATGTGAGGAAGTGGATAAAGAACATGCTCCACCATGAGTAATTGGAAGGCCCTGACCATTAGCTGTATTGATTTGATCATCACCTTGATAGTCCGACATGATTGAAAGATTAGATAGATCACTGGTCAGATGAGTTGTAGCACCAGAATCTGTGTACCACAAGTTAGAGGTACTGTTTTCAGGTGAATCGGTGGCAGACATGGCATTGATCTGTGAGGGAGGAGGTTTTCCTTGATATGAAAAATCTATACGATGATAACAATCCAAAGCAAAGTGGTTTGGTTTGTTGCAAATTTGACAATACTGTGTTGGCTTATTGAAGTTCTGTTGATTGAAGTTGCGACCAAAGAAATGTTGGGAGTTGTTTCTACCAAATCCATGTGATCTTCCCCCTCGATTATTGAATCGACCTCTGCCCTGTCCTCTGAAATTGTTATGAGTTTTGAAGTTATTGAAGTTTGGAGAACGAACTTAAGATGCAACCATAGCAGATGGAACATGACTAACTGAGGAATGTTTATTCATATTTTCGATTGAGAGTTCTTCGGCACGAAGAAGAACATGAAGTTCTTCGAGATTGAGAGGATGAGACCTGGTTCGAAATGAAGTTCTGAAAGCATTAAACTTTGGAGGGAGGCCATTAAGAACATATAGAAGAACATCTTCATCATCAATTATCACCGACACTGAGGTCAGATTGTCTCTTGCTTCTTTGATCTTTTGCATATACGTATCAACTGAATCTGTTCCTTTGGTGATTGTTTGAAGAATTGTTTTCAGTTGAAGAATATTAGATCTAGAGGTTGAAGAGTATCTTCTTTCAAGTGCTAACCAAACATCTCTGGAAGATGAATATCCAACAATATATGATAAAGTTGTTGATGAGAGAGTTGCATTGACGAGAGTCATGAGTGCCTGATCTTGTGTAATCCAATGACAATAATCTGGATTAATCTGATTTGATCGAGATCCATCATCAGCAAGAAGAAATTTATCAGGACATTTGTTGGAACCATCCACAAAATCATACAGATTATGAGCTTTAAGAATCGCAGTGAATTGAAACTTCCAGGAGACATATTTTGTTGAATCAAGTCTCACTGTTATCATATTACAGATGTTAGAGAGAAGATAAATTGGTGAATGAATCATTGCAGGTGAAGAATTTGATGTTGATCTGGAAGATTGATCTAGATTTTCAGAAGGACCTGCCATTGATGAGACGTTGGTCTCTCAATTCAAGCTCTGATACCAAGTTTAGTTACAGAAATCATGGAGATCGAAGAAGAGAAGATGACTCAAAGAACTTTCAGTTTATTTCATTCATATTCAGTTAACCATTCTGATTATCAATACATGTATATATATATATATACAAAACACAACCGACTCTATTTCTCTCTCTCTCTCTCTCTAATCCAGCTGTCAATCTGACAGTTACAACTTAACAGTTTACAACTAATCCAAAACAGAATGAAACTAATTCTCTGAGTGGATTTTTATCTGCTGAATTGAATTCCACTCTAACACTGGTAAAGCATATTTCGGGAACCAAATTTTGGGAAGTGTAGCATTACTCTTTGATTCTTATATTTTGTTTCATTTGCTTTGATTCTTGTATTTTGTTTCATTTGCTTTGATTCTTGTTTATTCGGAAAGATGATTTATTTTTGGGGAAATTACCTTTCATTGAAACCACATTGACATCCATTTTAGTTTCTTGTCCTATAGCAATCCTTTCCTCCATTAGTTTACCATCAACCTGTTATTGTGACCGAAATCTTGTTAGACGGACATGCTCACCCTCTTTTATCAATCTAGTAAAAGGAGTAGTGCGCCTTTGTATTCCTCAATCATGTGAACTGTAAATGTTTATAATAGTTGTGGAGATCACTTGTGAGCATAGAGTCTGAAGTTTGAGTCAAACAAAGAAAGAAAAAACTGATATTCGCAGTTGGGTTAAGAACTTATTGGCTCGAGTTAGGTTAAGGGCATGTTTGGTTGTCCTTGAATGAAATAATTCTATTCATGTTTCCGTACACAATTTTATATAAAAAGATGAAGAGCTTGAATGGTTTCATTTAGAAAACGGATGCTCGTCTAAAAATGATGCTTGCAATCATGAATTTTGACATTTTACAAATTGCCTCATAAGAAGAAATATGGTGAAATCTCCCATATTTGTAAATGGATTCATTCATGATGATGAATTTTGCTTTTAACTTCTATACAAAATTTTAATGAAACCATCAATTTAAAGGGACAACCAAACAGGCCCTAAGTATATTAAAGCTGTTATTTTTTTTACCATCGCTCTACCCAAAAACTAGTAGCCAAGTTAAGGCAATAAGCTATCGAAACTCATCAAGCTATTCAACATGGATACTACTTTGAAGGTTCACTTTGCAGTGTCCAAATCAAGTCAGACATGCCAGATACATGTCTTTATTTCTGTAGTTCCTCCATTTAGATATGTGGAAAAAGCAGTGGGTTTTTTTTTTTTTTTTCTACTTTTGAAATTAAGCCTAAATCCTAAGCTTCCAATTTTACTTTGACATCAAAATTAATAATTGTGAGGGTGTTTTGAAGGTGAAATGGCTTATGACTTCCAGAAAATTGGAAAGAGTCCGATTTTTTTACTGTAATTTGGCAGATGATATTAGGAATGATTGAGTTGGGAAGACTTGTATGTGTGAAATTAAAATTTGAACTTTTCGAAATTGAAAAAACTTAGGGCACTCAAAAAGAGGGAACAAAAATTTTAATACGTGAGCACCGAGTGGTGCTCTAAAGATGAATTTAATGTTGCGGTTTACTCATATTTTTTGTCCAACTTCAAGGATTTTCCATGTTGATATATCCGTGCTTCTCAAATCCCAAAGGATTTTCTCGCCAACTCAATTAGTTGTCCTTGTTGTATATCACTTGTGGCATTAATTGAATTTTCTTTGCTATTTTCAGGCCTTTCACTGAAAACTCAAGAGCTCACAGCCATGCATATTCCTAGCTGTAAGATTGTACTGTAGTTTCGTCATGGAAGCCGACATTCATACAGTCAGGGGCGGACATACACAGGGTAAAAGGGGGGCTGAAGCCCCCCCCAGATTTTTCAAAAATTGCACATCAAGCTTAAAAAAAAAAATTTTACACTTAAGTCCCCCTAAAAATTATAAAAGCCCCCCCTGGCATTATAAATTTGTCATAGTAGGTCTAAAATATACCCAACATATGTATAAATAGGTCTAAAAGCCCCCCTAATATTATAAAGTTTGTCATATTAGGTCTAAAATATACACAAAATATGTATAAATAGGTCGAAAATTATTATAAATTTGTCATATTAGATCTAAAATATATGCAAAATATGTATAAATAGGTTCAAAAAAAAATTTTTGGGGGCGCTGCCCCCGAACCCCCTATCAAGCCCCCCCTAAAAAGACTTTATAAATCCGCCCCTGCATACAGTGCTTGATTTTGCAACACTAACAGTTTAAACTTTTACAGTAATTGGAAGTGATATACATTGTTGGGCCCATTCTCTAACAACTTAAACTTTTAGAGTAATTGGTAACTTAACAAATTCTACATAGCCATATACTATGCTGACGAATTTAAAAAGAAAATACTTTTGGTCACCCAAAATATGGTACACCAATGCTCACCCAAGCATCCCATTGGCCATTACAGTGGGATCCAGGATTAAACAAATGTTATTTAATCATGGATCCCACTGCATTAGCCAATAAAATGCTTGGGTGAGCATTGGTGTACCATTTTTTGAATGAACAAAAATACTCTCATTTAAAAAACCACTAAAGGAGGGGGGCGACAAAAATATGCCACCGAGTGTTAACTATGAGGGGCAAAATAAAATTTACCCAACCTAGAAAATAGAAATTTGGGGGGTTTTACTAAGGGGTTGTAGAGGGTTAACTCTACATAACCATACACTACGCAGAAGAATTTAAAAGACAAATGAAGTGTCTTTACCCCCAATTTCGGGTCAGCCAATATGGAGAATCATCTTTGGCGTGAGAGTTACAAATTGGCTACTTAGCTACATTTGACCGCTTGAACTTTTTTTTTTTTTTGTAATCTTGGGTATCCGGGTTAGTTTGCGCGCACCTCGACTAATTTCGCGAGGTTAGGGCGTCCGGGTGAATCAGCTGTGGCTACCCTCTTGAGATTCGAACTTGAGACCTCTGGGTATAACACCCAGAGGCCTTGCCATCCGGCCACAAAGGGAAGTGGTTGACCGCTAGAACTTTTTACATTTGCTTCTTGGATAATGCTATGATTCCCTTGTCTAGATCCCAAATTTGGATCTAGATGTTTTAATAATTGTATCACATAATGTGGCTGTGTTTGGTGGTACCACTGCACCACAAACCATTGGTTCATTGCATGTGCTACAACTGGTAAAGCATATTCCGGGAACCAAATTTTGGAAAGTGTAGCATTACTCTTTGATTCTTACATTTTGTTTCATTTGCTTTGATTCTTGTTTATTGGGAAAGATGATTTATTTTTGGGGAAATTACCTTTCATTGAAACCACATTGACATCCATTTTAGTTTCTTGTCCTATAGCAATCCTTTCCTCCATTAGTTTACCATCAACCTGTTATCGTGACCGAAATCTTGTTAGACGGACATGCACACGCTCTTTTATCAATCTAGTAAAAGGAGTAGTGCGTCTTTGTTTTCCTCTATCATGTGAACTGTAAATGTTTATAATAGTTGTGGAGATCACTTGTGAGCATAGAGTCTGAAGTTTGAGTCAAACAAAGAAAGAAAAAACTGATATACGCAATTGGGTTAAGGACTTATTGGCTCAAGTTAGGTTAAGGGCCTGTTTGGTTGTCCTTGAATGAAATAATTCTATTCATGTTTTCGTACACAATTTTATATAAAAAGATGAAGAGCTTGAATGGTTTCATTTAGAAAACGGATGCTCGTCTAAAAAATGATGCTTGCAATCATGAATTTTGGCATTCTAAAAAAATGAACAAATTGCCTCATAAGAAGAAATATGGTGAAATCTCCCATATTTGTAAATGGATTCATTCACGGTGATGAATTTTGCCTTTAACTTCTATACAAAATTTGAATGAAACTATTCAATTTAAAGGGACAACCAAACAGGCCCTGGTTGTCCTTGAATGAAATAATTTCATTCATGTTTTCGTACACAATTTTATATAAAAATATGAAGAGCTTGAATGATTTCATTTAGAATACGGATGATCGTCTAAAAAATGATGCTTGCAATCACAAATTTTGGCATTCTAGAAAAATGAACAAATTGTCTCATAAGAAGAAATATGGTGAAATTTCCCATATTTGTAAATGGATTCATTCATGGTGATGAATTTTGTCTTTAACTTCTATACAAAATTTGAATGAAACCATCAATTTAAATGGACAACCAAACAGGCCCTAAGTGTATTAAAGCTGTTACGGAGTATTTTTTTTACCATCGCTCTACCCAAAAACTAGTAGCCAAGTTAAAGGCAATAAGCTATCGAAACTCATCAAGCTATTCAACATGGATACTACTTTGAAGGTTCACTTTGCAGTGTCCAAATCAAGTCAGACATGCCAGATACATGTCTTTATTTTCTTCTGTAGTTCCTCCATTTAGATATGTGGAAAGTGCAGTGGGTTTTTTTTTTTTTTTTTTTTTTTTTTTTTTTCTACTTTTGAAATTAAGCCTAAATCCTAAGCTTCCAATTTTACTTTGACATCAAAATTAAAAATTGTGAGGGTGTTTTGAAGGTGAAATGGCTTACTTATGACTTCCAGAAAATTGGAAAGAGTCTGATTTTTTTACTGTAATTTGGCAGATGATAATAGGAATGATTGAGTTGGGAAAGACTTGGAGGTGTGAAATTAAAAGTTGAACTTTTCGAAATTGAAAAAACTTAGGGCACTCAAAAAGAGGGAACAAAAATTTTAATACGTGAGCACCCGTTTTGTGAAGAAAAAGAGAAAATAAAGAAGCTAAGAAGAAGAAGAAAACAGTTAGAGCCGCCATTAACTATATATATGAGACCATGGTGGTCAAATTTCCTGAATCGAATTGTGAATCAGTTTGTCAAAACTTCTAATTGCGAATCTTAAGGTTCACATTTTTTAGAAATTAAATAATAAATGTGTACATTGTAAACATATAAAAACACATGTACAAAGCTTAAAATGAACAGAAACCTATCTGATACAAGTTTTATGCAATATCTAGGCTTAGAATGCTTGTGAGTTTTCAACCTTCCAACTTAAACTTCAAAGTTCCAACATTATTAATCAAGAGTCCTATTGAATGGTGATTCATATTAATTGGGCTGTATGAAACTCGAATCGATGTGTATCGGTCATTTCTAATATATCCATTATCGAGATTTCTATGAACATTGCTGTTATTTCATCAATAATTTTCTTCCATTTACATGACAGGTGCTGTTCTGGCCACTAATCCACCCATATACACACCATTCACGTATCAGCCGAACCCTTTGGGCATTTTGTGTGTACCTCGAATCCATTTCAGTGCTACCTCAGCTCCGTTTCATGCAGACCTCAAAGGTATATGCTTAACTACTTGAGGTATATCTGCCTCCCAAGTTATAATTTTTTTTTTTTTTTTTTTAATTTTCAAGTGATGCAAGTTTCTTTCTGGTCAAATTTTATTTTCAGATGGTGGAACCATTTACAGCCCATTATGTGTTTGCATTGGGTGTTGAAGGATTCTTGGGATGCGCTCATTGGATCATTCAGGTTGGTTTTGGAGTATTATAATCTAACATGTATGCATTTTAAGTGTACATTTTACCTTACACATATTATAGGGAGCTCTTGACCCACTAAATTGTATATCTGTTGTAATATAAATCACACAGAAAGAAGTGGCAGTTTTAGTGAATGCAGTTATGGCAATAACAAAAGAATGAAGTGCTCTTTTATGAGCATAAAATAAAATAAATACTGATAAGATTACCATTTGCTATACAGGTTTATGACACAGCTGGTGCTTATCTATTCTTTGCTTGGAAGTGGGTAATTTTGGCTACCAATGGTCCTGGTTTCAGATATTGTACAACCATTTATTTTGGCCAACTTTTGTTATTATTACATCAAGAGGTCAGCCCTTTAGTTTTAACTTAACCCTCTTTTTTTGGTGGCTCTTTTTTTTTACCACCAAAAAAAAAAAAAATAGTTTTTTTTTTTTTTTTTGTCCATTATGTTTTTATATTGTCCCTTCTTACATAAGATATTTAGCTTGTATATATATTTTTTTCCCTTGTTCAAACAACTTTCTTTTACCTATTTATCTTGTATATTCTGTAGAATCTGCTTATTTGTAGATTAATTTTACAATACCAAACTTGTGTTTTCCAACAGCACAGCATTTGTTGTCCCATCATGTGTATTGAAAGGTCCAACATATGGAGAATTTATGCCATGTGAGTCTGTGACAGCCACTCATGTGATCAATTTATTACTGTAGGATCCACATAATACTTAAATCATAGTGGAAATCACATGGATGTGCCGGTCACACATAATAATTTCTCGAACATATGAATGTCTGGTCTGGTCGTTATCTTTGCATCACTACATGTTGTAAGGTCCGACTTACAGAAATGGTAAATATCACTGATTTGCTAATGTGATTCAAATGAATAATGTTGTGGGAAGCATAACATTATTTATTTCAAATTATCATCAACCTCTGTATTTTGAATCAATGATCTCCCTTACCACTATTTTAGAACCATAGCACTATTCATTTCTAATTATCAGCAACAACTGTATCTTGAATATCAAAATATTGCTTCAATTACCTCCCTTTTCGTTAACTATCCTAATAGAAAGATAAAATTTTGTGACATTTACAATCATTAAGTAATCGGTGCATGTGTCGGAGTCAATGCACGCTTGTCCGGAGTTTTTCATTTGTCCTACTTCGATAAAATGATGCCAGCAATTCCGTCAGAAAAATGAGGGTGAATTCGGGTCGTGGAGAATAGTGGAGACATTTATCCTTGTCTCCCAAAAAAAATTAATAAATAAACATAAAAATAAAAATTGTTCGAGTAAAATGGCAATGTTTCCCTTCCTTCTTTGTTTATTGACCGAGTAAAGTTATGTTTTTCAAATTTTTTATTCCAATTGGTTCTCAAACACATGTGGCATTGGATCCACTTTTTAATACTGGTGAAATACTTCAACATCCTCCAATCAAAATTAATCGGGTCCACTGTCACATATAGAGCAATTTATAGAAATCTAATGCTTCTGTTATTGACCACAAAACATCTTTTGCATGTTTTCGAATACAGCCCATAAAAGATTTGCCCGTTCTTTATACATAAACCCTTGTGAGGGTTTTACGTAATTTCAATAGTTCTTCTGCTTCCAATATAAATTCTTTTGCGCTTCATAAAATTAATGACTACATAGTTGTATTTTCGATGTTAAACTATTACCAGTGAGCATTACCATAATGATCTCTTAGGCTCTTTTGGTTCATGAATTTCGTGATGATAAAGAAAATTTGGAGAAAAATATGAAGGAAAATTAGTTTTCTAGTGTGTCCTTCATGCTTAAATTGCCTTAAAAATAAAAAAAATAATAATAAAAAAATTGTAAATGTAATAGAAGAATAAAGAAGGAAAATGACTCAAAAAGTTTAATTTATTTCTCAAAACTTATCCTTTTTTTTATTTTCTACTTTCCTCATCGTTTTTCTTAATTATTAACCAAACAAGGGAAAATGCGTTTCATTTCCTTTCCCTCACTAAATCCAAGAACCAAACAAAGTCTTAATGTGGCCAGTCCGAGGAGTAGATATTGGGTATTACGGGAATACTAAATAGAATTTTATCCCTTCTCACAAGTTTTAAAAATTTGCTAAGTTGATGAAGTTTTTTACTGAGTTAGAAAAGGATTTTTCCTGAAAATTAGGGGTTGAATATATTGATCCATATTCTTTATTTGCTTTTGTGTTGCAACAATGATACATCCACATCTCCAACAACACGTACAATACTACAATCACATCATTGTTTTAAATGCATAGACCATGTGCTGTGTAAGTGATGTACAGAAAATTATTAAAATATATATATCAAACAGCATAAGATACATGCATTTAAAGCATAGAATTTTGTTAGAGATGTGGGCTTCAGTGGGAGTATTTGTGTTGTGAATCTTGTGATGTAAAATTATGCATCAATTCCGTTCAATATTTACACCGAGTCGGAGGCCCAATACAAAAAACAAAAAAAAACGTCCTATCCATTTAGTATAAAGCCCACTCCACGGGCCCCAAAACCAAACTCCATCCACGTGTCCCCGATTAAACCTCAATCAAAACAAAAAAGCGATAAACTTATATCCCAAAAGTGCTTTCACCGCGTGTTGAAGACACTCGATTTACACACCACGCTGTCACGTCACATCCACATCAAAAAAAGCTGTAAAAATCGACTTGGGGGACCTGCTGAGCTGTAATTTCTGACGTGTCGTTCTCAAATTTTCCTTATTTGTACAGAATCGTATTAATAACCGGGCCCAATCTCATCTGACATACCACGTGTCTCATTGGTACCGCGATACGTGGCACTTTATTTGTGGAGGATGCGTAATGGGACTCTAGATTGAAAACGACGGTGGAGATTCGAAGGGAACACCAAGATCTTCACCCACGTGTCCGTAGTCTTTGACGATACAAAGCCAAAACTTTCAAAGTACTTTTGTCAGTAAAATACAGCTGTTTTTTTTTAGTACTCCCACTCTCCTCCTTAAATGAACACGTGTCAGCTTCTCATCTCATTATTCCGTACCGTCCATGTTCAACACGTGTCACTTCCAAAGCATGCAAGTTTTGTCTCGTGGATTAACAGAACACAAAAACGCTTCAGTAATACTTGGGACACAATCAAAGTCACAACATTTTTAGCACAATCTTCATTTTGTGTCTATCTTTCTCCTAGTGGGCATTGTGGGGTCACTGGCACTGTGGGACCTATGAAGAGAGAGATAGACATAAAATGAAGGTTGTGCAAAAAAGATTGTGGCTTTGGTTGTGCCCCAAGTATTACTCAAAACGCTTTAAACTCTTAGGCCCGTTTAATAACCGTTTTATTTTTTTTGTTTTTATTTTTTTGTTTTTGTGTTAGATATTTTTGTGTTCAATTTAAAAAAAGAAAATAAAAATTGCGTTTGTTAACTTTGTTTCGTTTTTTAGAAAGAGAGAACAAAAACCAAAAAATGCGTTTGGTAAACTATATTTTTGTGTCAAAATTTATAACTATTTAGTAAAATAATTTTTTTGCCTTTAAAACTTCAAAATGTCATAACTTGTTTTAAAAAATCAGAATTTAACATTATCAAAGTCTATAAGCTCATACTATTATGAAAACCATTTTGGAACCTACGAAATACGTACATCGTAAAATGACCAAATTACGCTTGGGACTTACATATAAGAAGTCAACATTGTTAAAATCTTCAAATAATACAGAGTGACCTACCCTAATGTTTTTCAACGTTCTGGATTCAATGGTAGAGTCTATTTTGCCTGAATATATTTGTAAAATGACAATTTTGGCCTTCAAATTTCAAAATATCATAACTTGTTAAGACTAAACTAGAATTAAACGCCGTCAGAGTCTGTGAGATCATATTTAGGATAAAGAACATTTGGGATTTAAAAAGTACATATATGGTAAAATGACCAAATTGACCTTAGGGTTTACACATACAAAGTTAACATTGTTAAAGTCTTCAAATAATACAGAGTGGCATACCCCGAGGTTTTCGACGTTATGGATTCAATGGTAGAATCCACTAGGCTCATATATTTGTAAAATGATTATTTTGCCCTTAAAACTTTAAAATGCCATAACTTGTTAAAATAAAATCAAAATTTAACGTCATCAAAGCCTGTGAACTCATATTATTATGAAGAATATTTTGAAACCTAAAAAGTATATAGATCATAAAATGACCAAATTATCCTTGGGGCTTACATATAAGAAGTTAACATTGTTAAAGTCGTCAAATAATACGGAGTGACCTATCCTTAGCTTTTTTGACGTTCTGGATCCAATGGTAGAGTCCATTTGGTATGAATCTATTTGGAAAATGACTATTTTGCCCTTCAAACTTCAAAATGTCATAACGTATTAAGAATAAACTAGAATTGAACGTCGTCAGAGCTTGTGAGCTCATATTATGATGAAGAACATTTGAGAACGTACAAGTATATATATATGGTAAAATGACCAAATTACCATTGGGGCTTACTTCTAATAAGTTAACATTATTAAAGTATTAAAATAATACAGGGTGGCTTACACTAAGGTTATTCGACATTCTAAATCCAATGGAGGGGTCTATTTGACCAGATTACATATGGGCAAAATGATTATTTTACTCTTAAAAATTCAAAATGCCATAACTTGTTAAGGTTAAATCAAAATGCCAAAAAAGTATATAAATCATAAAATAATCAATACAGGTTAAATCTTAACAAGTTATGGATTTTTAAATATATATATATAAGGGCAAAATAGTCATTTTACAAATATATTCATGCAAATATACCCCACCATTATATTCGGAACGTCGAAAAATCTCGAGCTAGGTCACTTTGTATTATTTGAAGACTTTAACAATGTTATCTTCTTATATTTAAGCCCCAAGGGCAATTTAGTCATTTTACGATATACGTACTTTTAAGTCACAAATGTTCTTCATCTTAAAATATGATCTCACAGGCTCTGATGGTGTTTAATTATTGTTTAGCCTAAACAAGTTATGACATTTTGAAGTTTGAATGGCAAAATAGTCATTTTACAAATATGTTTAGGCCAAATGGACCCTACCATTGGATCCAAAACGTCAAAAAATCTAAGGATAGGTCACTCCGTATTATTTGACGACTTAAAAAATGTTAACTTCTTATATGTAAGCCCCAAGGGCAATTTGGTCATTTTACGATCTATATAATTTTTAGATTCCAAAATATTCTTCATAATAATATGAGTTCACATGCTTTGACGACGTTAAATTCTGATTTTATTTTAACAAGTTATGGCATTTTAAAGTTAAAGGGCAAAATAGTAATTTTACAAATATATCCAGGCCAAATGGACTCTACCATTGGATCCAGAACATCGAAAAACCTCGGTGTAAGTTACTCTGTATTATTTGAAGGTTTGAACAATGTTAACTTCGTATATGTAAACCTCAAGGGTAATTTGGTCATTTTACCATATATGCACTTTTTAGGTTCCCAAATGTTCTTTATCTTAAATATGAGCTCACAGGCTCTGACGGCATTCAATTTTAGTTTAGTCTTAATAAGTTATGGCATTTTGAAATTTGAAGGGCAAAATAGTCATTTTACAAATATATTCAAGCCAATATAGACCCTACCAAAACATCGAAAAACCTAGAAGTAGGTCACTCCATATTATTTGAAGACTTTAACAGTGTTAATTTCGTATATGTAAACCCCAGGGGTAATTTGGTCGTTTTTACCAAATATGTAGTTTTTAGGTTCTAAATGTTCTTTGTCTTAAATATTGAGCTCACAGGCTTTGACGATGTTCAATTCTAGTTTAATCTTAACAAGTTATGACATTTTGAAGTATGAAAAGTAAAATAGTCATTTTACAAATAGATTCAGACCAACTGGACCCCGTCATTAAATCCAGAACCTCGAATAACTTTTGGGTATGACATCTTGTGTTATTTGAAGACTTGATTTTTTTTTTTTTACTTTATTAAATGAAAGATCTAAGGGCAATTTGGTTGCGATTATCTACTTTTTTGGTACCAGCAAAAAAAAAAAAAATTGTATGAGTTCATAAGTTCTAACGACATTCAATTTTGGTTTAACCTTAAATAGTTATGGCTTTTTAAATTTATAAGGATAAAATAGTAATTTTGGATACCAAAATCGATTTTGCTTTTTTTGGAAACTATTTATTGTTGTTTTCATTTTTGGTCCCTTTTCAAAAATTGTTTAAAAAAAATTAAGTTTACCAAACGCTTTTTTTATTGTCATTTTCAAAAAAAAAAAACCCTAAACCAAAATGGTTATCAAACAGACCCTTAACTTCCCGTTTGGTAACAATGCAGTTTTCAATGAGTAACGATGTTATCTTTACTGAATTTAAATCTCAAATTTTTGTTTCCCAAATACTAAATACTATATCAATTATACTCGAACTACATGCAATTTCATGGGTATTATCAATTCCCATTATTATATGTGGTATAATTGTTAAAACTATATGAAATTTAAAACTTAGATTTTTTTTTTTGACTGGTATCACACGGCCCCTATGACCAGGAGTTAGTAGTTACACACACACACACACACACACACACACAAGGGGCGCCAGCACAGGGAAGCCAAAGCCCACATTAATGAAATTTCCCTAATGAGGCCCTCAGGATTCGAACACACAACCTCCCATTTGGGGGTTGTGGATCCTGGCCATTTGGATGGCAAAAATCTCCAATCCGCCGAAATTCTGCCCCACTCTGCCCCTAATTGAACGGGTTTGGAGTAGGTATTATAGGAGTAGGAGCGCTTTTGGTAAGTGAAAATGAAAATCCTGTAGGATTTTGGACGTATGTGGTTATTGAAAATGCCTCCGATTAAAACCCGTCATGTCCCGATTAAAGTGTCAAATACAATAATATACCCTTATATTTACCCTTTATTTGTTAAAATACCATGACTTATGTATTATATTATACCATGACATATAAAAAAGAAAGAAATATACTACTTAGAGTAAAAATTGAAAAGTTGGACTCATGAAATAAGATAAACTCACTACGATTACTTGTCGATTAATCATTCAATCTATTAATTTACTAAAATATAAGTTGTTAATTTTATTTAAGTTACTCCGATGGTAAACCCGTCACTAGGGGTGCAAGTCGGGCGGGACGTGAGGATCTCAAGCACTGCCCAAGCCTGGCCTGAGTTACAAAATGGTCAGTCCAAGCTCGCCCAGGCCCGTGGTATCCTTCCCCACGGCCTAGCCCGTGGTGAAATCGGGTTCCACAGGTTGCCCGAATTGGGCCTTTGACATAGTCACTGTTTACACTACCAATTGCCATTTTACTCGCTGTTTTACAAAATCATCAATTGTCAAACTGTGGATATCGCAGGTTGACCTACCCACCGCTTTTCTTAAAATCTTTTCTAAATTTCAATTTCAAAAACAAATGAGTCGCCACTTAATTTTAAAAGGAAAATTAAGAAACCATTAAAAAGGAAACTGATCTTTTGCGAAACCAAAGATTAACTAGGTCCGGGGATTATGGAATGAGAGAGGAAGGAGCCCGTCGGACTAAAACACCCTCTCTCATCCTATCTTGCGATAGGCCTCTACTCAACATCCTTTTAATCAAATTTATTAATCTAAGTATGCCCTCAACTAATACATATATACATATACATTACAAAAAGCATGTCCAAAGGGTGTAAAATTGCAAATGGCAAAATATCATTCAGAAGCCACATAATTCAAGTAACAAGCGATATGATATGCAATAGAGAGCAAGTGAACTTACCCGGGATCCAGCAGCGATAGTAAACGTGCAATGCATGCGAACAAAAGAAAATCCTAAAAGAGTCTCTAATCACATATACACATAAGGCAAAATCTAATTCTAAGGTGTCGCGCATTAAGTCGAAAAATCAAGTAAAAATCAAGGAATTTAATAAATTAGAGAGGGATTGAGAAATCGTACCTTAATAGCGCTACAAAACAAGGGGTTAGTCCGCATGATATGCAAAATATGATGTTAGAAATAATAATCCTAAATTTCTAGCTTAAATCTATCCAATCTAATTAAATTCAAAGCAAATAAGTCCTAATCACAAGTGTCAAACCATATGGATGAATATGTACATGGACAAGGATAAACTATGAAATATTCTTAAACTTTGAATTCAAGCTCAACTAATCTTTATTAAGGCATGGTTTAAGTCTTAGATCATAAGAAAGTCATTTAGGCCCTTATTTACAAAGTAAGTCAAATGTGTCATAAAAACTCTGAAAATTGCAGAGAGCAGAACAGACATTCAAAAATAGGAATAAAATACTTTCGACAGTTGGATCTTAATGATTTTTGGATATGTTATGCCTCTGTGAGTCTAGTTTCCAAATCAAAAAGAAAATCGAAGTTTCAACGGTTAGATCTCCGGGAATATGGAAAACACTAGACGTCACTCGGCATCTTACAACCTCCTGTCCAGAATTCTTGCACGATTTATTAAAAATAGTAAAAAAATTCGAATTGCTTTGTTCTTTTTAGGGTGACTTCCTAACACATTAATCTACTTGGAAAAAATTATTTTGGGTCATAGAAACTTTGTTAGAACTCTGATTTAATTATTTCAAAAGAGTGTTGCTGTTCTGAAACTATTCTGGAATTCCGGACAGATTGTTGTTGCTTCACAAAAACCATGATCAAACCATTCTAAACACGAAACCACCTCAAAACAAAAATTACAGTGGTAGAACAATGTGTTATTGACACTTTCCCGTTGGTTTCACTTGATTTCAACGGTTAGATTTCGAACTAAAAATCTTTGATCAAAAACAGTTTATGAATTCACTGTTTTTATTTTGCTAGTTCAACTTTTATTTGGTAACTCCAACTATTGAGCCATGAAGTTGAGTTAAACCAAACCATTTCTCCCACCATTTGATGGCCATGGGAGACCACAAACCTTTATTCTTCATAGATTTCAAATGAAATATGGATGGACTTCATGAAATCTATAAGTTGTAGAATCTAAACCATGGGGATGAGTTTAGACTCAAAACTACATTCTCCTACCATTTAATGGTCATTGGAGAATGGAGAGGGGGGGGGGGTTATGACCATGACTCATGAGCCTTAAAGAAATATTGAAGGGATTCCTCAAGACATCAAGTTTAGAAGATCCAAATCATGAGTATGGACTTGGATCCTCTTGTGAAGTGTTAATTAAACTTTAACTTCCTATATGAAGCACAAGCCTACATAGGTGTTCAAAAGATCATGCTCTAGAGATCAAAGGAGATATTGAAGATCTCCAAGACCTTCAAGAGAAGAAAATAAACAAAAGAACGGAAGAAAACAACATGGAAACAAAAGAAAACTCCTAAGTTTACTTGATGAACAAAGGGAATAATGAAAGATTTTAAAACTAGAGATGGGAAGAAAGGATAAGCTAATAATCTATGATTAGAGGATCACCTCCAAAATTATCCTCAAGGTTTTCTTTCCTTTGAAGATATTCCAAGCTCTTCTCTCTAATTCTTTAAAACACTTGTTTTCTCTAACAAATTGTTGGTGAAATGGAAGTATATGCTCTCTCTCCCAATATCTTTCTTGGTGTTCTTCTTGGTCTCTCTCTCTTTTTGTTCCTTTTCTCTCTTCATGAAGATACCTCTTCATTTATAGGCAAAATCAACAGATATTTTTGGTGAATTTCGGAGTGAAAAACAGGTGTAATTCCCTCATTAGTTGGTACAATGTGTACTTTCTGAAATTATGCAGACTGCTGTCCAGCGCGGCAGTCCAGACACTGACGCGGCAGTCCGTGACTGCCGCTGCGGCATTCATCAAATGCCGTTGCGGCACTTAATGATTGCCGCGCGGCATTCACCAAATGCCGCGCCAATTAATGGATTGCCGCAATTTTGTCAGTCTTACTTTATCAGTTTTTTGTTCTTATCTGCATGCGCATACGTATTGCTCTGCAAAATACAGATTTTAAAAGCAAACGGCAGTCAGAAACCTGCGGCGGCACTTGATGAGTGCCGAGCCGGCACTCTGTGAATGCCGTGCGGCAGTCACCGAGTGCCGCAGAATCCTGCCGTGTGCCGCTTCTGACTAAAATTCCTCTTTTAGGTCTTTTCTCTTTTTGAAACAAATTATTTTTGAATATCTTTTCCAAAAGTTGTATTTTATATCAGAATTTTCCTAAATACCTGGTATTTCCCTCTTTCTGTGAAATTTTATCGCGTTTTGGAGAATTTTCTGAAGAGCTTGGAATACTTCGAATTTTTCGGTCATTGTCATCATCGGACACGGAGGTGACACTCTCCTAAATTCGACGTCCGGTCAAAATTGGGGTGTCTACAGTTTGCCCCTCTTCGGCAGAGCTTGTGGAGCAACGCGTGCCACAAGCGAATGTCGAAGCCTGTGTGAAGACAGGCCTTTGACCAGGCTGTCGAATTTGGGAAAAACAAAATGCGTTGCAGAAACGGCTTCATAAACGGTTCATGTCGGTCGTGCTCAATGGTGAGCTGCCTACGTATCCTATCAGGAATCAGACCGAGACGTAGTTCGGGCACGGGGTCGAGCATTCACAAACGCAAGTAGTCACACGGATGGATGCACCTATCCTGTCGTGATGCAAGTGCCATGCAATGGTGTTTTCTGATTTGACCTAGTTGTGTAAATATCGTGCTCATCACGTTTTCCCACGCATATTTCGTGACGTTTTAGTCAGGGAAGATTAATCATGCGCAATGAAGGTGCTTTTGATTTGATCACAAGGGTTGACGCGAAAACCGAGAATGCAAATATGTTACATTCTCGAGGCGAGGGTTGACGCAAATACGTTGCGAGAACCGGGAATATAAATACGTTATATTCTCAAAAGGATGATTAATGCAAATACGTTGCGAAAACCGGGAATATAAATACGTTATATTCTCAAAGGAGGGCTAATCGCAAATATGTTGCGAAAACCGAGAATGCAAATATGTTACATTCTCGAGGCGAGGGTTGACGCAAATACGTTGCGAGAACCGGGAATATAAATACGTTATATTCTCAAAAGGATGATTAACGCAAATACGTTGCGAAAACCGAGAATGCAAATATGTTACATTCTCGAGGCGAGGGTTGACGCAAATACGTTGCGAGAACCGGGAATATAAATACGTTATATTCTCAAAAACGATGATTAACGCAAGTCCGTTGCGAGAACGGGGAATATAAATACGTTATATTCTCAAAAACGATGATTAACGCAAGTCCGTTGCGAGAACGGGGAATATAAATACGTTATATTCTCAAAAACGATGATTAACGCGAGTCCGTTGCGAAAACCGAGAATATAAATCCGTTATATTTTCAAAACGAGGGTAAACGCAAATCCGTTGCGAAAACCGGGAATATAAATCTGGGCCCACAGGCTTAAATATTGCGGTTTTCAAAATTGGGAACCCAACGGGCCCAAATATTTTAAATTTTTCACAAGTTGGGGGCCCACGAGCCCAAACATCTCAAATTTCAAAAATGGGGGGGGCCCACGGGCTCGAATATTTTGGAACTCCAAAATTTGCAGTCAAAGTGTACCTATGAAATGACCTTGAGGGCCAAAAGTGCAATGAGGGCAATTTTGGGGACTCAAACTCAGTTTATGGGACTTGATTTGAATTTTTGGGGGGAAAGTAAATATCTATGAACCGCCTTAATCACGGCACACGCGGTTTTTTGCGGCAGTCCGTGACTGCCGTGCGGCACTCACGGAGTGCCGTTGCGGCACTCGGCGAGTGCCGCGCGGCAGTTAACCGACTGCCGCGCACGGAAAAATGAGTGCCGCGTTTGAGGGCAGTGGCTTAAAACCGCCGGGGTTCTCTCATTTCGTTCATTCTCTCAACTCTCTTCATCTCGGAATCTCTCTGGAGAAATTTTTCTCCCATCCTTTCTTTGCCTCTGTATTGATCCACGACATTCACAGGTATGTTATTTTTGATCAAGACTCGATCAAACTCTTTTATTCCATTGTTTTTTGAATTTTCATGAATTTTAAACGTGTGAATCTCTCTTTTCCTCTTGACAGATTATGGCGAGTGGTTCGAGGAAGAAGAAGGCCAAGTATACGGCCACCCATCATCCAGACGCTACCCTGTTGTTGAGGGATCCTGATGAGCATTTATCGGCCCGCGCGTTTAAGCGCGAGGTAAACACTTCTCTTTTTATTTATTTCTCGTATTCCTTTTCTGTGTGGATATACCATAGGGTTGCTATGACTTTAGATACCCTGTTCCGGACGACATGCTCGTGGTGTTTTGAACCCCCCACTTCATGCCCCTTGCAACAAAACTTTTTATTTCGGGAGTAAACTAGGTGTTAAACTGGAATTCTTTCGAATACTCCTTTTGTTACTATTTTTCATTTCTTTCAACTTTTAATATCCTATGAATACACAATCCTGAAACTTTTCCCGTATCTTATTACACTTGTGGACTTCCCCGAACGTTCTAGGCGCCCTTCTATTATTTGAAACTGACCCCTGAATGCTTGCGACCACGTACTTCCTTGTACTTATTTTGGAATCCAAAAAAATGCGGACAAACTACTTTTTTTCTTTTCTTTTCTTTTCGAAACCTTGCTACAACATTGAATGTTTTTCTTTTATTCATTTCAAACAAACGTGAACACTTCTTGACTTTCCATTTATTAATTATTTACTTGCTATTGTTGCCCTCTTCTTTATCCATCCCCTAACGACAAACTGTTTATTCTTTTCTTGCAGCTGCAGCCAAAGGTGCTGAAGGGGCACGGTAGCCTCGCCCACGGCCACGAGTGGTATATAGAGCTGAGCCCGGCTGTGAGGGCTCTGGTGGATGCCGCAGGGTTTGGAGACTTCGTCAAGCTTTTGACGAAGAGCTCCAACGACCTTCAGCAGATGCTTGCACTGGCCGAGCGGTGGTGGGATACCACGAGTACTTTCCACTTTGACTTTGGGGAGATGACGATGACCCCCTTAGACTTCAGCATGATTACGGGGATCCCATTCGGAGGGGAGCCCCTGCGGCACTTTTCGGATCAGGAGTGGGATCGGATGGAGCCCTTGCTGGGGGTGGTCCCGGAGGAGGCCTTGGTCACTGCTCGATGGTTCATGGATACTTTCCGGGGGAAACCCGGCTTTACAGACGAGCAGATGGCCCGTGGTTTCTTGATGTATGTGCTGGGGTGCTCCCTGTTGAGCACCAGGGGGGACCGGATTTCCGCTTCCTTGGTAGCGTCGTTGGAGCGTCTGGACCAGGTTGCTAGGTACGACTGGGTCGGTACAGGGTTGGCCATCCTGTATAGGCATATGAGCGCCATTTCCCGGGACAGGTCGGCCGGTACCGGCGGGTATTGGAGAGCGTGGGAGGTATATTTTTCTTATATTATCATGTTGCTTTCTTTCTTCCTCTCTTAAGTGTGAGACTAATCTTCTCTCTTCTCTCTTTGTATCACAGATTTGGTCCCACGAGTATCTTCGCATGATGTCTCCGCAGACACGCGACGCAGACGCCCTTATCATGCCCCAGGGGCTGAAATGGGCGAAGGATAGGGTCGGGAGGAAGACCGGGGCCCATGATTTTGTTTCGTTCAGGAATTTCCTGACGAACCTGAGGGAGGGGCATGTGCACTGGCAGCCATGGCTCAGGGTGTTGCCTGAGACTAGTGCGGGGATTCGAGAGTCGGCCGGGTATGACCCGACGAGACGACTCCTTGATGGTGGGTCCGAGGGTATGGCGTGGTACTTGGGAGAGAGAGTGACCAGGCAGTCGATAGCGGCCCCTGGGTTCTTTGTGCCGTTCCCTCCTCCCGACTCTATGAGGGCCACAGACACACTTCAGGACGACGATCTCACGGCTGCTCGAGCCGGCTTCGGTATCCATGGCTTTCTGGACGACCCGTCAGGATACGCGGCTTTCCGTGCCGCCAAGCTGATGCCGAACTTCCCTTTGATGGAGGTGACTCGGGTGAGTAAGCGATCCCTTTATTATTTCTGTGAATTTTCTTTTATTCTTTACCCATGCTTTATTTCTTTTGTTTGCAGCCTGTTCCTGCTGCAGTTCGAGCTCCTGCCTTGCCCGAGTGGGACTGGACTATGTCGACTGTCTCATTTGGCGAGCCTCACGTGACGACGGTCCCCCGACTCTCACAGGGCGCCCCCACCATTCCTATTCACTACGACCTTGTCCCGCGTGCTTACGCGGAGGAGGGCCTGACATACGCCCATAGCGTGCGGCAGTGGGTTTTGGGGCGCGAGTGGATGGTAAGCAATTCATCCCCACTTCTACTTTTGACTAGGGTTGCATCTCTTTCTTGCTGATCTTTTATTCCTGTTTCTTGTTTACAGGCTGAGGGGGCTCGGGTGACTACTGCGACCCAGCTGAGGGCCCAGGTATGACCTCTTATTCCTTCTATTCTCAATATTTATTCGTCATTTCAATGATGTCTGGACTTATTTCCTTCTTTATTTCAGGCGGAGGAGATTAGGATCCTGTCCCAGCAGGTGGGGCAGCTCCAGCAGCGACTCCAGCAGTTCGGCATCCCTCTCAGCGATGCCCCTGGAGGTAGCGGTGTCGGACGTGGCGGAGGTGGCGGCGAGGGCACCAGTAGAGGCAGAGGTGGCAGTAGCGGTGGTCGCGGAGGGAGTGGTGGAGGCAGTGGGACTGAGTCAGAGGAGGAGCCTCTCAGACGCACGACTCGCCAGACTCGCGGCCGGGGTCGAGGCCGCGGTTGACTCTGCCTTTTGTTATTTTTATTTTTGAGAGTTTTGGGAGGATTTACATTTATTTTGGTGGATGACTGTACATATATACATGCTTTATTTTGATGGATGCTTTCCTTTATTTCGTAGGATAGATGCTTTAAATATTTCATCATGCTTTCTGTTCATTCACCGTATGTGGGACCATGGCTTGGTCCCGACTTTATTTTAGCATTTGAATGCTGCTGTTCTCTTTTATTTATTTGATGCATGCAACATGAATGAATGAATGAATGTATTTGCACGTGCTGCATGATGCGCACGTTTTTTATTGCCTCTCTATTCAGTTTTTTGTTTGCAGGTGGGCTGATTGTGTTACAAACAGATTTTGGCCGATGAGAAACTCAGAACGGCACTCGGTTAAGCCTCTGCGGCACTCAACGAATGCCGCAACGGCAGTAAGTGAATGCCGTGCGGCACTCACGAACTGCCGCGCGGCACTTCATGGAGTGCCGCTGCACTTTATCGAGTGCCGCGATCTAGTGGGCAGCTCTTTTTTCCTATTTATACCCCTCCTCTTCTAGCACTCCGCAAAACATCTCTCTCTCTTTCACCCTCCTTTCAAATGGCCCCCATTAACTCTCAAATCCTCTTCCCTTGGATGGATACTCTCTCGGGTATTGACAAGCTCAACTTTGAGTGTTTCCGGTTGAACGATCTCTTTTCTTTTCGAAGCATGAATTTGAACGAGGGCTTACTTCGAGCTGCTATTCAGTGTTGGGACCCCGCTCTCAACGTCTTCCGTTTTGGTTTTCAGGAGATTTGTCCTCTGTTTGAGGAATTCAGCGCCATTTTGCACACTGATCCCTCTGCTGAATTGGTGGTCCCTCAGATTCAGGCTGGGTATGTCCGCGACTTAGCCACTCTTCTCCACATATCTCGAAATGCGGCAAGTTCTTTTGTTCATGATGGGCAAATCGACTTCGAACGCCTTTCTTCCGTTTATGCTCCTATAGGGGACCCTTATGATGGTGGGTACCAGATCATCCGACGTAGTGCCTTGTCGATTGCCATGCTCTCTTATTTCCTATTCCAGTCATCTTCTGATATTCTCATACCCATTGCCTGTGGTTTGAGAGAGATGAAAAGTGCTGTTATGCTGGTCCTTGGCGAGACTTTGATCGGATTGAGCCGTGCCTATGTTACCGGGGCCATGTTATCTGCCGGGGCACCCTTCGTCTTGCAGGTTTGGCTCATGGAACGCCTCGACCTCTTCATTCACCCTTTGCATCTTCGCGGGCCACTCTCTTATGACCGTATGGAGGTCCATTGCTTATTTCATTCTGCCGACGCGTGGCTTGTTTGGCTCCAAGGCCTTTCTTCCAGTGACATTTGTTGGATTTGCCCTCAGTGGACTCATCGTTCTGTTGCTGTACGTCTTCCTGGGCGACCTGGCATCTGGCTGCCGGGCTTGAGTGCCACTACCTTCTACATTCCCGATCGGGTGGTTCGCCAGTTTGGGCTTCTGCAGGATACTACTGAATCTGTGACGGTTGATTTCACCAGGGGTTCTACTCTGCGTCCTTCTATTGTGAAGGCTTTTCTTGAGGTTTGGCATAGCAGGATTGCTGCTCCGTTCTCGATGGTTCCTGCTCCGACCGTGCCTACTACCCAGTATCTTCTAGAGATCCAGGCCTTGGTTGCAAGGCGAGCTTGACAGACATATGCATAATAAAGTAGACGAAAACAGGGAAAAGCTTGCCATTTTGCAAAACTTTCTGACAGACCCTGCCTACTCTTTTCACGCTTCTGAATGTGATTTTTATTATTATTTTTTCTTTTTCAAGAAGTGTTGTCATGATAAAATCAGAAGTGCTCACCCCTTCAATTAATCTTTTATGAAGTATTCTCCTTTCAATGTCTTTACTTGGCTCTTTACTCTGCTGTTTTGTTTTCTACTCATTCCATTCCATGAATTTTCATTTGTTCCTTTATAGTACTTACTTTGACAGCCAGGTGATCTGAGAGATGGTTTTGTATCTGGGTTCTTCGGCTAGCAAACGAAGTTTGCCCCTGGTTTTGGGGCTTCAAAGTGATTCCGGGCAAACGCCAGTTTGCCCCTAGTTTAGCACATATATTTTTTTTTGCTTTTAGGTTTCCTTGGGCCGAAAGCTTTTTGAGAGCCCGCCTACTTATCCCCGAGTGGGCGTCAGGCCTGCAGTAGTTCAGCTTGAGATTTTGAAAGAATACGCCGCCCAGGCGGTTTTATTTAAATGACCGAACCAAGTAGGTTGCCTACGTATCCCCTAGCAGGAATCAGGTCAAGCGTAGTTCATCAAGGTAGGAGGTTTTGAAAGAAAATGGTTTCAAGCAAAGTATTTCTTGAGGCGATCGAGGTTAATCGGCTGTTTAAATTCAACCCCGTCCAGGTCCATGAGATAAGCCGCTCCTCCCGAAAGGAGGGTCTTAATGATGTACGGCCCGACCCAGTTGGGTTTGAATTTTCCTCTGGGGTCATAAACGGGCACTTTTAGTTCTTTGAGGACCAGGTCACCCTCAGCAAGCTTCCTTGGGCGAACCTTTTTGTTGAAAGCACGAGCTATCCTCTTCTGGTACCCCCGAGTATGGTTTATTGCGGTCAACCTCTTTTCATCAAGCAGCATCAATTCCTCATATCTTCCTTGTATCCACTCTGATTCCGTCACTTCACATTCTGTCAAGACTCTGAGAGAGGGTATTTCCACCTCGACTGGAAGGACTGCTTCCATCCCGTAGACCAATGAGTATGGCGTAGCGCCCGTTGAAGTTCTCACTGAGGTCCGGTATCCCCATAAAGCGAATGGCAGCTTCTCATGCCAATCTTTGTATGTATCTGTCGTCTTCCCCAGGATTGCTTTAACATTCTTATTCGCTGCCTCTACTGCTCCATTCGTCTGGGGCCTATACGGGGATGATTGATGGCGAGTGATTTTATATTTCTCTAAGAGCGGGATAACTTCCCCCTGGAAATGGCTGCCATGATCGGAGATAAACTCGTTCGGGACTCCATATCTGCAAATTATGTTCTTCTCAATAAAACTCACCACATCTTTGGCTTTCAAGGTCGCATACGAGGCTGCTTCTACCCATTTGGTAAAATAATCGATTGCCACGATGATGTATCGGTGTCCATTGGAAGCTTTCGGGACTATCTCACCAATGATATCGATTCCCCACACAGAAAATGGCCACGGGGTGGTCATGCTATAGAGTTGTGATGGCGGGGTATGCATCAGATTTGCATGAATCTGACACTTGTGACACCTTCTGACATATTCACAACAGTCTTTGTCCAAGGTCGTCCAATAGTACCCTTGCCGGATGATCTTCTTTGCCAGCATGTGCCCGCTCATGTGGGGCCCACATACTCCCTCATGTATCTCCTCCATCATTCTCTTAGCTTCCCTTCCGTATAAACACTCTAAATTATACCCGGTGTAGGACCTCTTCCATAGTTTGTCCGCGTAGATCACAAATTGAGCAGCGAATCGTCGGATTGCCTTCTTGTCCTTGTCTGAGGCCCCCTCGGGGTATTCCCCTTCTCTGACGAATTTCCAAACATCTTCATACCACGGTACTTCGTCGTCTCCTTCTATGGCCGCGATCATTTCAAATGACGGTCGATTCCTTACTTCTATAGATAGCGGGATCATGGCAATTTTGGAAGGAATTTGGATCATTGAGGCTAAGGTAGCCAAAGAGTCGGATAGTTGATTTTCTTCGCGGGGGAGATAGTAGAAAGAAATCTTTTGAAATTGTGCCTTCAGGCTTTCCAGATAGTCATGATAAGGCCTCAATTTCTCATGTTTTACCCTCCAATCTCCCCGGACCTGGGATATGATCAAGTTGGAATCTCCGAACACATCAATCTTTCCAACTTTCAAAGCTAAGGCTGCCTCCATTCCAATTATGCATGCTTCGTACTCCGCGGTGTTGTTGGTTGAGTTATACTCGAGTTTGACGGCTAATGGGGTAGGGACCCCATCGGGTGCTATGAGGATGACTCCAACTCCATAACCTAACTGGTTGGCTGCTCCATCAAAGTACATTTTCCACAACTCCTCCTTGACCTCCATTATTCCTTCATCTGGGAACTTGAAGTCTCTCTTGTCCTCAGATTCCACAGCGAGGTCAGCTAAGAACTCGGCGACAGCCCTTCCTTTTACAGACTTGGCGGTGACATACTTGATGTCGAACTCAGCCAGCATCATAGTCCAACGGGAAATCCTACTGGTCAAGACGGGTTTTTCGAACAGGTATTTTAATGGGTCCATTCGGGATATCAGGGTCACGGGGAAGGCTAGCATGTAGTGGCGGAGACGACGGGTACACCAGACCAAGGCCCAACAAGCCTTCTCCAAGGGTGAGTACTTCAACTCATATCCGACCATTCTTTTACTCAAGTAGTAAATGGCTTTCTCTACGTGCCCCTCTTCTCCTTCTTGGGCCAACATACATCCCATCGAATCCTCGGATACAGAGAGATAAAGTAACAGGGGTCTCCCAGGTGAAGGTGGTGACAAAACAGGTGGGTTCTGGAGGTAGGTTTTGATTTTATCGAAGGCTTGTTGACACGGAGTATCCCATTTGAATCTCTCCCCCTTTCTGAGTAGTTTGAAAAGCGGGTCGCAAGTCAAGGTGAGTTTGGAAATGAAACGGCTGATGAATTGTATCCTCCCCAAAAATCCCCTTAGTTCTTTCTCATTTTTCGGTGGCTGCATTTCGGTTATGGCTTTTATCTTGGTGGGGTCCACCTCTATTCCCCTCTGAGTAATAAGGAAACCTAATAACTTCCCGGTGGTGACTCCGAATGTGCACTTTTGCGGGTTTAGCCTCATTTTGAACTCCCTCAATCTCTCAAAGAATTTTCTCAAAGCCTCAAGGTGCCCTCTCCTCTTTTTGGATTTCACAATCATGTCATCCACATACACCTCTACCTCTTTGTGGATCATATCGTGCAGTAATGTGGTGGCAGCCCTTTGATAGGTTGCGCCCGCGTTCTTGAGTCCGAATGGCATGACCCTATAGCAATATGTTCCCCACGGAGTGATGAACGTGGTTTTCTCTCTATCCTCGGGAGCCATGAGGATTTGATTATACCCGGAGAACCCATCCATGAAAGATAGAAGTTCATGTCCCGCGGTGTTATCAACTAGTACATCGATGTGAGGTAACGGGAAATCGTCTTTAGGGCTTGCCTTGTTTAAATCTCGAAAATCAACGCAAACCCTAACACGACCATCCTTTTTTGGGACAGGTACAATATTGGCAATCCACTCGGGGTACTCGGTGACCATCAAGAATCCGGCTTTTAATTGCTTTTCAACTTCCTCTTTTACTTTGAGTGCCCATTCTGGCCTCATTCGCCTCAACTTTTGCTTTACGGGTTTGGAATTAGGAAAGAGGGGGATGTGGTGTTGGACTATTTTTGGATCAATACCTGGCATATCATTGTAAGACCATGCAAAAACATCTTTGAATTCATTTAATAGATTGATTAGTTCTGTACTTTCTTTATTGCTAAGTGTAGAGCCGATGAAGACATTTTGAGGATTATTCTCATTTCCAAGATTAATTGTTAGGGTGTCCTCAATGATTTTACATGCAGATTCTTTTCCTTTTTCAATTAGTTTTTGCAGTTCAATAGGTATTTCATGATCATCACATTCATCACATTCATTAAGCGCGTTCGAGTAGGCAGAATCAGTCATACTTTCATTGATTTTCTTTGGAGTGATTACAACAGACATGGAAATTGAAAGACGCCTCATTTGGGCCATTACAGACTCTGGGTGTGGGGGGAACCTATCACTAGACTCAAGAACCCACTCCTTCTTGTGCTCTCCTCCCAGGCCAGTAATAAAGTATTCTTCCGGACCTCCTGTCTTGGTCATTTTCTCCATCTCTTCTTCCTCAGCCTTTCCTTCCTCACCTTCTTCACTTTCGGCGGCTTCCTCCACTATGCCCTCGACGTATTCACCTTTGGTCTTCCCAGGATCCTCCTTCGTGACTTCCACGCTTCCTTCGCCTAACAGATCTTTCATGGCAGAACCGTCCAGCATACCAACCCAGTCTTTGGCAGCAACAGATTTTTCAGGTACTTGCAAAAATGGGTCTTTGTACTCAGAAAATTCATGGGAGAAGAAGATCTCGAACCCCGGCTTCATGCATTTGTCTTTTTGATCCATCCATGGTTCTGGGAAACCACAGAAGGGGAAATCTTCTCCTTCCTTCACAAAATACCCGTTGAGGGTCTTCAAGTAAGGATCCATCGGTGCGTTGACGACCCTCTTCTTGGTTCTTAGCTCCTTCTTTGTTGGTTGATACCCAAGACCGTGAGTATGAGTTTGAGTAGGGATTCTTGGGGCCTTCGGCAGGCCTTGAAGGTTCTTTCCCAACCCCAATCCTGGAAAGAAACCCATCTTCTTCATGATTCCGGCGACGACTGGACTAGCATATTGATCAAAATGGGGCGGTAGGGACTCTCCCGACTTTCCTTCTTCTATCGCGCCGATGAACTCGAATCCTCCCATTTTTGCTTCTTCTTCTTGTAGCTGTAGCTCTAGGACCGGTGCACTTGACGATGCTTCAGATGATCGAACCCAACTGTCTCCGAGGACATCACAGACTTTGTTTTCCCAGACATATTTAACTTTTTGATGAATTGTCGATGGGATAGCGCCCAGACTATCCAACCAAGGTCTTCCCAGCAGCAGATTAAAAGAAGCGGGGATATCGATGATTTGGAACTCAGCTTCCTTGTCCATTGATCCGAAAGCAAGGTTAAGAAAGATGATGCCCATGACTGTCCTTTGGGTGTTATCATATGCCCGGACCTTTTGTTGAGACGGCACAAAAGAAGATTCATCCAAACCCATTCGTTTGGCTGTGCGGAAAGGACACACATTAAGAGCAGACCCGTTGTCAACGAGACAAGCGGGTACGGTGTTCCCCAAACATTCAACAGTGATGTACAAAGGCTTATTGAACATGGGCCCTCCCGGTGGTAAGTCATTTGATGAGAAAGCAATAGCCAAAGTTGGAACTTTATTGATCAACCCTACAAGGTCTTCCGGGGTGGTGTCGATAGACACGTCAGACTGATTGAGGGCGTCTAGGACCGCCTGCCTATGACGTTTGGAGGCAATCAGCAATCCCCAAACAGTAATGTTAGCCTGAGTCTTCTTCATTTGCTTGAGGACTCTATCCTCTTCTTCTTCCTCGTTCATCTTTCCTTTTCCTTTCTCCAGCTCCCTCCCCGGGTGATCTTCCTCTAATTCATGTGGCTTGAAGTGCCTACCAGACCGAGTCAAGTGGTCAATTTCTTCTTTTGCCCAAATATCGTCGGTTTCGGAAACGGTCTTTGGGCCCTCTTCTACCTCTTCGTCGCTTTGGTACCATAGATCATCTTCCCCTACCAGGCCTATGTTCCGATCATTGCTTTCTTGGACCCACCAATCTGACTGCTCCGTTGCTTCATTCTCCCATATCCCCGGCTGGCTTCCAGTCGTACAGATTTCCGGATTTTCTGGTAACTGATAGGACTTCCTTGGTTCCCCGACCTTGGTGATTAGCTTGGACGGATCGAATGTCACTTCTTCTACTCCCAAGAAGTAAAGACCCCGCGGCGGCGGTACGGCACGATGGTTTGGCAGTGGATTCTTGGTAACATTGGGAGCCTTGACAGGTGGCTCGGATATCACTTTGTTGTCAATGAGGTCTTGTATGTCATGCCTTAACCTCATGCACCGATCGGTCGAGTGGCCCTTTTGTTGGTGATATTTACAGTAGAGATCTCCTTTGAAGTACGGCGGGAGTGGACTCGGCGGGGGTCGAGGTTCCAGCTGGCGGAGATGCCCTTTTGCTAACAGCCTGTCGAGGGCGGTTGATAATGATACTCCCAAATCTGAAAACTTCCTCATTGGCTTGTCTTCCCCTCCCCTTGGATGACTTCTGGTGATATCGAATTTCTTCTCCGGCTCGCTAAGCGCATTGACATCGGTGGGGCCAGAGTGACCCCCCGAATGCCCTCCATTCGACCCATAACTAGGCCTTCGATATCGGTTCTGTGGTTCTTCCTTTTTGATTGTTCCTTCTTGGATTGCATCTTCGATTCTCGTCCCTACGTCGAATACCTCAGCAAAGGTATTGATTGACTGGAATCTCATTTTTTCCTGATAAACTGGCTGTAGATTTTTCATCAACATTCGGATTTGGTCCTTCTCGGACGGTCTTTGTACCATTTTCGCAGCTTTCCCTCTCCAACGGCTTAAGTACTCAGCGAATGATTCTTTGTTCCCCTGCCTGGTTGTTTCCAAATCTCGGACAGTAACATCCAAGTCTTGGTTGTATTCGTACTGCGCCACGAATGCTTTAATCACTTCTTCCCATACCCTGGTTTTGCTTGGTTCAAGAGTGAGATACCAAGACAGGGCGGCTCCGGTCAAAGTCTGTTGGAATAGGACTGCCATCATGATAGTGCTCAATCCGCTTGGTTGGAAAGCCCCGATACACATTCGGACGTGGCTGCGGGGGTTGCCTGTGCCATCAAATTTGTCAAAGACGGGCATTTTGAAACCGGCCGGCAGTGTCTCGTGGACTCCGTCATACAACCCTTCCAGTTCCATTAGGTAGGTATCCACCCCTTGAGCCTTGCGCATTACCCTCTCCAATTTTTCTATCTTCTCGGTCAGCAGCTTCTCCTTCTCATCTTTTTCCCTGTCCCTGTTGGCTCTCAACGCGTCATTCCAGTGTGCCTCTTGGTCGTCGAACCAATCCCCATCTCCTCCTCCCATAGGCGGGTCCATGATAGGCGGAACTACATGTGGCGGTCGGCGGTTCAGCTCCTCTATCATTCCCATCATTCGATTCATGTTTTCAGCCTGTCTTCGCATCTGTTCTGCCTGTTGTTCAACTAGTACCCTCAGTCCGGTCATCTCTTCATTGTTTCTCTCTTCAGCCATCTCGACGTATCCTCTTCTCACTAACCTTGCCGTAGGACCTCTAAACCACCCTTGGTTTGCTATTTTTGCTCCTACAATAAATTTTGGAAATTTCTTTTTAGAAAAAAAACCCCCTTTTTCTTTATTTTAGCAAAACCTTTATTTTGTAAGTCATGCGGATGCAAATGCATGTGTGTGTGTGTGCCTATTCTATATGCAAAAGAAAGGAAAATTCTAGTCCTAACACATAAAGCACATAATCACATAGAATCCTCATTCATGTCAAATGCGCCAACTTCACCTATCATTGTGATCCTTACTACCCCTTCAAAGGTCGGGCAGAATATTTTCGAAATTCATTTGAAAAGCATTTCTTTAAATGATGAGATTTTTCAAAAACAATTCTCAAGGATTTTGAAAAAATGAGAATGTGAAAATGTTTCTCGATAACTATGATTGGATTGAAATTTTGCTTTGAAATTCATTTGAAGAGCATTTCTTCCAAAAACAATTCTCAAAGATTAGTTTGGGGCTTTAATCAAAAGTGAACTCCAAAGATTTTCTGAAAGAGCAATTGAAAACTTTGGAATAAAGATTACAAAAATTCATTTGCTTTCAAACATGGATTTAAAATTCTTTGGGTAAAAGGATCACATGATCGGATTATCACCGTACTTTTCATGAATTTGGATGCATACAAGGTCAATGATGCTTAGCTAACATGATATAAGAAGTATAACCTTATAATCAAGATTCAGCATGTTCCCAAACGTCGCGGGACATGAGAAGGAATTGCTAAAGGGTGATTAGGAGTTGTACATCTTTTATCAAGCAAGCATTGTCATCATCTCAAATAATCCTCTTTGGGCATACAAAACTCCCTAGCACATAGCCCTAACCAAGAATTGATTTCCTAATATTGAAAGGTTCTATGGAAACTACTGTGCAAAAGCTGGGTTTTGGTCAAATAAGGGACCCTTGACACACATCCGATAGGATGCTTAATATACCAAATCATGGTACGAGATCAAGGGTGATCACACAGTCCCATGATGACTTGACCGACCGGGTTGCCCCGAGCCTCCAAGGTCATAGTTCCGTGCAATCGACTGGCTGGACATGCAAGTGATATGCAACAGGCACACAGAGATTAATTAATTCGATTAAAAGGATATTTTTCAAGTCTAATCCTCGAGTGAACCCAAAATCAGAATTCTGGTCTGCGAAACCAGAGATTCTGGGTTCGATCCCCAGCAGAGTCGCCAGATTGTGGATATCGCAGGTTGACCTACCCACCGCTTTTCTTAAAATCTTTTCTAAATTTCAATTTCAAAAACAAATGAGTCGCCACTTAATTTTAAAAGGAAAATTAAGAAACCATTAAAAAGGAAACTGATCTTTTGCGAAACCAAAGATTAACTAGGTCCGGGGATTATGGAATGAGAGAGGAAGGAGCCCGTCGGACTAAAACACCCTCTCTCATCCTATCTTGCGATAGGCCTCTACTCAACATCCTTTTAATCAAATTTATTAATCTAAGTATGCCCTCAACTAATACATATATACATATACATTACAAAAAGCATGTCCAAAGGGTGTAAAATTGCAAATGGCAAAATATCATTCAGAAGCCACATAATTCAAGTAACAAGCGATATGATATGCAATAGAGAGCAAGTGAACTTACCCGGGATCCAGCAGCGATAGTAAACGTGCAATGCATGCGAACAAAAGAAAATCCTAAAAGAGTCTCTAATCACATATACACATAAGGCAAAATCTAATTCTAAGGTGTCGCGCATTAAGTCGAAAAATCAAGTAAAAATCAAGGAATTTAATAAATTAGAGAGGGATTGAGAAATCGTACCTTAATAGCGCTACAAAACAAGGGGTTAGTCCGCATGATATGCAAAATATGATGTTAGAAATAATAATCCTAAATTTCTAGCTTAAATCTATCCAATCTAATTAAATTCAAAGCAAATAAGTCCTAATCACAAGTGTCAAACCATATGGATGAATATGTACATGGACAAGGATAAACTATGAAATATTCTTAAACTTTGAATTCAAGCTCAACTAATCTTTATTAAGGCATGGTTTAAGTCTTAGATCATAAGAAAGTCATTTAGGCCCTTATTTACAAAGTAAGTCAAATGTGTCATAAAAACTCTGAAAATTGCAGAGAGCAGAACAGACATTCAAAAATAGGAATAAAATACTTTCGACAGTTGGATCTTAATGATTTTTGGATATGTTATGCCTCTGTGAGTCTAGTTTCCAAATCAAAAAGAAAATCGAAGTTTCAACGGTTAGATCTCCGGGAATATGGAAAACACTAGACGTCACTCGGCATCTTACAACCTCCTGTCCAGAATTCTTGCACGATTTATTAAAAATAGTAAAAAAATTCGAATTGCTTTGTTCTTTTTAGGGTGACTTCCTAACACATTAATCTACTTGGAAAAAATTATTTTGGGTCATAGAAACTTTGTTAGAACTCTGATTTAATTATTTCAAAAGAGTGTTGCTGTTCTGAAACTATTCTGGAATTC
This sequence comes from Hydrangea macrophylla, assembly GCA_033977485.1. Taxonomy (NCBI): domain Eukaryota; kingdom Viridiplantae; phylum Streptophyta; class Magnoliopsida; order Cornales; family Hydrangeaceae; genus Hydrangea; species Hydrangea macrophylla. The sequence continues at coordinate 13,775,624 of CM066989.1, forward strand.
CGGACAGATTGTTGTTGCTTCACAAAAACCATGATCAAACCATTCTAAACACGAAACCACCTCAAAACAAAAATTACAGTGGTAGAACAATGTGTTATTGACACTTTCCCGTTGGTTTCACTTGATTTCAACGGTTAGATTTCGAACTAAAAATCTTTGATCAAAAACAGTTTATGAATTCACTGTTTTTATTTTGCTAGTTCAACTTTTATTTGGTAACTCCAACTATTGAGCCATGAAGTTGAGTTAAACCAAACCATTTCTCCCACCATTTGATGGCCATGGGAGACCACAAACCTTTATTCTTCATAGATTTCAAATGAAATATGGATGGACTTCATGAAATCTATAAGTTGTAGAATCTAAACCATGGGGATGAGTTTAGACTCAAAACTACATTCTCCTACCATTTAATGGTCATTGGAGAATGGAGAGGGGGGGGGGGGGTTATGACCATGACTCATGAGCCTTAAAGAAATATTGAAGGGATTCCTCAAGACATCAAGTTTAGAAGATCCAAATCATGAGTATGGACTTGGATCCTCTTGTGAAGTGTTAATTAAACTTTAACTTCCTATATGAAGCACAAGCCTACATAGGTGTTCAAAAGATCATGCTCTAGAGATCAAAGGAGATATTGAAGATCTCCAAGACCTTCAAGAGAAGAAAATAAACAAAAGAACGGAAGAAAACAACATGGAAACAAAAGAAAACTCCTAAGTTTACTTGATGAACAAAGGGAATAATGAAAGATTTTAAAACTAGAGATGGGAAGAAAGGATAAGCTAATAATCTATGATTAGAGGATCACCTCCAAAATTATCCTCAAGGTTTTCTTTCCTTTGAAGATATTCCAAGCTCTTCTCTCTAATTCTTTAAAACACTTGTTTTCTCTAACAAATTGTTGGTGAAATGGAAGTATATGCTCTCTCTCCCAATATCTTTCTTGGTGTTCTTCTTGGTCTCTCTCTCTTTTTGTTCCTTTTCTCTCTTCATGAAGATACCTCTTCATTTATAGGCAAAATCAACAGATATTTTTGGTGAATTTCGGAGTGAAAAACAGGTGTAATTCCCTCATTAGTTGGTACAATGTGTACTTTCTGAAATTATGCAGACTGCTGTCCAGCGCGGCAGTCCAGACACTGACGCGGCAGTCCGTGACTGCCGCTGCGGCATTCATCAAATGCCGTTGCGGCACTTAATGATTGCCGCGCGGCATTCACCAAATGCCGCGCCAATTAATGGATTGCCGCAATTTTGTCAGTCTTACTTTATCAGTTTTTTGTTCTTATCTGCATGCGCATACGTATTGCTCTGCAAAATACAGATTTTAAAAGCAAACGGCAGTCAGAAACCTGCGGCGGCACTTGATGAGTGCCGAGCCGGCACTCTGTGAATGCCGTGCGGCAGTCACCGAGTGCCGCAGAATCCTGCCGTGTGCCGCTTCTGACTAAAATTCCTCTTTTAGGTCTTTTCTCTTTTTGAAACAAATTATTTTTGAATATCTTTTCCAAAAGTTGTATTTTATATCAGAATTTTCCTAAATACCTGGTATTTCCCTCTTTCTGTGAAATTTTATCGCGTTTTGGAGAATTTTCTGAAGAGCTTGGAATACTTCGAATTTTTCGGTCATTGTCATCATCGGACACGGAGGTGACACTCTCCTAAATTCGACGTCCGGTCAAAATTGGGGTGTCTACACAAACCAAAAAAAAAAAACCAATCTTTTCATGAAAATCATAGTCAAGTACAAAAACAACAATTAGGAATTAAGCAAAGTTACAAACCAACAATTGAATTCTCATAGTTTCAAACCATCACAATCAACATAGACTATGAAAGAAAGTTTTAAAATTCATGAACTCCAAATTTCGTGCCGGCAATTCAAGATTTGGATACTGAAATCAGAAAAATAAAAAGTAAAACCACCAGAAATCTGAAACTATTACAAAACTCAAAACAAAAAAACCTCAAAATAGATATCCTAGTTGCAAAACCTAGAGAAATAATGATTCTACCAACCTTGGAGGGAGAGATGGAAAGGCAGAACCGCTGAGGCGCTAAGAGTCTACGATAGAGAGATCAGAGAAGGAGAAGTCCATTGACTCATTGAGAGAGAGAGAGAGAGAGAGAGAGAGAGAGAGAGAGAGAGAGAGAGAGAGAATGTGTGTCACGACCCAAGTCTCGCTCAGTAAGATATTGTTCGCTTTGGGCCCAAACCCGCACGAATTTGTTCTTGGGCCACTACCCAAAAAGGCCTCTTACTAGGGAGACTTGAAACCACACATAATAGTGTTAGGGATATATACTAAAAGTCTTGTTTTATGTAGTTGATTTATTATTCATTCAATAAAATCAGTTATTCCATTTTTATGAGAATATGTGTGGGCAATGATTGTATTACATTATTTATTTAATATTATGCATGTGTGTCTCTCATTCTACATAGTAAGTGGTTTGGTACACAAAAGATCATACCATCAGATATTATAGAATATAAGATTTTGGTTTACAGTCTTAGATGGGATTGGACACACCATCGGTAAGACTGCAGTATGGTGTTGTAGTAGGTTTGTCTTGACTACGGGAAACGGTATAGTTTCAACTCACTATGCTGGTACACTTTGTGTATTAAATGGGACCGACTTGGGGTAATTATCTTTATACTGACTTATAAGACAATTAATACCTCATGGCTATTATAAGTGCTTATGCTCTAAATCCTAAGTTAATTTGTAGAGACGTGCATTTGATATTTACACTTTGATCCCTAAAAGTGTGAGATCCTTAAATGGGTCAATATCTCATTGGATTGGGTGACAATATTGATTGTGTGGTAGATATAAATTAATGATAGAATCCATCTCTCGCTTTTGGGATTGATGATATCCCCTTGAGAAAGCTTATAAGTTTTTATTATGTCAAACCCTGCAGGTGGATTTTGTATCCGATATATCAGATAAGTTAAGCAGATGATTTCAAGGAATTTTAAAAGATTAATTAAATATGATTGTCAGTAATTATATTTAATTAATGGATATCTGTAATCTTAACGTGGGGAGATAATAAGCATTTAATAACATGGAGCTCGAAAAATATTTTTGAGATAAGGGTAGGAGTGCAATTATAATTCTTTAGTAGTATGAATTATAATTTATGGAAATAGGAATCTGATTCAGTTCGAATTGGGGTTTCCTAATTCCATTAGGAAGTCTATTCCTTATTAACTTCTTATGGTCCCTATCGTAGCCTATATATATATGCTGCTTGGGCTCTCCTCTCAGTTTGTGTTTTTCTATCAAGAGTATTATAACTCGGAATAGAAAAGAGAACGTAAAAGAGGGAGAGCAGAAAACAGAAAGGATTTCGATAGAGCCCACACTCAGTTTGATATTCTAGCAGCAGAGGAATATGATAGAAGATCGTGAGCTGTTATCGAGCTCGTGTTCTCAATTCGTCTACTACAACAATCCGTTTTGCAGTTCAAGGTAACCCTAGCTCCGCCCTTTAGGGTTTTGTAGTTTTCACATAAATTTTTGCATAACTAACTTATACACGCTGTCAACGGATTCTGAGAACGCAGTTTTCCTAACAAATAACATTACCCTTCCTTCCCAAGCGATGTGGGACGAACTCCCCCTACAGCACTCAACACCAGGGTCGTTACATTCCACCCCCCTTAGGGCCCAACATCCCTGTTGGCATACTTCCGACTGGGTCAGGCTCTGATATTATTCTGTCACGACCCAAGTCTCGCTCAGTAAGATATTGTCTGCTTTTGGCCCAAACCCGGACAGATTTGTTCTTGGGCCACTACCCAAAATGCCTCTTACTAGGGAGACTTGAAACCACACATAATAGCACATTACCCTTCCTTCCCCAGGCGATGTGGGACGAACTCCCCCTACAACACTCAGTACCAGGGTCGTTACAGAGAGAGAGAGAGAGAGAGAGAGAGAGAGAGGGGGGGGGGGGGGGGGGGGGGGGGGGGGGGGGGGGAGGAGGAGGTGGCTGAGGGCTGCAGATCTGCAGATGATGAGAGGAAGTGAGTTGTCTCAATTTGTCAAGAGGATAGTTTAGGGTTTCTTATCTTAAAATCTTAATCAATGGTTAATGAGAGGGAGTGAGGAAGTGAGTTGTCTCAATTTGTCAAGAAGATGGTTTAGGGTTTCTTATCTTAAAATCTTAATCAATGGTTGAGATACTAAGGTCTAAGATCCAAAGGGTTGTAACGCAATGCATTATATATATATATATATATATATGAGTTGAATTGGGCTCGGGCTCGGGTTCCAGGGGTTGGTATTTTTTTGTCCAAGCCCAGCCCGACAAAATTCAGCCCAAGCCCGCCCTAAAGAATGTATCACTGGCCCAAGCCCGGAAATTTTCGGGTCTAGCACGGGCTTTCCACAGGTTGGCCCGCTCGACTTGTACCCCTACCCGTCATCGCCCAGATAAAAAATCAATCAAATTCGACTCCGCTGTTAATAGGGCTGGGGTGGCTTTTGTAATCAAATTTTTAATAGTAGGAGTTAGAAAGAGGTTACTCCGTACCAAATCTGACCTTTTGTCATCCCTACCTTGCCATCTCAACTAAGGCTTTATTTGGCCCTCACGTGGCTTTTTTAAAAAGAGCTTATGAAATTTATTACTAAGTTGTTTGATAATTTTATACAAGTGACACACGACTCTTCAAAAAGACATCATGAAACCAAAAAGTAACATTGAGCTTTTAAAAGCTCCCCTCAAAAAAGCCCTAAGTTCAATTTTTGCAAAGCTCATAAACTAGTTACCAAATGAATTAACATGAAATTGTGCTTTAAAAAGGAGAAACACCAAAATGGGGCCAAACTAAGCCTAAGAGAGATGGTTAAAAACTTAGAATTATAGTATTATTATTTTGAGTAATGTTATGTTTCTCAAAAAAAAAAATTCCCAAATTTACTCTGACATTAGTCATTGTTGCTTTAGGAATAATAAATACCCATTCATTTTCATGTTCTAAAATTGAAAAACAAACACAAAAAATCGCAATGTTGACAAGTGGACCCTAAATTTAGCAGCAATTTAATTACCACTAAACATGCATTAGTGGCTCATAACCTCACTTAACGCTACCGCTAAATTTAATATCCCAATCTTCTGACGTGTCAACAACCGCCCATCTCCCTCTGTCCTGTCCCTCCACGTGTCATTCCCTCTCCCTCCCCCCCCCCCCCTCTCTCTCTCTCTCTCTCTCTGTTATTTGTATTTGTTTCTCTCTCTAAAACTCTTCAAATCCAACCACTTCAATCCGAAAAACCCTTATTAAAAAAACAAAAACAAATTGCGTTTCAAACTGCATTTGAATTTGATCAAACTCTGCTATGAGACTATAGCTTTTGTAGATTTTTCAACAATGTCGAAGAATTGTACAATGTCGGAGAGTTCGAGCGTACGAATTGAAGAAGAAGATGAGATTGAGCTGAGCTTGGGGCTATCAATCGGTGGAAGTTTCAGAAAAACAGAGCAAGCAAAGCCGAATTCAACCAATTCGTGTGCGAAAATCGATACAGATCTGGATTTCTACGGATCAGAGTGTGTAGATCCACAGACTAAGCGTGAGGTACAAGCGCGAAAGAATAATGGTGATGATGATAAGATTTGGTTGGAGGGGCAACGATTACGAAAAAGGGTTAGAGAGAGAGAGAATGAGGATACTGTTTCAGAGAATAGAGTCAATAAAGGTAAGAATGAGATAATAAATATGAGAGATTTGAATCTCACATTGAATCAAAAAGTGGCCCAAAGTTCAAATCCAAAAGCTTCTAGTTCTTCTACGCCGGAGGGGTATTTCTGTCCGGTTTGAAATTTGTGCCGTTTACGATTGGATTTGGGTACCACCCGAATTTTGTGGTGCCGGGTTGGGATCCGAATATGGGAAGTGTTGGGAGTCAATTGAATGTTATTCGGCCCGTGGGTTTTCGGAGTTTTCAAGATGATCAATATTCGGGTCATGGTGGCAGAGAAGGTGGAAATGTGAATGCGGTGTCAAATGGGTCGAACGGGTCTCCGGTACAGTGTTCACCGGCGGGTTCGGATCATCGGAGCAAGTCTCAGCAAGGTACTGTTTTATTCCTTTTTTTGCCATTCCTTGAGTGCAATTTAGTCTATATTTTTTTGTGGGTTAATGCATTTTTTCTTTAATAACTTTTCGATGCCGATTAATGTGAATTTAACTTTGTTTATATTGTGTTAATTGCGATTAGAAGAAGTAAAAGTTGTTTTCAATTGATAGATGGAATGTGAAAGTAGAGGTGAAACAGGATAGTGTTACCTCAATTTGCCTGCATTGAAAACTTTGGTTGGAACAAATTAAATGCAGCCAAAATTGCATGTATAATGTAATATAATACTTGCCAAAAGGGCCCTGTTTGGCGAATATTGTGTTTAGAACTGCAATCAAGGTTTGCCGAACAGTAATGGAACCGTAATTGAACTTCCTACCCCGGTTACCAAACATGGCCAAAGTAGGTACAACAATAAAGGGAGAAAATTTACCCATGTAGCATGCACAGATACGATACGACACGTGACACGGAGACGGCGATACGAAAAATCCTTATAATGTTGTATACAAGTATGGCTAGGATATGTCGAATAACAAGATTTTTTTTAAAAAAAATTATATTTTAAGCAAAAGAAAAGAAGGGTTGAATATCAACATTACATATTCACCCATGGCGTACGTGTCTGTCTGACAGTGACACGGGTACGGCACCCAAAATGGAGTGTCTGTGCTACCTAGTCCATTACAATCCAAAATGGGTGCTGAGTATGTCCATGTTCTCCAATCTGTTTCTTCATAAGCAAGCCTTAGCATCACAAACTAATCACTAGACAGAAAAAAACACCATGTTGACAATCTACCAGGCAGAAAAAAGGCACCATGCTAAGAATCCAAAGTGATATACGAATAAATTCAGAAGTTGAATTTGAAATTAGTGGGTTGGGGACGGGTTAGTAATTTGTACCCTCCGACGACTTTGGTTTGGTGAGGCAAGTAGTATATGGCCCAAATTATGTTGTGGCTTTAGATTAGCTGATTTATTAAAAATCTGTTTGGTTCACAAATTTAAAAAAAAAAAATCATTCTTTTATTTGTTAGCATGGAAAAAATGAATGAACTAATTTTGTTTACGTGAAGAAATACCTCTCCGTTACCTCTTCTTTTTGAATCATATGGGACGCTAAAGGTACTCGCACAGTCTTATGAAAGTTGAACAAGCTTAAGTGTTTCTCTCCAAAATCTAAAGGTAAAGGCAATTACATCAATTTCAACTAGCTTTTAAAGAAAGGAAACAACTTCCATACATTTTATTGGGTGTGGTTCGTTAGGTTCCCTCTCACAACAGTGAGACCCAGTGCTAAAAAACTATTTTTTTTAGCACTGGGTTTCACTGTAGTGAGACGGAACCTATCGAACCACATTTTTTTTAGCACTGGGTTTCACTGTTGTGAGAGGGAACCTAACGAACCACATCTTAAGAAAATGTATGGAAGTCATGAAAACCAGAGCTATAACCCTTACTGTCGGTTGAGGATCTATCACTAACCATTACTTAGGGAAGGTCTTTTTTTCCTCGAGTAACGATACTTGTGTCATTGACTTGCGTTTCTCGCTCCATTTGCTCTGTAATGTAATCTTAACGAATTTTAGAACATCTATAAAAACTGAATGGAGTAGTTCAAGCCTGATGGGGCATTCATACGCAACTAGACTTTAATTTTCTATTGATCCTTCATATAATCTACATAAGCCGTGGACCACGGCCCACGGTTAAATGTATATGTCCATTCTAACATAAATTTATCATTGTTCGATTAAACTTTGCAGGTGGGAGCAGCAGCGATACTGGAAGCCTCTCTTGCCACTCCCAACAAGAAAATCATCAACAGAATGGTTCAGCGGCTAGCGATCCACAAGAACAATCCGAGCACAGTTCGTACTCCAGCCAGATAGAATCCACCCAAATCATCAAGAAAACCGCAAATTTTCCCGAGAAATTGGTTTCACCAAGCACAATCCAACCAGGTGGAATCAATTCGGAAAACCCGATCTCTGGTCCATTGAAACGAGACAATGGGGATTTGGGGAAGCCTCCGAAACCCCAAACGGGTAATCAAGATGCTCTCTCTATGTCCCAAATGCCGTGTGTTTCAACCACTGGAAATGGACCAAATGGGAAAACCATAACTGGGTTCTTGTATAGATATACGAAAACAGAGGTCAGCATTATATGCGTATGTCATGGGAGCTCATTTTCGCCAGCTGAGTTCGTGAAACATGCCGGAGGGAAGGACATATCGCACCCTTTAAGGCACATTACTGTGATCCCTTCTGCATTTGGATGATATATATTAAAATATATATATATATATATATATGTATAACTGTATTTCAAGCCTTCCAAGGCCTTTGGTTTGGTCATGTTTTTCTCTTTGCCACCGGTCGGAGTTGAAGAGAACTCCAATTAGGGGTTTAAATAGCGAGTTTATGTGTCCTCATTGGATCAAATAGACTCAGTTTGTTTCAAATACAAAACATTTGGTTCTAATCACAAGAAGTTAATATTTAGATTATTTAGTACTCAGAAATGCTTTCATGCGAAATTGATTCTCTTATTTTAGCTTTCCTTCTCCCATTGAGTTATTAGATTTTCACTTGGTTTTGGATCTCATGTGTCTTGTTCGTGTGTTTAAGTTGGCTGCAAGAGAAGGAAGGAAGGAAGGAAGGAGTGGGGGGGGGGGGGGGGGGGGGGGGGTGGTGGAGGGTACTTACGGGACGTGGGGTGGGGGGTGGTGGTGGTGTGAAAAAAAGAATAGAATAGATTTGGCGACTTTGGTGGATAGTTTACGGTGGGTTTTACTTCTGTGGTAGACCGTTTTGGGCACGTTGACTAACTAGTGAACAACTAGAAATTCTGAGTCTGGCCTTGGAGGCAATAGTGTTTTGGTAATGTTATTGTATTCCAAATTTGCTTTCCAGCACATGTGGCGCTTAGATAACTTAAATTATTTATGTTTTTTTGTTGGAAAACTTAAATCAATTTTTAATGAGGTCACACTGTTATGTGGTTGAAAGCAAATTTGGGATATAAATTTGGAAACCATAATATATCCCAAATTTGGGAACCATAGCATTATTCATTCAGGTTTTGGCAAGCAATGTGATCTGAACATGTCTGTAAGAGCTAAATGGCTTGTACTTTTAAGAATAATGGTACGGTTGAAAGGTTTCAAATTAGGGATATCTCAAATACTATGAGAGTGGTACTATGTGACATAGTAGTATATGATACCTCTTTCACAAAATTTGGAGCATCTCAAACCTGGAACCATAGCATACTCGATTTTCAATTGGATCCAAAGCTACGAGAATTTTCTAATTTTGGAAGTTGTTTGGGTAATGCAGGACCTGATTTCGTGGTTCATGAAAAAAAAAAATCAGTTCTAAGCAGATTTGGGTAACAATCCATCAAATATGCTGTGATCCCAGTTGGGTGTAATGTCTTTAGGTCTTTTTTTTAGGTCGTTTGTCCAACCAAGGGACGAAAGCACTTGTCTTCATTTAGGCTAGAAATTTATGCATTGGGAGAAGATTATGTTCTTATAATTTCACCCACTGCAGTTTTTATGCAAAACATTAAAGCACAAAAAGATTTGTCTCATCCCAAAAAGTAGCTTCTCTAACCAAAGATGTGTTGGTTTAGGGGTCCTCTGACTAGATTTTTGGAGCTCGATTCGGAGAGAAACCGTGGTTATAGATAACCTACATGAACCCCTTTCTAGGTTATTTGGAATAACTTTGCATCTTTTAATGGCTCTAGAGCCCTAGCTCTGTTAGCACCATCATCGATAATAATGGACCATGTTACTCCCGTGGAAGTAGACTTTTCACCTAACCACGCATATCTTGTGTAATAGATTATGCATCTCTACATTTGTTTTCGGCTATGTGGGTGCTTCCGCACAACAAGATGGGTCGTAAGTTCACACATCAATGCAACCACTATTGCTGTAAAAGTTTATTTAAAAGCTTACTGAGTTGTTTTTTGAGTCCGCCAATTTGCAGTAGGGGGATAACCTTGAGAACTCCTATTGACCATCATGTTCATTAACCTAGTTAAGACAAAACACACAAACACACACACACACACACACACACACACACACACACACACACAGGCGCGTGTTGAGGAAACAATTGAAAATGTGATGCAAAAAGCCCTCTTACCTGATACTAAAAGATCAAAACCTTGTCAAATTCCCAAAACCACAACCATGGATTATGTAAATATTTGAGATGAATTTCCCCACTCCATTGCATGGAAGGAACAAGTACCTAACATTTTTAATATATCGCCAATGCCAATCACACGCTAGAAACACAGAGAATAGGATTTCTTGACAATCAATTGTTTTGAGTACAATAAAATCAGAAGAATTTAATCCATGCCAATTTTGAAGAAATTGCTCAAGCGGTCGTGATCATCAATATCACCAACCAGATTTTAGAATTATCTATGTATTAACAATGATTCACAATTCTAATTCATCCTAGTCCCTCCAGAATATCATGCCTCCAATTCAAATACCAATAGCTTCCACCACAAGAGCGCTAGGACATTTCCTATTATTCAACTGTTTTCTTCCATGAAATTCTTGATTGTCCATCAATACTAGTCCTCATTGCCAATGCCTAGAAACAGCAAACTACGATTACTAGATGTACCACCTACTATTGCAAAATAATTTATAACACACAGTAACAAAATGTCTTAAGATCGTAGCTTCAAGTCCAAGGATGAAATCTTTCGCCTTCTTTTACCTAGTTCATTCTTTAATACATTTAGCACAATTCCTAGTGCGATACTTATTCTTCCTTGTGAAATTTGAACTTTGCATTTCGTACAATCCTTCCCATATCTGTGAGAAGTATATTCAAGTTTATATAAGTCAACTTCTCTTGTACATTTTGAAGCATAAAGTCTCATGATTTATTGGATTGTGAAACTCCGGCACTTGAACGAATCCAAACTCCGGCACTCTCTCTCTCTCTCTCTCTCTCTCTCTCTCTCTCTCTCTCTCTCTCTCGGGAGGGGGGATGATTCTTTATCTTTGAGAGAAGAATTCTATGATACAACCAAGTGGTTTGATCATATCATACGACCAAAACAGGGTATAATGTTTTGTTACCTTGGGTACAATGTTTTGAGACCTAGGCAAAACGAATATAGAAATCACAAAAGTTGAATCCATGTGACAGAAGTCATACTCCGGTCATAAAACATTGCACCCAGGTGGGGTCTATAGTTGTTTTGCTTAGCTTTCAAAACATTGTACCTAAGGTAACAAAACATTGTACCCCATTATGGTCGTATAATACAACCAAACCGCTTGATTGCATCATAGAATTTTACGCAGTGAGAAGAATCTACAAAAGCATAACAGGCCGTTTGCCCCAATTACGCTTCAAAGCGGAGGCTTGACCAAAATACAGGAGACTAGCGTGACCAAAGAAAAGAACCAACGGAAAAGATCTTTACGATGTGCTGCAAACCAGTAAGCACAATCATTGGATTACTCTACAAACATGTCCTAATTTGTAATCAACAGAGATCGATAGAAAAGGCTCTTGCATCTTTTCAATTGAAGCCTTGTTATAGGTTTCTTTCCTTCTCTGTTCTTTCCTCCCCCTTTTACTATTTGCTTCCAAACAAGATCAAACTTCATGAAGTCTCCCTTCGGCCTACCCTATGAAAACCCAAAAAAAAAAAAAAAAGACCTTAATTTTTGCTCCCTTCTCTTTAACCAGTGATTGAGAATAAAGTATCACCACCCTCAGCTTCTAATATGGAATGATGTCATGAGTGAGTTCACTCTGTACATATCATGTTTCCCTAAATTCGAAGCGAGGAAAGTGATAACTCTCATGGATGTATAAGATGTTTAGGAAACTAAAACTCAACGGAAACTCTTCAACAGTTTGATGCATTACTGGTGATAGAGCATGCTCCATATTTAGGAGAAAAAGTTCATTGTCAAGGCACACATGGGCCTTCCATTCAAAAACATATCAAGGAGAAGTCGTTTTTGTTGTCTTCATGCAACATCAACATCTAATATATTTTTGAACAGAAGAACCATACGAACCAAAACCTTACTCTTTCTCCTAAATGTATACTTTTGTTTGAGCTCATATAGGTAGTCTTCTAGTGTGAGCTATAAACTACTCTTATACTAGACTCCTAGTTACTGTATAATGTTTGGACCCACTTACTAGTCTACAGGTCTGAGAAGCATTCTGTGTACTCCCTGAAACCCAAATCTAGGCCAAACTTGTAACATTTCATAGATATTTCATTATCGGTAAGGGAAGCCAATGGATTAGTTAGTTATCCTTGCTCCATCGAAATAACAAATAGAACAGAGAAAGTGGAAGCTGAAGCAAGAAAACAACCCTAATTTATACGACATTTTCCCTTTCTTTTACCTAATTGCCATAACTTCGCTGAGAAATTTTTAACATTGTATGATCCTATACGTTTAGGGATAAGAGGAACAAAACGAATAGTCGTATTCCCAAAAAAAACGAATAGTCGTATTCCCTTTGACGTCGCATCTTCTTTTTCTTTTCCTCAGTAAATCAGTGAAGCAAACAGAGCTAGCTAACAGAAGTTATGACCTATACATATATATATCGGCCAGTGAACAGAACAGGGACGAGTGAACTTACCCAGTGAACCTGATTTTAAGCCTAAAAGAAACCGCAGGCAGCCCCGCCGACCCGCAGGTTCTTTTAGGCTTAAATTCAGGTTCATTGGGTAAGTTTGCTCGACCCTGTTCACTTTAGAGCCTCTCCGTATATATTTATATATAGAAAATACAGCTTCGAATTCCATCACAGCGATGAAAGAGACAAGCTATCTTTAGTTTCAAGGAAAAGCTGAAAATTCAGCTTTCATCACAACGATGGTGCCAAGTTCTAGAGACTTCAATGTACACGAGAGCTTATATAAAGTCTAAACAGACTTCCTAAGATCGGACCAAGCAAAAGAAAGAGAGAGGATGGGAATTACTGCTATTGGCCAACCTTCACCAAGATTTTTTCAATATTCAGTAGAGCCTCTCTACGCAAGTGTAAGACTAGTCACCTGGCAAGAAGTTATGGAATGACCATCACCCCTTCAAGGTTAAGAAGAAATAGTATATGGACAGTACTTGAAAATTCTTCTAAGGTATTAGAAGAGGTCACACTACCTCTCCAGGCTCTCCTACCCACATTATGAACATAACATACGACATAAAATTGGCATAAGATGAATCCCAACTCCTCGTTAAAAAAGCATACGAAAAGGAAAAGAAAAACGATCAACCGACACATAGCTATCTTCTTAGTCATCGATAGTCAAAGGTTTGCTAGCTAATCTACACAGAGGACACACAATATGCATAATATAAAAGAAAAAAAGAACTAAGCTCTATATTTCACTTTGATGTGGAAACGTAACAATGGGTTTCTTATCTTTCTAATATTGGTCTTTCTTGTATTTTATCCATATATGCTCAACATAAAAAGGGCCTACCTTTAAAAATCCCAGAAAATCCATGAACCAAACAAAGCTCAAGTGTTCCTCATAAAAGTCTACCTTTAGGTGCTAAAGATCTTCTGCCATTAGCCAGGTATAATCAATTTTGGCGAAGCACTCCAATTCTCCATTTCTGCTTCTAGCCATGTGTTTGATAGTATGAGTATCTCTATTGGGTCTATACTATCAGATATCAATTACTGCTAGATTACTTCATGGGATTTCAACATTCCCCGGAATGGATGGAACTTGATTTAAAAGACATGTCCGATATAGCGAAAACAAATAAATCATATCTTCCAAATTGAAGGTGAGTCTAATTTGTTCATCAAACAGGAGGAGAGAACGCTTACACAGGTGAAATAATTAAAATCACTCGCGTGTTCTGTCATTCTACGTTGAATTAATGACTGAATTTCCAAAGGTTTTGCATGGGATGGGTGAGGGAGTAAGAGACTCATTGTCTACAGAGCTTACACAACTACTTCCTAAAAGGAGATTTGGAACAGCTATAGAAAACTACAATAAGTTATCAAGAGCACACTGGAATTAAAACAGGCACTTCCCAAAGCCAAAAAGCAAATCAGATAGTGAGGTGATCACGAAAATGGACTAGATCAACATGCTTGGCATGTTGATTCCAATTACATAAATAGCTTAAAGGGAAATTGTTGAAGTCCACACTTCTCTAGATATAAATATTCTGTCAAGGACAACTACTATCGAACACTTATAAACAATTAGGAAGAGAATTCTACGCTAACAAACAAAGAAAGGTATACATGGATAGACATGACATTTCAGAGACGGTAGATAAGAAGATATAGATTACGTGTGAGGAGAACTGACGAGTCTCACAAAGCAGATGCTTGCAGCAGGGCTACATTGGCAGATCCTCCAACAAGCACAGGCTCAACTGTAATCACTTCTTTAGAGACCAAAATTGCAGGCCTGAACAAACTCCATATCGTAGTCAACGTACTTCGTCCAAAGTGGTTTAAACTGGTTCATGGCAATGTCAAGCCATGGTTTCATATTGCCATTGAAGTGAACAACTGCAGCATTGCGAATCTCATCCATACTTATGCTTGGATTATAGCCAAGCCCCAGAACATGCCAAGACTTGTCTAATGGCTTTGTTGTGGAATAGTATGTGATCAGACCTGGGGGTAATGTACCTAGTTTCCACAAGGTCCGGTTCTCATTCTGCAAGAAATTCAGCATCTCTAGTTAGCAAATATTCCGACGGCCACAACCAATTGAAAGATAAAAATCAGTGTGCAATAGACACCCTACAGAAACAACTAGAAAACTCATTTTTAATGCATAATTGATCAAATGCATAAGTCATAGCTTCAACACGAAAGATTTCTTTCCGTGACTTAGAAGCAGCAACCTTCTAAATTGGTCACGCTCCCTCCTCAGACTCTCGATTCCGCGCTTCTTACTAAGAAGCTTGTCAAAACCTCGCTACCCTCATGTTAGAACCTCACTCCCACCCCGCTCCCATCACAACCATGTCTCAAAATAGCCTATAAATAGATGCAAGTTCTTATTTTGCTCAAATATTTTACCGAAGAAATATTTTTATGTCGGGACATATGGCTTAAGACTTTCAAAAACAAAATTTACAACCAAAATATATGATGTCAATCTACATTCCTCTACAATAATTAGATATATAATATATCTATATCAAATATTTGGATGCTTCTTAAGCGCTCCCAAGCTTTTGAACCTCTTAAAGTTTAACGCTTCCTCGCTCCCGCCCCCGCCCCCGCCCCTGCCCCCGCCTCCGCTTCGTGCTTCTTAGTTCCGTGACATGGTTGATTACAGGAACCCTGCAGGGCCGCCATTGATGGGAATGATAGAACTCGTTTGAGTCTAGTTCCTCCAGACATCCCTTCCAACACCTTTGCTAACTGAGACCATCATCCGGTAATACCCTTTTTCCCAGTTATAAGAACCCATCACAAGCATAGGTAGTTCTTACTTCTTATTAGTTTATTAGAAAATTTTAAATGAGACTCCCAAAACCTTGGTTTGTGCAACAAAAGAAAAACAAATGGTTCACAAGGCGACCACTATCTGCAATTAAACAGGACCTAATATGTTAATATACCGGATGATCATTATCAACTTTACACTGCAGTACTTCAGAAGTTTAAGGGCTATTAATCTAAACTAACACCATAATTTAACAATTAACTTTTAAGTACCAAAACAGGAGTTGGGGTGTGTGTGTGTGTGTTGGGGGAAAACAAATCTCACCAGAGTTTGCCAGTAATGATATTCTTCGGTACATTTCTCCCTCCTCCAAGCGTCCAAATCAAAGAAGTTCATCCCATAAGCCCATCCACATGCCTTAGGATTAAACTTTTCCTTGATCAATGGGTGTGAGAAATTCATGTATTGTGCATATCTATGGAATGAACCAAAGCAAGTCTCAACAGCCCCATTCACCTTCCCATCCATATCTATCTTCCACAATCCTGTCAAATCCCTCTGAACAACCACATCATCATCCAAAAACAAAATTCGATGCAATTTTGGATACATTTCCGGCAAATAAAACCTGAGATGATTCAGCATGGACAAATACTTAGGGTTCCTAAATTTCATGTTATTAGTGTCTCTTGTCGCGTTTTCGAGCCTATTCTCGAAGTAAAACTTCTGCAAGTTGGCAGATTCAAGCTGTCGAAGGACCGGAACATACGAGGAATTCAAGAACTTGTAATCCTCAACTGCCTTAACCTCAATGTGAGCTCCACTATAATCCTTCATCTTGAACATAACCTGCATTGCTCCGAGATTCATCTTATCGGTCACAACATGAAAAACGTGCTTCCACGGCTCTTTCGAATGCTTCACAGCGGAATTCACCACAACCGAAGCTGCGATAACATTATCGGAGAAAATCGCGTAGTGATAAAGCTTCGGATCCTCAAGTTCTGGTGGTGTTGGCTTCCCTTCATCAGAGTACTTGTCTGGATTAGCAATTCGCTCTTCCATTAACCTCATGGAGAGGCAATGCAAGCTCTTCGGAATAGATTTCGCGGCGATTAAACTCGAGAAAGCCCCTTGTTTCTTCGCCTTCGTTAACTGCTCATTCACAGCAAAAATCGTATCCTTCAGCTTCTGGATTTTGAGCTGGTTATCGAAAGACTCCTTCGAATCCGCTATGACTTGTCGAGTGACCTTGATCCTTTCTTTGACCTCCTTCTCGAATTGACGAAGTACAGACTCATCAATCGCGTTCCCATCGGAGTCAAACAGAGAGCGATACGCAGGTTTTGAGATCAGATCTGTGTAGTTGCGAGAAAGTTCAGCGAAAGTCCTAACAAGCTTGGAGTTCTCGAGCTTGAGCTTCCGAGCATAGGATGCGTATGCGAGAACAAGAGATCGGTGATCGTCGGCCTGCTTTTTGATCTGATCGAGCCTCGGCTTCGATGGATCAGATTTCAAAGCGAGTATAGACCTCCCGTTCGATCCAGCTTGATTCGAATCAGAAGATAAACCCTAATTCAAACGAAAAAAACACAGTAAATCCAAAATTGAAAAAAAAAAAAAAAAAAAAAGGTCAAAAACCAAATCAACATGCAGAAAATAATGCATATACATAATTTGTAATATGAAAATGGTGAATCGACTTACTAGGTTGAGATCTGAGTGGTTAGAGGAGGAGGTGAAGAGGAGAGAGAAAGTGAGAAAGAGGAAGACGGCGACGGTAATGGTGGATGCGAAGAGTCTGAAGGTAAAGCCCGAGGATCGAATTGGTACGCCGGCGAGTCCGTTGCCCCTATCGGAGATGGAGGCGCGAGAGCTCCGAAGCGCCGTGCTCGCCATTTCCGAATGCGCGTCAGATGTGTATGTGTGTGTATATATACAGATATATATATATATATATATAGAGAGAGAGAGAGAGAGAGATCTCACACTGGTGTGAAAATGGGATACAGAGAGAGAGAGAGAGAAATGTGTTAAGTGAAGCGAACAGGTGGGATGAACGTCGGTGGCAGTGGGGAGTGAATTCCTATTGGTTACAAATTTTACAATCACTGGGGTCCACACGTAATGATAGTTAATCATGGTGTAACGAGTTTCAATTTGAGACGGCTTAGCCGTACTCAATGCCTTTTAACGGCACCCAGTGTGACCACGTCTCCTCGTTGTAGGGCAGAAGCAGCAGCACTAATGCACTCTACAATCCTTTGATAAAAATTATGTGGGATCCATTTCTTTTTGCTACGTTTGTACTTTTCTTCAAAAAGTAATGAGGTAATTATATTTTAGTCAAAATTCAATCAATTACTTTTTTTAAATTAAAAAATATTAAAAATAATTAAAGAAATTAAAAATCCATCAATAAAATTTAAAAACACACCAACTTTGAGTAAGGGTGGCAATTTTCGATCCGACACGACCCGATATGAAAATAAACGGGTTTAGGTGACACGTATAAGGGAACGAGTCATAAACGAGTCGACCCGTTTGATATGATTAATAAACGGGTTGAAGCGGGTCAACCTGTCTAACCCATATGACCCGATACAGTTGTGGTATTTTTTTTAGTTCTAAAAATAATTTTTAATAATCTGAAAGTCTAAATTACAAATAATATAAATAAAAATTTAAAACAAAAATTTTAAAATAATTATTTAAAAAATATATATATACATATATTTATAAACTAAAATTATTATTTTTTTTTTTGCTAAAAAAAAAAGAGAATAGTTACCAATTTACCAAATAAGTAAATTTATATATAATAATTGATAACTAATGTAATAAAAAATAATAATTAATAACTAATGAGGGAGGAAGGAAGCTAGAGTCTGGAAACATTCATGCATCAAGCATTGCATAATAATAATAATAATAATAATTATAATTATAATAATAAATAAATAAATAGAGAAAAAAAAAAGGAAGGAAGTCCATTAAGATTGCTGGATTGGGAGGGAGACAAATTAGTCAATTAGACAAATACAATTGTTAATATTGATTCTTGATGGATGACAAGTGAAGAAATTTTTTTTTACAGTTAGTAAAAACAATACTTCTTCTTATTCATTTTGTTTGGATGTGCTTGGGTGTTAAGTTTATAATAATTGGATATTATTAATTTGTAGTTTAAGATATACGTGTTGATACACCCAAAATTATGGGCAGTTTCCTACTCAAGCTAGAAGACTAATGAAAAGTGCATCTATTTCCTAATCCAATTGGGAAACCCCCGCAATTAATGTCAATCAATCCTAATACAATTAGGAAGCTTACTTGATTGGTGTCAATCACACCCTAATAAGATTATATTTCCTTATCTATGTATGAGTAGGTCTCTTACATCTATAAAAGAGACCTCTCACCCCCCATTGAAGGACGGCCAACTCTTTAGTCTACACAGCACCTCTACAAAATTCACCATTATACGCATACACCCGGCCGGTATTACTGGTAGTGCCGCCCCTCTTTGTTGGCTCACCAGGCCCGCCGGTGATCTGCTAGTGAACGTGCTCAGACACACCCGTGGACGTAGGTACCTTCATTAACAGGGTCGAACCACATACAAAAAATAGTCTCTCTCTCTCTCTCTCTCTCTCTCTCTCTCTCTCTCTCTCTTTTAAAATTGCTTTACTTTGCTCTTACCAATTTTTGGCATCATCAGTTTGGCGCCGTCTGTGGGAAACGACAATTCTTCTCATCAACAAATTCTTGACTGATCAATATGCCACCAAAGAAGGGTAAGAAGGCTGCGCAGCAGTCCGACCGGGATGTTCCTTCGGCCCCGGCGTCGACTACAGCAGTCCTGACATCTGAGCAAATCACTACAACCCTCACACAACTCTTGGAGGGCCAGCGTCAAATCCAGCAACAGATCGAAGCACTGCTAGCCCAGCAAAGCAATCCTCCAGTGACCGGGAAACGACCCGGGAACATTGCGTACGGTCGAGAACCGATCTTGACCAGACAACGGGCCCGAGCCAACCCGTCCCGTGTTGAGGATGTCAAAGACGTCAGCAGTGGGCCTGCTGCCCGAGGGGAAAGGCAGGAGCATATGGCCCGGGAATCAGTCTTGGGTCACTCGGTCAAGAGCCGAGTCGTCCTTAAGCGAACGGTTACCCGGGGTCACAGCCGAGCCCGATCCCAGAGGACAGCACCCCGCCATGAAGAAGAAGCCTCTTCCACCAACCCGACCAGTTCCTCAGATACCGGTCGGGAAGGAGTGGAAGCCCAAATCAAGGACTTACAGAAGCAGATCGACGGAGTGGCCAAAAAGCTTGGTCAAAACTGTGTTCCGAATCAAGTCAATACCGAGACAGAGTCACCGTTCTTCAGCCAGATCACGAGGTTCTCCATCCCGCGCAAATTCAAGCAGCCTCATCTAGATTCCTACAACGGTTCGGGAAGCCCGGTCGACCACGTCCGGACCTATAAGGCTCAGATGGCCCTAGCCACCAACTCCGATAAGCTACACTGCCTAGCCTTCCCCAGCACTTTGAAAGGCCCGGCCATGCAGTGGTTCTACTCCTTGGAACCCCGATCGGTCTGCAGTTTCAAACAACTCAGCAAGCAGTTCATCAACCAGTTCGCCGGTATGCATGAGCGGCCAAAGCCAGACATGCAGCTACTAACAGTCAGACAACGGAATAATGAGTCCCTCAAGGAGTTCACTGACCGGTTCAACCAACAGAAGCTTCAAATCCGCAATCTGAACGAGACAATTGCCATCCTAGCCTTCTGCTCGGGAGTTCAACACACCAAGTGCGCCGCGTCGTTCCACAAAAATCGACCGAAAACTTTGGTTGAGCTCTCTGAGAGGGTTGGAAAATACATCGACACTGAAGAGTTTTTGAAGACCAAATGCACTGGGCAAGAAAGCAACGAGTCTTCCAGAAGTAAGCGAAATCGAGATCAGCCCGGGAGTTCTTACAGTTCTTCCAGTTCACAGGGGTTTGAGTCCGGCAATCCCGACCCGACCACCGGTTCGCAGCAGTCCGGGTCAGGCGGCCCCGGCCGGATCTCCAGCTCACAACAAGCATGGTTCGACAGTTCTGACCCGACCTCCAGTTCACATCGGTCAGGATCAAGCAGTTCCGGCTTTGCCTCAAGCACAAAGAGATCTGGAGCCTGACGATCCTGATCCGACTTCCTGTATCCATCGGTCTAGATGAGCCCGACTACAGTGGTACTTGCCTGATCACTACGTGAGGCTCCACCGATTGTCAGAGAGCTCATCCAAAGACCTCGGGCCTAACCCCGAGGCATCCAAAGACCTCGGGCCTAACCCCGAGGCACCAAAAAGACCTCGAGCTCCGAACTCAGGCACTAAAAGACCTCGGGCTCCGAACCCAGGCACCAAAGACCTCGGGGTCACGACCGAGGCACCGGCTTCGCTTAGGTCCAGCCGACGATGGGGGCAAACCCCCTAGGTGGCTGATGATGGCAAGCTTCAAAAGACCCTGCAACCACCATGTTCCAGGTCGGTTACCTACAGATCATAGCCTCTTTAAGACCCTCGTCTTAGCGAAAGCTTGGGGGGCAAGATGGCGTAGTGAGCTAAACAGGTAATCACACCGGGTATTTACAGGCCTCGCGGATAACCAAGTCAAAATCTTGGACAACCCGAACACCTACAGTACTCAGAGACATTAACTCCACTTAGGTCCAGACCGACGATAGAGGTGACTAAAATCTCTTAGGTTGGCCGACGATAGAGGAGCAAAAGGACCCTAAAGCACCGTGATTTAGGTCGGTTCTACCAACATGGTCAAGCTCTTCTCCCAACAGTCTTGACGAAGGCTAACTGGGCGGAAGACAACCATCCTGGGGAGCTAACATAAAAAAGGACCCTAGAGCAGTACGCTTTAGGTCGGCTTTTCCAACATGGTAAAATCCTTCTACCCACAGCCTTGACGAAGGTTTACGGGCGGAAGATAACCATCCTGGGAGCTAACTCAAGCAAAAAAAGACTCCGAAGTAGGCCGAGTCTCAACTCTCGGTCACTTCCCGAGCATTCAAAGACTCCGAATTAGGCCGGGTCTCAACTCCCGGTCGGTTCCCGAGCACCTAAAAGTCCCGAGCTAGGCAGGGTCTCAGCTCTCAGCCAGTTCCCGAGGACTCACCAGGCTCAAAAGCCCCGAGGCAGCTTCCTCAAGCACTCAGACAGTGGCAAGTGACATCAACTAATTTCCAAACTTGCCCCGATATAGCATCTGGTCAATCTTGGAAATGGGGGACAGCTGATACACCCAAAATTATGGGCAGTTTCCTACTCAAGCTAGAAGACTAATGAAAAGTGCATCTATTTCCTAATCCAATTGGGAAACCCCCGCAATTAATGTCAATCAATCCTAATACAATTAGGAAGCTTACTTGATTGGTGTCAATCACACCCTAATAGGATTATATTTCCTTATCCATGTATGAGTAGGTCTCTTACATCTATAAAAGAGACCTCTCACCCCCCATTGAAGGGCGGCCAACTCTTTAGTCTACACAGCACCTCTACAAAATTCACCATTATACGCATACACCCGGTCGGTATTACTGGTAGTGCCGCCCCTCTTTGTTGGCTCACCAGGCCCGCCGGTGATCTGCTAGTGAACGTGCTCAGACACACCCGTGGACGTAGGTACCTTCATTAACAGGGCCGAACCACATACAAAAAATAGTCTCTCTCTCTCTTTTAAAATTGCTTTACTTTGCTGTAATACCCCGTATTTATTTGCGCGTTTGATAATAAAAATTTACCAGATTTGAAATTTGAGCAGTATAATTTTACCTGTGTGTGTGTATCATTGCGTGAGCTCAACACACACAAGGGTATCTTGTGTACACATTAGTGCAGTGTGTGCGTAACTTTGTGCTGGAGTGCTTTGTGAGTGGAGTGTCTTGTGTGTGTAGTGCTAACTTTGGTGTGTTTTATATGCATAGTGCCAAGCACTTTACATATTATTTATACACCCACTAATTCCCCCCCCCCCCCATTTCACTATCTCTCATTTATCTCTCAGTCTCTATGCAGCTCTCTCTCTCGGCAAGAACACAAACACATATATATATATATATATATGTATATTGAGCTATACACATACACACATATAATTACTCATAGTCATATAGTATTCAAGGAGTTGTAATTCAAGTTTTGAAGTCAAGCTCTATATCTGGGTAAGCCTCAATATTGAATTCAGTATTTCCCTAACACTATCAGTACATATATACATATCTTGATAGATTGATTTGAGTTTTGAAATTAGAGCTTGGTAGTATTTGTGTATCATCAGAAATTAGAATTTGGGAAAACCTCATATTGAAATTCCATTTTTTTCATTTTGGTTGAAGCACTGTGATATATACACCATATTTGTTGGTTGGATTTCAGTTTATATATATACACACACATAAGTATATATATAGTCAGATTCTTGTATACTTACTCAAGGTAATTGAAATTCAAGTTTTAAATTCAAACTTTGAATTTTGGGTAAGCTTTTGGAAATTCATGTTGTTAAATTCAGTTTATATTTAAACTGTTAGTGTAGATATGTACATATATATAGATACATATATATATCTCATATATATTGTTAAGGGTCCAAAAATAGCGAGCAGAAAAACAGTCGCAGAAACGTGATTTCTTTATATCAAATGAAAGGTCTCGATCCCACGAGGCTCCATTTCAAATTTCAAGAGCTAATTCATAACGGTTGCGACGAACGGTCAACTTAAAGTTTTGCCACCTTTCGGATTTTCGATAAAATCAAGAGCTGTGATTTGATTCATAAAAATCCGATTCCATAATTGGAATCTACGCGGAAAAAGGAAGAGATTCATATATTGGAAGTCTAATTTTGATTCAGTTTTCAAAATGGGTAAAAACCAACCTTTGATTTAAAAAATAAAATAAAATAAAATAAAATAAAATAAAATAAAAAAATAAATAAATAAAAAAAATAAAAAATAAAAAAAAAAGACACTGTGACATCTCGCGCACGACCAGGCATAATTTTGAAAACTGTTTTAAATTGAACCCGTGGCCTTTCTGTATACATTCGCACGAGCGGCCCGCGCGAGCGAGGTCCCGCGCGCGCGACCTCGGGCAGTTTATTAAAATATTCTGTTTAGTTATATTTAGGTCTATTATGAGCTAAAGGACTTTGTACCCTAAGCTTTAAGAGTTGTACTTTACTTTAATAGTAGTTGTACTCATGCTTTGAGGTGTTGTACCTCCCTAATATACGCGCATTATTGTATATTGAGATTTGTAACAGATTGAGCAGTTCCAGTTTCAATTCCGATTAATTATTCAGTCTATCCTCGGTGAACGGTAGTTCCGTATGACCCTCAATAAAGTTGTATAACATGTTAATAGTGTATTTACATGTTTACTTGAGCTGCTATGCCTTAAGTGGATTATTTGAGTTGCTATGCCTTATGTGTTTACCTGGATAATTTCAGCATGTCTATTGTGTTGCTAGCATGCCTTGATAATCTGTCTTATGAAATATTGAATATGTCTGGATGCTTAGAGCTCGCATATGTCATATCATTTCATAAGCATAAGCATGAACACGAAAATCACGAAAATGATTTTGGGATGAAAGACCTTAGAGGCTTTCAATTTTTTTTAAAAAGGGAAGACCGTAGAGGCTTCCAGGTTTTAAAAGGGAAGACCTTAGAGGCTTCCATGCATAAAACCCTCTAAGAGGGATTTTATTTTGAAAAGTTAGAAATCCCGGATTTGTGGGTAGGCGTGTGAGATGGGTACCACTAGGAACTCGAATTTGCGGGATGTGCTGCAAGAAACCCCCGTAACGTTGAAGGCTAGGCCTCCGTGTAATTCGTAAGGCCCAAAGTCCCGCACGTTTGAGGCTAGGCCTACGTGGACGGGAAGCCCATGGTCCGGGTAATGATATTGACGATTGAGGGTGAGTGTTTAAAAAGGCATGAAAATGGTTTTCATGCATTGACATTGGCATTCATTACACTCATGCATGATATATAACAGATGTTATTGTGCGGTTATATGACTATACGAGCCTTTGGCTTATGAACTATTAAACCTTCTTTTTCAGGTGATATAGATAAGGGCAAGGCCCCGAAATTTGACAATGCTTCCACTATGGTTTGAAGACCCCGTGTGTGGGGATTATCTTTTAATTAATGTAATAAAATTATGTTTCAAAGGATATGTTATGTTTATTTGGACAAAGGTTAGTCCACCCGCTTTTAAATAAAAGGTTAGCTAAACTCTGATTTTCCGCTGCTTATATTGAAAACGTTTCGTTTCAAGAAAAGAATGTTTCATATGAAAACCAGATTTAAATTTTATAAATGTTTTCCAAATGAATAATTTATATTATTCAGGTAACCCTCGGAGTCTAGGACTCGGGGAGTTCCCGATTAGTCTCAAAGCCTACTATTATTCTGTTATTGTTGTACTTCCGCCGGTTGACACCCCGTCGCCGGGGACCGTGGCGGGGCGGGGCGTCACAGAATGGTATCAGAGCGTAACCGGGTCGAATACTTTGGACGCCGGGTTATGTGCTCGCATATTTAATTTTGTTGACATGTTAGACATGTTAGTTAGTAAAAGACATATGTTTTGATATGTGTTAATATGTTACTTAGTAACTTGAGATGTTAATTGTTTACTTTTTATGCTTGACATACACGTGTGCTATTGAATACACTTTGTGATTAGATCATGTTGTGTGATTCGTTTACTCAATTTGAACTTATTATAGTTATGCCGCCGCGTCGTGAGAATCCCAGTATTGAGCTCGAGGCTGACGAGCAGATATCGGCTGTGTCGGTACCAGTTAGAGGCCGAGGTCGAGGTCGTGCTCGAGGACGTGGTCCAGGTAGAGGCCGTGGTCAAGGTCAAAGCCGTGGTCGAGGTCGTGGTCGTGGTCGTGGTCGAGGTCACGCACATGATGTTGCATTTGAGTCTGAAGCCTCCACAGGACCGGATGATATTCCTGATGGACCGCAAGGATTGCAAAATGTTGTTGATGTAATTGCAAGGGCAGTTAGAGATGCTATGCCGCCTCCTCCCCCTCGTGCTCCGAGAGGTGAGACAAATCCTGCTAGAGCTCGGGAGCGGCTGATTACCAAAGATTTCGATGCTAGGAAGCCGCCACAGTTCTCTGGAAGCTCTGACCCGATGGCTGCAGAGGATTGGCTTCAGCATATCACGAAAATATTCAAATTCATTGATCTTCAAGAGGATGCTCTCCGCATCAAGTTAGCTACATACTTATTTTCTGGAGAAGCTACGCATTGGTGGGATTGCACTGTGAGTGTTCATCCACTTGCTGGCATGACTTGGAAGTCATTTAAGAGTTTCTTCCTCGATAACTACTTTCCAGAAGTACAGAGGGACGCAAAAAGGGCTGAGTTCTTTACCCTTCAGCAAGGGGATATGTCAGTGACAGAATATGCTACTATGTTTTCCACCTTGGCTCGTTTTGCACAAGAGCAGTTGATCAGTGATCATTTCAAGGCTACACGTTTTGCCTCTGGTCTTCGACCCTACATTCGGAAGAGTCTGGCTAGCACGCCTATCACCACTTATGCTGATACTTTGACAAGGGCGTTGGGTGTTGAAAGTGTAGATTTAGATCTAAAAAGGGCCAGGGAGATGGTTACTCCAGCCAAGAGCACCGGTCAGTTTAAGAAGGCCAAGACAGAGACTAGGTCTCAAATGCAGTCCCAACCTCCACAACAACAGCAGCAACGAGCCCATTCACAACAAAGATCTTCTTATCGAAGTTCTCAACAATTGGGGTTACAGCGAGGTGTGAATGCTGCTGGGGAGAAAGTTTGTCTCCGATGTGGTGATCCAAATCATTTTATCAAGTTTTGCCCTCAACCACCACCCAAGAAATCTCAGTCGATCGGTTCAACACCATACTATCCACCATCTCAGGCAGTATCCGCTCAAAGCGTGAAACCCTACCAGAACAGAGGGAACCAGGGTAATTATCAGAGGACAGATAACCGTGGTGGCATTCAGCCACAACAACACCAAGAACCTCAAGGAAGGAATTTTGCTCTCCCTGTGTCATCTGCTTATCATGTTTCTGGGAATGCCGGACCTTCTGTGATCCGAGGTATCGTCCCATTATTTAACTCTTGGGCATCTGTATTGTTTGACACTGGTGCATCACACTCATTCATCTCATCAGCATTCGCATCAGTATTGGGGTTAGAGATAGAATACTTAAAGCATGTATTATCTGTTGATACTCCAGTTGGAGGTATTATTCATTTGAATCAAGTTTGCCGTGGTTGTATGCTTTTGATAGCAGACCGGCAGTTGAGTGTTGATTTGATTGTTATGCCGAATCTAGGATTCGATGTCATCCTTGGGATGGACTGGTTGGTCGAGTATCGAGCTTTCATAGATTGTTTTAAGCGTCGGGTTACTCTTTTCACTCCTGAGAGAGACAGTTGTAGATTCGAGGACGATCAGTTGGATTTGCCGCTACCCTCGTTGTTTTCACGGAGTAGTTTATATTCTTCTCTTGGAACTCTGGCTAGTTTATTGGCCATGGAGAGGGGCACTTCTCTTGTGGAATTGCCACCCATTGTTTGTGAATTTTCTGACGTCTTTCCAGAAGACTTATCCGAATTGCCACCTGTTCGTGCTATCGATTTTGCAATCGATCTTGTGCCAGGCACTTCGCCTATTTCCATTCCGCCATATCGCATGGCACCAGCAGAATTGAAGGAGTTGAAGCTTCAGTTGGAAGATCTCCAGAGTAAGGGTTTTATTCGCCCGAGTGTATCCCCGTGGGGAGCTCCTGTTCTCTTTGTTAAGAAGAAGGATGGAACACTGAGATTGTGTATTGATTATCGGAAACTCAATCATGTGACGATCAAGAATAAGTATCCACTTCCAAGAATAGATGATTTGTTTGATCAACTTAAAGGTTCCACTTGTTTCTCCAAGATTGATTTAAGATCGGGTTATCATCAACTCCGTATTCGAGAGTCAGACATCTCGAAGACAGCTTTTAGGTCCCGGTATGGACATTTTGAGTTTATGGTTATGCCATTCGGATTGACCAATGCTCCAGCAGCATTTATGGATCTTATGCAACGAGTATTTCACGATTATTTGGATAAGTTTGTGATTGTATTTATTGATGATATTCTCATCTACTCTTCCTCTAAGGAACTTCACGAAGAACACTTGAGGATTGTCCTACAAGTATTACGTACTCACCGATTGTTCGGTAAATTATCTAAATGTGATTTTTGGTTGACAGAAGTGAAATTTTTGGGACACGTTGTCTCGAGAGATGGAGTGTCAGTTGATTCATCAAAGATTGAATCTGTTATGGATTGGCAGCCACCTAAGAACGTATTTGAGGTACGTAGTTTCTTGGGTTTAGCAGGCTATTACCGTCGCTTTGTAAAGGACTTTTCTCGTATTGCTTCACCTTTGACTAAGCTGACACGAAAAGGGGTGAAATTCATTTGGACTGAGGAGTGCGAGAAAGCTTTTCAACTTTTAAAGACTCGATTGACTTCTGCACCGGTTTTGATTATTCCAGAGCGTGGTGTTGACTACGCAGTTTATTGTGATGCTTCACTTCTTGGTTTGGGGTGTGTACTTATGCAAGAAGGAAAAGTTGTTGCCTATGGTTCGCGCCAGTTGAAGCCTCATGAGCAGAATTATCCAACTCATGATTTAGAGCTTGCTGCCGTTGTGTTTGCCTTAAAGTCATGGCGTCATTACTTATATGGGGAACGATTTGATGTCTTTTCAGACCACAAGAGCTTGAAGTATATCTTTACTCAACGCGATTTGAATCTTCGACAACGTCGATGGATGGAGTACTTAGAAGATTATGACTTTAAACTACAGTATCATCCAGGGAAGGCAAATGTAGTGGCCGATGCGCTGAGTCGCAAGTCACGAGGTTCATTGGCTTGTCTGGCCATTCAGGAATGGAACATGCTCGATCAGATTGGGGAGTTTGAGGTTGAGCTCAACGATTCTGAGAATCGTGCTTCATTGTATTCTGTTATGGCTCAACCGTCGATCATTCAACAAGTAAAAGATGAGCAACAGTCTGATCAGGTAGCATCTACTTTTCGTATGCGAATTCTTCGAGGTGATGTTATAGAAGATTGGACTTTTGACTCCGAGAGTGGGTTGAAGTTCAAAGACCGTTTGTTTGTACCATTGGCAGTTCGTGAACAAGTGATGAAGGAATTCCATCATTCACGATTAGCGGTGCATCCGGGAGGTAACAAGATGTACCATAATCTGCGACGTCAGTTTTGGTGGAAGGGTATGAAGCGCGATGTCGCTAAGTTTGTATCTCGTTGTTTGACTTGTCAACAAGTGAAAGCCGAACATCAGAGACCTGCAGGGTTATTGCAACCATTACCAGTTTCAGAGTGGAAATGGGAGCACGTGACAATGGATTTTGTGACAGCACTTCCTAGGTCACCACGCGGTCATGATGCTGTTTGGGTCATTGTGGATCGTTTGACGAAGTCTGCGCATTTTCTGGGAATGCGTTTGACTGATTCAGTTGATGTCCTTAGTCGCTTGTATATTCGAGAAATCATTCGGTTACATGGAGTCCCTGTTTCGATTGTGTCGGATCGAGATCCGCGGTTTACTTCATTGTTTTGGGAGGGTCTCCAAAAAGCTTTGGGGACAGAATTGAGATTGAGTACGGCTTTTCATCCTCAGACGGATGGTCAGTCAGAACGTACTATACAAACCTTGGAAGATATGCTACGAGCTTGTGTTATGGACTTCAAAGGTAGTTGGGAAGACCACCTACCATTGATCGAATTTGCATATAACAATAGTTATCAAGCAAGTATTCAGATGGCACCGTTTGAGGCCCTATATGGACGACCGTGTCGTTCTCCTGTATGTTGGACAGAAGTTGGAGAAGCATCTCTGTTGGGACCAGATCTAGTAAGGGAAACTACTGAAAAGATAAAACTAATTCGTGCAAGGATACTTACGGCTCAGAGTCGACAGAAAAGTTATGCTGATAAAAAGAGAAGACCTTTGTCCTTTGAAGTTGGAGATCATGTGTTTCTCAAGGTTTCACCTCGTCGTGGTGTACTTCGTTTTGGACAGGACAAGAAGCTTTCACCTCGTTTCATTGGACCTTTCCAGATTTTAGAACGTGTGGGTGAAGTTGCCTATCGATTGGCTTTGCCTCCGCAGTTGGCAAAAGTTCATAATGTATTTCATATCTCGATGCTTCGAAAGTATGAGCCTGATCCGTCTCATGTTTTAGATTGGACTGATTTACCATTAGAGCAAGATGCGTCCTATGAGGAGCAACCAGTACAGATTCTGGAAGCTAAAGAGCATGTGCTTCGTGGTAGAACTATTCATTTGGTTAGAGTATTGTGGCGACACCATGGTACCGAGGAGACTACTTAGGAGAATGAGAAGGAGATGCGCGATCGATATCGGCAATTATTTGCTTCTTGAGTTATGTTGTTTTTTTTGTGTTGATTATTATCTATATGCGAATTTCGCGGACGAAATTTCTTTTAAGGTGGGTAGGATGTAATACCCCGTATTTATTTGCGCGTTTGATAATAAAAATTTACCAGATTTGAAATTTGAGCAGTATAATTTTACCTGTGTGTGTGTATCATTGCGTGAGCTCAACACACACAAGGGTATCTTGTGTACACATTAGTGCAGTGTGTGCGTAACTTTGTGCTGGAGTGCTTTGTGAGTGGAGTGTCTTGTGTGTGTAGTGCTAACTTTGGTGTGTTTTATATGCATAGTGCCAAGCACTTTACATATTATTTATACACCCACTAATTCCCCCCCCCCCCCCCCATTTCACTATCTCTCATTTATCTCTCAGTCTCTATGCAGCTCTCTCTCTCGGCAAGAACACAAACACATATATATATATATATATATGTATATTGAGCTATACACATACACACATATAATTACTCATAGTCATATAGTATTCAAGGAGTTGTAATTCAAGTTTTGAAGTCAAGCTCTATATCTGGGTAAGCCTCAATATTGAATTCAGTATTTCCCTAACACTATCAGTACATATATACATATCTTGATAGATTGATTTGAGTTTTGAAATTAGAGCTTGGTAGTATTTGTGTATCATCAGAAATTAGAATTTGGGAAAACCTCATATTGAAATTCCATTTTTTTCATTTTGGTTGAAGCACTGTGATATATACACCATATTTGTTGGTTGGATTTCAGTTTATATATATACACACACATAAGTATATATATAGTCAGATTCTTGTATACTTACTCAAGGTAATTGAAATTCAAGTTTTAAATTCAAACTTTGAATTTTGGGTAAGCTTTTGGAAATTCATGTTGTTAAATTCAGTTTATATTTAAACTGTTAGTGTAGATATGTACATATATATAGATACATATATATATCTCATATATATTGTTAAGGGTCCAAAAATAGCGAGCAGAAAAACAGTCGCAGAAACGTGATTTCTTTATATCAAATGAAAGGTCTCGATCCCACGAGGCTCCATTTCAAATTTCAAGAGCTAATTCATAACGGTTGCGACGAACGGTCAACTTAAAGTTTTGCCACCTTTCGGATTTTCGATAAAATCAAGAGCTGTGATTTGATTCATAAAAATCCGATTCCATAATTGGAATCTACGCGGAAAAAGGAAGAGATTCATATATTGGAAGTCTAATTTTGATTCAGTTTTCAAAATGGGTAAAAACCAACCTTTGATTTAAAAAATAAAATAAAATAAAATAAAATAAAATAAAATAAAAAAATAAATAAATAAAAAAAATAAAAAATAAAAAAAAAAGACACTGTGACATCTCGCGCACGACCAGGCATAATTTTGAAAACTGTTTTAAATTGAACCCGTGGCCTTTCTGTATACATTCGCACGAGCGGCCCGCGCGAGCGAGGTCCCGCGCGCGCGACCTCGGGCAGTTTATTAAAATATTCTGTTTAGTTATATTTAGGTCTATTATGAGCTAAAGGACTTTGTACCCTAAGCTTTAAGAGTTGTACTTTACTTTAATAGTAGTTGTACTCATGCTTTGAGGTGTTGTACCTCCCTAATATACGCGCATTATTGTATATTGAGATTTGTAACAGATTGAGCAGTTCCAGTTTCAATTCCGATTAATTATTCAGTCTATCCTCGGTGAACGGTAGTTCCGTATGACCCTCAATAAAGTTGTATAACATGTTAATAGTGTATTTACATGTTTACTTGAGCTGCTATGCCTTAAGTGGATTATTTGAGTTGCTATGCCTTATGTGTTTACCTGGATAATTTCAGCATGTCTATTGTGTTGCTAGCATGCCTTGATAATCTGTCTTATGAAATATTGAATATGTCTGGATGCTTAGAGCTCGCATATGTCATATCATTTCATAAGCATAAGCATGAACACGAAAATCACGAAAATGATTTTGGGATGAAAGACCTTAGAGGCTTTCAATTTTTTTTAAAAAGGGAAGACCGTAGAGGCTTCCAGGTTTTAAAAGGGAAGACCTTAGAGGCTTCCATGCATAAAACCCTCTAAGAGGGATTTTATTTTGAAAAGTTAGAAATCCCGGATTTGTGGGTAGGCGTGTGAGATGGGTACCACTAGGAACTCGAATTTGCGGGATGTGCTGCAAGAAACCCCCGTAACGTTGAAGGCTAGGCCTCCGTGTAATTCGTAAGGCCCAAAGTCCCGCACGTTTGAGGCTAGGCCTACGTGGACGGGAAGCCCATGGTCCGGGTAATGATATTGACGATTGAGGGTGAGTGTTTAAAAAGGCATGAAAATGGTTTTCATGCATTGACATTGGCATTCATTACACTCATGCATGATATATAACAGATGTTATTGTGCGGTTATATGACTATACGAGCCTTTGGCTTATGAACTATTAAACCTTCTTTTTCAGGTGATATAGATAAGGGCAAGGCCCCGAAATTTGACAATGCTTCCACTATGGTTTGAAGACCCCGTGTGTGGGGATTATCTTTTAATTAATGTAATAAAATTATGTTTCAAAGGATATGTTATGTTTATTTGGACAAAGGTTAGTCCACCCGCTTTTAAATAAAAGGTTAGCTAAACTCTGATTTTCCGCTGCTTATATTGAAAACGTTTCGTTTCAAGAAAAGAATGTTTCATATGAAAACCAGATTTAAATTTTATAAATGTTTTCCAAATGAATAATTTATATTATTCAGGTAACCCTCGGAGTCTAGGACTCGGGGAGTTCCCGATTAGTCTCAAAGCCTACTATTATTCTGTTATTGTTGTACTTCCGCCGGTTGACACCCCGTCGCCGGGGACCGTGGCGGGGCGGGGCGTCACATTGCTCTTACCAATTTTTGGCATCATCAGTTTGCTCTTACCAATTTTTGGCATCATCACGTGTTAATAATTGATACATTTGATGGAAGACTTGTTTGTGTTCTTAGTAGGGCTGTAAACTGATTTTGAATAGTCGAACTGAGCTAATCGGTCGGTTTTCTTAACATTACTTACAACTAAAAAATTGATCAGGCCGCCCAAATTGGCAAAATCGACCAAAAGGTGA
The DNA here is from genome assembly GCA_033977485.1 of Hydrangea macrophylla. Lineage (NCBI taxonomy): Eukaryota > Viridiplantae > Streptophyta > Magnoliopsida > Cornales > Hydrangeaceae > Hydrangea > Hydrangea macrophylla. The sequence goes on from CM066989.1 coordinate 13,808,841, forward strand.
AAAAATCGACTGAACTGACCACTTCGGTTGGTTTTCAAAACATGAAAAAAAAAATTGAAAATAAAAAAATAAAAATTCGAACCGAACCGAACCGAGCCGAACCCAACTGAACCGAACCGATGACACCCTATACGGGTTAGACGAGTTAAACGGGTGACCCGCATATGACCCGGCACGATTATAACCCGACACGATTATGACACGTTAAAAATGACACGATTATGACCCGATACAACAATGACCCGACTCGATAATGACTCGATACGATTATGACCTAACACAACCCGATTGCCACCCCTAACTTTGAGTAGTTATTTTGTATTTTCTTTTACTTTATGATCTCAATGTTATAAATTTGTACTAAAATGTTGTAATATTTGCTCACAATGTTGTGAAAAGTTACTCCCAAAACGTTGCGAAGAGTTATACCCGATTTTGAAACGATTTGCATCTACATTTTGAAGGGTTGCTCCTAACGTTTTGCAGAGTTGATCCCACATTTATAAAGAGTTGCTCCAAAACATCATTTAAATTTGGAGAGCATTTTTGCTCACCCCAAAAATAGTTCACCAATACTCACCCTAACATCCTATTGATCAATGCAGTGGAACCCACGATTAAACACCATTTATTTAATTCTGGATCTCACTGTATTGACTAAAGGGATGCTTGGGTGAACATTAGTGAACCATTTTTGGGATGAGCAAAATTTTTTTCTTAAATTTGATGACTTTTAAATTTTACAAAATTTTTTTTTTTAATTTTCTATTTTTGAAAAAGTAATAAATTTACTTTTAAATTCTATGAAAATAAATAAATTGAAAGTTAATTATCCTAAAGTAAAAGGCCTTGCCTTGTGATGATGGCGAAAATTGTTATCAGAGTTTTGTGAGCAATTTAGAGAGAGGGAGAGATATTCACCAAAGGATTGTATGTGGTTCGACCCCATTAATGAGGTAACTTACGTCCACGTGTGCGTCATTGCGCTTCACTAACAGATCACCGGCGGCTGTTGGTGAGCCAACAAAATAGGTTGCACTACCAGAAACCAATCGGGTATATGCATAATAATGATGTAATTTGCTATTCTTTAGGTTAAGAATGCAACCCCCTTGACAAGGGGTGAGGGACTCTTTTATAGGGGCAAGAAGCCACTCGTACAAGGTAAGTCTACCGACTAGAAAGTCTAATCTGATTACAACTGATTTACATGATTTTAGGAGAGTTTCCTAAGTGGTTTAGGAAACTACTTACTCCTTCCATTTAGCCTTCCAACTCGGATAGGAAATTGTTTGGAGGCTTGCTGGGCAAACAATCACGTCTTCTAAGAGCGCGTTCACGTGGGGCCAGTTTGGAACGAATGCCCGAGTTAGAGCCTGCTCCGGGCGGTTCTACATAACAGCCCGGGTGACATGGCTTTTCTTTGCTGAGGTGGCAAGACTTGACTTTGACCTTATACTTTTGTACATATCAACTGCCCCCCATTTTCGAAGCTGATGCGATGCTTTATCGGATAAGGATTGAAAATTAGTACTGCTCTGGAAAACCGTCCGGGAAGGAGGTCGGGACCCTACCAGGGGTGCGACCTGTCGAGTTGGTCAGTCGGGGTCTGGACCGAGCGGTGATCCATAGACCCGGGGCCGACGCCTGCCACGTATCTGTTGGATTTGTGCCCTCAAACCATTACTTTATGTATGAGACATTAGTATTATAATATATGGATATCAGCTTTACATTTCATTGTGTATGTTTCTTTCATGAGATGATTGTTTTGTCCTTAAGTATCATAGTAAGCAATTCGTGTGTGTATGAGATACACACAAGTGAGATACGAATTACTATTCTTTGATACTTAGAATATGTCATAGTGGATGATGAGACTGGATACCTCATCAGGTCTACACTGTAGCATAATTAACTACCATTGGATGGAGTGATTAATCTCAATCACTAGAGTGTAGCTCTTAGTTGATATGCTAGTGCTTATAATGCATTGATGGACCTGAGCTTTCCTATTGACGCTTAAGGCTGTCAACAGTCAATAGGAACTCATAACTTGTATAAGGTACGTGTTCTCAATCTTGAGATGATTATGAACACAGACTATGGATATGGCTGCTTTGACTTACCAATCAGTGAGGTCTATAGAAGATCAACACCTGGGTATCTTGGGTATGTCATGTCCACAGGGTTGTGAACATATATTGTCAAGATAGAATCTACCCTCTGATTCAGAGTAAGCATTCCCTTGAGAATGTCACCAAGTTGATTACTGAGTACTGCAGTCTTGTTGATAAGAGTTATCAACATGTTTGGTAATCATGAGTAGTGAATGGGACTCAAGGAATACAAGAAGTAATCATGATTCAGGTTGACAGTAACAGTTATCCGACTACCTGAATATGATTACGAATGCTGACGGTAGAGGGACATTAGTACACCATACAAGTCCAGTTATCGCTTCGGATATGTTCTTTTGCGTTGGAGTTCAGTTATCGTTTTATAGTGGAATAAACGTTAACTGACCAGTTAGTTAGTTTACTGATCAAAGAGTTTGGTCATGGTAATTAACAAACTGGTCTGAGCCAACAATAAAGAGCCTAGGAGGTCCCACTCTTAGCTCCGCTAGGATGCTTGGAAAGACACTTGAGGAAGCTGTTAAGACAGGTTCGATCGATCGAAGTATGTTCGATCGATTGAAGTCATCAGGTTCGATCGATCGAGAATGGTTCGATCGATCGAAGGTTCGATCGATCGAAGTCACTTCGATCGATCGAAGTCTAGGTCGGTTCTGGAAATCTATAAATAGGGCAGCTGCGTTCTGGTAGTAAATCATCGTCGTTTTTATACGCAGAAGCTGCAGAAATTATCATAGTGTTCCCAAAACCTTCCTATCCTCTCTATTAGGGTTCCCACCAACCCTAGTCTTTCCGGCAGGCATCCGCAGGAGTCATAAGGGTGAAGATCATCTAGTGGAGGCTGCTAGAAGTTAAAGTTTCAGAATTGGGTTCAAGACACTAAGGTATAATTCTTGCACCCCCTTGTACGCATCTATAGAATTGACGAGTAGTAGATCCTGGAATACCAAAAGTTTTATAACTTAACCTATTTCCGCTGCGCGTTTAAACTCTAACTTTAAACCACTTTTTCCTTCAATTGGTATCAGAGCCACGCTCGTTTGGATCTATAGATGCGTTTTGGAACCCTAGTTTTGATTTGCATGTTGATTTTAGAACTGTTTTCGAAACTGCATCGTCACAGTTCTGTTTCTGCAGTGTTATCGCAGCAGAATACAAAACTGTGATTACATAGGATGCAAGGTGGGTTCGATCGATCGAACTTGTTTCGATCGATCGAACATTCTGGGTTCGATCGATCGAACTTGTTTCGATCGATCGAACATTCTGTTCTCAATCGATCAAACTAGTTTCGATCGATCGAAGCCTTCTGGTGTTCGATCGATCGAATAGTGTTAGATCGATCGAGACAGATTCTCTGTCCAGGTCTTCTGTTCACAGTTGTAAAGTTTTTTTTAATTATACTTTAATCTTAAATTATTTCTGTAAAATTTTTAAATCATTCTGTGAAACAGAATGTTCAAGCGATTGAACAGTGTTCAATCGATCGAAGGTTCGAGCGATCGAACGGTCTTCGATCGATCGAACTGTGACAGAGAAGTAAGATGCTGTTTTAAGTTCTAATTCAGTATGTAAAGTGTTTATATACTGTGTGAATCAATTAAGTGTTTCAATAGTTACATATATTTGTTATGTATGTGTGGATGCGTGTACGACTAACCCTTTTGCAGCAAAATTAGTCGCTATCTCCCATGGCACCAAGTCATTTAAATATTTATATTTAAATTGTTTGAGATTGGTGCATGTTGTAATTTATTAATGGTTTGGTTTTAAGGCGTATGTAAAGGGCGCTGCGGCTTCAATCCTACGAAAAGGAAAGTCGCACCGGTTTCCCTAGCCTTTTATTTCCTTTTTGCTATTTCCTTTTTCTAGATAAATTGTAAGCTTCAAAAGAAGCATAGGTCCAATGTAATAGAATTAGAAATTCCATGAAGATGGAGCAAGGAGCCGTTGACCATAAAGATGGAGCCGGAGGCGACCAAACCAAGAAGGTGGATCTATGGAAATAGAGCCATGGGAGATAGAGGCATTGTTTGAATGCCTATATTTCATTTTAGTTTTTTGTTTTATGTGCTTGTTTTGTGATTGGCGTATAATACATTGTTGCATGCACTTAAAACAAGTTTTCTAAAATAAAATGCAAAAACCGTTTTCAACACATTAGTAAACATTGGATGTTTATGGGTAGTGTGTGGAAACATTTTTCAAAAGCAAAATCCTTAATTTACTAAATCTAGTGGGAGAGGGTCTTATCAAATAACACCCACGATCTTCCATTAACGGTTCATTGTAAGATGAGTAGTGTATTCTGTGTCACCTCGCCAGGGGTAATCATTCCATACGGAGGGTACGCTGCTCATTGGTTACTAGATGTGAACTTCCTATGGATAGGATCAATCAGACGTGTTAGAGGGTGACCACCACACGGAGGTGCTACTTGAGACGGTTGTGATTGGATCCTAGTTAATGGTACACACTAGCTAAGCTATGGATAAGGGATCCCACACGGGGCATTATTCAGAAACTTAGAGATCAAATAGGTTCGGGAGTCATGGCTATTTTGCAAGAGTTGCATAGCGGATAAGTCATGATAAATCGAAAGATCGAACATTGACCACCACACGGAGGCTTTATTCTTTCGTTTCGATATTCCGGCGACTTTGTTTTTAAATAAGAGTTTTAAGGATTCTTTTATTTCAAACTGTCAATTCTGATATCCATATTTATTTTGTTTGTTTGATTTTCAGTAATCATAATGTCTGGATCTGCATTTAGTCCACTTGCTACCATACTCACTCAAAACAAGTTAACTGGAAATAACTACACTGAATGGAAACGTAACCTTGACATCGTTTTAACTGCGGAGGATCACATATATGTCCTCACCACCCCAAGCCCTGAAGAACCCGCGGCAAATGCTTCGGCAGCTGCCAGACGCGAGTTCGACAAATGGAAGAAGTCGAATGGAATGGCCCGTTGTTACATTCTGGCCTCAATGGCTGGTGTGTTACAACACCAATTCCAATCGAACGATTCTGCCAGTGACATTATCACATCCCTAAAAAAGATGTTTGGGGAGCATGGCAGGCCTGCCAGACAGGTAGCCATGCAGAAGATAATGAGTGCAAAGATGTCGGAAGGTACTCCAGTCAAAGAACATGTTTTAAAAATGATTGGTTATTTAAACGAACTGGAGACCTTGGGAGCCAACATCGATGCACAGACCCAAGTTGATATGATCCTTAACTCGCTGTCGCCATCATTCGCTCAATTCAAACTTAACTATAATATGAATCAAATGGATTTTTCAATGAGCGAATTAATGAGTTCTTTACTGGCAGCAGAAGGGGTGATCAAACCTGGGGGCAGCGTTTTAAACGTTGAGAAAAGCGCTTCTTCTTCCCGATCTACACCGAAAGGTAAGAAAGGAAAGAAGAAGGCTGGCACTGGTGGTTCAAGTGTTGGACCGGTCCCTAAGATTGCAAAATCTAAGGGAAAAGGTAAGGGCAAAGGGAAGGTGGGTGGCCAAGGCAAAGGAAAGTGTTTCCAATGCGGTGAGAAGGGCCACTGGAAGAGGAACTGTCCAGAATTCTTAGCTACAAGAGTTCAAGGTATGATTGAATCACATGTGATTGAAGTAAGTTTTATTACGGATACTTCAAACACTTTGTGCATTGATTCTGGTGCGACTAACCATATCTGTAATTCATTGCAGGGGTTCAGATCAACCAGGAAATGCAGTGATGGGGAGATCATGCTTACTCTAGGTTCTAGCGCAACCGTATCTGCGGTTGCTATAGGAGTCGTAATTTTAGAATTTTCAGACAATAAAGTTTTGATTTTATCAGATGTATTTTACGTCCCTTTAATGAGACGTAATTTAATTTCAGTTTCTAATTTAACGAATAATGGTTATTCCTTTCATTTTGGAACTGAAGTTGTCATTAAAAGAAGCAGTTCTTTTATATGTTCTGGTGTTAAATCAAATGGTTTGTATGTGATTACTCCCAATATTTCAAAAGATTCTTGTTTGGAACTTAATAACTCAGTGGTAACTTTACCATCTAAAAGAAAGGAACCTTCCACTAATCCAACAAGGCTTTGGCATATGAGGCTTGGCCATATCAATCTGAATAGGATTGGCAGACTAGTCAAAGAAGGGGTCTTAGGCGATTTGGTTCTCGAACCAATGGAAGTCTGCGAGTCTTGTTTGGAGGGTAAGATTAGGGGTGGGCAAATAGTTCGGTTAACCGAAATCTAAACCGAAATTTTTCAGTTCAGTTATTTCAGTTCAGTCATTTCAGTTAAAAACTTCAGTTCGGTTAAAAACCGAACCGAAGTTTAAACTATGGTTCGGTTATCGGTATCGGTTGTCCAAACCGAACCGAACCGAAAAACTGAAGTTTTATTGTATATATATATATGGGGTGGGGGTATAAGTATAAATTATAATGGTAAAACTAAACCCCACAAAAAAAAACCCTAAGACTAAAGCATTTCAGCGCCGCTGCCTCCCTTCGGCTTCAGTCCTTCACACTTCACACAGTACTCCTCAGTCGGTCAGTCTCCTCTCTGAGGCTCTGAGCTCTCTCTCCCTCTCGTCTCTCCGAGTCCGGAGTCTCCATCTTCAGTCCCTTGGGCCTTCACCAGTGGCCTGCACATGAGCACAAACAGATCCAAAGAGGCAAAGACCTCTTCGGCTCTTCTCCTTCAGTCCTCTGTCGTCGATCTCTTGACAGGTAAGTGATGCCTCTCCGGCTCTTCTCTGTGTATTTGTTTAATTGTTTTAGTGTTTTGTATCAAAATCAACTATTAATAGAAGTTGATATTCTATCAATTATATGATGTGATAATCATGGACTTGGGGTTGGGGCCTCCTATTTGAAGATAAGTAACTTTAATACAATATCATTTTGTTCCCTTGTAATAACTTTTATCAGTGTTCTTGGAACCATTGGAAACTCAACAATTTTTGACTTTTTTGTTGGCCAAAATATGATAATTAAATCAATGACTTCATTTCAAATTGTTAGGGCAAGTCTCTCTGCCTCTGCTTTTTCTGATATTTACAATGAATTTCACATTTTGAATAATCTAGACCTGTAAATTTGGAGTCCACCTCCTCAATAAGTCATGCTCCCAAATCATTCCAGTTGACTAAACCTAATTGGTTAGAATTTATTGACTTTTGGCTTAACTAAAAAGATGGCCAACTTTGATATAATCACTCCATTTAAGATTCACTCACATCAAAATCAATTACACTTAGACAAAACCATGTTTGTTACATTAGATATACATGGTTTATATGTCTACTAAGAACATTAATCTAAAATTAGAAATAAGTAATGACCTAATCTAGTGTGGACCCATGGGAGTGTGTTTCACTAAATAACTAACACATAGATTCATGTTTGGTGAGTCTTTTGAAGAAGTTAAACCTACCCATATAAGTTGGAGATATTATTAAGTGAGACCTTCACATCATATGGCGACTCAATACTATAGGTATATGTGGCCCCTATTTTTAAGAGGACTAGTTGATGATGTTAAAAGCTTCATATATACTCCGTATTTTATTGGGTCCATTCTCTTAACAACTGAAGCTTTGATATAATCACTCTTATGTAGTCAGTGTTGAACTGTTGAATCATTGATTATGTTTATTTTCCACTCTTTTAGAGTGTTTTTTCAGGTTACTAGTTTTTGTGGCAGTCTCTTATTATTAGTGCTATTTACGATTCTACTGACTACTATGTCGGGTGGAAGTGAGAGTGAGCACATAGCAAGTCAAACACCGTCACTCGAAACTGACAGCGTAAATTCATCGAGTGACAAAAAAAGGAAAGACATAGCGCCTAGATCACTTGTTTGGAAACATTTTACTAAGTTCACTGATGTTGGAGGGTTTAGGAAAGCGAAGTGTAACTATTGCGATAAATCATATGCAGCTGATCCAAGAACTTGTGGGACTGCTACTATGAGAAATCACATGAATAGTTGTAAGGCAAACCCATATAATCATGATCGTAGTCAAACAAAGCTTACTGGGTTTCAACAAACTGGAGGTAGTGAAAGTGGGATAAATATTATGGGTACTTGGAGGTTTGAGTGTGAGGCTGCTAGGAAGGCACTAGGTCAAATGTTAATTACTGATGAGCTCCCATTTAGTTTTGTTGATCGACCTGGGTTTAAGCACTTTGTCTCAGTTGCATTACCCCCTGACTTCTGTGTTCCATCACGTAGGACTATCAACAGAGATTGCTATGATCTCTATATGCAAGAGAAGTCAAAATTGAAAATGTTGATGAAGGAACCAAATAGGAGGGTTTGTCTCACCACAGATACTTGGTCATCCGTGCAAAGAATAAACTATATGGTTCTCACTGCACACTTTATTGATAATAATTGGACTTTGCATAAAAAGATCTTAAATTTTTGTCCAATTATAAGTCATAAAGGTGAGGACATTGGTATTGCTGTGGAGAAATGCTTACTTGATTGGGGTATTGATAAAGTTCTTACGATTACTGTTGACAATGCTAGTTCTAATGATGTGGCAATTTCATACTTGAGGAGGCGATTTGATACTTGGGGTACAAATATGGTAGGTGGAAAGCATCTCCACATGAGGTGTGTAGCACATATCATAAACCTTGTGGTTGTTGATGGCGTTAAAGAAGTAGGTGATTCTGTTGCTCGGGTTCGTGGGGCGGTTAGATTTATAAGGCAATCACCAGCTAGATTGAGAAGATTTAAAGAGTGTGTTGAATTTGAAAAGATTGAGAGTAAGAGATTGTTGTGTCTTGATGTTCCTACTAGGTGGAACTCCACATATTTGATGTTGGATACAGCTGAGAAGTTTGAGAGGGCCTTTGAGAGGTATAGTATGCAAGATTCAAATTATAAATCAGATCTTTCAAATAGTGATGGAAAAGGGGTGCCAAGTGAGGAAGATTGGGTTAAGGTTAGGCGTTTAGTTCGATTTTTAGAGCATTTTTATAACCTAACATTAAGGATCTCTGGCTCCTTATATGTTACATCCAATTCATTTCTTAGTGAAATTAGTGAGCTTTATTGTTTGTTAAAAATGTGGCAATGTAGTGATGATTTTGAATTCAGTTACATGGCAACAAAGATGAAAGCTAAGTATGACAAGTATTGGGGAGACCCAGAAAAGATGAATTTGTTGATTTTTATTGCTATGGTGTTAGATCCTCGTCATAAGTTAGGGTTTTTGGAGTTTGTTGTTCTCCAAATGTACGGGGAAGGTGTGGGACAATGCATGAGAAAGTTGGTGAGAGATGGAATATATCAAATGTTTGATGAGTACAAGAGGTTTAACGCACCGAAATCCACTACATCTTCCTCTTCCCAAACATCCGTTGGCCGATCTCATGTGATAACTAATGTGGAGCCTCAAAAAAGAAGGAAAACCTTAATGCAGGAGGAGTACGACAAGTATAAATTTGAAAGTGGGAATTTGGATGCTAAATCGGAATTGGATAGGTATCTTGGTGAGGCTGCCGAGGATGATGATGATGACTTTAACATCTTGACTTGGTGGAAGGTCAATTCACCTCGATTTCCTATCCTTGCACAGATGGCCCGTGATGTGTTGGCAGTTCCTATCTCTACAGTGGCTTCCGAGTCAGCATTTAGTACTGGAGGGCGTATTCTTGATGCATTTAGGAGCTCATTGACTCCGAGGATAGTACAGGCCATTGTGTGTACTCAAGATTGGTTGCGTCCCCAATTTCGGCCGGTTAGTGTTGAGGAGGATTTAGAAAATCTTGAGAAGATCGAGGAAGGTAATCAAAATTATCAAATTCTTGTTTTAGATTTTTTTAGTTGGTACTTCGTACTTATATTATATGTGCTAATTAATTTTAATTTGTAAATCTTTTCTATTTGTAGATTTGTTGAAGATTGCACATGACTCGAACAACATACTAGATCTTTGATCGATGGTTGTTGACAATCTTGAATGCAAAGGACTGAAAGGAGTTAGAAATTTGCAAACTTCATTGTTGGTATTTGCAAACTTTCTTGAATGGTGATTGGTGATGTATTTGTAAACTTCATACTTCTAGTAAGTAGTTGGTATTTGGTAATTTGTATTGAATTACTTTTTGTAATTTTGTATTTTCATCCATTGTTGTAGACTTTGTTGGATGTTTTATTTTTCGTGCACATTATTATCTTTGTGTGTGTTCTATAAGGACTAAATGGAGTTGGAACTTGGAAATATATTATTATGTTTAAATGTTTTGTTGTTAACAGGTGTAAATGAATGGTGAATTGTGAAATGCCCAACTTGTATTGGGACTTGGGAGTTGGAAACTTGAAACTTGGAAATATGTGATTGTGTTTAATGTTAGCAGGTTCTCCAGGTACAAATGAAAACAGAAATGTCGACAGAGACATAATCTATTGTATTTGTGAATTGGAAATATGTTCATGTTATATTATTGTTTTTTTTTTAATTTATTTGTATGGTGTAGTATGTAGTATGTGATTTGTGTTTGGAAAATTGGAAACATGCCACTTCAAAAAAAAAATTGGAAAAATGCCACTCAAAAAAAAAAAAAAAGTGTAAATAAAAATAAGGGTGAAAAGTTCAGTTAACCGAAGTTTTAAAACCGAACCGAACTATAATTTCAGTCACCGAACCGAACTAACCGAAATAATATTTGGTCAGTTATCAGTTGACCAGTTGCCAAACCGAACCGAATAAAACCGAACCGAACTTCTACAAACCGAACCGAATTAACCGTTTGCCCACCCCTAGGTAAGATGACCAAAAGGCCCTTTCCTGCAAAGGGCAATAGGACCAATGCATTGTTGGAATTAGTTCATACTGATGTGTGTGGACCAATAAATATTAGAGTAAGGGGTGGTTATGAGTATTTCATAACATTTACCGATGACCACTCTAGGTATGGATATGTGTACCTAATGCAGCACAAGTCTGAAGCCTTTGAAAAGTTCAAAGAGTTTAGGGCTGAAGTGGAGAAGTAATCGGGCACACATATCAAGGCCATTCGATCTGATCGAGGTGGCGAGTACCTCTCTAATGAATTTATTGATCACCTCGTACAGAATGGGATTCTGTCACAGTTGACTGCACCTGGTACGCCTCAGCAGAACGGTGTAGCGGAGAGAAGGAATCGGACTCTTTTAGACATGACTAGGTCGATGATGAGTTATTCAGAGTTGCCATTATTCCTTTGGGGTTATGCTTTGGAAACCGCTGCATACATACTAAATCTAGTACCAAGCAAATCTGTTCCCAGGACACCACGAGAGATGTGGATTGGGCGCAAGCCTTCTTTGCAACATCTCCGGACAGGGTTGTGAACATATAATGTCAAGATAGAATCTACCCTCTGATTCAGAGTAAGCATTCCCTTGAGAATGTCACCAAGTTGATTACTGAGTACTGCAGTCTTGTTGATAAGAGTTATCAACATGTTTGGTAATCATGAGTAGTGAATGGGACTCAAGGAATACAAGAAGTAATCATGATTCAGGTTGACAGTAACAGTTATCCGACTACCTGAATATGATTACGAATGCTGACGGTAGAGGGACATTAGTACACCATACAAGTCTAGTTATCGCTTCGGATATGTTCTTTTGCGTTGGAGTTCAGTTATCGTTTTATAGTGGAATAAACGTTAACTGACCAGTTAGTTAGTTTACTGATCAAAGAGTTTGGTCATGGTAATTAACAAACTGGTCTGAGCCAACAATAAAGAGCCTAGGAGGTCCCACTCTTAGCTCCGCTAGGATGCTTGGAAAGACACTTGAGGAAGCTGTTAAGACAGGTTCGATCGATCGAAGTATGTTCGATCGATTGAAGTCATCAGGTTCGATCGATCGAGAATGGTTCGATCGATCGAAGTCACTTCGATCGATCGAAGTCTAGGTCGGTTCTGGAAATCTATAAATAGGGCAGCTGCGTTCTGATAGTAAATCATCGTCGTTTTTATACGCAGAAGCTGCAGAAACTATCATAGTCTTCCCAAAACCTTCCTATCCTCTCTATTAGGGTTCCCACCAACCCTAGTCTTTCCGGCAGGCATCCGCAGGAGTCATAAGGGTGAAGATCATCTAGTGGAGGCTGCTAGAAGTTAAAGTTTCAGAATTGGGTTCAAGACACTAAGTCTGCAGTTTCGTTTGCACAGGGCTCTTCAGGGCTTCAAAATACGCAACTTTGACTTTTTCAAAGGGTCGCTCGCGCGGGTCGCGCGAGCGGGTCGCGCGCGCGGGTCGCTCCAGCGACCTGGGCAATTTCCAGAATTTTCTTAGATTTTTCGCTGCTCTGCACCACTTTCGTAGAATTACGATAACTTTTGACTCGGACCTCGTATTGACTCACCGTTTGCGGCCACACGTCCGTAACTCAAAGATATACATTTTATATTACTGGAGAAAATTTTCAAATCTGAAGTATTACTTGTCAAAAATGCAATTTTCCGAGGCTGCTACTGCATTCATCCTTCACCGGAACCATCTTTTGAGCCCAGAATGACTTCCAAAGCCACTAATCATTGGATTTTTGTGTATTTTCAAGTTAGAGCTCCAAATCCTACAAAATTTAGAATACTTATTAAAAAATAACTAATAACTACATGAAATAGGCTAACAAAGCGTATTTTTAGGACTATAAACGGCAACTATTCGTCGCCGATCAACTACAAAAATTGATCTTGTCAAAATCAAGATGTAAAAAGTATTCTTTACTTTTCTAAAGATTTGTAGTGTGGAAGTAAAGGTCGAACCCACAGAGATTGATTACTACAGCTCTTAATTTTAAAACCTAAGTCTAATTAATTAAGAAAAACGGCTTTTGATTTGGTTTGAATTAAACTAAATAACAATAAAAATAAATCTAAACTATGAAAGCAATTAAAGTTGTTTAAATAATGTTTAAGGGAACCTAGGATTGCAAATCCACCACTAGCTTCATAATAGGAATATTTATGAATTACTTTAGCTTACTAAGTTGGATGATAATGGGGAATTGTAGCTACAAGCCCAATTCCTCCGACAAGAAGATATTCATGGTTCAAGCACCAACATAATCCATCTTTGGGTAGCACGAATTATCCCACACTAAACTAGGGTTGTGATCTAATCCGTCTAACCTAGGCATGGACTATTCGGATACTTGATAGCACGAATCAATAAAGCACCATCACATGTAAACAATCTAAACAAGCACAGCAAGAATAGATCGTTGGGCACATCACAGTCAAAATAGATCTAAGACAAGAATAAATTCTGAAAGCAATGATTTAATCAATAGAAGTACGATTTATTTATAAAAATCCTCTAAACATGTGACTGTCATCCATACATAATAAAACTAAAAGAAATACATAAATAAAACCCTATTACTTGGCTAGGGTTTCATTGAAACCCTAGATCTAGAGTTTAGTTGTCCATAGAATTGATAGATGGCAAGTAGTTGATGGAGGAGGCCATGGAAACCCTTGGTCTTCTTCTTCTTCTCCTTGCTTCCCTCCCTTCAATGGCTGGAAGTATGGTTGTAGAATGTGTGTATAATAATTGCCAACCCTTCAATTGAAGTAAAATAAGGTATATATAGATTTACAACAAGTTTTGGAAGCCTTTCCAACTCGAAACGGACTAAAACTGATGTAATTTACAATCTGGACGTCATTCTGCAGTTTCGTTTGCACAGGAGTCTTCAGTATACTGAAATACGCAACTTTGGTTTTTACCCATATCGCGCGAGCGGGTCGCGCGAGCGCGACATTTGGGAATTCGCGCGCGCGGATCGCGCGAGCGATTTTGGGGGTTAGAGTAATTTTATTTTTGCTTAATATACATAAAATAAGTGAGCCAAGAGAAAATACCATTCTCGCGCGCGCGGCCCGCTCGCGCGGCCCGCTGGCGCGAGAATGTGCCTTAGTGAATTTTTCTTACTTTTTTGTTTAAGAGGCCTCAGGATCAGGTCGCGCCTGGTTTCGCTGGCACGAGATATGAAAAAAAAAATTAAAAAATAAAAAATAATTTGGATTCGCGCGCGCGACGGCCGCTCGCGCGATACCCCATTTTTCTGATATTTTCTTTTGTTTTCTCTATCAGTCCTCCACACCTGTTCTAGTAGTTTTTACTTTTCTGTTTTTGTTTCTTAGGTCCTTTTAGATCGAGTCAATTGTTGTTTTCATAGTTCTGGTTCTGTTTTATTTTCTTTTATAGTTATTTTTTTTTTTTTTTTCATAATTTTGTTCGGTCTTCTAGTTTATTTCGTTTCGTTTCGTTTAGCTTAGTTATAAATCTTTTAGCTGCTTTTATTAGTTTGTTTGTTTATTTTCTTTTATCAAGAAGTAACAGGTAACATTGAATTTTATTGCCATATTCATTTGTGTTCACCTGTTATATGCTTGCCAAGATCGAGGTAATATCGTTCCTTTCTTACCTACTCTCCTTTATTTTGTTTTATTGTTTCATTGGGGACAATGAAAGGTTTAGGTTTGGGGGTATGCACACACATGCACATTATTACACTAAATTTTCAAAAAAAAAAAATTTCGATACTTGTGCTTAAATAAACGATGATTACTGACGTTTTTGCAATTTTAATCCGATACTTCTTAGTATGTAATGTGATTTGTTATAGAATGGTAAACAAGGAAATATGTGATTAACCATTTACTAAAGTCATGATGTAACGTTTTAAGTTATGTATTGTTTGAATCGTAGTTTTATATCATAGATTTGCACATAAACTCATGCACTGCACGTAGTCGCTTGAATACATGTTTGATGTGAACTATAATATGATTCGGATTTCTAGATAACACAAGGTAGAGACTAAACCCGGTGAGCTTTTGAGCCTATCTTTTCTTTTTAGAGGGTTATAAATACATTGTGTTTGTCGAATTTCATTGAAATAGCGCATTAACTTGTTGTTTAGTCTCATTATTCTTGTTTTGGTTAATAGTCAAGTTAAAATATTTGTTACCATGCTAAATAATCTTCTGTCGTAAATGTTGAAGAACCATATAACCCTAGGAAATGATTTTAGGCCCTCTTTGTTTACTGCCGACCGATAAAAGATAAAAATTTCCTTAGTTCGCCCCTTTGAGCAGTTACAATGCCTCTTTTTCTTTGTTCACCATTATCCTCTTTAAAAGCTCCAACTTGATCAACTTGGAGTATACCACTGGAAGAGTGATCAACTTTTAGTAGTATTAAGGCGATGTGTTGATTGAGAAGAAGAAAATAAGATGCTATTGGGGTAGTTGCTTGGTATTCGATGAATAATCATTTGAGAAGCAAGAAAAGAAAAAGGAAAAGAAACATAATACAGAAGAGAAGAAGTTGAAAGTAGAAAAAAGAAACAGAAGAAAAAAAAAGAAATATGAAAAAGAAGAGAATGAAAAGATGAATGTGGTAGAAGAGACGAATGAAAGAAATCGAACATGCCTTACAATGCCATTCTAAAACTACCTAATGAATCCTTTCTATCCTTTTTCATTACCTGAGCTACATTACAACCTTTGAAAAGTCCTATTTGATCCTAGGAAACATGGTTTGGATATATTAACGATGGGAGGGGGATTAAAACATGGTAATGATTATTTTTTCTTGATTGTTGGCATCTTATCCATAAGACTACAGTTCTTTTGTGTCATGCGTCTTTTTCGAGTCATATGTGAGCATTTATCGTTTTGAAAACATATTTCCTTTACTCACATATATTAGAAAAATTACATCTGTTTCTGAGTGTGTCATTTGAGAGTGTAATTAACATTGTGAGATTCGTAGTCGAAGCATAGTTTGATGGTTTTCCGAGTTATATTCCAAGTTCATGACATGCGCGTGTTCATTTGACTACCATATCACACACGTGTAATTTTATGAGAAACTCTATTGATTTATACGATGCATGCGCTTGGGATTGCTTTTCATGATGTAGATAGACGTTTGATTACGTTTCTTCTTGTTCATTATTCTATTTCAAATCATTGTGTTATATGATAAGGAGTATTGATTGTTTTGTTTTTCATTTGAATAAAACTTTTTAAATTTATAAGTTAATAAAGATGGTTGTGGGTGACTTGTTAATGAGAACCCTCACGAGACTTCACTCGTCCTACTAGGGACACCTAGGGGTTTAAAAGGCTTGTTGCATATGCTAAATGCAATCGTGATCCATACGAAAATGAAGTAGTATTTGTAGCATAGTAGTATTTATTTTTATATTTTTCTTTGCTCGAGGACTAGCAAAGTGTAGGTTTGGGGGTGTGATCGGCAACGAATAGTTGCCGTTTATAGTCCTAAAAATACGCTTTGTTAACCCATTTCATGTAGTTATTAAGTGATTTGTAATAAGTATTCTATATTTTGTAGGTTTTGGAGCTTTAATATGAAAATGCACAAAAATCCAACGATTAGTGGCTTTGGAAGTCAATCTGGGCTCAAACGGTGGTTCATGTGAAAGCTGAATGCAGTAGTAGTCTCGGAAAATTGCATTTTTGACAAATAATACTTTGGATTTGAGAAATTTCTCCAGAGATATAAAATGTAGATCTTCGAGTTACGGACGCGTGGCTTCAAACGGCGAGTCAATCCGAGTTCCGAGCAGAAAGTTATCGCAATTCTACGAAAGTCGCGCAGTGCAGCGAAAAGGACCTCGCGCGAGCGACCTGTGCAAAAATCAAAAACACGCATTTTGTTAAATTAAAGTACCCAGCGAAGGTGGTTTGTGTATATGACGTCCAGATTACAAAATATAGCAGTTTTAGTACGATTTGGCTTAGGAAAGCTTCCTAAATCCTTCCAAACTCTATATAAATCCTATTCTAACTCAAATTTAGGATTCCACATCATTACACAACATTAGATACAGCCATATACAACAAAAATTTCAGCCATTGAAGGGAGGAAAGCAAGGAGAAGAAGAAGAAGACCAAGGATTCCCATGGCCTCCTCCATCAACCTCTTGCTATTCATCAATTCTATGGCCAACTAAACCTAAATCTAGGGTTTCAATGAAACCCTAGCCAAGTAATAGGGTTTTATTTATGTATTTCTTTTAGTTTTATTATGTATGGATGATGATTACATGTTTAGAGGATTTTTTATAATAAAATCGTACTTCTATTGATTAAATCGTTACTTTCAAAGTTTATTCTTGTCTTAGATCTATTTTGACTGTGATGTGCTCAATGATCTATATTTGCTGTGCTTGTATAGATTGTTTACATGTAATGGTGCTTTATTGAATTGTGCTATCAAGTATCCGAATAGTCCATGCCTAGGTTAGACGGATTAGATCGCAACCCTAGTTTAGTGCGGGATAATTCGTGCTAACCGAAGATGGATTATGTTGGTGCTTGAACCATGATTATCTTCTTGTCGGAGGAATTGGGCTTGTAGCTACAATTCTCCATTATCATCCAACATAATAAGTTAAAGTAATTCATAAATATTCTTATTATGAAGCTAGTGGTGGATTTGCAATCTTAGGTTCCCTAAACATATTTATAAAAATAATTTTTAATTGCTTTCATAATTTAGATTTACTTTCATTGTTCTTAGTTTAATTAAAATCAAATCAAAATCCGTTTTTCATAATTAACTAAAGTTAGGTTTTAAAATTAAGTCGCTGTAGTTAACCAATCCCTGTGGGTTCGACCTTTGCTTTCACACTACAAATCTTTTGAAAAGTAAAGAACACTTTTTATATCTTGATATTGACAACATCAATTTTTGGCGCCAAATTGATCTTGTCAAAATCAAGATGTAAAAAGTATTCTTTACTTTTCTAAAGATTTGTAGTGTGGAAGTAAATGTCGAACCCACAGAGATTGATTACTACAGCTCTTAATTTTAAAACCTAAGTCTAATTAATTAAGAAAAACGGCTTTTGATTTGGTTTGAATTAAACTAAATAACAATAAAAATAAATCTAAACTATGAAAGCAATTAAAGTTGTTTAAATAATGTTTAAGGGAACCTAGGATTGCAAATCCACCACTAGCTTCATAATAGGAATATTTATGAATTACTTTAGCTTACTAAGTTGGATGATAATGGGGAATTGTAGCTACAAGCCCAATTCCTCCGACAAGAAGATATTCATGGTTCAAGCACCAACATAATCCATCTTTGGGTAGCACGAATTATCCCACACTAAACTAGGGTTGTGATCTAATCCGTCTAACCTAGGCATGGACTATTCGGATACTTGATAGCACGAATCAATAAAGCACCATCACATGTAAACAATCTAAACAAGCACAGCAAGAATAGATCGTTGGGCACATCACAGTCAAAATAGATCTAAGACAAGAATAAATTCTGAAAGCAATGATTTAATCAATAGAAGTACGATTTATTTATAAAAATCCTCTAAACATGTGACTGTCATCCATACATAATAAAACTAAAAGAAATACATAAATAAAACCCTATTACTTGGCTAGGGTTTCATTGAAACCCTAGATCTAGAGTTTAGTTGTCCATAGAATTGATAGATGGCAAGTAGTTGATGGAGGAGGCCATGGAAACCCTTGGTCTTCTTCTTCTTCTCCTTGCTTCCCTCCCTTCAATGGCTGGAAGTATGGTTGTAGAATGTGTGTATAATAATTGCCAACCCTTCAATTGAAGTAAAATAAGGTATATATAGATTTACAACAAGTTTTGGAAGCCTTTCCAACTCGAAACAGACTGAAACTGATGTAATTTACAATCTGGACGTCATTCTGCAGTTTCGTTTGCACAGGAGTCTTCAGTATACTGAAATACGCAACTTTGGTTTTTACCCATATCGCGCGAGCGCGACATTTGGGACTTCGCGCGCGCGGATCGCGCGAACGATTTTGGGGATCTCGCGCGAGCGATTTCTGGTTTTCGCGGGCGCGGGTCGCTCGCGCGACTTGTCTTTTTCAGCTTCTTTAGCTCTGCTTTTTCACCCTGTTTAGCCTGGTTTAGTTGATTTCTTCCAAAACTTGTCAGAAACTAGAAAACAAAGTAAAAATATACAAAGACAGGATAAAATGGTCTAACAAATGCGCGTTAAGGCATATAATTAGGATTAGTTCTCTCCCGATCAGTATAATTCTTGCACCCCCTTGTACGCATCTATGGAATTGACGAGTAGTAGATCCTGGAATACCAAAAGTTTTATAACTTAACCTATTTCCGCTGCGCGTTTAAACTCTAACTTTAAACCACTTTTTCCTTCAGTATCAAGGAGTGATTGGTCTAGTTGGGATCCAACGAAGTCGGCGTGGATGTAACCGACCAGTCACGTGGTAACTGGACCGTCCTATTGCGCATTTAATGTGCGCGCCTTCTAAGGCGACGCTCCACTTGCCCGAGGCGACAACTGTAGGCAGTTTGAGCAGGAGACTTTCCTGGTCATTGGATCTTGCTTGATCTGGACTGTTGGTGTTGTGTATATAAGGAACACTTGTCCATTTCTTTCATTCTTGATGCCAAGTGATAGAGACAACTGAACGGTTTTGAGAGCAAAAGTTCCCAGCCGAGCCTCCCGAGCCCTTTTCTCTGCTTTATTTCTTGTAAGGCTTTGTTTTTCAGTTTCCATTCACTGTTCCCTTCCATCTCTTCTCCTCTTTTTCTTTTCGGAGCAAGGCTAGAGAGAGCAAGTCTGCTTGGTTCGAGCGGGAGTGGGATTTCTTCCTTCTTAAGTTCTATTTCTTCTTTAGATCAGGAGGCACATTAGGTCAACTGAACCGAGAAGGTTGTCCCGGGATAGTCTTGTCCGAGTGCCACCTTACCCTGAGGACCCTTTACTCTCTGCCCTTTAGGCTTATCACTTTGCCCCTATTATACCTCAGGTTAGGAGTTCCCGACCTGCATCAAGGTCGTCATCTATTTTCCCATCCCACTGTAGGAGGACCAGTAATGTGTCATTCTAGTTTTGATTCCTCCTCCTAGTCAGAGGACGAACAGTCGCGGTCCGGGACTACGGATATGAGCATGGACCCGTCATCCGTTACACCGTCGGACCGCCATAGCGAGGGTAGGATTCTGATTCGAGTGTCGGATGATGAATTAGACCAGGAGGCCCCTGTAGCCTTCGCTTCCCGCGGCCCACGAGATGAGACGCCGGGGGAGCCTGACCCCGGGGTCGTGTTCGCTTGCGAGTCTACTCCATCTACCTTGCGCGCCCAGGACCTTGGCCGAATCAGGGATAGGTACTCCATTCCCGGCAGTTGCTCCTTGGCCGTCAATCCCGGCAGAGCCCACCTCTACCAGCCGGGCTTCATCACCCTCTATGAGGATGCCCTCATGGCTGGTTTTCGCATTCACCTCCACCCCATTGCCAGAGATCTTCTAATCTACCTCGGGATTTCCCCCGGGCAGTTAGCCCCAAACGGGTAGAGGTTCTTGATGGGGTCAATCTCTCTTTGGCCCCAGGTCTTCGGGTATGAAATTATCCTTCAGGAATTCTTGTGGGCCTTCCAACCATTCCCCGTTCACTGGGAGGTTGGGTTCTTCTCTCTATCGGCTCGGTAGGGGAGGAAGATTATCGTTAACTGCCCGAGCAACAGTAAAGGGTGGAAGAACAAATTCTTCCAAGTTTCCACCCTCGGGCTGTGCGATAGGGCCCCTGGAATTCAGTTGAGGACCTCCTGGGCGGGAGAGCTGAGGGGTAAGGTCGCCCATCGTTTTCCTTCTGAACTTTGTTGCTTCTGAGAATGATCATGTGGCTAACCGTTTTCTTGTTTTGCTTTGCAGCGGGGTCACTTAATCCTCTGGATATTCCCGAGGTGTGCCAGAACCAGATCCAGCACCTGGCCAGCCTGCCACAAATATTAAGAACGTACTCTCCCAGACAGGTGACTTCGTTGCCACGTACAGCCTGGACGAGCCCATTAAAACTCCAGCATTCCCTCCGATCATCCCTGGCAAGTACTCAGAGACACCTGGCCTTTGTTTTTCCTTTTGCATTTTTTATTGTCTTTGTCAGTTACTAACCGCGTGATCCTTTCTTCTTTTTTTTTTTTTTTTTTTTTTTGAGAAATGGCTCCCAAAAGAGATCTTGAGCAATTGAGGGCCAGCTAGATCGCCGTTACTGAGGCCACTGCAGCCCCGATGGCGGGAAGAGGAAATAGACAAAAAATGTAGGCTCGGGCAGTGACCGCCAGCTCCAGTGGTTAAGGAAGGGGCCGCGGGATTATCATACGCCCGGAGGCATGTCGGCTCCCCTCTTGGTGGTGGTGGATGAGGTTGCTCCCTGAGCAGACGTACCGCCTGGGACACCTATCGATGAGTCTGCCGAGATCAGGGAGAGGGTCAGACCAATCCTCCTCCCGAGCCAGGTGGAGGCATGCGCAAACATGTCTCCTGAGGTCTTCCAGGGGTGGCTGTACAGCCTAGCGCATCATGTAAGTATTTATACCATTGTGCTTTTATTTTGCCTTATTTTGCCCGCCTAGTAGTTGATCGTTGTTTCTTGCAGGTTGGTTGTATGGCTGCCGGGGCTGAGTCTTTTTATGCCCTCCTTAACCGTGAGGGTTGTCGCTACAGAGGCCGCCCTGTCAAGGGAGCGGGCCGCTCTGGAGGCCAAGGAGGCTGCCTTGGTGGCGGAGAAGGACAAGGTCAGGGGAATGGCCCTGAGCCTTGGGACTGCACAACTAGAGTTGGCTTCTGCTCTGGCAAACTTGGAAGCTTCCGAGGGGTTGCAGTGGCGGCGGCGGGGGAGGCTCGGGCGAAGGCCCTGGAAGAGGCGGCAACAAGGGGATCCACAAAGGAAGCCTTCGACGACGGCTTCTTCCATGGCTACTAGGATCTGAAGCAGAGGCTTGTCCGGGATCATCCCGAGTGGGACATCTCATCCTAAAAGGGGATCGACTCGAATTATTGGGATGTGGGTCCCATTGCTAAAGATGGTCCTGCTACTGGAGGTAGGCCTGATTAGAGATGGCAACGGGGACGGTATGGGACGGGGTACCCTTTCCCTGACCCCGCCCCGCCTGAAAATGTAGTCACCCCGACCCCGCCCCGCCCCGCCCCGCCCCGCCCCAGGGTGTTAGCAATCCCAACCCCGACCCCTACCCCGACTGTCATCTCCCACCCCCGCCCCGCCCCGCTTAAGTGTAAATAAGCCTCAAATTTATAAAATCTTCAAGCCAAAAATTTCTTCCAACTAAATTTCAATCAATCCAGTAGAAAAGAACACTAATCAAAATCAAATTCAAAACACAACTGCGGCATTTGCACCATAAAATTGCAGAAAAACCCCTAATTAATATATGTTTGCATATCTAAATATAGCATAGTGTACATACCAGATTCCTAATTGAAATCGAAGAATAAAACCACAAATTTGTTTATCTCTCAAACACTTCGGAGCTTCGTGAATGGCTTAAAGTAGCAACGCCGTAGGCGGCGATGGAGGCTCTTTCTCCGTCGCAACTGTCCATTGTGGCCTTTCTTCTACCGCTATCCCAATCTAGTGAGAAGACAACATCGCAAACCCTTGCATATGAATGGAGAGTAAGACCGAGAGGCAAAGGAGTCCAGAAGATCGAGAGGTAGAGTTGGGATTTCGTGAATGGGGATGGAGAGATGAGGGAGATCGAGAGACAGTTGGTAGAGAGAGAAAGTTTAGGAAGAGTGAACTGTGAAATGATTAAAAGGCTCTAAACCTAAAACGTCCTACATACAGTAATACATATATATATATCAGGGCGGGGTGGGTTTATACAACTTAATACCAAACCCGACCCGAACCCGACTCAGGTTTTTAAAACTCTTTTCCATACCCGCCCCTAACCCTATTAACTACTCCCCAAACCTGTCCCAATAGCGACGGGGCGGGGCGGGGCGGGGCCTCGAGTTAAACGGGTAGATTGCCATCCCTAGGCTTGATGGAGGCGATGCGCTGGGCGGGGGCTCTGCTGTCGAAGATGCTGCTGTAGGGGGGAGAGGATGAGGGAAATGAGAATGTGGTTATTGTGGACGACCCGTAGCTTCCTCTCCTGCATTTTTTTTGGGAGGCTACAACAACTGCCCCCCAAGCCATTTAAATATTTCTTTTTTTAATGAAAAGGTTCATCGAGGCCGTCTTTTCCATCAAATGTTTAATACTTCAGGCTTATTTGCAATTGTCTGTGTCCGACCGGTTGCGCATCTCGTAGAAACCCTGCCTTAGAAAAGTTTAGGAATGTACTGGTATGAAGCACTCGGTTTTTAGGAACCTGCTTTGAAGGTTGTGCTCGGTATAATGTAGGACTTTGGTCCTGTTATTACCCGAGCGATTTCCTCGGACACTGTAGGTACTTAGGAATGTTCTGGAATTCTCAGCCCTGTTAGTGCCTTATACCGACCGGTTAATAGTCTTTCCCTAACTCTGCCTTAGCAAAAGCTTAGGACTATAACCGGTAGAGGACACTCGGTATTTTGGGGACCTATAGGTCCTGCTCAGTATAATGTAGGATTTTGGGTCCTGTTATTATCCGAGCAGTTTCTCTAGACACTATAGGTACCCGGGACTGTTTAACGGTGGCATCACGTGCCTAGCCCCGTGTCTTGTTGAATGCCCAGTGTGATTGCCTGTTTTGGTCTGGAGTTAAACACCAGTATCCTTCTGCCCCCCAAGCTTTTGCCAAGGTGGGCATTTAGTGAGGGGATTGACCATAGGGACCCATGTTCCAGGGTCTTTTGAGACTTGCCATCATTAGTCCCCTAAGGGGATGTGCCCCCATCATCGGTTGGGGACCTAAGCGAAGCCGGTGCCGCGGATTTAAGACCGAGGTCTATTGCCTTGGGTGTCAAGCCGAGGTCTTTTGCCTAAGGTATAAAGCCGATGTCTTTTGCCTTGGGTATCAAGTCGAGGTCTTTTGTGCCTCAGGTGTTAAGCCAAGGTCTTTTGTGCCTCAGGTGTTAAGCCGAGGTCTTTTGCGCATAGCACACTGGTAGGAATCACATCTTGTAGCAAAAATAGAAAATCTTTATTTCGTGTTTGAAAAATTGTAATAGATGCTCAAGTAGAGCTACAAATTTCCTAACCAATGCTAACTCGCCCTTATCCAAGTGTCACTGAAAGTACTTACGGAGATGTTGCACGTTCCATGGGTGCGATAGATTATTCCCGTCCAGATTTTGTAACCAGTATGTGCCCGACCAGTGACTTGGGTAACCTTGTATGGTCCTTCCCAGTTTGGCCCTAACTTTCCGTGGCTCGGGACTCTGGTAGACTAATTCACCGCCTTAAGAACGAGATCTCCCACGTGAAAGCTGCGGTGCCTCACCTTGCTGTTGAAATACTGGGATACCCTCTGTTTGTAGGCTGCCACTTTCAGATATGCCCGATCTCTTTTCTCCTCTATCAAGTCAAGCTTTCCTCTGAGGGCTCCCTCATTGCCCTGCTCGTTGAAATTTTCCACTCAGTAAGTAGGCAACCTGAGCTCCGTAGGGACCACCACCTCGAGCCCGTAGGTAAGTGAGAATGGCGTTTTGCTCATTACCGCTTGGGGAGTGGTACGGTAGGCCCACAGAAGGGTCGGTAGTTCCTCTACCCAAAGCCCCTTAGCGTTTTCGAGCCTGGTCTTAATTGAATGCAGAATAGTCTGGTTTGTCACCTCGGCTTGGCCGTTGGCTTGAGGGTGCTTGGGTGAAGAGTAGTGATTGTATATTCCAAATCTCGAGTATAATTGCCTAAAGACTGGGGTATCAAACTGCCTCCTGTTATCGCTGACTAGGACCTTGGGAACGTCGAACCGGCTGAAGATATTTCTTTCGATGAAGATTTCCATCTTCTTCTTAGTGATTGTTGCCAAAGGCTCGGCTTCTGCCCACTTAGTAAAATAGTCCATGGCGATGATAGCGAACTTGACTTGTCCTTTTCCCATCGGGAGGGGACCAACAATATCGATGCTCCACTGAGTGAACCGCCAGGGGCTAAGTATTGGTGTCTGGGGCTCTCGTGAGCGGTTGATCATGGGGGAGTATCTTTGGCACCTGTCGCACCGTATGACATACTCTTGGGAGTCCCGGGCCATTGTTGGCCAGTAGTAACCTTGTAGCAGAACTTTTCGAGAGAGTGCCCGACCTCCTATATGGTTACCACAAACACCTTCATGGATTTCATCTAATATTGCTTGGACCTGTGTAGGGTGGACACAGCGGAGATATGGAGTAGAGAACCCCCTTTTGTAGAGGATGCCATCAACGAGGTGATATCTTGCCGCCCGATACTTTATCCGGCGGGATTCTTCCTTCGTGTCCGGTAAAGTTCCAGTCGTGAGTAACATTGTGATCGGATCCATCCAGCTGGGGCCTAAGGCGACCGATTTTACCTCCACGCCCTCCAAGTTGATCACACTTAGCTCGGGTAAGTATTCTATCCTTATCCCAGGCAAGTCTGACTCGAAGGATGAGGCGAGGTGGGCTAACTGATCGGCTCTCGTATTCTTTTCCCTCAGGATCTGCGTAATGGAGAAGCTTTCGAGTTTCTTTGAAACCGTCCGACAAGGGCCAAATAGGCTACCATGTTGTCTTCCCGAGCTTCATACTCCTGAGTGACTTGATTAACTATGAGTTGGGAGTCGCTATACCCCTGGACTTGCTGCGCACCATCGAGGTAGATAGTTGCAATCCAACCAGTAGGGCCTCATACTCAACCTCATTGTTAGAGGCCCAGAACCCGAATCGCAATGCATATTCTAACTGGATCCCATCGAGTGTGGTCAGGATGATCCCTGCCCCGCTGCCCTATTTGTTGGATGATCCGTCAACATATAGTACCCAGGTCGAGGTGTCAGACTGTAGACCGGGCATTAGGACCGACTGGCCAAGCTCTTCGACTACCTCTTTTGTGTACGTGAACTCCACCAGGAAATCTGCCATGGCTTGCCTCTTGATAGCCGTCCGGGGTCTGTAAATGACCTCAAACTCTTCGAGCTCCAGTGCCCATTTAACGAGCCTTCCGGATATGTCGAGCCTGCTCAAGATTCGGCGGAGTGGCTGATCTGTAAGAACCACAATGATGTGAGCCTAGAAGTAGGGGCGGAGCCTCTGGGCAGAGGTGATCAGGGCAAAGGCTAGCTTCTCGATGCGGGAATATCTGCTTTTGGCACCTTAGAGTGCCCAATTGGTATAATAGACCAGGAATTATATCCCGTGTTCTTCTCTGATCAGTGTTGAGCTCACTGCTGAGGGCGACACTGCCAAGTACAAGAATAGCTTCTCCTCCAGTATTAGTATCGAGAGCAAAGGGGGTGACGCCAGGTACTTCTTGAGTTCCTGGAAGGCCTTCTCACACTCTTCCGACCATTGAAAAGCCTTACAAAGGATCTTAAGAAATAGCAGGCACCGGTCGATAGCTTGGGACACGAACCTGTTCAACACGACCACTCGTCCAGCTAGGCTCTAAACTTCTTTCGTCGACCTGGACGATCGCATATTGATGATTGCTTGAATCTTCTCGGGGTTTACTTCAATTCCCCGTCTGTTGACCAAATGTCCCAAAACTTCCCGAATGAGACACCAAATGTGTATTTGGCCGGGTTCAACCTCATCCTAAATTTTCTTAAGATGCTGAGGCCCCGGCTAAATGCTCGAGATGGTTGGACTCGTCTCGGCTTTTGACCAAAAGATCATCGACATAAACCTCCATTGATTTCCTGATTAGATCTTTGAATATGTGATTAACCAGGCGTTGATAAGTTACCCCAGCATTTTTAAGACCGAAAGGCATCACTTTGTAGCAGTACGTGCCTTGGTCTGTGATAAAGGAGGTTTTTTTCTTGTCCCCGGGATACATGCTGACCTGGTTGTACCCGGAGTAGGAGTCCATAAATGAGAAAAGTGAATGCCCGACCGTAGAGTCAATAAGGAGGTCTATCCTAGGCAGTGGATTGCAATCCTTGGGGCAAACCTTGTTTAGATCGGTAAAATCGACGCACATTCTCCACTTCCCGTTGTTTTTCTTGACTAGCACCACGTTCGCCAACCAGTTAGGGTAGTGGACTTCTCGGATGAACATTGCCTTTAGGAGCCTTTTAATCTCCTCACGCACTGTCGCTTGTCTCTCTGGAGCCATGCCCCATCTCTTCTGCTTGACCAGTCGAGTGTCAGGGTCGATGTTGAGATGGTGGGGTATAACTCGGGGGTCAATCCCAGACATGTTTTCATGACTCCAAGCGAAGATGTTCTGACTCTGTTGCAAGAACTGGATCAACTCCTTCTTGAGGCTTGGTTGCAGGTTAGTCCCGATGCTGACGGACCGATCGGGAAACTCAGGGTCCAACACTGCTTGCTCTAGCTCTTCTGCAGGGCCCATTCCATTGCTTTTGTCCCTCAGTCCATTTCCTGAATGCTCAATGTTTCTGAGATGGCTTCCCGACATATGGAGCTAACGTAATTGCTCCGGGTAGTCGCCCGATTCCCTCATAAGCTCCCGAGACCATTGGGGATTGGAAACTTGACTGCCAGACTGTATGTTAACACAACCGCCCTGGCTTTATTGAGCGTTGGTCTCCCCAAGATGACATTGTAGGCCGATGGTGCCTCTACCACCACAAAGTTTGCTAGTATGGTGACCTGCTGGGGTAAGTCCCCATGAGAACTGGGAGCTCGATTGTCCCAAGCCGTTGGGTGCTTGATCCATTGAAACCTACCAGGGGAGTGGCTACAGACCAGAGCCGATCCCTTTATATTCTGAATTGGTCGAACGCTGAAATGAACAGGATGTTAGAGGAGCTGGCCATGTCTACTAACACCCTCTTGATCACATAATTTGCTATGGAGAGCGTCACCACTAGTGGATCATCGTGAGGACAGTGTAGGTCCTCTACATCATGAGACAAAAATGTTAACACATCGGTTGGTTGGGAGTCGGTGGATTGGACATGCCAGACATTCGCTCGGGATGCCCGAGCATGCCTCTTCCTCGCCAATTGTGAGTCCCCTGCACCCGAAGTTCCTCCGGAGATCATGTTGATTTGCCCGAGGGGTTGTGGCGGCTCAGGCACTCGGGCATCTTGTCGAGGTCACCTATCTGTCGCGATAGACTCGGTGAGGTGACCCTGTTCGATCAGCTACTCGATGGCGATCTTAAGCTTGAAATAGTCCTCCGTGTCGTGGCCATGGTCTTTGTGATACCGGAAGAATTTGTCCCGATTTCTCTTCCCGGGCGGACTCCTTAGCTTTGTTGGTTGTTGGAGCAGTCTCTGAGTCTCCGCGGTGGCCATGACCTCGTGGATAGGCCAGGAAAGTAGAGTAAAGGTGATTGGGGCTTGATCTCGACTACCTCTCTGTTGATCCTACTTTGGCTTCTTTACCGGGCCCCTCTCGGAGCCCTCACGCTTGTGCTTAGACCCCAGGGGCTCATTTCCTACGAGGTGGCGTGTTTGGCCTTGAGGAACTCCTCCGTGTCGATGTACTTCCCGACCCTCTCGGAAAGTTCCACCAGGGTTTCCGGTCGGTCTCGGTGGAACGACATAGCAACTTTGGTGTGTTGAACTCCCGAGCAGAAGGCCATAATAATAACCGTTTCGTCTAGATGGTGGATTTGAAGCCTCTGCTGATTGAAACAGTCAACGTACTCTTTTAGGGATTCCCCCTTGCGCTTCTTGAAGGTCAGCAGCTGGGTATCCGGTAGCGATCGGTCGTGCATTCCCATGAATTGGTAGACTTTGCTCAGTGTGGTCCTTGGGGATAAAATCCAGCTCCGGCTCTGGGTAATCGTGTGCCTGAGATCCTGGCAGCCCATGGCCGGGGGATCTCTGACCGAATCCTGGGCGGTATGCCTTTGTTCTTCCTCTCTGGCAGCGCGCCTGTTATTGATGATGTCTTAGGTGTCCCCTGTCCGGCCCGGGCGGCCTCGAGCGCGTTGTTGGGTCCGTTCGGGAGCCCGGCTAGGCTTTTCGTTCTCGAGTCGTCCCCTAGCCGACGGGGACAATGGCTCGGTGTAGGCATGCCTTAGGGGTTTGATCGACTCCCGATCAGACACGTTCTTCTCGGGCTGATCCTCGATCAATGGGAGCTTCTCCTGTCGGGCCAGCAGTGCTTCGATCTGTTGCTGGGTTCGCTGCTGGCCTTCTAAGAGTTGTGCAAGAACTGCGATAATCTGCTCGAGGGTCATGGAGCTTGCCGGCTTCCCGGATTGTGACTTCGCTTGACCCGTCGAAGCAGCGGTCTTCTTACCTTTCTTTGACGCCATAGCAGTCAGCTGAAGATTTGTTTTCAGAGGAAACCTGTCATTCCCACAGACGGCACCAAGCTGATGATGCCGAAAATTGGTATGAGAGTTTTGTGAGCAATTTAGGGCGACAGAGAGATATACACCAAAGGATTGTATGTGGTTCGGCTCTGTTAATGAGGTGACCTACGTCCAAGTGGGCGTCGATGCGCTTCACTAACAGATCACCTGCGGTTGTTAGTGAGCCAACAACATAGGCGGCACTACCAGAAACCGACCGGGTATATACGTAATAGTGATGTAATTTGCTATTCTTTAGGTTAAGAATGTGACCCCCTTGACAAGGGGTGAGGGACCTCTTTTATAGAGTCAAGAGGCCACTCGTACAAGGTAAGTCTACCGACTAGAAAGTCTAATCTGATTATAACTAATTTACATGATTTTGAGAGAGTTTCCTAAGTGGTTTGGGAAACTACTTGCACCTTCCATTTAGCCTTCCAACTGGGATAGGAAACTTTTGGAGGCTTACTGGGCAAGCAATCACGTCTTCTAGGAACGCATGGGCCAGTCTGGATCGAATGCCCGAGTTAGGGACCGCACTGGGCGATTCTACATAACAGCCCGGGTGACCTGGCTTCTCTTTTCTGAGGTGACAAGACTTGACTTTGACCTGATACTGTTGTACATATCACCTTGTACTCCATTAATTAAAAAATTTATAAAAATAATAAAATGAACCTTCAAAGTCATAGTGACCCCATAGAGAGAAAGACAAAATGCAAACATTGTTTCTCATTCTATCTTAGACAATATGCAGACACTGTTTTAGAGACAGAGGGGAAATTCTCTATATCTTAATACACTCATGTTAGTTTTTTTAGTTTAGTAAAGAAAAGAACAAAGACATAAACAATAATTAAACTTAGTTTGGATGTGCTTGTTGCAGCTTAAAATATGAACTTATTAGCTTTTACCTTTTTATAAGCTTAAATTACACCAAAAAAGTTTTAGCTTACAGATTATTTTAAACAGAAAATATTTCAAAGTGAAAAACAAGTTGATTTTTCAAAAGCGGAGGGTTTAAATGCTTTTGACATTATAACTTCGTAGCTTAATTATAGCTTTCAACAAGGATTGTATAATGCATTTGTCACGCCCCAATTTACCAAATAACTAGGATATATTTAGTTATTCATTTATAATTAAATCACAGGTAGTGACAGGTTTAAGATTTGTGAGAAGAGTAGCATTCACAGAATTAAGTAAACTTATTCTAAGTCAAAATAAAAGCCTCAATCCCATCTTGAGCATTTATAATAGTAATATTACAAACCGAGAATTTATTTGTAATTATACAACGCAGTTTAAAACTAAGGTCTTCACTATCCAAAACTAAGACTACTCAATTCCTTGCTATTTATTTTGCTCATCAATTCCTGAAATACAACACAACCATGGAATTTTTAACAAGGGTCAGTAATGAATACTGGTGAGTGACACACATAAGCTTTCTTTTATGCAATATATACAACGGTTCACCAAAATAATAATTTATATGGTACTCGAGCCTTGCCTTGGTTACCTGCATTATATATGTTAACCTGCATGCATTCATAAACTCACATTATTTATTAATTCTACTCACACTTGATTGTACAAGAAACTACCACAGTATCCCAGCCTACTTGCTCGGAAGGTGTATAACATTCGCTAGCCTACTTGCTCGGAAGGTGTATAACATTCGCTAGCCTACTTGCTAGAGTCGAATGGTATATGAGTACTCACTGTAGGACACTTTTCATCCTGGTCACTTATGGATTATCTCAGTCTTCTCAGGTTCAAGTCTCATGACAAAAAGTCTCAACTGTCTACCCCGACTCCAGAGCAGTAATATAATATGAACACATGACAATGTCACCAAAGTCAAATGTATAACTAATTAATAGCCAAACAATTATGATCAACCATATATAGAATGACTTACTTTGATTTATTTTTAGACAACAATTGTTCTAGAAATGGACATAAATATTTTTATAAATAAAGCTAAAATTACCAATTATTTACTCATTTGTTCAATGTTGGAAATTAATGCAACCAAAGTAAATCAAAGTAACAAAAAAAAAACATAATGGAATAAAAATATTTATGAATTAAGTAGAGTAGTTGTTTTGAATCCAATTACTTTAAATCTCCAAACAGCCCCTAGTCGGGCACCCGCACAGAGAGTCCATTTAATGGACCTAAGACAATTTTGTTTAAAAAAATGAAACAATCATTGCTGGGGTCTAGGTTTGAAATCTAGACCTTGGGTACAAAAGGGTGATTCTTTGGTGATAACTTTTATACAACTTTCATACAACCTCCTCAAAATATATGTCTATCTCTCATGTACATCACAGGAGAGAGAGATAGACACGTCTTTTGAGGAGGTTGTATGAAAGTTGTCTACAGGAGAGAGATAGACACATCTTTTGAGGAGGTTGTATGAAAGTTGTATGAAAGTTGTCACCAAAGAATTACTCGGTACAAAAATATGGCTCCCACCCTTTACGTCACTTGTACCTTTGTTAATAGCTTGCACGAAAAATAGTATGTATTCAGACTAGTTCAGTTAGCAATTTACACTCATCTATAAAGAAAAAGAAATAGTAGTCTTTCACAATAACAATAATTTTACTGTTCTTATATGTATATATATATTTTAAAACACTTGTATTAAGAGTCTCCAAAAATTTAGTCTGACAGAAATATTTTTCTTTTTTTTTTCTTTTTATTTTTAAAGAAGGAAAAGAAACTTAGTACTGCTACGTAAGTCCCAATTAAATTGTGGTCTTTTAATGGCTAAAAGAAAATTACCAAAGGTATAAAGGCATACCTACATATATATATATATATATATATATGGGCTGCTAACTTACAACATGATGGTTGTAGGTCAGCAGGGTACAACAGCCTCTTTAGCGACGAAAAACATGTTTTTGGTGACGAATTTTTGTTGCTAAGGATTCCAACTTTTGGCGATGAGACATTTTGTCACTATAAAGCTTGTTTTTCGTCGCTAAAAGCTTCTTGTGTTGTAAATTAGCAAATCCCATATATATATATATACATATATACATATATATATACATAAAAGTAAAAGTTATGTAGGCCCTCACCTTACTATATTGGTTCAAGTTACTTTGAAAGAGTCCTTTCTATTTCCAGCCCCCACTGCTGACTTTTAACCCATTCGAGCCAAACAGAGCCTTACCCTTTTGGATATGTCTTTCCTTTTTCGTTTGGTGTGCATAGTGCAAGCACAACCACTCCCCAATTATAGATACAACACTGTGTGTATGCTTGTGAAATTTGTCTCACGTAGATCCCTTGTGATGTCATGTATCATATCCTGACATATCTAGCCACCTCACCCCCCCCCCCCCCCCCCCCCCCCCCCTTCAAGCTAGTTTATCCTACCCTGTAAATATATATATATATCTTAGGTAGATTTAGTTCATTGTACAGAGATGACATTTTTATTTGCCACCAAGGTCTTTAGTACCAAATTGTTTCATCATTTCATTTTATGTTATATATATATATATATATCTTTGATGTATTTAAAATTTGTAACTGGTCATTGTCTAATATAACCAATTGTTACTTTCTCGTACCACATTAAATAGGTGGCATATAGTTACTAAAGTAGAAGTCTACGAAAACATAATTATTGTTTCCCAAAATACATGGAGGTACAAAAAGTATACAATTTATTAGTATCTCGTCATGAACAAATACACATATTAATAACAAGGTTAACTACTATTAATTAAACTTCTTGTAAACTTAATGGGTATTACATTCTACCCTCCATAAAAATGATTTCGTCCTCAGAATCACCATGATATCAAAATTCAAAGATTTGAGGATACTTTTTGCACGTTTCTGTTTCTAGTTCCCATGAAACCTCGTTTTCATTATGATGATTCCATTGAATTTTGACTTAGGCGATCTCCTTTGTCCTCAACTGCTTTATTCTTCGATCGAGAATTTGTACAGGCTTTTCTTCATACGTCGTGCTTATGTTTAATTCTATATCACCATAATCGATCATGTGTGAAGGATCTTGGACATATTTCCTTAGCATGTTGATGTGGAAGACGTTATGAATTCCAGACAATTTTGGTAGGTGTGCGAGTCGATAAGCCACTTTCCCTATTCGTTCTAAGATCTGGAAAGGTCCAATATACCTTGGTGATAAATTCCCTTTCTTCTGTCCAAATCGCACCACACCACGAATTGGAGATACTTTTAATAGCACATGATCACCTACTTCAAACTCTAAATCTTTCCTCCGTTGATCAGCATAACTCTTCTGTCTACTCTGAGCGACACGTATCTGATCCCGAATGATGGTTACTTTCTCCGTAGTTTCTCGGATTAAATCTGGTCCAAGTAATTCTCTATCACCAACTTCGGCCCAACATATGGGTGATTGATAGGGTCTACCATACAGTGCTTCGAATGGTGCCATACCGATACTAGAGTGGTAGCTATTGTTGTAGGCAGACTCAATTATTGGTAAATGACCTTCCCATGCCATGTCAAATTCTAGAACACATGCTCGCAACATATCTTCCATAACTTGATTGCCTCGCTCAGCTTGTCCATCTGTTTGGGGATAAAAAGTTATGCTTAATTTTAACAAGGTTCCCAAAGCGGTTTGGAAACTTTCCCAAAATTTGGAAGTAAATCGTGAATCACAATTGAATACAATGGATACTGGTACTCTGTGCAGTCAAACCACTTATTGTAGGTATAGTTTGCTCATTTTCTCTACTGTGTCAGTCATACGATATGGTAGAAAGTATGCTGACTTCGTCAAACGATCCACTATAATCCAAATTGCGTCATACCCTTGTCTCGATTTTTGTAGTCTAGTAACAAAATCCATTATGATGTGTTTCCATTTCCATTCGGGTACTGGCAAGGGTTGTAACAATCTAGAGGGTTTCTGATGTTCTTCCTTTATCTGCTGACATGTGAAGCATTTTGCTACAAACTCTACTACCTCTCGCTTCATGCCTTCCCACTAGAAATTTCTTGTAAGATCCTTGTACATCTTTGTGCCCCCAGGATGTACCATTAATCTTGAACAATGTGCTTCATTCAAGATTTCCTGTGGCAGATCAGTCGAATTTGGCACGCAAAGCCTTCCTTGAAACTTGTATCCACCGTCTTGTCCGACGTTCTATGTCGTTGGGTCCTTG
Organism: Hydrangea macrophylla; assembly: GCA_033977485.1. NCBI lineage: Eukaryota > Viridiplantae > Streptophyta > Magnoliopsida > Cornales > Hydrangeaceae > Hydrangea > Hydrangea macrophylla. The sequence goes on from CM066989.1 coordinate 13,843,394, forward strand.
TCTACCCTTTTTGTAAACCATTTCTGAAATTCCGTGTTGCTCCTTTGTTCTTCGAGGATTTTGCTGATTAAAGTGGGTTGGGCTACTAGACTGCATAGCCACTGCCCTTCTTTTTGGCCCATCAGTGGTGTATTGAATTCTGCCAATGACTCTAGTAGTTCCCACTCTCGCATCATAAGGTAAGTGATCACCCCTCGCGGTTTCCGACTTAAGGCATCGAATACTACATTTGCTTTTCCTGGGTGATATTGTAGTGAGAAATCATAGTCTTTCAGAAGTTCCATCCATCTTTTTTGCATCATGTTAAGTTCCTTCTACGAGAAAAGATACTTCAGACTTTTGTGATCAAAGAAAAGATCAACTTTTCACTATATAAGTAGTGCCTCCAAATTTTCATTGCAAACACCACAGTTGCTAATTCCAAATCATGTGTTGGATAATTGAGCTCGTGAGGCTTTAGTTGTCGAGATCCATATGCAACTACCTCATCATCTTGCATTAGCACACACCCTAGTCCTTAGTGTGAAGCATCGTTGAAAATGGTGAACTTGACATCGCTTCTTGGAATTGTGAGGATTGGTGCAGTTGTCAATCTTTTCTTCAGTTCTTGAAATGCACATTCACAGGTATCGTCCCAAGTAAACTTCGCTTCTCTTCTCATTAGACGAGTTAACGGAGTTGCTATTCTTAAAAATCATTCAACAAACCTTCTATCGTATCCTGCTAACCCTAGAAAACTTCTAACTTCTGTGGGTGTTGTAGGTTGACTCCAATTCATAACAGCTTCGATCTTAGAAGTGTCAACTGAAATCCCACTTTGAGATACTACATGACCAAGAAATTTAACTTGTTCCATCCAAAACTCACACTTACTAAATTTTGCGTACAATCGGTGGTCTCGTAACACGTGTAGTGCAATACACAAGTATTGTTCATGCTTTTCTTAGGTTTTTGAGTATATAAAAATATCATCAATAAATACAGTCATAAATTGGTCCAAGTGAGGCCGAAAAATTCAATTCATAAGATCCATAAATACCGCAGGTGCATTGGTCAGTCCAAAGGGCATCACAAGAAATTCGTAATGTCCATACCTTGTTCGAAAAGCTCTTTTTGGAATATCTTCTTGTCTTATCAATAGCTGGTGATATCCATATCTCAAATCTATTTTTGATAATATTGTGGCGCCTTGTAATTGGTCAAACAAATCATCTATTCGAGGTAAGTGGTATCTATTTTTGATGGTCACCTGATTGAGTTCACGATAGTCAACACACAATCTAAGGGGTTCGTCCATCTTTTTCACAAAGAGCACAAGTGCTCCCCATGGTGAAAACTAGGTCTAATAAAACCAAGGTCCTCGAGCTCTTGAATTTGTTTCTTCAACTCCTGCATCTCCATAGGTGCCATACGATGGGGAGTTTTGGATATAGGTGACGTGGCCGGAATTAGCTCAATACAAAAATCAATCTCTCTTTTTGGCGGTAAACTCAAAATCTCTCGAAATATGTCCTCAAATTCGCACGCGACAATAATTTGACAGATAGAGGGTTCCTCACTTGAACTCTCAAGGGTTGCAAGATAACTAGTGATAAAACTGTCACCCAAGGGATTACAATGGAAAGTAAATTGTTGTTGTCACGACCCATCCCACTACGCGTGGAAATAGGACACGTGGCACGCCACTAAGGCTCATCCAATCATCCTCTAACGATACGCAGCGGAAAGAACTTTAAAACAACCCTGGGTATTTTAAAACTTAGGAAACATTGCCCTCTGAGTTGACAAATCCATTGAAAATTTGAGTTATAAAAAGTTTTGGCCAAGTGAAAACACAATCAAAAGAATCAGTTCTGAAAACAGAGGTTCAGTCGACTGTGCCTAGGGTCCAGTCGACTGTGCCTAGCAGAAACTAAATCCCAAAATTCTCAACAGAGGTCCAGTCGACTGCTCAGGGAACCCAGTCGACTGCACTAGTTACTATTTGGATCAGTAACTAAAATCTACAGTGTTTCAGTCGACTGCTCACTCCCCCAGTCGACTGTGTTAAGCAGAACCAAAATACAACATTTTAAAAAGGGGTCCAGTCGACTGATCTGAAGGTCCAGTCGACTGGTTTTACCATTATTTGAAGTAGTGGCCAAAATCAACAGTGTTCAGTCGACTGATAAATGGGTCCAGTCGACTGCTACTCTTACTATTCACTTTCAGTGTCTCAAACACACGGGATTCAGTCGACTGATCCTGGGTCCAGTCGACTGCTCCCCTACTGGGTATCCTATGATGAAAAATACTAACACATGCTTCTCCAAACTTAACACCAATACAACCACAACTGATTTTTAACATTTAAAACATAATCACAGATGTTCAATTACAAGATTACAATACTATGAAACTAATCTCTGGTTCTATTACATCATATTACCAATTCCCAATCCTTACACAAGTTTTAGGATTAAAACAAAAGCATATACAATTATGGTTCCCCGGCGTTCCTCGGCCTCACTCCTCACGATTCTTCTTGTCTTTCCTCTTACCTGTAATGGAGAACAACTCCACTGCTCAGCTATATGCTGAGCGTACAATTCTAACATATGCAATATATGATAAAACATGCTTTAATCTCATAAATCATATCAATAGTCTCTAGGGAGAAAAATACGCCTTCATCCGGTAGCGGCAAGTCCAAGCCTTAAACCGCGATGTCAATGGCAAGTCCAAGCCTACAACCATTACATCCCACAAGTGCCATGGCAAGTCCAAGCCTACAACCATGCACAGTAGTCGTCGCTACTAAAATTCTCAAACATCGAGAAGCTTACTCCAGCATGAATTTGTATAAGACTCCCCTTTGACCCACATAGACAACTCAACGTGCTCGCGTAAATTTAGACATGCTTTTCACAATTTAGCGCGTGCATAATTAACGGGCCTATAATTAACACATGGATTTTGCCCGGATCTCAATTTCGTCGTCGAAATATAAAACATGTATTTCTCTATATTTCACAAGTTAGGACTTCATACCTCGTGCGATTTCCCCTAAACTTTGAAGGATCGACTAGGAGGCTAAATAAACGTCGGATTTTGAATTTGAGAAAATTCCTACAAGTTTATACCTGTTTTTCCCAAAAGTCTAGAATTAAGATTTTTACAAAAATTGGCCAAACACGGCCTAAGTAGGATCAAAACGTAGATCTTACCTCAACGAGTTCTAATATGAAATCTGGAGAAAATCTGACGGACGAAAGGTCGTCTATCGGCGTCGCAAAGCCCGTTAGCTCAATCTCCCTTCTCTCTCCTCTCTCTAGATATTTGTGAGTTTGGATGAGAATGAAATCTCATCCACTTCTATATATAGACAAACGTTTTGGAAATTACATTTACCTCCCCGCAAGTTTCTCAAATTTCTAATTAACCCATGAAACTTCGCACACGTCCATTTTATAACTTTACGAGTGAAAACTATAAATTTCAAAAGTTTTCGACTAGGTTTCGTTTGGGTCCAAAAATAACGTCCGAAAACTCTATTCTATGGAATCTCTACACAACCTACCTTTTTAATTTACGTATCACTCACGTTCTCACCACAGTTCTCAAAATGTTAACAAACAATACCGAAAATACCAGAAATTATACTGTACGGGTATAATTCACTATTCACAAAATACCAGATGTATCAAATAACATTTAAATCATATAAATGTCATTTAATTGTGCCAATGCAACATGAAAGGCCATGTTCCCGTGTCCTCACTGACACCTTACTGTTGACTCACAGTCAACCTCAACTCAATCCAATTATCAAATAACATTGATAACTCATAAAAGTCAATATACATGATAAAATAATGATTTTTTGGAACGGGTGTGACAGTTGTTGACCAGGGATAGAAAAAGTGATCGTCTTCCTACAATAATCTAAGTTAGCACGAAACTTAGTGAGCCAATTGATGTCCAGAATTACATCAAACTGGCTCATCGCCAACATGATCAATTCGGCATGCATATTCTTTGTTTCTATTTTTACCATACAGTTTTTACACACACGGTCAAGAGTTATGGTAGAGCCTAGAGATGAGACTACCACTAAAGGCATGGTTAGGCACTCAGGAATTAATCCTAATTTTTGAACCATTTTAGAAGATATGAATGAGTGCATAGCGCCAGTATCAAATAAAACATTTGAATGACTGTTAAACAAAGTGAGAGTACCTTCTAACCCAGCTTGCTCGGGAACTACTGCGTACATCTGGCTTGGCCTCCTTGTCCCGATTGTGGTCCATTGTTGTTGTACTCCCTTGGCTTTTTACAGTCTCGATTGTAATGACCTTTCTCACCACAATTGTAACAAGTCACAGCTACCGCTCTTGGCTTTGTACATTCTCGCGCGTTGTGGCCAATTTCACCACAACTATAACAATTATTTCTAGGTTAGTTGGCAGTTCCGGACTGATGGTGAAATGATACTACATTATGATTTCCTGAATTCGTCTTTGGTTTCTTTCGGGCTGATCCACCTTTCCAAAATTGATTCCCTTGCTTCCCATTCTTTTCCTTATTTTTACCTTCCATTTGTTTCCTGAATTCTCGATTGTCTTCCTCCAAGGCCAATGCTTCTTCTACCACCTCTTCGTAGGTTTGGTGGCGACGTCCAATAATCATACGATGAATTGGAGGAATTAATCCTTTGGCAAATTTTTGGGTTCGTCGTAATGAAGTATCAATCAAGGGGGTCGCAAATCGAGACAACGCTTCTAATTGATTATGATATTCCAGAACTGACAAGTTCTTTTGAGTCAATTCTATGAACTCTTTTTCCCTTCGCTCTCTTTCTGTGTCAGGAAAGTATTTTTCCAAAAATTTCTGTTTGAACGTTGCCCAGGTCATTTGTCTAGATGGTTCCTCTCCTATGGTTGTCTTCACCATTTCCCACCAATTTCGTGCTTCTGCAGTTAGTTGGAACACTGCCATCCTTTGTTTTTCTATGTCCGTGCAGCCTAGGACTTCGAAAATATCCTCCATCTGTTGGATCCATTGTTCAGCCTTGATTGGTTCGGCGGTTCTAGCAAACCTATCTGGGTTTAATGATTTGAATCTACTAATCAAGCTATTTGCTTCTGGGTTTGTTCTGTTTGCATTCAGTTGTTCCATTTGTTTGACAAATGCCCCTAATAGTCCAATAGGATAAGATTGTGGTGCTGTCCCATCTTGATCACATGAGTTGTTTGAACATTCCACCATTATCTACAAGAAAAATATTAGAATGACAAGGTAACTATAAAATACTACATATATTTATATTAAAGTCAATATGCTATATATAACGGTTACAAGTCATTTGATAATATGCGTCATATTAGCCCTATCTTACATCAAAAGTCATGTTATGATACTATAACTCTATTTTACATCAAGTGTTATTATACTACAACTACTTCCCCCATAACTACTTTAATTACACAAAAATCTAACCACATGTCATAAATGTTCTAATGACCTTCAAGTGGAGAACCATTAGTGGATCCTGTTGACTCCACCAAATAAAGCTCAGGCTTTGGTTCTGGGACAGGCTCTGGGTTTAGGATAGGCTCTGGTAGTAGAAGGGTTGGTGCTGGCTCATGTATCATGAAGAAGTATTGGGCCATTTCTTGGGTCCAAGGCTTTGGTGGATGGGGAATTATAATTAATGGTGGTGTTACTTGTTCAGGAATTATAAAGTGCAATTCAGGCATTCTAGGGAAAGGCTCGAGCTCTGGCATTATGGGTACCATCTACTCAGGGACTATAGTGGCTTCTGATACCAGTGGGAAGAACTCATATATGGGAGTTGGAATCATTTCAAACGTGCTTATGGCTGGGAATGTCATGATACAATGGTCAAATATTTTGAGCAACATATCTGGATAATCTTGTGGGAGAAAATCCAGTGGTTCTTGTTTAACTGCTATTGTTCCGGGTTGACCAAACTGATTCCTTTTGACGTAATCAATCGCTTCCTGAAATGTCCTCTGGCGAATACACATAGTGTGTAGGATAACAATTGTCTTATCTCTATCTAGAAAGTGAGCATGACTACTTTCGATCTCATTAAAATCAGCAGCCACTATGGATTGAGCGTCCCTTATTATGATTTCTTCGAGCAAGGAGGGAAATTTTGGGGCAACTGTGCCATCGAAAAATACATAATGTCCTCCCCATTTGTCTGTACCCTCCATCCTATAAAATTTAATAAAATAGTGAGATTATTATTGAGTAATTTTGTAACGTTAGGTCAAAATAAAATATTAATGCTCTGATACCAAAAATTCTGTCACACCCCGAATTACCAAATAATTAGAATATATTTAGTTATTCATTTATAATTAAATCCTAGGTAGTGACAGGTTTAAGATTTGTGAGAAGAGTAGCGTTCACAGAATTAAGTAAACTTATTTTAAGTCAAAATAAAAGCCTCAATCCCATCTTGAGCATTTATAATAGTGATATTACAAAACCGAGAATTTATTTGTAATTATACAACGTAGTTTAAAACTAAGGTCTTCACTATCCAGAATTAGGACTACTCCATTCCTTGTTATTTATTTATTTTGCTCATCAATTCCTGAAATACAACACAACAATGAAATTTTTAACAAGGGTCAGTAATGAATACTGGTGAGTGACACACAAAAGCTTTCCTTTATGCAATATATACAACGGTTCACTAAATAATAGTAATTTATGTGGTACTCGAGCCTTGCCTTGGTTACCTGCAATATTATGTATGTTAACCTGCATGCATTCATAAATTTGCATTATTTATTAATCTGCTCACACTTGATTGTACAAGAAACGACCACAGCACCCCGGCCTACTTGCTCGGAAGGTGTATAATATTCGCAAGCCTACTTGCTAGAGTCGAATGGTACACGAGTACTCACTGTAGGACACTCTCCATCCTAGTCACTTATGGATTATCTCAGTCTTTTCAGGTTCAAGTCTCTTGACAAACAGTCTCAACTGTCTAACTCGACTCCAAAGCAGTAATATAATATGAACACATAACAATGTCGCCAAAGTCAAATGTATAACTAATTAATAGCCAAACAATTATGATAAACTATATATAAGAATGACTTACTTAGATTTTTTTTAGGCAACAATTGTCCTAGCAATGGACATAAATTTTTTTTTATAGATAAAGCTACAATTACTAATTATTTACTCATTTGTTCAATGGTTGGAAATTAATGCAACCAAAGTAAATCAAAGTAACCAAAATTTTTTTTAATGGAATAAAAATATTTATGAATTAAGTAGAGTAGTTGTTTTGAATCCAATTACTTTAAACCTCCAAATAGCCCCTAGTCGGGCACCCGCACAGGGAGTCCATTTAATGGACCTAAGACGTTTTTCTTTAAAATAATGAAACAATCATTGCTGGGTCAAGGTTTGAAATCAAGACCTTGGGTACAAAAAACACGGCTCACACCCATTACGTCACTTGTACCTTTGTTAGTAGCTTGCACGAAAAATATTATGTATTTAAACTAGTTCAGTTAGCAATTTAAACTTATATGTAAAGAAAAAGAAATAGTAGTCTTTCACAATAATTTTACTGTTCTTAGATATATATATATATATATATATATTTTTTAAAACACTTGTATTAAGAGTCTTCAAAAATTTAGTCCGTCAGAAATATTTTTTTTATATTAAAGAAGGAAAAGAAACTTAGTATTGCTAAGTAAGTCGCAAATTGTGGTCTTTTAATGGCTAAAAGAAAATAACCAAAGGTATAAAGGCATACCTACATATGTATATATATATATATATATATATATGCACATATATAATAAGAGTAAAAGTTATGTAGGCCTTCACCTTACTATATTGGTTCAAGTTGCTTGAAAGAGTCCTTCCTATTTCTAGCCCCCCACTACTGACTTTTAACCCATTCGAGCCAAATAGAGCCTTACCCCTTTGGATCTGTCTTTCCCTTTTTGTTTGGTGTGCACAATGCAGGCACAACCACTCCCTATTTATAGATACAACACTATGTGTATGCTTGTGAAATTTGTCCCACGTAGATCCCTTGTGATGTCATGGATCATATCCTGACATATCTGGCCACCTCAACCCCTAGCTAGTTTATCCTACCCTGTAAAAAATAAAATATATCTTAGGTAGATTTAGTTCATTGTACAGAGATGGCATTTTTATTTGCCACCAAGGTCTTTCAGTACCAAATTGTTTCATCATTTCATTTTTATTTTATATTATATAAAGTTGGGCTCAAAAGAGGGCGCCCTCTCTTTCTTAAAAAGAGGGCCTTTGTTTTGACCGTCAGATCGTGTTTAAAAACTGTGAAATGACAACACTGTCATTAATGAAAACACGATCAAACAACAAAGACAGAGGTCTTTTATTTAATAAAGAGAGGGCGCCATATTTAGAGAATTTTCGTTATATATATATATATATATATATCTTTGATGTATTTAAAATTTGTAACTGGTCATTATCTAATATAACCAATTGTTACTTACTTGTACCACATTAAATAAGTGGCATATAGTTACTAAAGTAGAAGTCTACGAAAACATAATTATTGTTTCCCAAAATACATAGAGGTACAAAAAGTATACAATTTATTAGTATCTGCTCCTGAACTAATAGACATATTAATAACAAGGTTAACTACTATTAATTAAACTTCTTGTAAACTTAATGGGTATTACAGCATTAGTGCTGCTGCTTCTACCCTACATCAATCAAACGTAGAGTAGCACCATTGGGTGCCGTTAAAGGCACTGAGTACGACTAAACCATCTCAAATTTAAACCCTAAAATTAATTGCAATATTGGGGCTTCACACATAGTCCCATCAATTAAAACCCTTCCAAGTTAAAACTTATGCTACTTTTCTATAATTAAGTAGGTTCTTTTTATGCATAAGCAACTTCAAATTGCTATAACTTTTATTCTACAAGTCTGCTTTTTTTTTTTTGTAAATTTTTATGTTTTATAATCAGCAAAATGAAATCTATCAACCAAGATCAACATTGGTCATGAAATACTGGATTTAAAAAAACTAAAAATTAAGCAAATATGAAAAAACTATGTTTTTTTGGGCATAAATATAACAAAAAACATATTCCTTTAATAAAATTGGTACCATAGGTGTAGAGATCTCGAAAAAATAAAAAACAAAATCACCCAAAATGCCCAAGAATTGAAAAAGTTATCGTCGTTAATACAAACAGATAATATAATCTGTTAGACGAATAAAAGCTCAAAATCAAGCTGCAACATATCTTTTTTTGTAAAATTTGCATGCCCATTGAGTAGATCTCGAAGAAATACATGGAAAAAAAAATATTCATCCCAAGAGGCCAAAAAATAAATGATTGTTTGAACCCAATATTATTTGTCAAAACATGAATACATGAAATTATTGTTTTAACTTTTTTGTACAATTATTAACTCCGTTGCATAGATCTGGAAGAAATAAATGAAATTTAAAATAAAAAGGGCTAAAAAACGAGTGAGTTTTGGTGGTTTAAAGTTGACAAATAATACTACATTATATGTCAAAACAGATAATATCATATGTTTTGACAAATAAAATCAAAAAACGAGGTTCAAAATTACTTTCTTTTGTACAAATTTCAACTCCATTGCCTAGATCTCGAAGAAATACATGAAGAAAAAAAAATTAATCGCTCAAAAAGGCTAAAAAAAAATGAGTGAGTTATGGTAATTTGAAGTTAACAAATTATATTAATATTATCTGTCAAAATAGATAATATTATCTATTTTGACAGATAAAATAAAAAATAAGGTTCCAAATTACTTCTTTTGTACAATTATCAACTCCATTGCGTAGATCTCAAAGAAATACATAAAGTTAAAAATAAAATAAAATAAGGGGGGTCACTCAAAGAGGCTAAAAAAATGAGTTAAGTGATAGTGGTTTAAAATTGACAAATAATATCATATGTTTTGACAAATAAAATAAAAAAAATGAGGTTCTAAATTATTTTCTTTTGTACAGTTTTCAACTACATTTTGTGGATCTCGAAGAAATACATGAAATAAAATTTAAAAAATAATTAAAAAAATCACTTAAAAGGGCTAAAAATGAGTGAGTTATTGTGGTATAAAGTTGACAGATAATATTGTTGTAGCCATTTTTCTGTTCCAGGGTAGGCTCTTACCCGAATTTAAAAAGTAGCGAGAGATTTCATTAAAAAAAATGGTCAATTCGTGTGGGTTTTTTTAATTTTTATTAGGGAATTGTTATTTCCATCCCATCATTGAACCAATGCACTCCATGATACCACTATCAGAGCATGTGGTACCATGTATGTAATGCATGACATGCATGTACCATATTCTTTAATAATGGTACCATGGAGTGACTTAGTTTAATAATAAAGTGGCAATAGCATCACCCTATTATTATTACAACACTTAATTTTAAAAGGTCTATGACTAAATATTTCTATAATATTTTGAATTTTGATTTAGTATAGATTAGAAAGTACATGTCACTGACTTTCCAAGATGAAAGGCCCAACTCCAAACCCAGTTTATGTTTTATGTGGATGTTCCGATTTCTCAGCAAATTCCTCTAATTGAGTAAGCCCATTATGAAGGCACAAGTATCAATTTCAAGGGTTAGATTTCAAGAGGCTGTTTGGGTACAAGAAACCAGTTTTACATAGTTCTTGATATTTGTACAGCTTTGTTTTGGTTATATATGAAGGTCTGTTTGGTTATAAATAAGGGGTTGTTTAGGAAGACAAACAATCGATTATACGGTTCTAAGTGAACCGATTCTTAAATTTCAAGTGTTTGGCAAGTGTCGAGTTTGTGCTGAGTCTAATTTTCTAAAAAGTGGATCTATGACAAATTAATATAACATTCCCGTGAAAAAAAAAAATAAAAGAAAAAAATATAGAGTAAAGATTGGGACACTCAAAGATAACTTTTGGGACACAACTCAAAAGATGTGTCTATATCTTTCATGTGATGTCAATGGACCCCACAGTGACACAAAAGAGAGATAAACACATCTCTTGGATTGTGTCCTAAAAATTGTGTTTTTTGGTGTGTCCCAAATATTACCCAAAAATATAACATTGGCCCTAATTCCTTGAGTATTCCGAAACAGATTTAGTTTGACAAAGAACAATTCTACGATAGATTTTAGATTGGGCAAGAACTCATGTAAGAAATAAGGGTTATACTGTGTGCACATAAAATATGCACATAAAGTGTGCACATAAAGATTTAGGTCATTTATTTCGGTAGAGCCCGTGTCTACATACATAGGATCCACCGAAATCAATGACCCTGATCTTTATGTGCACACTTTATGTGCATATTTTATGTGCACCAATCATTACTCAAGAAATAAACTTAGTAGACAATGATGCATTCAGAGGGGCAGGAAGCGGTAACCGCTCCTCAAGCTTACTTGTACGAGAAATTTTTAGGTACCCCTAAGGTATCACGTAGCAAACCACTTGGTACCACATACCCAATAGTAGCGCATCACACGAATAATAGAACCCACCGCAAAAAATTTAAATGGCCTAAGCGCTACCTCATTAGGTAAGGGGCACCACATAGGCACTACCTTGAGGGTATACAAAAATGAGTCCATACTCGAGTAAAAAAATATCCCAAAACTGGTAACAAACCAACGCAAAATAGGTTTTCATAACAAGCGAGCGAGCAAGCAAGCATTCCCAAACAGACCCCAAGTTTGAAAATTTTTGTTCTCTCAGTGCCTCGCATAACGGCTTTACCGAACCCGAGTCTATGCAAACATATAGACAAAACTCTCTTTCTCTCTCTCTCTGTGTAACAGAATCTCAGCTTTCAGCAAGATTCAAGAAATATGTCTTCGAGTAAAGAAACTTCAAGTCTGGGTAGTAAGGAAGAGAAAATGAATAAGAATTCAGATACAGAAGAAGAAGAAGAAACTGTAGGTGGAAGTGAAGAACAAAGTCCATCGGCTGCTTATGATCATCATCAAGAGGTCTCTGACATTGCCAAGTCTGGTGAGAAAGGAAAAGCTGCCATGTCAAGTGAGAATCAAGGTCATGATCATGATCGCAGCACCACTGTTACACCACATTCAATACCCAGGTAAAATTAATTACATGTTTTTCAGATAATATTGCAAGTATTAAATCTCCTACCAAGAACCGTGTATATATATATATATATACACATTCATATGCGCCATATGTGCTTAGTTGTATGTGTGTGTGTGTTTAGATGCACATTAAAGATGGTTTTTCTTTACTGCTGTGTGCTTTCTCATCCACCAAACAGATTCCGAATTTCTGTTTAGTGGGATTCCGCTTAGATGCAGAGGTTAATTTTTAATTCCCTGATTGTAAAATTCATGGGTTTCTTTCAAAAGCGCAATCTTGATATGTGTATGTATATATGTGGACCAATATACATACGAGCATTGTATATGTAGATATTTGTCATATATACACACATCAGTGACGATTTATTTTCTTTACTGGTCTTTGTTTTCTCATCAACCAAACAGATTCCAAATTTCTGATTCGTTCGAAATTTCCCTCCAATTAGAGTAAATGTCAAATGGGTTTCTTTCAAAGGCAAAATCTTGATTCTCTGACTGCTAATATACGTACAACCACATATTTATATATATATACACACACATGTAGCATAGTGGCCAAAAAAATAGGGTAAATTGAACTCGTATTCAAAGATTACACAATTTTTTTTCTGCAACCAAAGTAAGGAACAAGGTTGCAATTTCTTAGTGGAAGTTGTCTCATCTCTCTCCCTCTGCATGAGATGGATCATAAATAATACCTACAAGAAGCAGAGTTGACACTCACATGATCAACATAGCATAATTACACACAAACTTTAAGGCTTTGTTTGGTTTGCAGAATTGTTGAAGGAAAAGAAAAGGGAAAGGAAAACAATTTCCCTTGTGCTTTTCTCCATTCTTAAGTAGGATTAAAAGTTCAAAATTTTCAGATAGTTGTTCTAACTTGAGAAATAAGCGAGGAAAGTGCTAAAAAAATTTTTAAATACATAAAAAAAATTAATTCCCACTATATTTCTTTTTCTTCCAATTTTCCTTGGTAACCAAGCAAAGCAAAGCGTTTTCCTTTTGTGTTTTTTTTTCCCCTCAACAAATCCACGAACCAAACAGAGCCCAATTGGTTTATGAATCCGTACACTCTGTTCTTTAACTCCTTCAGAACCTCACACTATTCCAATATAAGATCAGCCATGTAGATGCCTCAATCTCCATGGCTCCATGTTCATTTTATTCTAACAAACAACACATACAAGTATACATATAAGTATTGGTATACACACACAGAACACACTCATATATGTGTGTATAAGACAGTACTTTTGGTTCTCCCCTTTGCAGGCAACATTTGAATGGGGACAATGAGCTAAAAGGGAAAGCCACATCTGCTCCGTCGAACATTCATGATCAGAGACTTCAGAGTGATGAAAATACCAGCCAATCAGCCATGTATATACTTCCATTTTCATGTTAATTCTAACAAGTAGCACATAATATATGTTATATACAAACTGAAACACACTAATGTAATGTATGTGTACATATGACAGTACTATTGGTTGTCCCCCCTTTGCAGGCACCAATTGAATGTGGACAAGGAATCTCAAGGGGAAGTTACATCTGCCGTATCGAACATTCATGATCAGAGTGATGAAAATACAAACCAAACTGACATTAAAGCTCAGTTCAATGCAGAAAATTTTCTCTTCCGGAAGTCATTAACGCAAAGTGATCTCTGTTTATTATCGGCCAAGCTAATCATTCCAAAAGGAGATGCAGAAACTCATTTCCCTCACATAAGGAGAGCAACTAGTAAACAAAAGATAACGGAATTCAGAGACGATAAAAACAGACAATGGATGACAATAGTCGCATACTACGTGTCCCTCGACACCTATGCAATTGCGTGCGGGTGGTATACATTTCTGCAAAACCACCAGTACTTGCAGGAAGGTGATGTGATTGAATTTTACAAGCCCGACCAGCCTCAGAAGAACAAGTACTACCTTATTCGATGTAAGAAATCAGATGATCAAGCCAGTGAGCAGGGCAATAAACAAGGTGGTGATGTGGAGCAAACTAGTACTGGTGAATCCAAGAGCAAAGGTGAGGACGCTGAAAATGAGAAAGCAGCTTCGGTCGAGAGAACGACAATGACATTGATGGGACAGACATTCACAGTTGAAGTGCCTCAAGGGGATGAGAGTGATGATGGTAAGAGCAAAGGTGTGGATGCTGAAAATGAAAAGGAAGCTTCAGTTGAGAGAAAGACAGAGACATTGATGGGACAGACATTCATAGTTGAAGTGCCTCTAGGGGAGGAGAGTGGTGAAGGTAAGAGCAAAGGTGTGGATGCTGAAAATGAAAAGGAAGCTTCAGTTGAGAGAGAGACTGAGACATTGAGTTGAAGCGCCTCAAGGGGATGAGAGTGGAGAAGGAAAGCCGAAGATGGTGTAGCGATAGGAAACAAGCAGAGAGATAGATAGTAGCTATATGCATTCATAAATGTAGGAAGAGAACATGAAGAAAGTGTAGAGTATGAACTTTTTTTCATTCCTTAGTGCTTTATTCATTAGTTGCTTTAGTGATAGCAAGCAAGGGTTGAGAGATGGACATTAGCGATAGGCATTCATAATATAGGAAGAGAACTTGAGGAAAGTGGTGAGTATGAACTTCTTTACATACATTAGTGCAATGCAATTTTGCAACTCATTTTTCATATATTGGTCTATCCACAGTGATTTGTGTTGTTATTTGTAGCCAAAGAAATCAAGTCAGATCAGCAAACACAATTATTTTTTATTTTTCAATTTATTTTTTCGAGTTTTTGAAATTTAAGTGTCTTGCTAATTTTAAAAAGACAAGGGCCTCAGTAGACAGTAAAGGGAAAGCATTACATGTCTACAATATCAACCATCACAGATTGCAAGTAAATATGACTTTCCAGTTTCCACCTTTTTTTTGGAAGGGATGATTCACCTAGCAGACTATAAATAGTAGAAAGCTTTCCTTGTTACACACTCATAATATCATCTATTTCCAGATGGTTAGGTCTTACAAACTCAATATCTCAGCAGTAGCCATAAAATCACTTTAAACAAGTGCTTACCCAACTAACATAATTGCATTTCAAGAGTTCTAGATCCTAACCCGTGCTAAGATTTGGACCACACATCCATTACTCTGTCATAACAGGCTTATTCTCATTGGCTTTTGGCCTATGCTCCTTTGGCTTCTGCTCTTCGGTCTTCCTGGATATCCCAACCAAAAATCAAATGTCAAGAAAACATACAAATATTTGCAGCATGCTTACATCGTAGATAACAATCACAAAAACTTGCATACGCATAATCCTAATTATGACTCCTCTCTTCCCATGGACACTATGCTAAAATGTTTTGCTTTACAGCTTTGTTTATGACCATTTCTTCGTACAACTAAAATTTTATAAAAGAAGGCGTCCAAGGGGGGGCAAACCCATTTACCACGCTACAATCATGCTTTTTAATCAATATAAACTATGGGCCACAGACAGATATCCAACCCAGAATTGGCTCCCTCTTAGAAATGTTCTTTGAACTCGGCTAGTTGGATTTTCAACAAAACGCCTCGAAACATTCAAGTTTGTTATACAACCATATGTGCCATTTACATGGAATACAGGTACCTTTTGTCACATCCTTTTTCGCTTAATGCTGACTTCAATATGCGAAAATCATAAACAACATACTGTATATAAAATTAATACACAATCGCAACCTAGGACATAGCAGACTAGGAAGCACCGACACTTCTAAGAAGGTAACATGTCGCGTGTCGTATCGTGTTCGTGCGACTTCATGGACACTTTCACTGTAGTGTCGTCTGGCGAAAACACCGCAGGCGCGAAGCGTGGACATGCAATTTTTTTGGATTTTATCGAGTCAACGCCCGCATCGTGTCGTAACCGTGTCAGGGTGTCCGTGTCTGTGCTTCATAGATAACAGATAAATATAAATCATTGACATTCAACCTTGCTTATGTATTCCCAAATTTGGCGTTAGACTAACCCGAAGGAGAGACATTACAACTCCCAACTCTTGTACAGATGTTCGTGTAACATAGAATAAGCCTAAAATATTAGACGACCAAACTACGTAAGCTTTTCCAAAATATGAAAACACAGGCATGAAAAATACAGATGGTATCTCAATAGCAACGAATGAACTCTTGTCAACAAAAAGGCATTCACTGTAACTTCCCTTATGGGAGTTAGACCAAGGGCGGATCTAGTCCCGGGCCAAGCCAGGCTGTAGCCCACCCCAAATTTTGGAAAAATTATGTTTAATAGGTAATATTTTGGTCTAATGGTAATTCAGCCCACAGTATTTGGCCCAACATATGTTATTCTCACTTCTTAGTTGCTAACCCAAATTTTGAAAGGGAATTTAAAAAAAAAAAAAAAAGTCATAGGTAATATATGGCTCCAATTATAATCCAGTCCACTTTAAATATTTGGCCAAACACTTTTTCTTCCATAGCATTTGATCCAACACATTTTCCGCTCACCAGTTCTTAGTAATGTTTTGAAAACAAACAGTTTGTTGAACAGGCTGGTCCGGGTCTTAAAACATTGCTTCTTAGTTTATTCCAACCGCAATTGCTTTACCATTAGCCTGAACTTTACAAAATACAATCTAGGATCAACCCTTGTTAACGAAAAAAAAATATACGATAACATGCACATAAGTGCGAAACTTCAAAGGGCTGGAGGAGAAGACAACAAGTACAAATGTCTCAATTTTCAAAACAGCCTGGATATCTCACACAGCAAAATCATAGCATTTATGATTAAAAAAAATTTAGAAAATAAATATAGATAGACTCAAAAGCATGAAAAAAAAAAAAAAAAGGGGGGCGCTGCTTTTGAACCCTGTGAGCCCAATCTAAAATCCTGGTCCCTTGAATTAGACAGTAATCAAGTTTAGCTACACTACTTAAAATGGACAGAACAAAGACAAACCAGCTCAGGGAAATTAAAAACCAGTGACATGCAATTCACATAGAAATACAAATAAATCTGGAAAAAAATAAAATAAAAAATTTACCACAACTGCAGGAGATCACCATACTGAAGTAGTGAAATGTACAGAGAATATTAATTTAAGGCATATATACACATATGCACAAATGAAATATATTTTCGCGTGCATACGTCTAACTTGTATGCACACATACATATATATATACATGTGTGTGTGTATATATATATATATATATATAGAGAGAGAGAGAGAGAGAGAGAGAGAGAGATTTGAATACCTCTTGTCAGAGGAACCTCCCTTCTGGCTAAGGAAGGACCTGAAGAGGGGCGAGTTCACGTCGTATATCATTGTTTGCTCAAAAACCCTAATTTCTGTTCAAGCTGCTTCTGAGATGATACTTGACCACTCTGGTTTATAAATCGCGGGTGGATAGTGAATCGGTTTGGTCAAGTAGCCCAACCGCCTCAATGGCCGCCCGTTCGTCACCAGCAATGGGCCAAGGGTGGACCCAAGCTCAAAGCATCTACAATATAATAAAGGGCAAATTACACTTTAGTCCATTAAATTATACACTTATTTTTAATTGGGTTCATAAATTTTCTTTTTGTAATTGAGTCCTTAAACTTCAAAAATTCATTCAATCAGACCCAAATTCTGACACCGTTTGCTTAAATTATTAGAAATTGCCACGTACGTTGTGCGTAATGCTTACCTGTCACATGCCATGTTAAGACAAACATGAGAGAATGTGAATGGCTAAAAAATGATGTGATTTTGGATATAATTGAATGCAATTTTGAATCTAGTCGAATGTGTTTTCGAATTTGATTGAACGCAATTTCGGATCTGATTGCATGCGATTTTCTGCACTATTCACAATCTTCCGTGTTTGTCTTAACCTAACATGTGACATGTCAGTATTACGCACAACGTACATGACAATTTCTAGTAATTTAAGCTAATAGTATCAGAATTTGGGCATGATTGAATAAATTTTTGAAGTTCAAGTACCCAATTGCAAAAAAAAAAAAAAGTTTTATGAACCCAATTGAAAATATGTTATAGTTTAATGGGCTAAAGTGCAATTTGGCTTGTAATAAACTTAGTGAACTTAGCAATTGGGACATTAATAATGGTGTAGCATAACAACAAACGCTTAATTCTAAGTTTTGCTATGGTACAAGTCATTGGGTACACATTGTGTCGTGAGAGCCAAATGTAAGACCCGGTCTTTTGTGTCCAACATGATATGTGATGTGTGTATGTGTTAGTGGGTTACCATCTTAGTGGATTGGAGAAGTTACTTCCAAGTATCCCTACTTTGATGGGTAAGTGGGATGAGGAAGTTGTTGGGAGTTGGTTCTCTTTCTATTATAAATATACACAATCCCATCATTTGTGTATCTAAGTTGAAAGCATAGAGAGAGAAACCAACTTCTTCTTCTTGTATTCTTTTGCTAAGCATTATCATAGAGCAATGTATAATTTTATTATGTAAAAATCATGAAAGCTCAGATTCTCTTGGAATCATGAAAGCTTGCATGTGGTATCAGAGCCTTGGTTGGAAGCTTTTATGATTTTTTATACTGCTGATTTTTTCTTCCCCTCTTCCAATTTTTTTTTTTAATCTGTTCAATTTCTGATTCTCTGTGAATCAAATCTTGTTGAGTTTTTAAACTCAAATATTGGATTCTCGGCGAATCAAGTCTTGTTGAGTTTTAAACTCAAATAATGGATTCTTTGCGAATCAATACTTTGTTGAGTTCTTAAACTCAAATAATGGATTCTCTGCGAATCAAATATTTGTTGAGTTTAAACTCAAATTATGGACCGTGAATCAAAATACTTTGCTGATTTGTTAAACTCAATTTGTGAGTCTCGGTGGCTCAAACAATTTGATTAAAGTTTTTCAAAACAAGGTTTTTCAAACTCATGGGTCTATACGTTTGAGTTTGATTATGTATCAGTATATATACCCGCGTTTGCAAATTGTTCTTATTTGAAGTGTTTGAAAGAATTAGAACAAACCCAACTACTGAATTTGCAAGATACTCAATCATCAAGTATCCATGTGCCTTGAAACTTTCAATGTGTATACATTTTATTTCATTTCATTTGATTGCATAAATAAAGGATAATGATGAAGTTTTTACTTATCATGGTAAAGTACTGACATTATCTTTGCATTGTTGGCTACAACTTACAAGCAAATATATATATATATATATACATGTATAATTGACCATCATATATATAACCGTATATAAGGTTAAAGCCAAACTTTTCTGCTTATGAAAGCACTAGAAATGGTAACAGATCATGGGTAGCAATGCTATAGTGCATTTTCTACATTCTAGGTTCATCATATGCCTTTCTCATGATAAGTTTTCTTGGCAACCAAATGTTGGGAAAACTGAGACTATGAACGAAAAATAGTAAATTGTAAAGGTTCCAAACGCATCTATTGATACTGTCTTTAGAATATAATTTGCCCCCACTTAATTGAGTTTGCTATTGGGTTACAGGCAAAGTGATTCCCAGGATTAATCAAAGCCTTTGGGTGAAGAATAGCAGTTAGCAATGACTGATATTCTTCCAAAATGAAATCCTTGTAATTCTGTGATTGTTCTAACAGAGAGAGATCAGAGAGAGAACACGGGTGAGAGAGAGAGTGTAAGCGCATGAAACTTCTATGATGGTTGGTTTGCACTTATAGACTTTTAAACGTTATTATATGAAAAGTCACACATATTTATGAAAAGCAACTGTTCACAACAATTACAGCTTTCTGTGAAAGAACACCTTTTCACACAGAGAAAGCAACTGCTAAAAATAACGTTCCTTTCAAAAAGAAATATTTTAATAAAATGATCAATTAATATGGGACAGTTGATCAGGCTGCCCAATAGGAATTGATCAGATTGTCAGACTAAATCACGTGGGCACTTTGGAAGTTAACTTACATCCTGGATATTCACAAGTACCATATCATATCTCTGGGATAAAAATTGCAGCAAATGGGTTTCACGAAAGTCTTTCTAGGCTTTATATTCTTATAGGTTTTTTTATTTTATTTTATTAAACTATTAAACTACTTTACATAGGCTTTGACTATCAAACTAATAGACTTAATAGGCTTCTATTAAATGGACAAACCTCAACAATCCCCCACTTTGATAGTTAAAAGCAATAAAATAATCTCTCTTTCAAAACAAATCAAAATATTATTATGAATACAAGAAGGTGTTTAGCAACTTAAACCCTCAGTTAGTATAAGTACATCAAAGTTTAATCAGAGTCATTGGTAGCTAGGCCTTGAACCAAGTACTCTATATGAACAAACCGGAAATACCATACACACAATAATATGTTGTTTACAAAGATTTCTACACTGCTCAGCACTATTATGGCCATGTGCTATCTCATGGATTCATGAACGATCAAAGAGTAAACCTAACTCTCTTGAGAAGCGGCACAACTTCTCCGTCCACATAGGTGAAATCACATTCTGTTCCCATTACTTCAAACACGTCTGACTTCATTAAGAAACTAATTCAACCCTTTTTAACGTAATGGTCAACACTGATTTTTCAAATAATTTCAGAAATGGGCTCACAAAGCAAATCAATGTTAGTCGATCACTTATCAACAACTTGTTTTTACCCATTAAACCCGTCACTAGAGGTTTTCTAGTTTTGGGTTGGGTTACCATTGTTGGCGATCATTGTAAACGGTTTTAGCCCCATCTCATTAGATGTCACCCTTACCACTTCTCTAGGCAAACCTTTGGTAAAGGGGTCAGCCAAGTTCTTACTTGACTTCACATATATAATTGTAATTACTCCGTCCTGGATCAATTGTCATACAAACTCGTGTCTCAGACTTATGTGTCGAGACTTTCCATTGTAAGTACTACTATAAGCTCTTGACAGAGTAGCCTCACTATCGCAATGAATAGAAATTGGCGGCATTTGATTAGGCCATAACTTAATGTCTAACAATAAGTTTCTAAGCCACTCAGCTTCCTTGCCTGCCGCTGCTAACACTAGGGGTGGGCATTCGGTCGGTTCGATTCGGTTTGGGATAATTCGGTTTTGGTTCGGTTCGGTTTAAGAAAATGTCAACTGTTAACTGACCGAATTGTATTTCGGATGATTCGGTTCGGTTAACTGAATTAGTAATTCAGTTCGGTTATGAAATTCGGTTAACCGAAATAGTAAAGAACACCATAAAAATAATAAAAAAATTTAAAATTACAATGTCAGAGACCCCATTAGAATTAAATATGTACCGAGTACCGACTAAGACCAAAGTTCAATGACATTGTAGATCTTTGATCATGTTCAATTAAAGATCTACAACTGAGAAAAATTAAAATTAAAATTACAATGTCAGAGACCAAAATTTCAATCATGTTCAATTTTTGTCTGCATGGTTCCACACTTCCACATCAAAAGGAAAAACATAAAAGAAAATTTAAAGACAGAAAAAGGGAAAAGAAGCCCTAGAAAAATCTGAGAAAAAAGTTGGAGGTCCTAATTTGGCTACAATAGTAAGGATTAATCATTACGAGAAACAACTTTCTTGTATTGATGATGTTGAAGGTAGGCAGATTCTATGATACATCATATAATGGTTTTGGATGAATATATTAATAATATTATACACACTAGTGAGATTAGAAGACTGAACAACTACTTACTGAGATAGTGAGATTAGAAGACTGAACAAGACCAAGAAGACCTGGTGTGTGAGTGTGAGTCTGAGTCGCGACTGTGTCTTTGTGAGGTCGGCGGTGGAGCAACGGGCGACGGCGGCTGGTGGTGTGTGAGATCAGCGGTCGTCCGGTCAGTTAAATCTCCTTCTTCTTCATCCTCTCTCCTCAATTCTCCCCCCTTCCAAAATCAAACCTCATAAACCCAATACAAACACCAAGAAATCCCCAATCTCCAAAACCCAGCAACCAATTTCAAGATCAACACCAGTGACTTCATCTTGGAGATGACAGTGAAGAGCTCCACTAGTCGTTCAGGGGCTATCTTGGATGATGGGTGTTTGATGATGATGACGATCTCGTGGTTCTTCCCATCGCCGGAGCTTCACTACCAGTTCTCTCACTTCTCTCTCTCTCTCTCTATGCGGCGCAAATGAAATGAGAAACAACCCTAACTTTGTGATATGTTATATGTATCAGACATTACATATATATAGCAAATGTCTTGTTCGGTTTTTCGGTTCGGTTCGGTTTGGACGAACTGTACCGAAAACCGAACTAAATAAGATCATTTGGTTCGGTTTGTAACTGAACTGAAATAAATATTTCGGTTAACTGAACTGTTATGAAAATTTTGGTTCGATAATTCGGTTAATTCGGTTAACCGAACTGTTTGCCCACCCCTAGCTAACACTATGAATTCTGATTCCATAGTCGAATGAGATATGCAAGTCTGTTTTTTAGATGCCCACGAAATAGCACCCCCACCAAGAATAAACACCCATCCTGATGTAGACTTGTTATCTCCTTGGCTAGTAATCCAACTAGCATCAGTATATCCTTCGAGTACTACAGGATACTCATTGTAGAATAACCCAAGTCCTATGGTCCTTCTAAGATAACCAAAAACTCTACAAATTGCCTTCCAATGCTCGCCACTAGGATTACTCGTAAATCGACTCAATTTACACACAGAAAATGCAATATCGGGTCTAGTACAATGCATAAGATACATTAAACTACCAATTGCACTAGTATATTCAAGTTGTGCAACTGCTCTACCAGAATTGCCACTTAACTTAATGCTTGAGTCAAACGGGGCATTAAATTCCTTAATACTAAGGTGTTTGAATTTCGAAAGCATGTTCTCTATATAATGTGTTTGGTTCAAAGCATAACCCCCACTATGCTTTCTAACCTTGATACCTAAAATAGTATCAACTTCTCCAAGATCTTTCATTTTGAAATTAGAAGTCAGATACTTTTTTGTTTCAAGTATGCCTAACATGTTTGTACCTATAATCAACATATCATCTACATACAAGCATATTATCACACCATATTCTTTAGTAAACTTTGAATAAATGCACTTATCTGCACCATTCGGAATGAAACCATTTGACAATATACATTAGTCAAATTTGTGATGCCACTGTTTAGGTGCTTGCTTCAAACCATACAATGATTTAATAAGCTTACACACTTTCTTTTCATTTCCAGGAAGGACAAACCCTTCAGGTTGATCCATATACACTTCTTCATTCATATCACCATTCAAAAATGCAGTTTTAACATCCATTTGATGGATCTGCAAGTGATAGATAGAAGATAACACCATAAGAATGTTGAAATAATTATGATATGATTACGGGATTTATGCTGATATGATTACGGGATTTATGCTATGTTATTTTAGGTCATGTTGACCGTTAATATTTTTCTATTTAATGCTTTTATTTCTTTCCTTCTTTTCATATTCCTGTAAGTCTATATAATCAAGAGATTGTAAATAATAAAATGTGCCTTTGATTTATAACTTTTCTACATGGTATCAGAGCCTCCCCAAGGGGGATTTCCAGATCCACCACCACCATACACCACCTAAACACCACCCCACTACCAGCCGGCAGCCACCACCAGTCCACCCACCACCAACCGCAGCCTACCCAGGCCACCCTGGCCTAGCCGCAGCCCTCAGACCCTCTTCCTGACCTAGCCGCAGGAACCCCAGCCCTCCCTGACCTAGCCGCAGCCCTCCAGCTCCCCACTGACCTAGCCGCAGACCTCCAGCACCTCACTGCCCTAGCCGCAGCCCCCCAGATCTCAGCCCACCCCTGTCGCAGCCCCTATATGGCCTTGTAGACTTCTCACAGTCACCATTTTCTTCTACATCTTCCATTTTATCTTCTTGCTGCAACCGTAGATTCTTGTTTTGATTGGAATATAATTCTCTGCGTGGTTTTGGGTCCTTCTATGGACCAGTGAATATAGGTTATTTTTGGGCATCCTTCATGGTGCTGTGACCTCCTTCCTTTGCGTGCTATCTTTTCGTTGGTACCTGTTCCTATTCCGCCATTCTGTGATTGTTGCGGGTAATTGTTGTGCGCATATTCAAGATGTCGGATGATCTTACAAAATTGACCGTGAATTCGCAGCCACTTAGGACTGAGAACATTGTTGTTGCTCATCCTGATAACCCGAACTTAAAGATCACTACTTCTCTCTTTAATGGCCAAAACTTCCTGGCTTGGTCCCAGACCGTGACATTGTTTCTTAAGGGCCGAGGAAAAATGGGGTACATCAACGGTAAAATTCAAGCACCTAGCACCGAGGATGCCACTTATGATAAATGGGAGATGGAAAACTCCATTGTCATGACTTGGCTTGTTCATTCTATGATTCCAGAGATTGGTGAGGGGTTCTTAGACATGGCGACTGCCCAGGACATTTGGGAGACCATGGCTAGTACTTATTCCAGAAAGGGCAATTCTGCTCAAATATTTGAGTTAAGACGGCTAATTGGTCGATCTGAACAAGGGGAGATGAGTGTTCTCCAATATTTCACGTCTCTATCTACTAATTGGAAGCGCCTCGATCATCTCTTGGACTACAAGCCAGTTTGTCCCACTGATTCCACTGCTTATAACAAACTGGTTGCTGAAGAAAGGGTTTTTAAATTTCTTGAGGGCCTTCGCTCAGAGTATGATCCAGTTCGTAGTCGTGTTTTGGGTATGGATCCTTTGCCTACTCTTCAGGAGGCCTTTGCTTACATACAGAACGAGGAGAGTCGTCGTTCTACTATGCTTCCACCTGCATCTACGGAGAGATCCGCTTTAGTTTCTGCTCCTCACCGAGATGGGAACCGTGGTCGTGACACTACGAGTGAATCTGGTTCTTCTGACAAATCAAAGCAGTTTTGTGACTACTGTAACACCAAATATCACACCAGGGAGACTTGCTACAAACTTCATGGTTATCCACAAGGAGGTCGAGGGGGTCGTTCTGGACAGTCTAGGGGCCGTGGTGGACGTGGAGGTAATGTTGGGGGCCGTGGTTCTCATGCCCATCATACAGAGATTATTGATTCCTCCGTCGTTGCTGATACACCTCCGGCTCCATCTCCTGCTTTATCTGCCTCAGATTTGGAGAATCTTCGTCGCTTGATGTCTAGACTGGATACACCTACTACTGCCTCATCATCTTTTGCTCATTCAGGTAACTTAGCCACTTCTGTGAGTGCATTCCATTCTCAATCTAGTCACCCTTGGATTATTGATTCCGGGGCGTCTGATCATATAACTGGTTCATCTTCTGTATTTTCCGATTATAAACCATATTCAGGACAGGAGAAAGTCAAGATTGCTGATGGAACCGTTTCTTCGGTTTCAGGCAAAGGTTTAGTTCGTGTCTCTCCCTCCTTATCTTTATCTTCTGTTTTGCATATTCCTAGTTTTGCCACCAACCTCTTATCTATCGGTCGTATTACTCGTGATAAAAATTGTAGCGTCACATTTTTCCCTTCTCACTGTGTTTTTCAGGATCTTATCACGAGGAGGACGATTGGCAGTGGTAGAGAGGAGAATGGTCTTTATCTTCTGGAATCGCAAGAACCACCACATCTAGCACATCATTCTACTTTATCCGGTTCTACATCTGGTGATATCATGCTTTGGCACAGGCGGCTAGGACATCCTGCCTTTAGTTTACTTCAGTTTTTATTTCCCTTGTTATTGTCCAATAAAAATGTTTCCACCTTTCGGTGCGAGGATTGTGAACTTGGCAAGCACCACCGTGCTTCTTTTTATCCTAGTAATAATAAAAGTACTGTTCCTTTTGCTCTTATTCATTCTGATGTTTGGGGTGCTTCTCGAATTGTTACACTTAAAGGTCATAGGTGGTTTGTCACATTCATCGATGATTTTTCTCGTGCTTCTTGGGTATATATGATGAAAGAGAAGAGTGAAGTTCACTCAATCTTTAAAAATTTTTATAAAATGATTTGTACTCAATTTGATGCTCGTGTCAAAATTATTCGGTCAGATAATGGGGGGGAGTACTTTAAATCTGGTCTTGAAGATTATTTCTTAGATCATGGCATCATTCATCAATCGTCTTGTACCAACACTCCACAACAGAATGGGGTTGCTGAGCGTAAGAATAGACATCTCTTAAACACTGCTAGGTCTATGTTATTCTCTGTTCAGGCTCCAAAGTCTCTTTGGGGAGAAGCAGTCTTAACAGCTGCCTATCTCATCAATCGATTACCTACTCAAGTACTCAACAAAAAGTCTCCAGTTAAAGTACTCTCTAGTCCTTCTTCCTTGTTTTCTATCCCTCCTAAAGTCTTTGGCTGTGTGTGTTTTGTTCATAACCATGCCCCAACACGAGGGAAGCTTGATCCTCGTGCAATTAAATGTGTCTTTGTTGGTTACTCACCTACACAGAAAGGCTATAAGTGTTACCATCCTCCTACCCGGAAGTGGTATGTCTCCATGGATGTCACTTTTTTCGAGGAACAATCTTATTTCACTCCTCAGACACCTCTTCAGGGGGAGACGAGGCATATAGAAGAGTTGTCTGATAATGTTAAGGTTGCCACTACTCCTAGTGATAGACTTGATGTTCATGTGCCAATGCCTAACGTGACTGTGTCTAATTCATTTGAGATATTAGGGACTATTGAAAATGAGGATGAAATTGATAGAGAGGCAGATGAGGAACTCACCAGGAAAAGAGGAGGAAACCCAGAACAAGGGGATGTAGTATATCATCGAAGAACTTGGAGGATGAAAGATAAGACCATTGCTCCAGATCCGCCACTGCCACCTCCTTCTCCTGATGAGAACCTAGGTAACTCTGATTCTATTCCTGTTATTGATTCTCCTGTCATTGATGATCTAGATATTCCAATTGCTACACGTAAGGGTGTTAGGTCATGTACTCAACATCCTATATCTAACTTTGTCTCTTATAGCCGTCTCTCTCCTTCCCATAAAGCTTTTGTGTCCAATCTTGCTTCGGTGTCTATACCTAACCATGTACAGGATGCACTCACTGATCCCAAATGGAAACATGCTATGATTGAGGAGATGAAAGCACTCCACAAGAATAGCACCTGGGAATTGGTTAACTTACCTAGAGGGCACAAGACAGTGGGGTGCAAGTGGGTGTTTGCAGTCAAACATAAGGCAGACGGATCAATTGAAAGGTACAAAGCACGGTTAGTTGCAAAAGGTTTTACACAAACCTATGGGGTAGATTATGAGGAAACATTTGCCCCAGTTGCTAAGATGAATACTGTGAGAATCCTGTTATCTCTTGCTGCAAATTTAAATTGGCACCTACATCAATTTGATGTGAAAAATGCGTTCCTACATGGAGATTTGGCAGAAGAAGTATATATGGATATTCCTCCAGGTTTTGAAGACTCTAAAACCAAAGGAAAAGTTTGCAGGCTTAAAAAGTCTTTATATGGGCTCAAACAGTCTCCAAGAGCATGGTTTGAGAGATTTACTCAAGCTATGTTAAATTATGGCTTTAAACAAAGCCAAGGTGATCATACACTATTCATTAGACATTCCTCACAAGGGAAAGTCACCGTTCTCATAGTGTATGTGGATGATATCGTCTTGACAGGAGACGATGTGGAAGATATGCAGGAGTTGAAGAAATACTTGGCCAAGGAATTTGAAATAAAAGACTTGGGAAATCTCAAATACTTTCTGGGAATTGAGGTGGCTCGAAGCAAACAAGGAATATTTATCTCCCAGAGAAAATATGTCCTTGATCTTCTCCAGGAAACTGGAATGCTAGGGAGTAAGGCGTGTGATACTCCCATGGAAGCTAATCAGAAGCTAGGAGATGATACCGATGGAGCAGTGGTTGACAGGGGGAGATACCAAAGATTGGTGGGCAAGCTTATTTACTTATCACATACGCGTCCTGACATCGCTTTTGCTGTAAGTGTTGTTAGTCAATTCATGCATGCTCCACGTGAATCTCACTACAGTGCTGTTCTTCGTATTCTTAGATACTTGAAGTCAGCTCCTGGAAAAGGACTGTTTTTCGGTGTACATGATCATCTTCAGGTGGAAGGTTATACAGACGCAGATTGGGCAGGCTCAGTCACTGATAGGAGGTCTACCTCAGGATATTGCACCTTTGTTGGAGGAAATCTTGTTACCTGGCGTAGCAAGAAACATGCCGTTGTATCTAGATCAAGTGCTGAAGCGGAATTTCGAGCTATGTCTCAAGGAATTTGCGAACTATTGTGGATAAAAATTCTTTTGAGAGATCTTAGACTTGAGACTACAGATTCGATGAGGTTGTACTGTGATAATAAAGCAGCCATCAATATTGCCCATAATCCAGTGCAACATGACCGAACTAAACATATTGAAATTGACAGACACTTCATCAAGGAAAAATTGAGCAGTGGAGTGATATGTATCCCGTTTGTGAAGTCTAGTGAACAACTGGCAGATGTTCTCACTAAAGGTCTTGGAAGCAGGAATCATCATTTCTACCTTAGCAAGCTGGGCATGAGAGATATCTTTGCTCCAGCTTGAGGGGGAGTGTTGAAATAATTATGATATGATTACGGGATTTATGCTGATATGATTACGGGATTTATGCTATGTTATTTTAGGTCATGTTGACCGTTATTATTTTTCTATTTAATGCTTTTATTTCTTTCCTTCTTTTCATATTCCTGTAAGTCTATATAATCAAGAGATTGTAAATAATAAAATGTGCCTTTGATTTATAAATTTTCTACAAAGAACTCTAATAGAAGAAATTCTGGCCACGGGTGCATATGTATCAAAGTAGTCAACACCCTCCTTTTGCCTATAACCCTTGGCTACTAATCTCGCCTTAAAGGCTTGCACTTTGTGATCGGTGCCATATTTTCTTTTGAAAATCCATTTGCAGCAAATAGGTTTAGAACCTAGGGGTAAATCTACCAATGTCCAAGTGCCATTTCCAACAAGTGAATCCATCTCATCATTAATGGTTTCTCTCCAAAATGCAGAATCTCTGGACCTAATGGCTTCTGAGAATGTCTTAGGATCAGCCTCAATATTTAATACTAGAGGCATCTTATTTGTCACTTTGTCTCTATCTCCTTCTACTAGAAAGATTATAGAGTCGGTTGAGACAAAATCTGGATGCAAACTTTTCTCTTTTCTTGGTCTCTTACTTCTTCTAGGTTCCTCTTTGGAAAACACACGATCTTTGATCTTATTTGGTGGTTCTAATCCCTTAATAGAGTCAAGATCAGAAGTTTGGGTCTCTACAACTTTAGAGTCTGCATAAAATTTATCTTCCAAAAATTCTACATCACGAGATTCTACAATTGTGTTAGACTCTACATCAAGAAGTCTATAAGCTTTGCTATGTTCAGCATACCCAACGTACACACTTTTTTGTGCTCTAGGACCTAACTTAGTCCTCTTTGGGTCAGGGACCCTATAGTATGCCAAACACCCCCACACTTTAAGGTATCCTAAATTAGGCTTTCTACCCTTCCACATCTCACAAGGACATACGTTTGTTTTCCTAGAAACAATTCTGTTATGTAAGTGACATGCGGTGTACAACGCTTCTCCCCATAAGTACATAGGTAACTTAGCATGCATTATCATACAATTTACCATTTCTGCCAAAGTGCGGTTTTTCCTTTCAGCTACTCCATTTTGATGTGGTGTGTAAGGTGCAGAACTTTCATGAACAATACCATGTTTTTCACAAAAATCATCAAATTCATTTGGAAAATATTCTCCTCCTTCATCGCTCCTCAAAACTTTAATTTTCTTATTTAACTGATTTTCAACTTCAGCTTTATAAATTTGGAATTTGTCAAAAGCTTCATCTTTGGTCTTTAAAAGATAAACATATGTATATTTAGAAGAATCATCAATAAACGTGACAAAAAATCTTTTCCCACCGCGAGTTAAAATACCATTTAATTCACATATATCCGAGTGAATTAAGTCAAGAATTTCCGAAGTTCTTTTAACACTAGGAAAAGGTTTCTTAGTCAATTTAAATTCTGCACACACTACACACTTGTCACAGTTTGAATCATGATAATTAATTAAACCAAGTTTGCTCATGTTTTTTATTGACCTAAAATTCAAATGTGCTAATCTACTATGCCATAAAGAAAAAGATTCAACAATATAAAAAGAAGCATTGTTGTTGTTATTATTATTATTATTATTATTATTATTATTATTATTATTATTATTATTATTATTAATACTCAATTTGAACATTCCATTACAACCATAACCCTTTCCAACAAACATCCCATTCTTAGTTAGGATTAATTTGCCAGATTCAAAAACAACCCGAAATCCTCTTTTACACACAAGATCAACAGAAACTAAATTCTTTCTCATATCAGGAACATGAAGAACATTCAGAAGAGTCAGAGTCTTCCCAGATGTAAAGTTCAACTCAACACTTCCTTTTCCAGCAACTTTAGCGCAGTCTTTATTTCCCATTTGAACCTCTTGTCCATCGACCGCCTCATAAGTTTTGAAAAGTGACTTATCCTTGCACACGTGAACAGTAGCCCCAGAGTCGAACCACCATCCCGAGGAGGTGTCTGCCATGTTGATTTCAGTCACCATGGCCACAAGGTTCTCTTCAACCATATTTGTAGAAATTTTGTGTTTCTTATTCGAACGACACTCTTTGGCATGATGTCCCAAGATTCCGCATTTATAACATTTGTCATTCTTTTTGTTCCTCTTTCTCTTGTTGGAAGCACAGTTCTTGGTTGACTGATTATGTTCCTTCTTTGTATGGCCCTCCACAATATGAACATTAGTTTTAGCGATTTCTCCTTTACCATCTCGTTTACGAGTCTCCTCTTCTATACGAAGATGTTTCTGGAGTTGTTCTAAAGAGAAATCTTCTATCTTATGCAGAAGTTTCTTCCTATAATCTTTCCAAGACGGTGGAAGTTTCGCAATAATTGCTCCAACTTGGAAAGATTCAGGAAGCTTAATGTTCATAACAGTGAATTTATTAACAATGCTCTGTAACTCGTGAATTTGATCGAGTACAGATTTGTTATCAACTATACAAAAATTGAAATATTCAAAAATTAGAAATTTATTTGTACCTTCCTCTTGCGTCTTATACTTGAAGTCCAGTGCTTTCCATATCTCAATAACAGAGTATGTTTCTTTATAGAAGTTGTACAAACGATCGGACAGTGCATTCAAGATATGGCCACGACATAGCAATGCATCTTCTAGGCACTTCAACCTTTCCTCCTTTTGTTTTCCAGTGTCTGTTTCTGTGGGCTCTGAAATAGGTTGTAGATTTGGATCCAAAATATAGTGTATCTTCATAGTAGTAAGAAAAAAGATCGTCTTGTCCTTCCAGCGACCAAAATTACTTCCATCAAATTGATCGAGTTTGATGAGATCCTGGCTCATCATCTTAATAGAACTCTTGTTGGCTTTAGCCTCCATTGGCATTGCAAAAAAAAATTTATATTATAAAATTGTTGGGAAAACTGAGACTATGAATGAAAAATAGTAAATTGTAAAGGCTCCAAACGCATCTATTGACACTGTCTTTAGAATATAATTTGCCCCACTTAATTGAGTTTGCTATTGGGTTACAGGCAAAGTTATTCCCAGGATTAATCAAAGTCTTTGGATGAAGAATAGCAGTTAGCAATGACTGATATTCTTCCAAAATAATATCCTTGTAATTCTGTGATTGTTCTAACAGAGAGAGAGAGAGAGAGAGAGAGAGAGAGAGAGAGAGAGAGAACACGAGTGAGAGAGAGCGTAAGCGCATGAAACTTCTGTGATGGTTGGTTTGCAGTACTTATAGACTTTTAAACGTTATTATATGAAAAGTCACACATATTTATGAAAAACAACTGTTCACAACAATTACAACTTTCTGTGAAAGAACACCTTTTCACACAGAGAAAGCAACTGCTAAAAGTAACGTTCCATTCAAAAAGAAATATTTTAATAAAATGATCAATTAATATGGGACAGTTGATCAGGCTGCCCAATAGGAATTGATCAGATTGTCAGACTAAATCACGTGGGCACTTTGGAAGTTAACTTACATCCTGGATATTCACAAGTACCATATCATATCTCTGGGATAAAAATTGCAGCAAATGGGTTTCACGAAAGTCTTTCTAGGCTTTATATTCTTATAGGTTTTTTTATTTTATTTTATTTTATTAAACTATTAAACTACTTTACATAGGCTTTGACTATCAAACTAATAGACTTAATAGGCTTCTATTAAATGGACAAACCTCAACACCAAATTTGTAAATGCATGCATCACTTATGTTTAATTGGCAAATTATTATATTTCCAATGTCAACAGTTTAAAAATATATATATATATATATATATGTATGTTTTTAAATGATGTTATTGGGTAATAATAATTATTTTGACTTATAATTTAAAGATAGTTGATAACTACCAAAGTAGCTCAATTTTAAAGAATTATATAAGGATAATCAAGTCAAATTATTGGATGATGTTATTACAATTATTATAATTCAATTCATTACAAATATAAAAAATGAATACCCAAAGGTATATTATTTTAAGGATTCAATGAATTGGAACAAAGCTGTATACCCAAAGGTAATAGTTTATTTAAAGGATACATTATTAGGTGAAGAAATTCACCATAATGGATGAAGATTATTTATTTTGTGATTTTGACCCAAAGGTGAAAGTCACAAATAAATATCTTATTAATGTTAATTAATTGTTTATTTGTGATTTTGACCCAAAGGTAAAAACCACGATTAACCATTGTAGGGAGACTTGGTGTAAGGCCCCTAAAGTTGGGCTAAGTTGGACTGAAGGACAAGCCATAATCAAACACCCACACAAGGACACACTCTAAAAAAACTTTCCCTCCCAAAGTCTTCTAAAATTTAAAATATCCCTCTTAGTCCTATAAAATTTTAAATTTCACTCTAAATGGCAAAATTGCCCATGGAACCCTAAGAGACTACCACCACCATCTCTCTTCTCTCTCTAACTTTCTCTATCCTCCCCTCCATAGCCAACACCACCAACATCACTCTCTCATCCCCCTCCATAGCCACCACCATCTTCTCTCCTCCTCC
The DNA here is from genome assembly GCA_033977485.1 of Hydrangea macrophylla. Classification (NCBI taxonomy): domain Eukaryota; kingdom Viridiplantae; phylum Streptophyta; class Magnoliopsida; order Cornales; family Hydrangeaceae; genus Hydrangea; species Hydrangea macrophylla. The sequence goes on from CM066989.1 coordinate 13,876,648, forward strand.
CTCCATAGCCACCACCATCACAACCACCACCACCACCGGAGCCACCATCGGAGCTGACATCACCGTCGGCGTCGCCGGAGCCACTACCACCAACTCTCTTCTCTCCTCCCCTTCCATAGCCACTACCACCACCACCATCTCTCTCTCTTCCCCCTCCATTGCCACCACTACCGCCGACCACCACCACCACCACCGACCACCACCACCACCACCACCAACACAAATCTCCACAGCCAACTGATCTTAAGAGAAATTTCTCTTAAGATCAGTGTATTTTATTCATAACTTGAAGCAAACTAGGTTGCTCAATCTCTTTATGTTGGTTACGAGGGGAAGTATCTTCACTACTAGAATCTTCACTCGGGGAAGTATCTTCACTACTACAGTCTTGGTCAAACTTGGCAACTTGATCTTGTAAATTTTTTATATCAACTTTAACTTGTTTGATTTCAATTTGTAAATCTTGGACTATAACTTCCTTTTTTTGGTTTATTAAATCTCTCAAGCGTTTAATAAGTTTTCTTGTTCACTTTTCTTAGTCAAAACATTAATTATTCCATTAGATTGATCACTAGTGTTTTCATTAAGGGATGGGTAGTTATTATCTGGTTGTTTTAGTTTTGATTTTTTGGTAGATTCTTTTTTACTTTTCTTGTCATGATGATTGTGTTTCCTACTATCATCTTTTGTCTCTTTAGAATTGTGAAGTTTACTACGAGATGATTTATGAGATTTATTTTGAAACAGGTTACTATTATCTTTTTTGTCATCTTTTGGCCTCCTAGGCTTACTATTTTCTTTTGTAGACTTAGGAATAGATGGCTTACTGCTTTTGATTCGTCTTTTCTTAACAGTAAAATCTATAGTATCATGGTAATGTTCCAAATATTCAAAGAAATATATATTTCTTTTAACTAACTTCATGTATGTCTGCTTTCCCCACTGGTATCAGAGCCAAGACCCGATTGGTGTGTATTGCCCATTCACGAGCTCAACAGGACCCTCTTGAAGGCTATAAGTAACCAGTTCTGTATTCAGTTACAGGTAGTTCTTGAAGGCTATAAGTAACGAGCTCAACAGGACCCTCTTAAGAGAAATTTCTCTTAATATGACTGATCTTAAGAGAAATTTCTCTTAAGATGGTTAGATTGTTGAATGATGGTGGGATGATAGGTGATGATCGTCGGAGGTCACCGAAAATGATAGTGGTGGTCGCTGGAGGTGGTAGTGGTAGTGGCTGAAGGCTAGGCATGGGTAGTGGCAATGGTGGCTAGGGTTTGATAGTAAGGTTAGATGATGAAGATAAGGATATTTTAGTCCAAAAAAAAAATATGAGTAAAAACCAAGTTGTTTTATTAAGTGTCCTTCATTCCAATTTAGCTTGTCTTAATGCCCTTTTCACCAATTTTCCCAACATTTTATTCATGTTGATAATTCAAAGCATTAATTGGTGAATTTATTTCCATTGCAGTTTCTGTCCCCGTATCATTGCACTCGCATGCTTCGTCTGTTCTAATACTTAATGAACCAATTTTTCATACTGGTGTTAACAAGTTCAGTTTCACATAGGTGTACTGGATCTTGATTTAGCACTCCAAATTGAAAAACCCGTTGCTATCACTGATTCAAGCAGTGAGGAGGAAAAGGCCTTATACAAAGCCTGGAAAAGATCGAACAGACTTAGCAGTATGTTTATGCGAATGACTGTTGCAAGCAACATTAAGTCAACGCTTCCCCAAACTGACAATGATTAGGAATTTATGAAAATTGTAGGAGAGCGCTTTCGTACGACTGATAAGTCTCTTACGGGTACACTAATAGCTCAACTTACCATAATGAAATATGATGAGGTACGAGGAATGCATGAGCATATCCTTGAAATGACCAATCTAGCTGTAAAACTAAAGACTTCGGGGATGACTGTGGATGAGTCCTTCCTTGTGCAATTCATTTTGAATTCTTTGCCTCCTCAATATGGCCCATTCCAGATCCATTATAACACTATGAAGGATAAATGGAATGTTAATGAACTGGAAAATATGGTTGTACAAAAAGAGGCAAGGCTTAAGCAGCAAGGACATAACTCTATTCATCTCGTAACTCAAGAAGCTAAAAAGAAATGGAGGAAGTTTGGAAAGGGCAAGAGACAAGTACCACCTGAAGTAAAAGAGCCTACTCAAGCTAATCAGGCTCATAAAGTGGGACATGACAAAGATAGGTGCCTCATTTGTAGAAAATTTGGGCATCGTCAGAAAGATTGTCAGAAACGCAAGGAATGGTTCGAAAAGAAAGGTAAGATTTCAGCTTTCGTATGTTTCGAATCAAATCTTGCTGAAGTTCCATCTAATACTTGGTGGATTGACTCTGGTGCTACTATTCATGTTTCAAATTCGATGCAGGGATTCCTTACAACCTAAACCATAGAGCCAAATGAGAAATTTTTATTCATGGGGAATCGGGTCAGAGCTTCTGTTGAGGCTGTGGGAACTTTTCATTTATTTTTAGATTCCGATGTCTATTTAGATTTATTTTAGACACTTTATGTACCTTCTATTTCCCGTAATTTAATTTCTTTGTCTAAACTGGATGTTGATGGTTATTCCTTTAAGTTTGGAGATAGATGTTTTAATTTGTTCAAGAATGATTGTTTTAGGGGAAAATACATTTTACCCCCATGTGGTTACACCCATTTTCTTATAACCCCCCTGTGGTTCATTTTGTAACACTTAACCCCCCTGTACTAATGACTAAAGTGAGACTGTTAACTTTTCTAACGGCAGTCCCACTTCAGTCATTAGAATAGGGAGTTAAGTGTTACAAAAATGAACCACAGGGGGGTTATGAGAAAATGGGTGTAACCATAGGGGGGTAAAAGGTATTTTTCCCTAAAGAGTATGTATAGGGGCTTGGGGGTATTAGCGTCATTTCTTTTTCTCTATTAGAAAAGTTAACAGCCCCATTTCAGTCATTAGTACAGGGGGGTTAAGTGTTACAAAATGAACCACAGGGGGGTTATGAGAAAATGGGTGTAACCACAGGGGGGTAAAAGGTATTTTTCCCATTGTTTTATTGGTTCTGGCTCATTGTGTAATGGTTTATACAAATTGAATCTTGACTCTCACTTTGCTGAAGCCCTTATGACCCTACATCCTAATGTTGGAACTAAACGTAGCTCAATTAATGAAAACTCCTCCATCTTGTGGCACAAAAGGCTGGGTCATATATCCAGAGAAAGGTTGGAAAGATTGGTAAAGAATGAAATCCTTTCAAATCTTGATTTCACAGACTTTGGGGTGTGTGTGGATTGCATTAAAGGAAAGCAAACCAACCACACTAAGAAAGGTGCCACAAGAAGTGCAGAGCTTCTTGAGATTATCCATGCTGATATTTGTAGAACTTTCACCACATCAGGTTTTTGTGGTGAACAGTATTTTATCATCTTTATCGATGATTTTTCACGTTATGGTTATGTCTATTTATTACATGAAAAATCTCAGTTGATAATGCCCTTGAGGTATTTATTACTGAGGTTGAAAGACAATTAGACATAAAGGTAAAAATCATCAGATCAGATAGAGGTGGTGAATATTATGGTAAATTTATTGAATCTGGACAGTGTCCTGGTCCTTTTGCTAAATTCCTTGAAAAGCATGGTATATGTGCATAATACACAATGCCTGGAACGCCACAGCAGAACGGTGTAGTTGAAGGGCATAACCGTACACTAATGGATATGGTTAGGAGTATGTTAAGTAACTCTACCTTACCCGAATCATTGTGGATGGAGGCATTTAAGACCGCCATGTACTTATTAAACCGGGTTCCTAGTAAGGTAGTCCCTAAAACTCCTTTTGAGTTATGGACTGGTAGGAAACCTAGTTTAAGACACCTACATATTTGGGGATGTCCGGCGGAAGCTATAATTTATAATCCACATGAAAAGAAATTGGATTTTCGAACGACGAGTGGCTATTTTTTTGGCTACCCAGAAAAATCTAAAGAGTATAGGTTTTACTATCCGAACCATATTATAAGAATTATAGAAACCGGTAATGCAAAATTCCTTCAGAATGGCGAGAACAATGGGAGTAAGAAATCACGAAATGTGGTTATTGAAGAAATTAGGGTAAATATTCCTTTACCCATAACTTCTCAACAGATTGTTGTCCCTACATGTGTCAGTACTCATCTCAATGACAATGAACAACAATTGAATGCTGAATCACCCCATAATGAAGTTGTTGTCAATGATCAGCTAGTAGAAGAACCACAAGATATAGCATTAAGGAGATCTCATAGGGAAAGGAGGCCAGCTATCTCGAATGATTATGTGGTTTATCTACATGAATCTAATTTTGACATCGGAATGAATAAGGACCCGGTCTCATTTTTCCAAGCCATAGAAAGTGATGATTCTACTAAATGGATTGATGCCATGAATGATGAATTGAAATCAATGAACCAGAACAAAGTCTGGGATCTCATTGAATTGCCTGAAGGTTATAAGAAAGTTGGGTATAAATGGGTTTTTAAAACCAAACGTGACTCTAAAGGCAATATCGAATGATATAAAGCTACACTTGTGGCCAAAGGTTTCACTTAGAAAGAGGGCATTGATTACAAAGAGACTTTTTATCCTGTTTCCAAGAAAGACTCACTCAGAATCATTATGGCTTTGGTGGCTCACTATGATCTAGAGTTGCACCAAATGGATGTAAAGACGGCTTTTCTTAATGGGAATTTAGAAGAAGAAGTTTACATGGAACAACCAGAAGGCTTCTCATTAAAAGGAAAGGAACACATGGTTTGTAAGCTTAAGAAATCGATATACGGACTTAAACAAGCTTCTCGACAATGGTATCTTAAGTTCAATAATATCATTATTTCCTTCAGTTTTTAAGAAAATAATGTTGACCGCTGCATATGTCTGAAGGTTAAGAGAAGCAAGTTTATATTTTTGATTCTGTATATCGATGACATCTTACTTGCCACTAATGATCTTAATTGTTGCATGAAACTAAGAAATTTCTCTCTGAGAACTTTGAAATGAAAGATATGGGTGAGGCAACTTACGTGATCGGAATTGAAATCTTTCGAGATCGATCACAAGGATTATTAGGGTTGTCTCAGAAAACATATATTGAAAGGGTGCTAGAGAGATTTGGTATGGATAAATGTTCAACTAGTGATGTACCAATTCAAAAGGGTGATAAATTTAGCCTTATGCAATGTCCACATCATGAGTGGAAGCGTAAGCAAATGGAAAGAATTCCTTACACCTCAACTGTGGAAAGCCTGATGTATGCGCAAACTTGCACTAGACCAGACATCAGCTTTGCAGTTGGCATGTTAGGCAGATACCAAAGTAATCCTAGAATGGATCACTGGAGGCTTGCAAAGAAAGTGATGAGATATTTGCAAGGAACTAAGAACTAAATGTTGACATTCAGAAGGACTGATGATTTGGAAGTAGTCGGTTACTCCGACTCTGATTTTGCTGGATGTCCAGACAGTAAAAAATCCACCTTGGGGTACCTATTTCTACTAGCTGGAGGAGCAATCTCAAAGAAAAGTGCAAAGCAAGCTACTATTGCTTCATCCACTATGGAAGCTGAATTTGTGGAGTGCTTTGAAGCCACTGTTCATGGATTGTGGTTGTGGAATTTCATCTCAGGACTTGGAATTGTCGACTCTATTGCCAAGCCGCTAAGAATTTATTGTGATAACACCGCAGCTATTTTCTTCTCTAAGAACAACAAGTATTCTAATGGTGCAAAGCATATGGAATTAAAACTTATGATTGCAGATCCACTAATTAAGGGATTAGCACCAAAGACATTTAAGGAGCATGCTAGTCGTATGGGTGTAATCCATGATAGTTAATTCCATAAATTTAGTGGATTGTAAATCATTAATGTTTTTCTCTTTAGACATTTGAGATCTCATTAAAGTTTTGTTTCTGTTAATTTTGGTTTTCTATTATGAATGTACATGAATGATTTGATAAATGAAAATTGAATTTGTCTTCATAAAGACATTATTGACGAACCGTATGGATCTTCTCAAATTATGGTCATGTTAATTATGTTACTAGTGTAGTGGTATATGGAAGGACTATATCGGTTTATTGACATACAACCGCCATAACTAGCAGTAGTGACTTATTTAACAATGACATTATGACAACCACTTAATGAAAATGATAGTTTCAATACACGATCGCATGTATGCTAAATCCATAATTGAATCACAAACATATCATATGGGCCAAGTGGGAGAATGTAAGACCCGGTCTTTTGTGTTCAACATGATATGTGATGTGTGTATGTGTTAGTGGGTTACCATCTTCGTGGGTTGGAGAAGGTACTTCCAAGTATCCCTACTTTGATGGGTAAGTGGGATGAGGAAGTTGTTGGGAGTTGATCCTCTCTCTATTATAAATATACACAACCCCATCATTTGTGTATCTAAGTTGAAAGCATAGAGAGAAACCGAATTCTTCTTCTTCTTGTATTCTTTTGCTAAGCATTATCATGGAGCAAGGTATAATTTTATTATGTGAAAATCATGAAAGCTCAGATTCTCTTGGAATCATGAAAGCTTACACCAAACACCTCCCAAATGGCACACATTGTGCGTCTGTGCTATGCTGTGTCGAGCCACTTTCAAACGGCACAGTGTGGTGGCGTTTGGACCATTTTTTTTGGTTGGTTGATTTTTTTGGTGCAAAGCACTCATACGACACACACTGTGCCACTTGGATTCACACGTCACAGTGTGTGCCGTGTGATGCTTACACGAATTTCGTTGTGCCATTTTGGCTTCACACGGCTCTGTGTGTGCCGTGACCCGTGTTATGATCTACATCATAGTTTGTGTCCTCTTGCTGTACATTAAAATTAAGTAAATTTTTCCTTAATTTTATACTACCCATTGTGGATGTTCTCAGGGGACCAAGTTATTAGTTAGACTATATCGAACATGGCCGAACGGGGGATCAGAGGCAACACCCTCGAGACGATTTGTTTTCGAATGATCTATACTCCCATCGTCTCAAATTTAGACTGTTGAATTCCATTTTTTAATATTTATTTTAAGAGTCCTCGTTGATTAGTCAATGTATTTTAACTACACATTTCTAACTTTACCCTTTATTACATGCAACTTCCTACTTTTTCTTTAGTATGAGACACAAGAAGTTTGAAATTTGGGAAGGACTTGCAGAAATAGTAAATTTGAAAATTTTCATCGCAATCAAAGAGATCCCTCGGAAAGATGGAATTTTCAAAAGATACTCCTAATATGGGACAAAGGAGTTTATGTTTTCGAGTATGAATTTGTATCAAAGAGCTAGGTTACAACTATACTATGTCAGGCTTTGTGACCGTTTTAAAAGTTTGAAGGTCTAGTTTTAGTAATCATCCATGTATAATGTAATTTTTTGGCTTAGATTTATGACAATGTATGTTACAATTGTATATATGTGTGTTTGCACCCAAAAACCGTCAAAGGTTTTGGTGCCCGAATGGATGGCAGAGTGGGCTTGGACTTGGATCGGTTCGGCATGTGAACTTAGATGGCAAGCCCAGGTGAGTGATGGGACGATCTGGCTCAAGAATTGAACCGTCGTATGGTCATGAATTGGTTAGGGTATGAAGGTCAACTTAAAGAGAATATGGTGCCCGATTTCTGGTTGAGACAGACATTAGGCCGATCAGGCACCGTATGTTAATAGCTTTCCAAGATTTGAGCCCGATTGGACCAAGGTACGCTAGTCGCCGTCATCAGACTCAACACTCTAAATACAAGGGAAAGATGAGTAGAAGGGTGATAATAAGGAGAACGGTGGCTAATCTAATGAGGCAGTTCATGCCTTATTGGTAAAGGAAATAGGTGCCTTAGAATCAATGAAGAGAGTCCGTTTAGGAATGGATTTGATCAAATCCAGTTGGATATGAAAAGCTAATCCCTAAGATTTTGGGATTTATTCAAAGATAGAGAACATGGAAAGAGTTGGGATAAGGGAAGATTTTGGGCATCCTTATCTTGCTTAAGGCACAAGAGAGCATTTTTGCTCACCCAATTTTTGATGTGGCAATGCTCACCCAAGCCTCTCATTGGTCAATGCAATGGGACTCAGGATTAAACACCATTAATTAAATCCTGGGTCCCACTGCATTGACCAATGGGAGGCTTGGGTGAGCATTGGCACACCAAAAATTGGGTGAGCAAAAGTATTTTCATGGCACAATTCAAGGGTTTTATGCCATATTTGACTCTCTAAGGCTGTTATAAATATGAAGGCATGCCAAGATGAAAGGCACTCTGCGTCACTCTCGATACACCGCATCCAAAAAGCATTCAAACAGTATTCATAGCTCAAAGGCATACAACCTTGTGTTCTGGTTCTCAGCACTCATAGCAATAGGTCTGTCCTTTTGTTATCTTTTCTGTTTTCAATCTCTTTTGAATAATCAGAGCTTGTTTTAAACTTGTTCCTTATATTTGTTATTTTTTCGAAACACATTCAATAAAATACATGCATATTTTATTACTTGTTTGTGATTGTTTATCTAGTAAATTCATCATTATTAGACTTGTGCGCTTTAGTATTGTTTAGGAATCTTAGGCCAAGGGTACTTTCCTACTTGGCCATCACTATCACCTAAGAGAAGTCAGATCTTAAAGCGTTGTGTATCACTCACACAAGCAGTTAGGAAATTAGTTTGTAACTCTCGAACCAATTTAGGTTCTGACACGCCCGCGCAAAACTACAACAAACAATGTGTATGACTCCATTTTGTAAAAATTAAAATTTTGGAAGGACAAATATGTGTATGTATTACTTCTATAATTTGACAACTTGTATATTCATAATTATAGTTTCAAATTCTTAGCAAAATAAAAATTTTAAGTTTCAAAAAAATTTACCTGGTCCCTCCATGGCCCCCCAAAGAAAAGTATACTGGTGGGATGATCCTCGTTGACAATGGGATTGAGCAGTGGGTCCACACATAATGATATATTTTGCTTTTTTTTTTTTCAGTTTGTACATTGATCTCTTATGAGGATTTAAGTGGTAAGGTCGGGAGAAGAAAGAGGGTACAAGGATTCGAACCCTAATAATAAGCGTAGCATGAGGTGATCTTTTCAAGGGGTTAAAGTCGTTGCTCCACACGTACTGATAGTTAATTATGGTATTAAGATTAATTAATTATAATATTTGAGATAATCTAAGATAGAATAGAGTAGTACATTTTCGATTTACTGCTGATACACCCAAAATCAACTCATGCCCGAGTGGTTCTATTCTGCAACTACTGACAAGCATCTCCCGAGCGGTTTGGTCCACCTGATGCCCCCCGAGCGGTTCATTCACAACCTGGCCAACAGGTCGGGAAGACCGCACAGCCAAACCCCACTGCGGGAACAGCTCATCCAGGCCCACAGGCATGATCCCGAGCATTCCGGGCAGTTTCCTACTCAAGCTAGAAGACTAATGGAAAGTGCAAACTATTTCCTAATCCAATTAGGAAACCCCTACAATTAATGCCAATCTATGTCAATTGGATTATGTTTCCTTTTCCTTGTACGAGTAGGTCTCTTTTATCTATAAAAGAGACCACTCACCCCCCATTGAAGGGGCCAATTTTTTTAGTCTACATAGCACCTCTATAGCATTCATCAACATGCCCGGCCGACCTACGGTAGCTCCAGACTTGTTGGTTCACCACAGGCCCCCCCGGCTCTTTTACAGTATAGTGAACGTGCTCAGACACACACGTGGACGTAGGTACCTTTATTAACAAGGCCGAACCACATACAAAAAAACCAGTTATCACACTCTCTCCCCTTAATCTACTCTACTTTACTCTTACCAATTTTTAGCATCATCAGCTTGGCGCCGTCTGTGGGAAGCGACAAGTCTTCTCATCAACAAATCTCTTGACTGATTGTCATGCCACTGAAGAAGGGTAAAAAGGATGATCAGCAGTCCAACCGGGATGTTCTTCCGGCCCCGGTACCGGCTGCGGCAGTCATGACATCTGAGCAGATCACCGCGACCCTCACACAACTCTTGGAGGGCCAGCGTCAAATCCAACAACAGATTGAAGCCCTGCTGGCCCAGCAAAGCCGTCCTCTAGTGGCTGAAATGACCTGGGAACGTTGCGCACGATCGGAAACCGATCTTGACCAGACGACATGCTCGAGCCAACCCGTCCCCCGTTGAGGATGCCAGAGACATCAATAGTTGGCGTACTGCCCGAGAGGAAAGGCAGGAGCATATGGCCCGTGAATCAGTCCAGGGTCACTCAGTCAAGAGCCGAGTTGTCCCTAGGCACACGATGAACAGGAGTCATAGCCAAGCCCGATCCCAGAGGACAGTACACCGCCATGAAGAAGAAGCCTCTTCCATCGACCCGACCAACCCCTCAGATACCGGTCGGGAAGGAGTGGAAGCCCGAATCAAGGACTTGCAAAGCAGATTGACGGAGTGGCCAAAAAGCTTGGTCAAAACCGCGCTCAGAATCAGGCCAATACCGAGATAGAGTCACCATTCTCCAGCTAGATCACGAGGTTTGCCATCCCGCGCAAATTTAAGCAGCCTCGCCTAGATCCGTATAACGGCTTGGGAAGCCCGGTCGACCACGTCCTGACCTACAAGGCTCGGATGGCCCTAGCTACCAACTTCGATGAACTACATTGCCTAGTCTTCCCCAGCACTTTGAAAGGCCCGGCCGCCCAATGGTTCTACTCCTTGAAACCCCGATCGGTACGTAGTTTCAGGCAACTCAGCAAGTAGTTCATCAACCAGTTCGCCGGTATGCATGAACGACCAAAGCCTGACATACATCTACTGACGGTCATATAAAGGAACAATGAGACCCTTAAGGAATTTACCGACCGGTTTAATCAAGAGAAGCTCGGCATCCATGATCTTGATGAAACCGTCGCTATTATAGCCTTCTGCTCAGGAGTTCAACACACCAAGTGCGCCACGTTGTTTCACAGAAACCAACCGGTAACCTTGGTTGAACTCGTAGAGAGGGTTGGAAAATACATTCACACTGAAGAATTTTTAAAGATCAAAGACCCCGGGCAAGAAAGCAACGAGTCTTCCAGAAGTAAGCGAAAGCGAGACCAGCTTGGGAGTTCTGACAGTTCTTCCAGTTCACAGCGGTCTGAGTCCGACAGCCCTGATCCGACCTCCAATTCACAACGGTCTGAGTTCGGCAGCCCTGACCCGACCTCCAGTTCACATCGGTCAGGATCAAGCAGTTCCAACTTTGTCTCCAGCACAGAGAAATCAGGAGCCCAATGATCCTGATCCGACCCCCTGTCTCCATCGGTCTAGATGAGCCCGACTACAGTGGTACTTGCCTGATCACCACATGAGGCTCCAACGATTGTTAGAGAGCCCTTCCAAAGACCTCGGGCCTAACCCCGAGGCATCCAAAGACCTCGGGCCTAATACCGAGGCATCCAAAGATCTCGGGCCTAACCCCGAGGCATCCAAAGACCTCGGGCCTAACCCCGAGGTACAAGCTTTACTTAGGTCCAATCGACGATGGGGGCTAACCCCCTATGTGGCTGATGATGGCAAGCTTCAAAAGACCCTGCAACCACCATGTTCCAGGTTGGTTACTGTCACGACCCATCCCACTACGCGTGGAAAAAGGACACGTGGCACGCCACCAAGGCTCATCCAAACATCATCTAATGATACGCAGCGGAAAGAACTTTAAAACAACCCTGGGTATTTTAAAACTTAGGGAACATAACCCTCTGAGTTTGTAAAATCCATTGAAATCAGAGTTTTAAAAAGTTTTGGCTAAAGGAAAACACTTTCAAAAGAATCCATTTCAAAATACAGAGGTTCAGTCGACTGACCAGTCGACTGTACTAGGGTCCAGTCGACTGTGCCTGACAGAAACTAAAACCCTAAATCCACAACAGAGGTCCAGTCGACTGCTTTCAGAAACCAGTCGACTGCTTTTCTACCAATAGAAGCAGTAGCCCAAATCAACAGTGTTCAGTCGACTGTCCAAGGGGTCAGTCGACTGCTTCTCTTATAATATACCTTCAGTGCCTCAATCCCACGAGGTCCAGTCGACTGACCCTGGGTCCAGTCGACTGCTCCCCTGCTGGTAGCCCTGTGATGAAAATTAATAAGTCCTGCTACTCAATACCAACAACAAACACAACCACAACTGATTTCCAACATATTAAAACATAATTACAGACATTCAATTACAAGATTACCATACTATAGAACTAATCTATGGTTCTATTACAACATATTACCAATCCTTACACAAGTTTAGGATTTAAAACAAAAACATATACAAGTGTTATCCCCGGCATTCATCGGCCTCACTCATCGCGCTTCTTCTTCTCCTTCTTCTTACCTGCAATGGAGTACATCTCCACTGCTCAGCTATATGCTGGGCGTACAAGTCTAACATGTACAATATATGATGAAACATGCTTTAATCTCATAAATCATACAATAGTCTCTAGGAAGAAAAATACGCATTCATCCGGTAGCGGCAAGTCCAAGCCTTAAACCGCGATACCAATTGCAAGTCCAAGTCTATCAACCATTGTATCCACAAGTGCCATGGCAAGTCTAAGTCTATCAACCATGCACAGTAGCCGTCGCTACTAAATTCTCAAACATCGAGAAGCTTACTCCGGCATGAAATTGTATAAGACTCCCCTTTGACCCACATAGACAACTTAACGTGCTCGCATAAATTTAGACATGTTTTTCACAAATTAGCGCGTGCATAATTAACGGGCCTACAATTAACACATGGATTTCGCCCGGATCACAATTTCGTCGTCGAAATATAAAACATGTATTTCCCTATATTTCACAAGTTAGAACTTCATACCTCGTGCGATTTCCCCCAAACTTTGAAGGATCGACTAGGAGGCTAAATAAACGTCGGATTTCGAATTTGGTACGATTCCTACAAGTTTTACCTGATTTTTCCCAAAAGTCCAAAATTGAGATTTTACAAAAACTTGGCCAAACACGGCCTAAGTGGTACCAAAACGTAGATCTTACCTCCACGAGTTCAAATCTGAAATCTGGAGAAAATCTGACGGACGAACGGTCGCCGTTTGTCGTCGCAAAGCCCGTGGCAACAAAATCTCCCTTCTCTCTCCTCTCTCTAGATATTTAGGAGTTGTGGATGAGATTTCAATCTCATCCTCATCTATATATAGAAAAACTCTTTGGAGTTTACGTTTACCTCTCCACAAGTTTCTCAAACTTCTAATTATCTCTCGAAACTTCGCACACGTCCATTTTATGCCTTTACGAGTGAAAACTATGAATTTCAAAAGTTTCCGACTAAGTTTCGTTTGGGTCCAAAACAACGTCCGAAAACTATATTCTGTGGAATCTCTACACAACCTACCTTTTTAATTAACGTATCTCTCACGTTCTCACCACAGTTCTCAAAATGATACTACCAAATCAAAATTTACCAGAATTATACTACATAGATATAAATACTATTCAACAAATACCAGATAAAGTCAAATAACATTTAAATCACATAAATGTCATTTACTCGTGATTATGCAATATGAACTTCCATGTTCCCGTGTCCTCACTGACACCTTACCGTTGACCACAGTCAACCACTTATCCTCAATTATCATATATCAATGATAATTCATCAAATTTCATATCATGCATGATTAAACTATGAAATTCTGGAACGGGTGTGACAGTTACCTACAGTCATAGCCTTTGTAAGACCCTCGTCTTAGCGAAAGCTTGGGGGGCAAGATGGCGCAATGAACTAAACATGCAATCACACGAGGTATATACAGGCCTCGTGGATAACCAAGTTAAAATCTTGGACAACTCGAGCACCTACAGTACTCAGAGGCATTAGCTCCACTTAGGTCCAAACCGACGATAGAGGTGACTAAAATCTCTTAGGTTGGCCCACGATAGAGGAGCAAAAAGGACCCTACAGCGACACGCTCTAGGTTGGCTCCACCAACATGGTCAAACTCTTCTCCCAACAGTCTTGACGAAGGCTAACCGGGCGGAAGGTAACCATCTTAGGGAGTTAACATAAAAGGACCCTAAAGTAACACACTTTAGGTTGGCTTTTCCAACATGGTCAAACTCTTTTGCCCACAACCTTAACGAAGGTTTACGGGTAGAAGATAACCATCCTAGGAGCTAACTCAAGCAAAAGACTCTGAATTAGGCCGAGTCTTAACTCCTGGCTAATTCCCGAGCACTTAAAGACTCCGAGCTAGGCTAAGTCTCAACTCTTAGCCAGTTCCCGAGCATTCACAAGACTCAGAAGCTCCAAGGTAGCTTCCCCGAGCACTCAGACAGTGGCAGGTGGCATCCAGCATATTTCCAAACTTGCCCCGATATAACATCCAGCCAACCTTGGAAATGGGGGGCAACTGATACACCCAAAATCAGCCCATGCCCGAGCGGTTCTATTCTGCAACTACTGACAAGAATCATCCCGAGCGGTTTGGTCCACCTGATGCCCCCTGAGCGGTTCATCCACAACCCGGCCAACAGGTCGGGAAGACCGCACATGCACACCCCACAGCGGGAACAGCTCATCCAGGCCCACAGGCATGATCCCGAGCATTCCGGGCAGTTTCCTACTCAAGCTTGAAGACTAATGGAAAGTGCAAACTATTTCCTAATCCAATTAGAAAACCCCTACAATTAATGCCAATCTATGTCAATTGGATTATGTTTATGTTTCCTTGTACGAGTAGGTCTCTTACATCTATAAAAGAGAACTCTCACCCCCCATTGAAGGGGTCGATTTTTTCAGTCTACACAGCACCTCTATAGCATTCATCAACATGCCCAGCCGGCCTACGGTAGCTCCAGACTTGTTGGTTCACCACAGGCCCCTGGCTCTTTTACAGTATAGTGAACGTGCTTAGACACACATGTGGACGTAGGTACCTTCATTAACAGGGCCGAACCACATACAAAAAAACAGTCTTTTACTCTCTCTCTCCCCTTATTCTGCTCTACTTTACTCTTACCAATTTTTAGCATCATCAACTACTATTATGGTAATAATAACTAAACTCTAGTTTAACAACAATATAAATTTAGTGTTAGATTATCCGTGAGCAAAAGTTACTCGTTAAAGCCTTACAATAGAAACGCATTTAGTGAAAAGTTTCTTCACCCAAATCTTTTGTTAGAATCAAACAAAAGCTCCAACAATTATATAAAATTGGGTTAAATACACTTGCACCCCCTGTAATTTGGCCAATTTTCACTTATCCCTATGTGGTTTAAATTTTGGCACTGATACCCCTTGTGGTTTGGACTAAAGTGCAACTGTGGCTTTTTCCATCCAAATAAACAGTTTAAAACTTGAGAGCCCTAATTTGAAGGATAAAATGACTCTTTTGCCCATGGAAGTCATATTAAAAGGAAATTAAATCATAAATCATTTTCTCTATGTCAAGCCCATGACCTATACCTAGAAAATTCTAAAAAATGTCAAAGATTCTTTATCACCAAATTCAAAACCATATGTTTCTCCCTAGACTATTTGAAAAAACAAATTTTGTTCTTAACATTGTTATGAAAACTTGGGGGTAATTTGGTCATTTTATCTTGCCCCATTAGCAAATTTTAATGGTTACACTTTAATCCGAACCCCAGGGGGTACTAGTGCAAAAATTTAAACCACAGGAGGGTGAATGCAAATTGGCCAAATCATAAGAGGTGTAAGTGTATTTAACTCAATGCTTAAAAAGTACTCTAAAAATGGACTAAATTCTAATTATCCAAAAAATAATTCGTTTACATGAACACGTGTAGATGACTTTCGGACTCAGGCCCAACCTAAACCCAACCCATTTATGTTTACGTGGATATTACGATTTGTCATCAAATTACTCAAATGAGTATTAAGTGAGTAAGCCCATTCACAATAGTGTCAATATCGTATTAGATTTCAAGCGGTTGTTAGGGTAAACAATATACTATTATGTATAAGTTGCTGCTTAGGAAGACTGTGAACCGGTTCTTAAAGTTCTAAGTGTTTGCCAAGGTCAATTTTTTGCATTGGAGTTTGTACTTAGTCTATTTTTTTTAAAAAAATAAAAATGATTCTATGTCAAATCAACATAACTTTAATTCTTATAAGAACCAGATAGAAAATAAGATCCACAGCGATCCTATTTAGTATTCTCAAATAGAATTAGTTGACAAATAACTAATTCTTAGAAAGATATTTGACTGGTTTGTGCAAGAAATTAACTTTTATCAAACACTTAAATTTATAACACTCATTCATTTATGTACCACATAATTGATTCTTTGTCTTCCTAAACAGTTCTTGGGAGTACTCCATACCAAACTTAAAAATACCCAAAATTGGTTACAAACTGTTTAGCTATTTATCTTTTGAAGAATATTTGTGTTATTGTGTGTGCGAGCGTGCTAGGCAAGCGAGTTGCCAATGAGATTGTGTGTGATTGTATAAGTCAAATGCGCCTCACCAAGCCAATTGTGACCGTTCGAATGCCTTAATTAAAAGGACTTTTATCGTATAAAATTGACAAACAGTGATAAAATATAAACTAAATTATTCTAATACTAACTACTACAAAATAGTGAAAAGGAAGGAAATACTTTATTCAATATAAAGTAAAGTACAGATCCTAATCTCGAAGGGGACTTCGAAGTAGTATTCTACTCCTAAGGAAGTGAAAAAAGAGTAACAACAGAAATGTATTTCTGAAGAGTTGTTTGGTGTGTTTGCGTGTCATCGCTCTTTATCTCTTCTTCAATTAATAAACCTTTGAAGTAACTGCCTTCTCAGATCTCCACGTGCCAAACTGTTTACTCCTCTGGTGACACTTGTTCTGGTAGTTGCACTTTGAATTTAAACCCTTGTTGAATAACAAACTGCTCGTGCCTAATTCCTCTGTTTAAATTCTCCCACGTGTCACATCCTTGGGTCTCCATACTTTAAAATATAAATGTTTTCACATACTTCACTTGTCATCATGTCATTGTACTGGATTTTTATGGTACAAACATAACCCCCGCGTCAATTACCTTTTGAACATAAGTGTCATTGGCGGTTTCCTCATTACTGCCAGTAACTTGCATGTTTACACCTTTTCCACAAATCTCAATTGGTCAAAACTTATATTTTTTGAATAAAAAATCCATTAATCTACTCTTTATCTCTGGATATCTTCAAGATTTAGTCATCTTCTTCAAACTATTTTTATACTTCTTTTCACTTCATTATACCTTCGAACCCATGGACCCAGAATGGAGTCAAGATAGTTTTCCACTTGACTTACTTGAAGATGTCAAAGCTGCAACAAAACTCAAACAACTTGAAATCTTGACAACTTAGGATGAAGCAACCCCCCTTGAACTGTTTTCCAGTCATTACACTCTCTCTGGCTGGAAAAAATGGGCTGCTCACGTGTCACATCCTAACGTAGCAAAAAATAGGGAAAAATTAAATTTCCATCTTAGACCCTTAGGCACGTGCTGGTTGAATCACCGAATTTTCCATAACTCATCAATAATAGAAGCAACATGACTAATCACAAGATAAAGCCAACCTTAACATTTATGGTTATATCATAAAGGAAACGGTAGTACTAGTTCAAATAATTACAAACCCAAGGATACAACATTTCCTTATGGCACTAAGACCTTACAAAAACTATTACAAAAGATAGATAAAGTACTCTGATAGAGCTTACAACCAAAATATTTACAAGATTACAACTACTTGTCTTCTCTCTGACTAGCATAGCCAAAGTCATCCTCAATGTATTCTTCCTCCAAAGATTGGTGTCAAATGATTCACCAATTGATTTTGGCATTTCTATACCAATTATTGGTATTGACTCTTGTTGACTCTGGTTTTCATTAACTACCCCATTGTTTACAGGATCAACCATATTTTCATTATGAGGCTCTTGGTGGGAAGTGCTACCAACCTCTATATTTTCACCATTTTGTTGGTGTTTTCAACAGATCTATTACTTCTTAGTGCTTTGTTGTTCATTTGGACACTTGGGTCCCACCGGGCGTGCCAAAATTCTATTTAGCTGGTTGTCCTTCAAAGGATATTTGTGTAATTGTGTGTGTGTGAGCGTGCCAGGCAAACAAGTTGCCGATGTGATTGTTTAATTTTGTAAGCCGAATGCGCCTTACCAGGCCAATTGTGACCGTTCGAATGCCTTAATTAAAGGGAGTTTTATCATGTAGAATTGACAAATAAATATAAAATATAATCTAAGTTAATCTAAGAACTAAAGACTGTAAAAACTATGAGAAAAAGGAAATACTTTATTAAAGACAAAGTTAAGTACAGATCCTAACTTCGAAGTGGACTTCGAAGTGGAATTTCTACTCCTAATGGAAAGGCAAAAACAGTATGACAAAAGAAGTGTATTATGAAGAGTTGGTTGGTGTGATTGCGTGTGTCTATTTCTTCATCTCTTCTTCTATTTATAGGACTTCAAAATAACTGCCTTCTTCAAATCTCCACGTACTTCAACTGTTACTTCAAATTGATTGATCTCTCTTCGACACGTGTCCTGACAGTTGCTTTTTGAATTTAAACCCTGCTGAATGACAAACTGCTCGTACACAGGTCTTCTGTTCAAATTCTTCCACTTGTCATGCTTCTGTATATCCATCTCTTGTAATGCAAATGTCCTCACATATTCTACGTGTCATCAAATTACTGGATTGAATTTTCATGGCATAAACACGTTGTGCACTCAAAATGGAGATTGAAGTCAAAGATATAAATTTTTGAAACAATAGCTCTAAAATATACTGTCTGATCGGGAGAGAACAAATCCTATTTATACGCCTTACCACACGTTTGTTAGTACCTTATATTTTTACTTCGTTTTCTATTTTCTGACAGGTTTTGGAAGAAATCAAGTAAACCAAGTTAAATGGGGTGAAAAAGCAAAGCAAAAGAAGCAAGAAAATCCACATCGCGCGCGCGATCCGCTCGCGCGAAATCCCAAAAATCGCTCGCGCGATCCGCGCGGGCGAGGTCCCAATATCGCGCTCGCGCGGCCCGCTCGCTCGATCTATGCAAAAATGGAACTTGCGTATTTCACTCTATTGATGATTCCTATGCGAACGAAACTGCCTAGTTACGTCCGGATTGCAAAATAAAGCAGTTTTAGTACGTTTCGGGTTAGGAAAGCTTCTAAAACTTGCCTAAAATCTATATATACCCTATTTTTACTTCAATTTAGGGGTTGACAATTGTTATACACACAATATACAACCATACTTCCAGCCATTGAAGAGAGGGAAGTGACACGACTAAATAGTTGTGCGCTCTCGTGCAACACCCAAGTGTAGGTGATCGTGCAAGTAATACTGGATAAGTCCAGGTCGATCCCACAAGGAAGGAATAGGAAGAATGTCTACTAAGTTATAACCTAAAGCAACAGAAAAGAAAATAAGAATATAGAAGTGGAGGTTCTACGAATCCTAATTAATTAACTTAAACTAATTAGCAAACTAAATCATAAAGAAACATAACTAATTAAACAGATAAATTAAAGGTGTTGGAAACACGTGAATCCACATTGATCCTAACCATCTACCATGCAAATTCATTAACGTTCTATGGAGTTCATTCCTTTTCAGCATTCCGTATTTTTCTAAAGATATAGAATCAATAGCCCTTTCATGATCGGGACTACATCATCATAGTTGATTTAAAATACTTGGAAGACGGTTTAAAACAATGGTTATTACTTGCACTCTAAATGGTGTTAGCATTCAAAGTGGTTTTCAAAAGTCATTGAAGAAAAGGCCTTAAGGCTTTAAGTTCTAAAAACTGTTGTGACAAACTGAGCTTATAGGGACAATTTGATGACAAATTTTTAAAACAGAAAGTCATGGAATACTTAAAAGAATCATCTCAGGATTTAACATGTTCGATCGATCGAAGCGCTCTCGATCGATCGGACAGCGTCATCCTTCAATCGATCGAAAGGCCTTCGATCGATTGACTATGGCCTGGTTCGATCGATCGAAATATCTTCGATCGATCGAGCACAAGGTTTCTAAAGGTTGCATGGCAGAGGTGGGGAATCAATGTTTCATCACATATTACCAACGTCTAAACTACGGAAACATGATAAAACTAATACAGAAATAGCAAACTAAAACAATCATAGCAACTATAGCAATAAACAATCAAATAAGATAAAGGAAAGGAAAAACCTGGAATAAATCTGAATATAACCTTGAAATAAACTTGAAATCAACTTGAATCTTGAGTTTACAATGGAAAAGGAGGAAGAAAACATGAATCTAACCTAATATACACCTAATCTAACCCTAAAACTACCCTAAACTGTTGTTTTCTACGTTTTGGAGCATCCTCCCTTCGTCTGGCGTCAAAACGACTTATATAGAGGATTCCCACAGAGTTTACGCAACTTTTGGGTGAATTTAAAGTTCGATCGATCGAGCTTAGTTCGATCGATTGAACTCTTCTTCAATCGATTGAACTCTCTGATTTTGACAGCTCTGCGCACCGATGGGAGAATGACCGTAACTTTTCACTCGGACCTCGGATTGACCTCCCGTTTGTGGCCACGCGACCGTAACTCAAAGATCTACATTTTATATCTTTGGGAAAATCTTCCAAATATGAAGTCTTCATTGTCAAAATTGGCATTTTCTCAGCTACTTCTGTTGTTCTCTTCACCAGAATCACTTTTCTTTAGCTCCACTTCATTGATTTGCATCCTAATACCTATAAAACAATGCCAAAACATAAATTTTAGCATTAACACAATAAAAAGAACATTGTTATTAGAATGCATCTAAATGTAGGGACTTTGGGGATAAAAGATGCATAAAATACCACGTAATACACTAGAAATATGCACTTTTCACCACGAATCAGGAAGCAAGGAGAAGAAGAAGAAGACCAAGGATTTCCATGGCCTCCTCCATCAACTACTTGCCATCCGCCGCTTCTATGGCCAACTAAACCTAGATCTAGGGTTTCAATGAAACCCTAGCCAAGTAATAGGGTTTTATTTATGTTTTTCTTTTTAGTTTTATTATATATGGATGACAGTTACATGTTTAGAGGATTTTTATAAATAAATCGTACTTCTATTGATTAAATCATTACTTTCAAAGTTTATTCTTGTCTTAGATCTATTTTGACTGTGATGTGCTCAATGATCTATGTTTGCTGTGCTTGTATAGATTGTTTACATGTAATGGTGCTTAATTGAATTATGCTATCAAGTATCCGAATAGTCCATACCTAGGTTAGACGGATTATGTCACAATCCTAGTTTAGTATGGGATAATTCGTGCTAACCGAAGATGGATTATGTTGGTGCTTGAACCATAGTTATTTTCTTGACGGAGGAATTGGGCTTGTAACTACAATTCCCCATTATCATCCAATGTAATAAGCTAAAGTAATTCATAAATACCCTTATTATGAAGCTAGTGATGGATTTGCAATTCTAGGTTCCTTAAACTTATTATAAAAATAAATATTTAATTGCTTTCATAAGTTAGATTTACCTTTATTGTTATTAGTTTAATTCAAATTATATCCAAAATCCGTTTTTCTTAATTAACTAAATTTAGGTTTTAAAAATTAAAGTGCGTAGTATTCAATCTCTGTGGGTTCGACCTTTACTTCCACACTGCAAATCTTTTGAAAGTAAAGCATAAGTTAAGCATACTTTTATATCTTGATTTTGATAACATCAATTTTTGGCGCCGTTGCCGGGGATTGCATTACTACCTTTAGTTTTAGAATCTTAGTTTAGTTAATTCGTAAATATTAGATTAGGTTTTTTATTTTATTTTATTTTATTTTTCATTTTTGTTTTGAGTTACTAATTTTTTATTTTATATTGTAGTTTCTCGAGTCGTCAAAATTCTAGCGTTTCGAGTGGATTAGCTGTAATACCCGCTATTTTTAAATATTTATTTCCCAAGATGAATAAGTGTTTTTATGTTGTTATTATAATATTCAGTATTTATAGAACTCGTTTCTAAATTTTTAGAATTTTTAGAAACAGAAATTTAGCAGATTTGTGAATATCTGGTATATTTGGACCAGTTATGATTTTTCAACCAAACATGTCCTAAGGAAATAATTATCCTTCGAACCTTTAACTCTTGGTAATTGAAAGGTGAGGTCCCTCATTGGTTCCTATATATATGGGATCATTCCATTACATTTATCCTTAGACATATAAGGTTAAGAAGTCATCCTAATGCACACACAAACACCAAGAACACCAAGAACACACACACAAACACCAAGAACACCAAGGACACACACACAAACACCAAGAACACCAAGAACACACCTAGTACACCAAGAACACCAAGAACACACACACAAACACCAAGAACACCAAGAACACACCTAGTACACCAAGAACACCAAGAACACACATAGTACACCAAGAACACCAAGAACGCTATTTGAAGCCGGAATTTTATATTCGAAGATTCTTCGGGTTTTCTCGGCATTATTATTCTGCGAATTTAGGTGAGTCTCTAACTCACTCAGCTTTTTATATTACACTTTGATTATGATTATGATTATGATTTATATTAATTATGTGATGCTTATACCTATTATATTACGTATTTAGATAAATACGGCATAAATACGATAAACTGGTATTTTTCAATTACGACTGGAATCGAGATGGATTCTTAATGAGGATCGAAAACTCTTAACTTCCAACATGAATACTTATTTATTTAATCTCACGGAACTTTTATAAAATTCAGTTGTGGACGTACAAAATTGGAAAATGACCAAAATACCCTTGTGATCTATTTTCACTTAAATCGACTGAAATCAAGATATTTTCTTAATGAGGATCGAAAACTCTTAACTTCCAACATGAATACTTATTTATTTAATCTAACGGAACTTTTATAAAATTCGGTTGTGGACGTACAAAACTGGAAAATGACCAAAATACCCCTGTGCCCTATTTTTACTAGAATCATACACGATGCCTAATATTTCATTCTAGTTTTGGTTTGAATGTTGTTATGTGTAATACCCTGTATTTTCCTTGTATTGTTATATCCTTTTGATATATATGAGAAATGACGAGATTGAGAAGCCGACGTGCATATTAGTGGGTCTATCGACCGCAGAGGTCGATACTATTTATGGGTGCGCGTGAATGCGGTCACTAAGACCGTATGATGATTGAGTGTGGAATCCCAGGTGCTGGGACAGGTTCGGGACTTCGTGTTTGGTCGACGTATGATAGAATTGGACTACGTGTCGGATATGAGAGGCTATAGCAGCAGGACTTCGTGTCGAGTATTACATATGGGCGAGTTGGCCAGAGTAACATATTGGGCGAGTTGGCCAGAGTAACATATGGGCGAGTTGGCCAGAGTAACATATGGGGCGAGTTGGCCAGAGAATATATTGGGCGAGTTGGCCAGAGAACTAAAAGTGCTGTGTGCTGAGTAACAAAAGTGCTGTGTGCTGAGTAACAAAAGTGCTGTGTGCTGAGTAACAAAAGTGCTGTGTGCTGAGAAATAATAGTGTTGTGTGCTGAGAAACAAAAGTGCTGTGTGCTGAGAACTAATAGTACTGTGTGCTGAGAAATAATAGTGCTGTGTGCTGAGAACTAATAGTGATGTGTGCTGAGAAATAATAGTGCTGTGTGCTGAGAAGTAGCAGTGTTGTGTGCTGAGAAATGATAGTGCTGTGTGCTAAGATGTAATAGAGTTGTGTGCGGAAGTATGAGCTGTGTGCGGTGATATAAGCTGTGTGCGGTAGTATGAGCTGTGTGCAGTAATAATTGCTACGTGTTGTATCATATAAGGGCTATGTGTCGTAGTAACCATGTCAGGGCGGGTTGGCCGAAATGTTGGGACTGCGTGTCAAGAGTGAACAGACCGTAGGTATGGGACTACGTGTCTGATTAATGTGGACCCAAGAGTCTATGTTATGTGTGAGACTACATGTCGAGGATAAATGAGTCATGAAACGTTGGGACTGCGTGTCAAGAGTGAACAGACCGTAGGTATGGGACTACGTGTCTGATTAATGTGGACCCAAGAGTCTATGTTATGTGTGAGACTACGTGTCGAGGATAAATGAGTCATGAGGCGTTGGGCTACGTGCTAGATGGGAAAGGGGATGACGTCCGTATTATATCTGGGATTGGTGCATACATGCATACGAACGATGAGATGATCCTTTTTATTGATGTTGTTGTTATATGCTACATATCTGTAGATACTCTGTTAGTATTTGCATTCACTCGGCTTTCGTAGCTGACGGCGTTTTATGCCGCTGGATATTCAACGTCCAGCTGGCCAGGGTTATGAGTATGCAGGTGATGCATACGTGGATAGGGGCCAAGAGGATGGAGCCTACGATGACGAAGGCTATGCTGTAGATGACTACTACGCAAGCTGAAGACTTGAAGCTTGCTGTTGATAGTTTATGCCTATGTTTTAGAGACCGTTGTAATAGTTAAGTTTATAATCGGCATATGTTGCCGTAATACTTTATTTGTACTTCTGCGATACTTATGGTTTGTAATAGTTAGTATTGAACTCTGATTATATATATCAACCCTAGAACTTTCCAATGTGTGGTTTGAATCATTACTCTGATGGTTTGACTTTGGTTATGGACAATATGGTGACTTTCAACTGTCATGGCCTACGGGTCCAAAAAGGAATTTATTTTCTCTATTTTTGCTACTGCGGGGCGTGACAGGATTTTTGGTATCAGAGCCTAGGTTTTTTAGTCGTGTTCACCAATTGTCCAACATTTCTTGAGTTGAACCTAAGATTCCTTGAGATAAGGGTTGACTCTAAGTTTGTGTTTTGGAGATCGTCCCTATAGAATTCTCCGTGCTATTAATGTGATGCTAGTTATAGCTACTATTATGTTTAGTGCGGATTACTTTCTATGATTATTTTTGGATTTAGTACCCCAGGCGCTTGATGTAGCCCTGAATGCGGTATCACCTTTGGGAGTATCCGTAAGATTTGGGGAGGTGTGCAAGGACTGTACTTTAACCCTCGAGGATAGAATTCTTCCCGCAGATCTAATCGTTTTGTCAATGAAGGAATTTGACATCATCTTAGGATTTGATTGGCTCACGAAGTATCGTGCTAAGTTGGACTGTGCCTATAGGAGGATTACCTTTTCGGTACCAGGAAATCAGTCTTTTGAGTTTCAATGTAACCCCTCTAGCGATGCTTTTCTTACTAGCCGTCTAGCAGCTATCGAGAACTCGACTTCAGAACTCACTGTTGCACAGATTCCTGTAGTACGAGACTTTGAGGATGTGTTTCAGAGTATTATTGGACTGCCACCTAAGTGGGAGATTGATTTCTGTATCGAGTTAGTGCCTGGCACTTCACCAAAATCGAAGGTTCCTTATCGGATGGCACCAACGGAGATGCAAGAACTGAAGAAGCGAGTGCAAGAGCTAGAAGATCTCAAGTTCGTTCGACCCAGCACGTCACCTTGGGGAGCGCCGGTGTTATTTGTTAAGAAGAAGGACGGAACTCAGCGACTTTGTATCGACTATAGGGAGCTCAACAAGGTCACGATTAAGAATAAGTACCCACTCCCTAGAATCGATGATCTGTTTGATCAGTTGCAAGGAGCGACGACTTTCTCAAAGATCGATCTACGATCTGGATATCACCAACTGTTGGTTCGACCCGAGGATATTTCAAAGACTGCTTTCAGGACGAGGTATGGGCATTATGAATTCTTGGTTATGTCTTTCGGATTAACCAACGCCCCAGCGGTATTCATGGACCTAATGAATAGAGTATTTAGGCCCTACTTGGACCAGTTCATTATCGTGTTCATAGACGATATTCTAATCTATTCCAAGACCGAGGAGGAACATGAGGGACATGTAAGGATCGCACTACAGACCCTTGGAGATAACCAACTGTATGCGAAGTTCAGTAAGTGCGAGTTTTGGCTGAAGGAAGTCAAGTTCCTAGGGCATGTTGTCTCACGAGATGGAATAGCAGTAGACTCGTCAAAGACAGATGCAGTTCTGGATTGGAATATACCAACCACTGCAACGGAAGTCAGAAGTTTTCTTGGTCTAGCTGGATACTACCGGAGATTTGTGGAAGGATTCTCCAAGATCGCAGCTCCTCTTACCGGACTAACGAAGAAGGATTTGAAGTTTGAATGGGGTAACAAGCATGAGCGAGCATTCCAAGAATTGAAGGAGAGATTGACTACAGCGCCAGTGCTTGCGATACCTAAGAGCGGTGAGCAGTTCACCATTTATAGCGATGCATCACACCAAGGACTCGGATGTGTTTTGATGCAAGATGGGAAGGTAATCGCATATGGATCGCGACAATTGAAGCCTCACGAGTTGAATTACCCGACGCATGACCTCGAACTAGCCGCTATTGTTTTTGCTCTCAAGATTTGGAGGCATTATCTCTACGGCAAGAAGTTCGATCTGTTTTCAGATCACAAGAGCCTGAGATACTTGTTCTCTCAAAAAGAGTTGAATATGAGGCAACGACGTTGGATGGAATTATTGAAAGACTATGATTTCACGTTGTAGTATCACCCTAGGAAAGCAAACGTAGTAGCCGATGCTTTAAGTCGGAAACCCAGGAGGATGATAGTAGCTTCTCTTATGATCAAAGAATGGCAAGCATTGGGAACTTTGGCTGAATTTGGTATTCAAGCCTCAGATTCAGGTGAAGGACGACACTTTGGATGTTTGGTAGTACAACCGACACTCATCAGTCGTATCCTTGAAGCACAGAGGAAGAATGAAGGACTTCAAGAGTGGTTTGCGAGCAATGCAGTGAAGGAACCAGAGAATTGGAGTATTGGTTCGGATGGAGCACTCAGATGCAGAGGCAGACTTTGTGTGCCGGATGAAGATAATCTTAGAAAAGACATAATGGACGAAGCGCACAAGTCACAAATGACTATCCACCCAGGAGGCACAAAGATGTACAAAGATTTGAAGAGAAACTTCTGGTGGGAAGGAATGAAACGAGAAGTTGCTGAACACGTGTCTCAATGTCTCACGTGCAAGCAAGTGAAGGCGGAACATCAGAAGCCTCCAGGACTTCTACAACCATTACCAGTTCCCGGATGGAAGTGGGAACATATAACTATGGATTTCGTGGTAGGTTTGCCAAGGTCTCAGCAAAACCACGATGCTATTTGGGTAGTTGTGGATCGACTTACCAAATCGGCGCATTTCATAGCTTATAGTATGTCGTATCCAGTCGAACGTTTGAGTCGGATGTACATACAACAGGTTGTGCGACTGCACGGTGTACCTGTATCAATCGTATCAGACCGTGATTCAAGATTCACTGCAGAGTTTTGGAAAAGTCTACAGACAGCATTGGGGACTTCGTTAAACTTGAGCACTGCCTTTCATCCACAGACTGATGGACAG
Organism: Hydrangea macrophylla; assembly: GCA_033977485.1. NCBI lineage: Eukaryota > Viridiplantae > Streptophyta > Magnoliopsida > Cornales > Hydrangeaceae > Hydrangea > Hydrangea macrophylla. The sequence continues at coordinate 13,904,149 of CM066989.1, forward strand.
ACTGAACGAGTTAACCAAGTGATGGAGGACATGCTTCGAGCGTGTGTTATTGATTTTGAGGGCTCATGGGAGACTCATCTACCGCTGATAGAATTTGCGTACAATAACAGTCACCACTCGAGCATAGGAATGGCACCCTTTGAGGCATTATACGGAAGACCGTGCCGATCACCTTTGTGTTGGGCAGAGGTTGGAGACAAGCAACTGCTTGGACCTGAGTTAGTTCGGGAAACTAACGAGAAGATCCAGATCGTGAAAGAAAGGATGCGAACAGCGCAGAGTAGGCACAAGAGTTATGCGGATAAACGTCGCAGAAGTTTGGAATTCAGTGTTGGAGATCATGTGCTGCTTAAGGTATCTCCGGTGCGAGGAATTGTCAGATTTGGGCAGAAGAGAGGAAAGCTAGCACCGCGTTTCATTGGACCATTTGAGATCCTTGAACGTGTAGGAAAAGTTGCCTACCGACTCGCGTTACCGCCTAAGATGTCAGGAGTACACAACGTGTTTCATGTTAGCATGTTAAGAAAGTGTGCTCACAATCCGAGTCATGAGATCAACTTTGAGGACATTGAAGTTAACGATAATGTGTCATTTCATGAAGGACCAGTGCAAATTCTGGATTGGGGAATTAAGAAGCTGAGAAGTAAGGAAATTCCGTTGGTAAAGATCCAGTGGAAGTTTCACGACGAAGGAGAAGCATCATGGGAGCTAGAGTCAGAGATGCGTGAGAAGTACCCTGAGTTGTTCAACGATGCTTAGTTCGGATTTCGGGGAAGAAATCTTCAGTTAGTGGGGGATGATGTAATACCCGCTATTTTTAAATATTTATTTCCCAAGATGAATAAGTGTTTTTATGTTGTTATTATAATATTCAGTATTTATAGAACTCGTTTATAAATTTTCAGAATTTTTAGAAACAGAAATTTAGCAGATTTGTGAATATCTGGTATATTTGGACCAGTTATGATTTTCCAACCAAACATGTCCTAAGGAAATAATTATCCTTCGAACCTTTAACTCTTGGTAATTGCAAGGTGAGGTCCCTCCTTGGTTCCTATATATATGGGACCATTCCATTACATTTATCCTTAGACATATAAGGTTGAGAAGTCATCCTAATGCATACACAAATACCAAGAACACCAAGAACACACACACAAACACCAAGAACACCAAGAACACACCTAGTACACCAAGAACACCAAGAACACACACACAAACACCAAGAACACACCTAGTACACCAAGAACACCAAGAACACACATAGTACACCAAGAACACCAAGAACGCTATTTGAAGCCGGAATTTTATATTCGAAGATTCTTCGGGTTTTCTCGGCATTATTATTCTGCGAATTTAGGTGAGTCTCCAACTCGCTCAACTTTTTATATTACACTTTGATTATGATTATGATTATGATTTATATTAATTATGTGATGCTTATACCTATTATATTACGTATTTAGATAAATACGGCATAAATACGATAAACTGGTATTTTTCAATTACGACTGGAATCGAGATGGATTCTTAATGAGGATCGAAAACTCTTAACTTCCAACATGAATACTTATTTATTTAATCTCACGGAACTTTTATAAAATTCGGTTGTGGACGTACAAAACTGGAAAATGACCAAAATACCCTTGTGATCTATTTTCACTTAAATCGACTGAAATCAAGATATTTTCTTAATGAGGATCGAAAACTCTTAACTTCCAACATGAATACTTATTTATTTAATCTCACGAAACTTTTATAAAATTCGGTTGTGGACGTACAAAACTGGAAAATGACCAAAATGCCCCTGTGCCCTATTTTTACTAGAATCATACACGATGCCTAATATTTCATTCTAGTTTTGGTTTGAATGTTGTTATGTGTAATACCCTGTATTTTTCTTGTATTGTTATATCCTTTTGATATATATGAGAAATGACGAGATTGAGAAGCCGACGTGCATATTAGTGGGTCTATCGACCGCAGAGGTCGATACTATTTATGGGTGCGCGTGAATGCGGTCACTAAGACCGTATGATGATTGAGTGTGGAATCCCAGGTGCTGGGACAGGTTCGGGACTTTGTGTTTGGTCGACGTATGATAGAATTGGACTACGTGTCGGATATGGGAGGCTATAGCAGTAGGACTTCGTGTCGAGTATTACATATGGGCGAGTTGGCCAGAGTAACATATTGGGCGAGTTGGCCAGAGCAACATATGGGCGAGTTGGCCAGAGTAACATATGGGGCGAGTTGGCCAGAGAATATATTGGGCGAGTTGGCCAGAGAACTAAAAGTACTGTGTGCTGAGTAACAAAAGTGCTGTGTGCTGAGTAACAAAAGTGCTGTGTGCTGAGTAACAAAAGTGCTGTGTGCTGAGAAATAATAGTGCTGTGTGCTGAGAAACAAAAGTGCTGTGTGCTGAGAACTAATAGTGCTGTGTGCTGAGAAATAATAGTGCTGTGTGCTGAGAACTAATAGTGATGTGTGCTGAGAAATAATAGTGCTGTGTGCTGAGAAGTAACAGTGCTGTGTGCTGAGAAATGATAGTGTTGTGTGCTAAGATGTAATAGAGCTGTGTGCGGAAGTATGAGCTGTGTGCGGTGATATAAGCTGTGTGCGGTAGTATGAGCTGTGTGCAGTAATAATTGCTACGTGTTGTATCATATAAGGGCTATGTGTCGTAGTAACCATGTCAGGGCGGGTTGGCCGAAACGTTGGGACTACGTGTCAAGAGTGAACAGACCGTAGGTATGGGACTACGTGTCTGATTAATGTGGACCCAAGAGTCTATGTTATGTGTGAGACTACATGTCGAGGATAAATGAGTCATGAAACGTTGGGACTGCGTGTCAAGAGTGAACAGACCATAGGTATGGGACTACGTGTCTGATTAATGTGGACCCAAGAGTCTATGTTATGTGTGAGACTACGTGTCGAGGATAAATGAGTCATGAGGCGTTGGGCTACGTGCTAGATGGGAAAGGGGATGGCGTCCGTATTATATCTGGGATTGGTGCATACATGCATACGAACGATGAGATGATCCTTTTTATTGATGTTGTTGTTATATGCTACATATCTGTAGATACTCTGTTAGTATTTGCATTCACTCGACTTTCGTAGCTGACGGTGTTTTATGCCGCTGGATATTCAACGTCCAGCTGGCCAGGGTTATGAGTATGCAGGTGATGCATACGTGGATAGGGGCCACGAGGATGGAGCCTACGATGACGGAGGCTATGCTGTAGATGACTACTACGCAAGTTGAAGACTTGAAGCTTGCTGTTGATAGTTTATGCCTATGTTTTAGAGACCGTTGTAATAGTTAAGTTTATAATCGGCACATGTTGCCGTAATACTTTATTTGTACTTCTGCGATACTTATGGTTTGTAATAGTTAGTATTGAACTCTGATTATATATATCAACCCTAGAACTTTCCAATGTGTGGTTTGAATCATTACTCTGATGGTTTGACTTTGGTTATGGACAATATGGTGACTTTCAACTGTCATGGCCTACGGGTCCAAAAAGGAATTTATTTTCTCTATTTTTGCTACTGCGGGGCGTGACATTAGCTAAGCACATCAAAGGAGCTTACGCGAAAAAAAAAATTAATTAAAATTTTTTTCAAGTAAATTGCTTCTTGTGAAACTCGCTTTAAACCACTGTAAGTCAGGGCGCTGTGACGCACTATTTGCATTAGTTTAGGGTTAATTGCACTGCATTAGCTAGGAAACCCCGGGCACTGGGCTTGACGCGGTCATTGCATTACAGGATAATATTCATGCATCACAGTAGTTGAGTGCTTGTTATCTTAGTTGTGTGATTGCTATTTGTTTTTTTTTTTTTTGAGTCAGTTTTGTTTTTAATTTATTTTCTTTTAGTTTATGTTTGGTGCACGCTCAAGTAAACCGGAATTAAAACCTTGCGATCTTGAACTTGAACGTACATTAAGAGTTAACAAGTATTCAAACATAACTTCTAGAACTAGGTTAAATATAGACGACGAATTAACTCCGAAACTATCGTCGTTGTTTGAGTCCGAAATACGTAGTACCCTTAAAAACCAAAAAAAAAACACGCTTTATTAACGTAGAACCTATTCCAATGGCCGACATTGGAAATAATCAAAACAATGGAAATAACAATAATAACCCAAATATACCGCCACCTCCTCCGCTTAAAGATTATTTTATTCCTACGACTTACACGCCACAGGCTGGTATCGAATTACCGGAGGCGACGACATCTCACTTTAAGATAAAGTCGTCTACCATCTCGCTACTTCCTTCTTTCCATGGCCGTATAAATGAAGATCCATATTAGCACTTGGGGGATTTCCAAGATATATGCTCTACTTTAAAATTCCAACATTTCACTGATGATGAATTAAAACTGCGTCTCTTCCCATTCTCTTTAAAGGATAAAGCAAAGTATTGGCTTCAATCACTTGAGCCAAACACGATTAAAACTTGGGAAGCCTTACACAACGCATTTTTACAAAAGTTTTTCCCAGTCACAAGAACTAATCAGATAAGAAAATCCATAACAAATTTTGTGATGCAAGATGGGGAAACACTTTATGACACATGGGAGAAATTTAAAGAATTATTACGTTCCTGTCCACATCATCAGGTTCCTAAGTGGCAGTTGGTACAGGTTTTCTACGAGGGACTTATTCCCTCAGTCCGTAATACCGTCGATGCCGTTTGTGCGGGTACCTTCCTACACAAAAGCGCCGATGAGGCCTGGAAAATTTTTGAAACATTAAGTGAGAACTCGATGCATCAGGTTGTGTCGGTACGTTCTGAGGGGTATCATATGCAACCCAAACGTGAGGTAAAGTTTGAGTCAAGTCACTCAATAGAATTTCAGGCACTATCTAAAAAACTTGACCGACTTTTAACAATGAACCAAACGATAGCCCCACCCGCTCATGAAGTATGTTCAATATGTTCCGATCCGTCACATTCTATCCTTGCATGTCCATCGGCAAGTCAATTTCCGGAATTCGTGGAGCAACACATTAATTCTATTCAACAATACCCACGAAATAATTATAATTCAACTACTAATAATCCAGACGTGCCATGGAGAAACCATCTTAACTTCTCGTGGAAAAATAATAATAATAATCCTAATGAGGCGACTAATTTTCCTAATACATATCGACCTCAGTTTCAACATAATCAATACTAACAACCGCCTCCTAATCCGAACCCTCCAAGGGGTAACGTTTTTGAGGAGAAGGTGTTGGCGTCCCTTAATAAAATCAAAAAAGTACAGGCACATGCACAAATAGTGCACTCACACACACAATCCATTGCAAAGCTTGAATCCCAAATGGGACAACTATTTACTGTAGTGAGTCGTAGAAACGAGGGGACGTTGCCTAGTCAAACAATTCAAAACCCTAAGGGACAATACGCGGTTAAGGGGTCGAATGAGCAAGTAAACGCCGTCTCAACTAGGTTGACTACACGATAGGAAGAGGTAATAGAAATTCCGAATGAGAATGTGATAGATATGAACATCAACTCTAATAAAGAGAAGGGTGAGGATACGATTAAGAATAAGAAAGAAAAAGAAACGGTCCTGATTAATCATATACCGAAATTGCCCTTTCCACCTAACGTTGATGAACCATCAAATTTTCCAAAGAAAGGGTCAAAGGTTGAGGATATACTCGAGGTATTTAAACAAGTTAAAATCAATATTCCTTTCCTCGATGCTATTAAACAAATTCCCGCTTACGCTAAATATCTTAAAGACCTATGCACTCAAAAACGTAAATTGCGTAGTCATTCTCCGAAAAAGATCTTTCTCACAGAAAAAATAAGTTCTATTTTTCAACACTCACCTCCAAAGTATAAGGATCCTGGTATGCCAACTATTTCATGTGTCATAGGTGACACTGTCATCCATAGAGCTCTCCTTGACTTAGGTACGAGTGTTAATCTCTTACCTTATCACGTTTATAAACAACTAGGACTAGGTGAACTTAAGCCCACGGCCGCTACTATTCAGTTAGCGGATTGTTCTGTCAAAGTACCTAGAGGAATCATCGAGGACGTCTTAGTTAAAGTTGATCAGTGTTTTAATCCTGTCGATTTTATGGTCCTTGACACTGAACCTGTCCTAGATGCTAGGAAGCATACCCCTATTATTCTTGGTCGTCCATTCTCAGCCACCGCTAATGCGCGTGTCAATTGTCGAACGAGGGTGATGAAAGTGTCATTCGGGAATTTGAACTTAAAATTAAACGTGTTTAACGCTGTCGATCAACCTCCCAAAGACGATGATTATCTATGTATAGAGGGTAGTGAGATTATACGACAAATTGAACCTACTAATGTACTAAATTTGAGTGAAGCGGATGGATTTGAATAACCCAGACCCTAATGAGGAATTTACTCTGAAGGTACGAAATCATTTTGAACATAATCAAGATGAACCGTTAAATGAATTGACTCATAGTGTCGTTATTTCTGCTTTTCACCGGACTCTTCCTGATATCCTTAGGGGTACAAAGTCCGAGTTTCAGCCTCCATAAGTCCTGAACTAGAACGGTCTAGCTAAAGACGTAAAATAAAGTGCTTCTTGGGAGGCAACCCAAGCTTTATTTCGTCGGTTTCTCTTATTTTTTTTTATTGTTTTTGGTCGATTTTGAGTCCTTTTTGAGTTTTCTGAACAGGTTTGGGAGTCGGAGTAAAATTATTTTGCACTTATTTACATTAAAATAAAGAAAAAAAGGAAAAGACCACAGTCGCGCGCGAGACCCGCTCGCGCGAGATTCTCCCATAGACAAAATTTTTCAAGTTTTATATATATATAGCCTTAGTATCTATTCACGCGTGCGAGGGGTCCGCTTGCGCGAGCTTGTGCCTTAGAAACTTTTCTGAAAATAATAATAAAGAGGCCTCAGGTTTACCTCGCGGAGGGATTCGCGCGAGCGAGGGTCGCTCGCGCGGTCCGTTCGCGCGAGGTGGGGATTTCCCACTTTTCCTAGTTGTTCTTTTACCTTCTGTTTCCCGCACCTGGTTAGTTTATTTCTTTTCTGTTTGTTCTTTTCATTTAAGTTTGTCTTTGTTTAGATATTTTGTTTCTATTTGTTTTCTTTTCATTACGTTATTTTACTTATAGTTTAGTTTCTAATTAAAAAAAAAACTTATATGTTAGCTTTTATTATTTATTTGTTTGTTTAATTTTCTTTTGTTAAGTATTAACAGGTGAAATAGTGCTCCGTTTGGAGTAATTGAACTTTGATTCCATATTATTGTACGTTCACCTGGTTTGTGTTTGTCGAGATCGAGGTATTATCGTTCCTTTCTTTACGTACTCTCCTTTCTTTTGTTTGATTGTTTCATTAGGGACAATGAAAGGTTTAGGTTTGGGGGTATACACTCACATGCACATTTATTATTATTATACCAAAATTTTAAAAAAATTTTGATTCTTGTGCTTAAATAAATGATGATTACCAACGTTTTTGCAATATCGATTTGATTCTTCTTGTTAGATAACTTGATTTGTTATAGAATAGTAAACATGAGAATATGTGGTTAAATATTTGCTGAAGTCATGATATGACGTTTAGGTCATGTATCGTTTGAATCGTAGTTTTATATCATAAATTTGCACATAAACTTATGCACTGAACGTGGTCGCTTGAATACATGTTTGATGTGAACTATAATATGATTCGGATTTCTAGATAACACATAGTGTGGAGACTAGACCCGGTGAGCTTTTGAGCCTATCTTTTCTTTATAGAGGGTTATATGCACATTGTGTTTGTTGAATTTCATTTGAAATAGCGCATTAACTCGTTGTTTAGTCTCATTATTCTTGTTTTGGTTGAAAGTCAAGTTAAAACATTTGTTACCATGCTAAATAATCTTCCGTCGTAACATTGAAGAACCATATCACCATAGGAAATGATGGTAGGCTCTCTTTGTTTATCACCGACCGAAATGATAAAATTTCCTTAGTTCACCCCTTTGAGCCGTTAAAATGTTCTGTTTCTTTAATCACGGTTACCCTTGTTTTTGCTCCAACTTGACCAACTTGGAGTTTACCACTGAGAGATTCGTCAACTTTTAGTGGTATTAAGGCAATGTGTTGTTTAAGAAGAAGAAGAAAATAAGATGGTGTTTGGGGGAGTTACTTTGGTATTCACTGAATATTCGTTTCAGAAGAATGAAAAGGAAAAGAAAAGAAATGTTAAAAAAAAAGAAGAAGATGAAAGAAATGAAAAGAAAAATGAAAGAAGAGAATGAAAAGATGAAAGTTGAAAGAAGAGAGAATGAAAGAAATCGAGCATGCCTTACAATGCCATTCTGAAACTGATTGATGAATCCTTTCTATCCTTTTTCATTTCCCGAGCCACGTTATAACCTTTGAAAAGTCCTATTTGATCCTAGGAAATATGATTTGGATATGAAAACGATGGGAGGGGGATTAAAACATGGTAATGATTAATTTTTCTTGAGTGTTGGCATCCTATCCATGAGACTACCGTTCTGTCGTGTCATGCATTTTTTTCGAGTCATATCTGAGCATTTCTCGTTTCGAAAATATATTTCCTTTGCTCTCATATATTAGAGAAATTATACCTGTTTCTGAGTGTTTCATTTTAGAGTGTAATTAACATTGTGAGATTCGTAGTCGAGACATAGTTAAATGGTTATCCGAGTTATATTCCAAGTTCATGACATACGCGTGTTCATTTGACTACTACATCACACACGTGCAATTTTATGAGAAACTCTGTTGATTTATACGATGCATGTGCTTAGGATTGCTTTTCATGATGGAGGTAGACGTTTGATTCTGTTTCTTCTTATTCGTTATTCTATTTCAAATCTTTGTTATATAATAAAGAATATTGAATATTATGTTTTTTTTATAAAACTTTTAAAAATTTATAAGTTAATAAAGATGGTTGTGGGTGACTTGTTGACGAGAACCCTCACGAGACTTCATTCGTCCGACTAGGGACACCTAGGGGTTTAAAAGACTTGTTGCATATGCTAAATGCAATCGTGATACATGCGACAATGGAGTAGTATTTTTATTAGTAGTTTAATTTTTATTTTAGTTTTGCTCGAGGACTAGCAAAATGTAGGTTTGAGGGTGTGATCGGGAGAGAACAAATCCTATTTATACGCCTTAACACACGTTTGTTAGTACCTTTTTATCCTATTTTTGTATATTTTTACTTCGTTTTCTATTTTCTGACAGGTTTTGGAAGAAATCAAGTAAACCAAGTTAAATGGGGTGAAAAAACAGAGCAAAAGAAGCAAGAAAATCCACATCGCGCGCGCGATCCGCTCGCGCGAAATCCCAGAAATCGCTCGCGCGATCCGCACGCGCGAGGTCCCAATATCGCACTCGCGCGGCCCGCTCGCGCGATCTATGCAAAAATGGAACTTGCATATTTCACTCTACTGATGATTCCTATGCGAACGAAACTGCCTAATTACGCCCGGATTGCAAAATAAAGCAGTTTTAGTACGTTTCGGGTTAGGAAAGCTTCTAAAACTTGCCTAAAATCTATATATACCCTATTTTTACTTCAATTTAGGGGTTGGTAATTGTTATACACACAATATACAGCCATACTTCCAGCCATTGAAGAGAGGGAAGCAAGGAGAAGAAGAAGAAGACCAAGGATTTCCATGGCCTCCTCCATCAACTACTTGCCATCCGCCGCTTCTATGGCCAACTAAACCTAGATCTAGGGTTTCAATGAAACCCTAGCCAAGTAATAGGGTTTTATTTATGTTTTTCTTTTTAGTTTTATTATGTATGGATGACAGTTACATGTTTAGAGGATTTTTATAAATAAATCGTACTTCTGTTGATTAAATCATTACTTTCAAAGTTTATTCTTGTATTAGATCTATTTTGACTGTGATGTGCTCAATGATCTATATTTGCTGTGCTTGTATAGATTGTTTACATGTAATGGTGCTTAATTGAATTGTGCTATCAAGTATCCGAATAGTCTATGCCTAGGTTAGACGGACTATGTCACAACCCTAGTTAAGTGTGGGATAATTCGTGTTAACCGAAGATGGATTATGTTGGTGCTTGAACCATAATTATTTTCTTGACGGAGGAATTGGGTTTGTAGCTACAATTCCCCATTATCATCCAATGTAATAAGCTAAAGTAATTCGTAAATACCCTTATTATGAAGCTAGTGGTGGATTTGCAATCCTAGGTTCCTTAAACTTATTATAAAAATAAATATTTAATTACTTTCATAAGTTAGATTTACTTTTATTGTTATTAGTTTAATTCAAATTAAATCCAAAATCCGTTTTTCTTAATTAACTAAATTTAGGTTTTAAAAATTAAAGTGCGTAGTATTCAATCTCTGTGGGTTCGACCTTTACTTCCACACTGCAAATCTTTTGAAAGTAAAGTATAAGTTAAGCATACTTTTATATCTTGATTTTGACAACATCACTGTCCACAATCTTTTGGGCATAATCTAATTAATTTTTCAATAAAATAAAAAAAAAATATATTGCAAGCTCAAGGAAGCTCAAATATTGTTTTGCTGATAGTCAAAGCTTTCCAATGGAAAGTAGAAAGTGGCGCACTCAAAACAGAGATTGAATATGAGATTAAATGTTTTTAGAGAAAATGCTCTAAACATTATATTGTCACAATCTTTTTAGCATTACTCGATAATCATATGAATTTTAAGTTCAATTTAGTTTTTCATGAAAACATATTTTTTTGAGTTTTCCAATAATATGCGAGTCTGCGATGCACTTAAAATTAAGTTCGAGCGGGAGATATTTAAGTTTTTAAAATGGGCTAATTAGTATTAAGTCCTATTAGGTAGACCTTTATGGCAATAGGCCCAACCCAAAAAATAATTTAGTAATAGGTTCACAATTTTTTTGGACCATCTTAACCGTCTTTCCCGTCCCGAGCGCACACTATAGTTTCCCTTCCGAACTGAACATTTTGCTTTAAACCCACGGAGAATGCACATAGACAATCCACGATCACTGCAAAAATCTTGGATTTTCAAATTCAAACACCAAATTTTTTTTTAAGCCTTTGTTTCGTAAAAAAGTAGGATTCTTCATTCCATCACAATTTATTCAAGGTCTTGGGCGAAGAAATTTCTCGTTGGTTGCGTCAATGAATACGGTGTGATTCCACAATAGACGGATAACGGGTAAGGTATACAAGCATTCTGTGTTTTTCATTTGTAGACTACGAAAATAACTATCATAATTTAGCTTCTTATTTTATCACACTCTTCATTGAAGTTTTCTGAATATTAAAAGTACTTTCAGTTTTGATAATTTTTAATTCACATACAGTACTTTAAATTTTTCATGTCAAGGAAAGAGATCTAAACAAATAGATAAATCAAAAAATTAATTTTGACACCAAACAATGGAAGTGAATAAGATCAGATTTAGTTTTTTTTTTTTTTTTAAATTGAAAGTAGAAAAATTGTAAAACAAATTTCTCTCATTTGTAAAACAATTTACTAATAAAACAACTCTTCATGTTCTCACAACTTAAATTATTCTCATCAAAAAGTACATATAATTATTCTTCTTCCAGAACATAAGAAGCAAAAAAAAAATTTAGTTTTCCTTCAACATAATCTATAAAAGAATATGAACTCATAAGGCTGATCAGATCAGAATTGATGCATTAAAAAATATTTTATATTTCTGATTCTGAAACTTTGGAATTTCAAAATTCCATTACGATTCTAAAATTTTGGATTTTTGAAAAGTTTTTGAAATGGGAATTTTCTTTAGAATTTTTAGTCCTTTTTAATAAATAAAAAAATTAGAATTTTAGTTGAAAACAACATAAACCTTTCATATCATAAATTCTGCAAACAAAGTATAAAGGCATGTATTTTTGTCATGTCAGAATTTTCGGATCGGAATATTTTGAAAATTAAAAATTTTAAAATTTCCAGCAACATTTCGATTCGAACTGGACTTATTCATTTAAAATTTTTCAGATTTTTTGAATTTTGCAATTTATAACTAATTTTACAATTCCATAATTGTTTAGAATTGATTACAGATTTTTTTTTACATGCACCCATATGTCCACGTAATTAACAAGAACGGAACATAGTCAAAATTGTGAGGATGTTTTTTTTTTTTGCAAAATCAAGACATATATAAAACAAACAATTAGGAAGTGTTTGAGTACATCACTTCAACACTTGAAAGATACTTTATAATCTAAAGAATTTGAATTAGACCTCTGATTACTCTTCTAGATTTTAATACCTTCAAAAAGATGTTAAGAAATATTTGTACGCGTTAAATGTTTAGCCAATTTGATCCTTCAATTTGTTAATATCTACCCTCTTGTGCATTAACCACGAGCAAAATACGTGATTTAAGACTAGTATATATATATATATATATATGTATATATGGGGGCTGCTATATGATAACTTTGTACACCAATTTTTAGTGACCAACAAAATATTTTTAGCGACCAAATTTTTTTTTAGCGACAATTCTTTTTAAAATATTTCATCGCTAAATGTGGAAAAAAAAAATTTGTTGTTAAAGTTGAAAATTTTTGTTACTAAAAGAGTTTTTTTCATCGCTAAAAAGACACTGTGTTGTAAGTAACATTTTCCTATATATATATATATATATATGCATATACACACGTGACACGTACACATATATGTGGGTACATACGCATAGACATACCTGCAGCTATCATATGCCAGAAAAGCTTCTGTCCTCTTCAATGTACACACATGAGAATTATTTGTTTCTATATCACCAAAAAAGTAAGGCCAATCAAAGCATTCCTCGTGGGGATTAATGCTTGAATATGACCCTGTTTGGAATTACGTTTGTGGTCCCATACTTGGTTTGAATCCTCGAAAGTTAAAAGATTTAACTATTTGGCTAACTTGGAGGCAACTTTTGTTGATAGTGACTTTAGGAATTGAGTTTGTTCAGTTTTAAAGTATAGGGAGTGTTAGTAAAAAATAGTCATACTTTAAGAAATGTTACTGTAATTTACCCTTATATATTAGTTTCATAAAGAGTGCCCTCTTAGCTTAACTATTTTCAAGTAATATCAATTGGCATGTTCACTCAAACTTCTCATTCACATTCATTACAAACGATAAAACGAGTACGCATTACATATCATACCCCTTTCTGTCTCTCTCTTGTTCTTTTCGCATACAACCAATCTACTTCAATTCTAGCTGTGGTGTAGTGACTTCACTACATGTAATACCATGCGATTTGGGTAAAGAGTAAAATTGGGAAGGGGACAAACACTTTAGAGAACAGTAAATTCTTTGATGTTAATGTGATATTTGGAAGTAGTAATTCAATTCAGATCTGAAAAAAAAAAAAAAAAAGAAAAAAAAAATGGGTATAGTCGAAGGTAAAGTCCGATTAATACATCAAACCAACACAATACTAATTTTTATGAAAATTGGATAAGAATGAGACTTGGAATTTGTTCTATTTTAAATATTAACAAACCCTTTGATAATCACATTTTACTTTCTTTCTTTCCTTTTTTTTTTTTTTTTTTTTTTTGCAAAGAGAAATAATAATGCATCAATTGTAACCGACCCAAAAAAAATTACATGAAGCGTCCCAATGAATGAGCAAGATTGTGGGCAATTTTTTACCTGTGGGAGGAGTAATACTTTATTACCTAAAGTCACATTTTTCAAACATCATTAAGGCTTTGTTTGGTTTTTGGATTTCGTGAGGGAAGAGGGAAAAAAAAAATATAGAGTACAACATTTTACTTTATTTGGTTAATAACAAAAATGATGAAAAAATAGAAAAGAAAAGAGAATAAATTAAAAAATAAATTGAATATTATAATTCATTTTTGTCTTTTTCTATATTATTTAAATATGAAGAAAAATAAAAAAAAATCGTTTTCACATTTTATTTTCATTTTTTTAATAAGTTACATAGATAACCCTCATGTATTATCTTTTTTTAATGAGCCCCATAGTGTCAGTGTACTAGAAAAGATAGAAACAATAAATTTTTGGGCAATGCCATTGTGAGAAGCTTCTCACATGAGAATGAGAGTTTTAACCGTTGGATGAGCATCTAACCTTAAGATTTCCAGGAATCTGGAGAGAATTTAAGGCTAGATGCTCATCCAACGATTAAAACCCGTCTTCTCATGTGAGAAGCTTCTCCCAATAGCATTTCCCTAAATTTTTTATGAACGCATTCTTTGTGGATGTTTTGTGTTTGCCAGACATTACTAAAAAAAAAGGTTAAAAGGTGCTCTCCCATTTTTCCTCCTAGTCATTGTACCTCACAGTCTGTTTGGTATGCCTCACAGTCTGTTTGGTATGCCTCAAACTAGAATAGAATTCATTTGCAATTCTATTTTGTGGAATTCTTGTGTTTGGTATGACACAAAACAAGAAATGAATTCATTTTGAATTCTACCCAATTCTTGTTTTGGGCTGTTTACAAATCCGACCAAAAATGGTCGGATTTGGCAAGAATTGATTTGGGATCTTCACTTCGTCTTCCTTTCCCAGCTTCTTCTTCTTCTTCTTCTTCTTCTTCTTCTTCTTCGTCTTCTGCGTCTTCTTCGTCGTTCTTCTGGTCTTCGTCTTCTTCGTTTTCGTCTTTCTTCTTCTTCTTCTTCTTCTTCTTCTTTGCCTCTTCTTTTTCGTCTTCGTCTTTCTTCTTCTTCTTCTTCGTCTGATCTCCTCTTCTTCTTCGTCTTCGTCTGGTTCTTCTTCCTTCGTCTGGTTCTTCTTCGTCTGATTTGGTAAATTTGAAGGTCTGTTTGAGTATTTTAGTAAATAGCTATATCTCCTTTTAATTCTATTATTTTCATTTCTGTTTTAGACCAAACACGAGAATTAAAATTGCAAATTAATTTAATTCTTGTCTTTTCTTTTCTATTCTATTCAATTCAATTATATTTTATTTTATTTTACGATCGTAGCAAAAAGGAGTATCAGCCTTCCAACCACAGTCTCTCTCACAGTCACAGTCAACATAGACACTACCTTCTTTGCCTTCAAAATTTTCTGATTAAAAAAATCCCATCTTTTACGCATTTCATGAGCTTCTCGTCCCCCCTACTCTCTGTAACTCTGTCTGCCTAACCCCTCTCTCTCTCTCTCTCTCTCTCTCTCTCTCTCTCTCTCTCTCTCTCTCTATATATATATATATATATATATCTATATATTTCTTCTTTTTATTCAAATAAATATTTCTTCTTTTTCTTCAAATAAATTGTAAATTCACATCCGCCATTTATACACATTGGTAGAAAGAAACTAAGAGAGAGAGAGAGAGAGAGAGAGAGAGAGAGAGAGAGAGAGAGGGAAAGAGAATGAATTTCGAGCTGAAATTCTGGATCTGAACTTGTCGTTCAATCATTCGATAACACAAATGGGGGTTTTGGGGGAATCGTGGTGTTTCTGCAATGGGGGAGGCAAGTCCGAGAGGATGAAGGCGGCCATCTTCTCCGGCAAAGGTTCGGCTATGGCGAGAATCGCCGGCTCCGGCACCGGTTTCCTGATCCACCGGAATCTATTGTTGACCACTCACGTTAACCTTCCGTCGGTGGCTGCCGCAGAGGCTGCGGAGATCCGGCTGCAGAGCGGTGTCGCCACTACACTTTTCCCTCACAGGTTAGGGTTTTGAAATGTCACACCTATACAGCATATATATATATATATGAATATTCGTGCATTTGATTGTCATTGTTAGTGCGTGTTTTTGTGAAACACTAGAGAGAGAGGCCACATTCATAGGTTGAGAATCGTGAAATTTTGAACAATTTTTGTTTGAAGTTTTTTTTTTTCTCATGATTGTGGTGATTTTGGATCTGATAGTGTTTTTTACTTCACAATGGTTTATCAGTAAACTAATTTTTGTATTTTCCTCACTTCTTTGTTTTGAGTTAAATTCCATATTGGCCTCATTTTAATAATTTTATCTAAAGCTGTAGTACGAGGTTTCTAATTTTAGAACTTATGTGGAGTATGCAATTTCCCATATTTCAGCTTTGAAATCTCCTAGATCCTTCTACATTAATTGACTGGGGCGGAGCTAGAAAATCAATCAGGGGGCTTGATAAAGCCTAGTGTAGGGGAATTCGGGAGCAGCGCTCCGATTTTTTTTTTTGGGACCTATTTATACATATTTTGTGTACATTTAATGTAGATGATATATCCTGATGATGTAAAAATTATTAAAAAAATAAGAGGGAGAGGCTTTTATATAACTAGCACAAAACATAAGAGAGCGAGCGCTTGCTATGATCAAATTGTAATTGGTTGGGGGGGGGGGGGGGGGGGGGGGGGGGGGGGATGGGCGCGCTTGGTTTTTATAATTTTCAGGGGGGCTTAACTATGTTTCTTTTAGGGTGAATCTAATATTTTTCAAAAATCTAGGGGGGGCTTGAGACACCCCACACTCCTCCCCCCCTTGTCCCTTGATCAGTCCGCCCCTGTTAATTGTGGTGCATTTTCGACGAGGTATAGATGAACAATGATTATTGATTTGGTAATTCTACAGAAGAAATGATAGGAAGATGACCCTTTTGAGCCTGTTTGGGAATAACCAAAATAGGATCTGGTTCAGTCCAAGTTCATTATCAATATTGTGTCCCATTCAGTTTGTCTTATGCTATATCATTATCTTCCAAGATATATAATGCTACACTGAAAAATCAAGAAATAAGCACGGAAAGAGCTAAATTAGTTGTTTCCACTTTCCACCGTTTATCGTTCTCTTTGACAGGAGAGTGAGGCCCAAACCTGCATGCTAAGCTTCATGGTATCATCAGATCAGATATACCCTAGTTTAGCATTTGTTCATTTGAGTTTTCGCCGGAGTTGGTGCAATCACTCATCTACACTGTAATATGGAAGGATATTGGAGTTTTTTTAGTAAAATGGTGCTATTAAGGAATAGGCAGTCGCCGACTGTAGAAACACATAAGGATGTGTCGTATGTTGACCTGGTCTTATTGTGGGGTTCAGATGGGTGGGCTGGTTATAAACTTAACATTTAGGTTTATTTTATCGAAGCTGATCTTGGTATTTGATTGGAATGTTCAGATCTTGGAAAGCCAATTTCTTAAAAAAAAAAAAAAAAAACAAAACAAAACTTGTTGCAAAACTACTTGAATCCTAAATGAAATATATGTGCATTTCAAATGAGAAATTAAACAATTTGAAGTTATTAAATTGACTCCTTGTACAAAATTGGGCTCTGCAATTTAGGTTTTCTTATGTATATTATTATTGTTACATCGCAAAGGAAAGTTAAGAATTTTGACATTAACTGATATGACATTCAGTTTCTCCTGAAAAAGAAAAATGATAATATATATATATATATATTCATTTGGGGTTAAAGAATGTCATATTTGTGAAATTGTGAAACTTCAAGAGTTCTTTAGTTAGTTTTCATTGGAAGTTCAACCTAAGGAGCTTAGGAACCCCGACGTTAATGAGAGTAACCACAGCAAAACATTCTTTTGCGACTATAAGTTGATATTCGTGTATATGGTGCCATCTGAATTTGCAGCCCTGCGTTGACCCTCCAGTTTAATAGACATCTCAACAAGCCTAAAAAATGGTTACACAATAGTTACATGGATTATGGGACACCTTTTTACCCCAAAAGTCTATTTGCTGCCTAAAAAGTCCAATAAATCTGTGCTTCCCAAATTAAACCAAAGTACTATTTGTTCTCTCTCTCTCTCTCTCTCTCTCTCTCTCTCTCCAGAATTCTATGGTGTTAGTGAGCCTTGATGCAGATCAGAGGCTGATGCTTTCCGAAGAATGACTGGTCATTGCACACCCCATTCATCTTATATATTGCACAAGTGATAACATCACCGATATTATGGGACACAAGGCTTGGTTTGGTTTGGTTTGGTATAACATCACCGATATTATGGCAATAGACTCTTGCAAAATCATTGATATTATTCATATTCCTTCCACTTGGACTAGTAGGCTAATGATAGAAGAAATGTTGTAGTAACATTTTCCCAAAATATCTTATGCTTGATCCAAGTCCCTGTATAAAAGCCGTTCTCGTTAGTTAATTCACCCCTTTCATTTTAATTTCAGGTTTTTCATCACGAGTTCCGTTCTTGATCTCACTATAGTGGGTCTAGACGCAATGGATGGAGACTCAAGTGTCCAGGCTCAGCAGCCTCACTACTTAAAAACCTGTTCTAAACCAAATCTTGATTTAGGTAATGTGATTTACCTTCTAGGCTACACAGAGAAAAAAGAGTTGACTGTTGGTGAAGGAAAGGTGGTTATAGCCACCGACAATCTCATAAAGCTCTCAACCGATGGCATAACTTGGAGCCCAGGCTCTGCTGGCTTTGATGTGCAAGGCAACCTTGCATTCATAGTCTGCGATCCTATGAAGCTAGCCACATCTCCAAATACAAAGTCCTCTTCGACTTCAACTTCTTCATCATCTTCATGGAAGAAGGATTTTCCTATGCAATTCGGTATTCCGATTCCGATCATCTGGGACTGGTTAAATCAGCATTGGGAGGGCAATCTCGATGAACTCAACAAACCCAAGTTACCTCTCATCCGATTAATGTCTACAGGTCAGAAGAGCGAGCATTCTTGTGCTTCCTTCACGATGAGACGGGTTTTCAAGTCAACCGAGCCTGAAAATGATATAACCCCGTCATCATCAATTGTAATCTCGAAACCTACGGATCAGCCAGGACCAAGTTGCTCTGCTGCACCAAATGCTTTCAACGATGTAACCGTAGGTACTGATCCACGGGTTACCCATGTTCAGGGAATTCCAGCTCCCGAAATTTACGAGTCACCAAGGTTTACCTCGGGCCCTATAAGGAAGAAAGGAAAAACACAAATCCAGCTTCTAGACATTAATTTTCCTCCAAAGATTGCCAAAACTACAGTTTTACCAGAGTCAGATGAGAATCAGTTCAAGGAACTTCCATGGCAGCACCCATGCGGGGAAGATGAGTTCAGTGACAGAGGACAGACGGGTCCCATAGCAGATGCTGACATGGCATCGACGGGTTCTGTAAACGGTGCCCAGAGTGAGGTCCTGTCCAGCTCATCTCCAGTTGAGGTTTTGGAGGTGCAAGATGGGTATAGCAGTGCGGGAGAGACTACAATGTACTCAGCCGAAACTGCTGAAAGTCGTAATTATACGAGTCCTAGAGAGGGAAAGTTTCAGCAAGTAGGGAGGAGCCAAAGCTGTGTGAATTACAACAGATGGGGGGCTTCGGCTCATAGGAATCCAGTGGCCCGAAGGGAAATGGTAGAAAAGCAGAGAAATTTCATGCAAGGAAGAAAGGTTTACTCACAGGGGGAGAATTCCCAAAGGTGTAATGTCTACTTCAGCCCAACTGTCGCCTCCATCATGAAGAAAAGGAACAATTTGGAGCAGCCAAACAGGCCCCGGCAAAGTGCAATTCACTCGTCTCCGAGATGGATGTTCTAAAAATGTCGTATATTTCGGGACCCGTTTGGATTGACTTCTAGTTTGACGTTTAGGCAGAAACAGAAGTAGAAGCCTAATTATCTAATTACGAGGGCACTGTGGGAATTAAAAAAATTCCCAGAGTGCAGTTCACTCATCTCCCAGATGGGTGTTCTAAAAATGTGATATATATATATATATAAGCTCTTTTACCATTGAACTTGCACTACTTGGTTTACATTTTTTGCCTATACTGTAACTAATTTGTTGAGACCATGTATGTGCAGGCCAATGCAAAAGATGAATAAGAAAATTCAGCAAAGATTTATTGTCTTTGCTCAGTGTTTTGGTTGCCGTTAATCTTTGTTTGTTGTTTTGAAAGGAACTGTGATGGCCATAAAATATACTCCTACTCTCTATGTCCCTAATTATTAGTTCTTTATTACTTTTTTGGATGTCCCATTTTAAGAGTCCATTTAAAAAATCAATGTATTTTAATTAGTTTACCATATTTATCTAAAACTCTTGACACTTTTTTTTTTCTTTTTTTTTGGGTTAAATACAATTTACCCTCTGTGGTCAGGCCTATTTTCACTTTACCTCCATGTGGTTTAAAAGTGGATACTTAACCCCCTGTGGTTTTCGATTAAAGTGAAACTACTAAGATTTTCTTAAATATAGTCCCGCATGGAGACTAGTCTGTTAAAATTAGCCCCACCTTAAAATTAATCCCACATAGGTAGTTAATTCCAAAATTAGCCCCCTAAATTGGTTAAATGTTAAAAACTAGCCCCCACATATGTGGGTTAAATGGTAGAATTATCTCCACATGGGGGATCAACCCCCAAAGTTAACCTCAGAATGGGGGTTAACTGTTAATATCTTTGGCCAATTTTAGAATTTTTATCAATTTTGAAGAAAAAACTTAACAGTTTCACTTTAGTCTAAAATGACTATAATACATTTTAGGTTTGCTGGATATGCTTGTTTTCGTACTGTACGTCATCCAGATTTTACAGTTTAAAGTTGATTCTCAGAAAGTACTGATTATTTAGAACAAATCCTCGAACTTTTAATGCAAGAACAATCTACCATTGTCATTACCTAATCCAAATAGGCTTAATGGTGATGTGTATACTATAGAATTATTACACCAGCCAGACCTCAAAGTTGTGTATTTCACTGGTCGATTCCAGACCTACACCCCAATATGTTGGTCAATTACTACAGAACCCCAGCAATATGAGTTTTGTATCCCAAAGATTAGATCAAGAGTTCATAGATACCCCCAAAAATGTGTTTAATTCTCCATTAAATGTAGCAAAACCAAAACGTTACAACATTTCGTTCAAGCCCATAAAAGATCAACCAGCCATGGCAAATTGCTACATCTCACAATAAATGCCTTACTCTTCTGTGTGAATTGTTGATTGGTTTCCATTTTTCTTTTTAAAAAAATTGTAAGGGAAAAAACAAATATCGATAAAAGAACACAACAGAAAGTGGATTCAAATTCTACATTTATAGACATATTTTGTACGAGTATAATAGTAAAATTTTAAATCTAGCTATTGGGAAATGTATAGCCGTTGGAAGCAAATATGGCTGTTGGCACTTTTTGCCATACAAATTTGGTGTAACACTTGGATTTGGGAATGCCATAGCTTCTCTCAAATACTAGAGAGGATTTGACTTTGTCAAATTTTGAAAGATTGTATAGCAGGGTGCTGCAGAGCACAATTACTTGGGTGGCTGCCCAACTTTGGCTGCGAGGACATAAGTGTCAGGACTTGGGTGACGGGGGCGAGATTTGAACTCTGGTATAAGCGTGTGACATGGTGAACTATTTTGCCAAATAGGCTAAGCCATTGCTATTGCTGTTACGGTCATGAAGCATTAATCGTTTTCAAATTGAATGTGGCAGGCTAGTAAATGAAAAACAACTGATAACTTCAAGGATATCACCATTAAACAATTAAGCAACCATATAATCATCAAATAGGAATACAAAAATATCGCATTACCACTGTAAGAACAAGTGGCATTAAATTTAGGAACGCTTCTAGTTTTGTGAACTTCAACACACCACTACAACAATTTGAATAAAATAAATAAAAGAAGGGTAAATTACTCTTATCTTTGTAGAGGTAAGGTCAAATTACACAGATTTCCTTTATGGTATGCAAAAGCGCATTAACCTCCCCTACTTACGAAAACCTAAACTTTATACAAAATACCTACGTACCCTTATGGTTAATAAAAATTATTAATTTACAAAATTTTAAAATTATGAACAGATAAATCTACCATTAAAAAATAAATAAACTTCCATGTACGTATTAGGGAAAAAATATTATGCTCAACAATATTTCGCTACCATATATTGTCACCAAAATTTCCTTTTGAAACCTCTAGAATTAATTATTTCATTTAGGACCTTCGATTTTTATACTGGTTTCAGTTAAGGACAATTGAGGCAAAATATGATTATTAATGGTCTTCAATAATTGTCCTCAAATAAAACTAATTGGCTTCAGTTGTCTTGTATTGAAACTCACTATTTGTGGCGCGCGATCGCAACACAAATACTTTGCTTGGCGCCTCAAACTGACTATTTAAAAATCAAAAGCCTTAAGCAAAATAATTAATTTTAAAGGGTTCAAAATAAAATTTTGGGAAAAATATGGGGGAGTGAAAGGTTTTTTTTTTAGCTAACAATGTTAGCGACACCAACGAGCTATGTGGCACGGATACGAGCACGAGTACGACATGACAGCGTCACAAAGACATACCATATCTTAAAAGGGATCTTCTATGACTTATGATGTATTATATATCCCAATTTGATACCAAAATATTATAACTTAGGTTCTGCAATGTTGTAAGTAGATCTCAAAATATAGTAACTTTGAATACCACTTAGGACATGTTTGCGCGTCCACAAATTTGGATTGAATCATTCATGATTTATAAAGCATTTTGATATAGAAATTCATCATCTTGAATGAGATCATTTAGGAAAATAGAGAACCTCACAACATTTCGTATAGGTGATCATTCCTAGTTTCGCTTACGATGACATAATTTATGAGTTTAAGTATAACTTTTAAACAAAGCTACCATTTTCCTAATTAGCCTCATTCAAGGTAATGGATTTCTTTACCAATTTTTTTTTTTTTTTTTTATAGATTGTAAGAAATATGTGGGCCATACGGGCACCCACATATCATTAGATTGGGTCCAATGGGCTTGGACTCTTGAAGCCCTAGGGTTTGGTCATTATGTGTGTATATATATGATATAAACACACATATTACATCAATTCCTAACAGATTGGGCAGCCAATCTCTCTCTCTCTCTCTCTCTCTCCTCTCTATCTCTCACGGTTTTCTCTCTCTAAGGCCATCACCATTGGAGCATGGGATTTAGCGCGTGACATTGACGGAGACCGCTCTAGTAGCGTCTTCCACGACTTATGCGAAGCACAAGAGAGTACATGGAGTCTAACAAGGAGCAGCAGTTCGTGGGTGAAGTCGTTGGGCTCGTAACAACACCGTTCGACGATCCGTTGGGTTATTCTGCTAGGTAACGATCCTATACCCGACTCGTATGCTTGCGTACATATTTATTTACATTGGTATCAAAGCCGCCAGGTTGTTGATTCGCCCATTTTTGAACCCATATTGAATCTGCCATTAAAGCTTAACCAAATTTTTTTTTTAACATAAACCCTATTTTCGAATTTTGAAGTGGGTCTACATCGAAACTCCAATGGGGTTCCAAATTTTTAGCATGGTTGTGTTCCTTATGGTCCCTAGAGTCCCCCCACAAAGTGCCATGGACTGCTTATCTCAAACAAAGACGAAATCTGAAACCCTAAATTTCTGGGTATGAAAATCCGATTTTTTTTCTCAACTTTGTCCTCAATTTCTGGAAGATTTACACATCCAATGCCTCTGTTTTTTTGGCTCAAATTTGTTCTACGCCACGAGGGCTTTCCAACCATATATAATACAAGGTTATTGGATCAAAATTGAGGGAGATATAAGCGTTGAAATTAGGGGGGTCGCGCAGCCTGGGACTGCAATTTCTAAGGTTTCAGGAGGAAGAAGATGACCCCGCGGGCCAATCCCACGCGCGCCGGTGCGTGCCGCGCGTGCGGCAGCGCTGTTGGTGGTGTGGGCCTCACTCCGGCGAGTGTGGATCCCCCTTGGCCTGTAGTTTTTTAATATATTTTTTATTAAAATATTCCAGAAAAGTGTTTAATTAATTTGTATTTAAAACAGTTTCTGGGATTAAAAACTAAGTTTTTAATGGTTTTTAACTGTTTTAATTACTTTAAAATTCTGGAAATATGTGGAAAATTAATTTTTTATTTTTCCTATATTATGGACACTGAGTGAGACTAGAAATAATTTTGTGGTAAACTGTTTCATTATTTTTGGTATTTTAGAGCATAAAATATATGTTTTATATGTGTTTTTAATTGCTTAAAATATCCAAAAATACATATTAATTTTTGAAATTAATATATAGTGTTTAGTACACTGTAAGGGACTCTAAGATAATTTTTGTGTAAATTATCATGTATTTATGGTATTTTAGAGCATATAATTAATGTTTATTGACGTTTATTTAATTGCGTAAAATAGCCATAGTACATTATTAATAACGGACATAAGGTACACTATTTTGAGACCATATAAAATTTTGTGAGACCCATAGATAATTTTGGTAAATTATCTGAATCATATTAATATTTTAGAGCATATAATTGTGTGTTTTTGTACACGTATTAAATTGCTTAAAATATTTTCTTTAATTATTAGTTCAGAGAATTAGCACAATGTGTTTAGAACACTAGTGGTAGCTTGAGAAAATTATTTTAGTGCATTTTCTCGCTCTTTGGGACATATTTTAGAGCACATATATAGTATTGAGTACGCAATATTAATTACTTAAAATATAACCAATTAAAGTTGTTAATTCTTAAATTTAATGTATATTGTTTTTGTACACTGATTGGAGACTTGAGAAATTTTTTTGTGAATTATCTCATTTTTGTTTTGGTATTTTGGAGCATAAAGTTTATGCTTATGACATTTATTTAATTGCTTAAAATAGCCAAAATAGAATATTAATTTTTTCTTTGAAATTAATATAGGATATTTAGAACACCATATTTGACCACTAAAAATCATTAGAGAACAAATTCCTTGAAATTTTTGTATTTTTTGGGAATTTAGTTGCTCATAGTTAATTTTGTTTAACTAGATCAATTTATTTTGTTAAATTGATTCAAAATATTTTTTGGGCCATGATGAAATTCTAGAAATTCTTTATTTATACTGAAAATCATTTTTTCAGTTAATTAAATTTTCCATGAGGTATAAATTAATTTGTTAATTTTAATAGCCCTTAACTAATTGGTTTTAAAATATGTTTTAAGACCTAAAATTGTGTTAAAATTAGTGAAAACTACATGACTTTTGATTGAATTTTTTCTTAGCTTATGGGAGCTATCCGGGCTTAGCAATGAATTAGTTCATTGTATTTTATTATTTTTAGAGGCTCGCTGCATTGTTGGTCATGTTTAAAATTACTGTTGTTTGTGATTGGTTGACCCCGAGACTTCTAATCCTCCTCCTTAAATGGAGTGATGGATTAGTCCATTCATTTTTTAAATAGAACGCATGAGAGCTTGGTGTATGTGATTAATGCATTAATCTGGATAAAATGAATGGACGATTAATTGACAATTTATGGAGCTTGTGTCCTCATGATGTATGTTTAATGTTGTTTCTGTGTATGTATATGAACAAAGTATCCCTATTTTTTATGGCTATAAATGTAATGTGAGAATGGGCATTTAAATTTCTTGTAATGGAAAAGCCTATTTGTAAAGGGATGATTTTCTTTGTTCATAAATCATACACTTGAATTACCTTAGCATGAGCTCTAAGTTGCCAATTCGGACCCACGTGGAGGTCCATGTGCACTTTTTGTTGCATGGCGCACTTTGTATCATTGTGGATGATCTTAGATAGGTAATTGTACCATCTAATTGATGTTTATTTTGAAAAATCAATTATAAAAGGTTTTTCTTGATTTACAAAATTAAGATTTGATTAATGAGCAATAACAAATTTTTCGGTCTTAAATTGTAAAGAGGGGAAAACTCATTTGTAATTGGATTTTAAAACAAACTTTATGGAATGTGCAAATAATAATGTCAATCCTTTGCGCATGTTCTCAAATATTTTTAAACCACACTTAATTAATCTTTATAAAAGTAACAAGTTTAAAAAGGACTAATTTTTGTAATATGGCACTGCAAAGTAACACACCTACAGAGTAAGTAAGAGCTTATGGGCTTTAGACTTATTCTATAGTCCAACCCATTAAACCGAATAATGGGCCTCCGGCCCAATTTCATTATAAACCTTGAAAGTCTATGACACTTGGCTCGAGAAGGATCATAGCACGCGCTTTGTGATAAGCAGCATGCACTATGATCTTGTTGGGAAGTATCAGTACTACCCAATAGCAAAAGTATTGTGAGATCAGCTCAAATTTGTTTTCGATGGCACATTCACTACTAGATTAAGCATCTAGTTATGAAGTTCGAAAAAAGTAAAGGAAACGTTCTAAGTACACGATGACTGGACATCCAAGGTCGATGACTGTGGATACCGCAGGTTTTCTTTTTATCCACAGCTTTTCTTTTAAAATTCTTTTTCAAAATTTCAAATTCAAAACAAATGAGTCGCCACTTAATTTTTAAAAGGAAAATTAAGAAACCACTTTTAAAGCAAACTGATCTTTTTAGAAACCAGAGATTAACTAGGTCCGGGGATTATGGAATGAGAGAGGAAGGAGCCCGTCGGACTAAAACACCCTCTCTCATCCTATCTTACGATAGGCCTCTACTCAACATCCTTTTAATCAAATTTATTAATCTAAGCATGCCCTCAACTAATACATATATACATATACATCACAAAAACATGTCCAAAGTGTGTAAAATCGCAATTGATAAAATATCATTCAAAAAGTCATATAAGTCAAGTAGCAAGCGATATGATATGCAATAAGGAACAAAAGAACTTACCCGGGATCCAGCAGCGATATTTAAACGTGCAATGCATACAAACAAAAGAAAATCCTAAGAAAGAGTCTCTAATCACATGTACACATAAGGCAAAACCTAGTCTAAGGTGTCGCGCATGAGGTTGAAAATCAATAAAATAAAGGAATGAAATAAACTAGAAGGGAGATGAGAAATGGTACCTCAAATGCGCTACAAAACAGAGATTAGTCCACATGTTTCACATAATAATATGATGTCAAGTAATCAATCCTAATTCTCTAGCTTAGATCTAGCAAGCATGAGACCCAACTTTATTCAATAGCTAGTTCTAATTATGAGCAAATAAATGTACATGGATGAATGAATGCGAACAAGAATAAAACATGAATTTATTCATTAATTTGGGTCACTTAACTTCTGGATTTAAGCTAAGTTATCATTATTCAAAGTATGATTTGGGTCCTAAGACATTAGGAGTCCATTTGAGTTGAGATAAACAAGATTAGATAAAAACAGTAGCAGTTTTTCATGAATTACAGAGAGCAGACCAGATCTTAAAAAATAGAAAAACCATGCTTCCAACGGTTGGATCTTAATGATTTTTGGATACGATATGCCTCTGTGAGTCTAGTTTATAACCCAAAAAGAAAATCAAGGTTTGAACGGTTAGATCTCCGGGAATATGGAAAACACTAGGCATCACTTAGGAAGCTGCAACTCTTTGTCCAGAGATCTTGTACGATTTTTTAAAAATAGCAAAAAGATGAGAAACACTTAGATCTTTTTAGGGGGTCTCCCTAACACATTAAGGTACCCAGAAAAAATTATTAGAGACCTCAGAAACTCCATTAAAACTATGATTTATTAGTTTCAAAATAGATTTACTGTTCTGAAATGTTGGATAGAGAGTTGCATGTATTAAAAATCACAAGACCAAACCATCTTAGACATGATATCACCTTAAAACAAAAATTACAGTGGTAGAGTATTGTGTTATTGACACTTTCCCGTTGATTTCACTTGATTTCAACGGTTAGATTTCGAACTAAAAATCTTTGATCAAAATCAGTTTGTGAACT
This sequence comes from Hydrangea macrophylla, assembly GCA_033977485.1. Lineage (NCBI taxonomy): Eukaryota > Viridiplantae > Streptophyta > Magnoliopsida > Cornales > Hydrangeaceae > Hydrangea > Hydrangea macrophylla. The sequence goes on from CM066989.1 coordinate 13,931,810, forward strand.
CACTGTTTTCATTTATCAAGTTCAACTCTATTTGTTAACCCCAACTATTAAACCATGAAGTTGGACTTAAACTAAACCATTTTCTCCTACCATTTGATGGTCATTGGAGACTAAAGACCTTCATGTTTGTGGATTTCAAAGGAAGTATGAATAGACTTCATGAAATCTCAAGATGAGGACTCTAAACCATGGAGATAGGCTTAGACTCAAAACCATTTTCTCCTACCATTTGATGGTCATTGGAGATGAAGACATGACTAATACTCATAAGTTTCAAAGAGAATATGGAAATGATTTCATGAAATACCAAGTTTAGAGGATCCAAGTCATGAGTATGGACTTGGATTCATCTATTTGCTTATGAAATGAAGTGATGATCAAATTTTGACTCTCATGTAAAGTATAAGCTTACATGGGATTCAAAGGATCATACTCAAGAGATTTCAAGGGAGATATTGAAGATCTCCCAGAATCTCAAGAGAGGAACATAAACCAAAAGAAATATAAGAAAGACTAAAGAATTAGAAACAAGAACTCCTAAGCTTACTAGACAGACTCTAAGATTTAATCAAGAAAAATTAAAAATGGCTTGAAGATTAGAAGCTCAAAAAGAAAGAGAACACAACCAAAGATTAGAGGGTCACCTCCAAACTATCCTAAAAAATCTTTCTTTGAAGATCTTCCAAGCTCTTCTCTCTAGTTCTCTAAACTCTCTCTTTTCTCTCAAAATATGTTAGTGTAATGGTAGTGATTTCTTTGTATTTTTTTGGTGTATCTCTTGTGTATATTCCTTGCATATGTTCCAAGGAAGATCCTTCCTCTTTTTATAGACAAAAATTACCAAGTATTTTTAGTGAATTCGGAGTAAAAGACAGGTGTAATCATCCCATTTGGTGGTACAATACGTACTTCCTGAAATTAGACAGACTGTTGCCCAGGACGGCATTCAAAAGTTATCCGCGGCAGTCGGTGAGTGCCGCCGCGGCACTCCGGGACAACCGTCGCGGCACTTCGCAACTGCCGCGCGGCTCTCAGTGAGTGCCGCGGCAAATTATTGATTGCCGTTTTTTTTGTCAACCTTACTTTATCAGATTTTTGTTTTTATCCGCCTACACATACGTATTGTACCACAAAATACGGACTTTAAAAGCAAACGACAGTCAGAAAATGTCGGCGACACTCAGTAAGTGCCGGGCCGGCACTCACCGAATGCCGTGCGGCATTCAGTGAGTGCCGCTCGGCATTCACTGAATGCCGCAGAAATATGCCGTGTGCCATTTTTCTGCAGAACTTCCCTTTTTAGGTCTTTTCTTTCTTCCATTTTTTCTTAAAGAAACTTATTTTTGAAGATCTTTTCCGAAAATGGAGTTTTACACCTGAATTCTCCTAAATACCTGGTATTTTCTTCTTTCTGTGAAATTTTATCGTGTTTGGAGAACTTTCTGAAGAGCTTGGAATACTTCGAATCTTTTCGGTCCTTATCATCATCGGACGTGGAGGTGACACTCTCCTAAATTCGACGGTCGGTCAAAATTGGGGGGTCTACAGTTTGCCCCTCTTTGATAGAACTTGTGGGGCAACGCGTCTCATAAGTGAATGTCAAAGCCTGTGTGAAGACAAGCCTTTGACCAGACTGTCAAATTTAGGCAAAATACAACGCGTTGCAAAAACGGCTTCACAAACGGTTCACGTTGGTCGTGCTCAACGGTGAGCTGCCTACGTATCCATTCAGGAATCAGACCAAGACGTAGTTCAGGCAGGAGCCAAACATACACAAGCACAAGTAACCATACGGATGAATGCACCTATCTTATCGTGATGCAAGTGCCATGCAATGGTATTTTCCGAATTGACCTGGTCAAACAAGCGTCATGCTCATCATGTTTTCCTTGCGTGCGACGCACTTTACGTGATGCGTTAGTCAGGAAAGATTACCTAATTCCGTGACTGATGCGAAGATCTGATACAAGGGTCATGATGTTTTCGATTTGATTTCGAGGGTTAACGCAAATCTGTTGCGAGAACCGGGAATATAAATCTGTTATATTCCCAAAACGAGGGTTAATGCAAATCCATTGCGAGAACCGGGAATATAAATCCGTTATATTCCAAAACGAGGATAAACGCAAATCTGTTGCGAGAACCGGGAATATAAATCCGTTATATTCCAAAGCGAGGGTTAACGCAAATCTGTTGCGAGAACCGAGAGTGCAAATATGTTACATTCTCGAACAAAGGATCAACGCAAATATGTTACGAGGATCGGGAATATAAATCTGTTATATTCCCAAAACGAGGGTTAACGCAAATCTGTTGCGAGAACCGGAAATATAAATCTGTTATATTCCAAAACGAGGGTAAACGCAAATCTGTTGCGAGAACCGGGAATATAAATCTGTTATATTCCAAAACGAGGGTAAACGCAAATCTGTTGCGAGAACCGAGAATATAAATCTGTTATATTCCAAAACGAGGGTAAACGCAAATCCGTTGCGAGAACCGGGAATATAAATCTGTTATATTCCCAAAACGAGGGTTAACGCAAATCTGTTGCGAGAACCGAGAATATAAATCCGTTATCTTTTTTAATTTTCAAAAATTGGTAGCCCATGGGCTCAAATATTTTCACTTTTCAAAAATCGGGAGCCCACGGGCTCAAATCTTTTTTCAATTTTCAAAACTCGGGGGCCCACGGGCTCGTATATACTCTTAAATTCTGAAATTTGTAGTCATTTTAAACCTAAAAATGACTCTGAGGGCCAAAAGTGTAATGAGGGCAAATTTTGGGGGCCTCAAATTCAATTTTCGGGACTCGGTTTGAATTTGGGGGGGGGGGGGGGGGAATGAAGGATCTTTGAACCGACTTAAACGCGGCACACGCGAATTTTTGCTGCAGTCCGTGACTTCCGGGCGGCACTCACGGAATGCCATTGCGGCAGTCAGTGAGTGCCGCGCGGCAGTCCATCAACTGCCGCGCACGAAAAACTGAGTGCCGCGTTTGAGCGGCAGTGGCTAAAACCGCCGGGTTCAATACATTTCTTTCATTCTTTCAACTCTCTCCATCTCGAAATCTCTCTGGAGAAATTTTCTCCCATCCTTTCTTTGCTTCTGTATTGATCTACGGTACTCACAGGTTAGTCCTGCTTGATCAAAACTTGATCAATCTCTTTTATTTTCTTGTTTTTCTGAAATTTTCATGAATCTAACGCTCGAATTTTCTTTTTCTTTACAGATCATGGCGAGCGATTCGGGGAGGAAGAAGAAGGCCAAGTACATGGCCACTCATCATCCTGATGCTACACTCCTTCTCCGAGATCCGGATGAGCATTTATCCGCCCGCGCATTCAAGCGCGAGGTAAACGCTCCTCTCTTTGCTTCTCTTTTAATTTTCAAGTCTTAGGAACTTTTGTGGATGCAATATATATTTGATACAACTTCAAATGTTTATTTCTTATTACAAATGCTATGCTTGTAGTGCTCTCGAGTGTCTTGAACGTTTTATTTCATGCCCCTTCTTCTTTTTTAGGGAAATTTTGTACATATTTCTTTCTCCAAAAAGACCCCTTACAAAAATGAGTAATATGCCTGAATTTTTTGAGCGTTTTATCCCTTATTATTATTTTTCGACTTTTCCAAGGGCTTTTGGAAGCCGCTTGTATTAATCAGAATTTCAAAACACCTCTCGTGAATAAAGTGAGTTTTTCATTTTTGAGTTTCACGAACACGACACGTTTTAATTGAAAGCGTTACTTATGAATGTTCCAAGCATCCTCTTATTGTTCCAACCTAACTTTGAATGTCCGTGAATCCGTACTTGAAATTAATGCCTCCTTGGAACCTGAATTTGAACAAATTTATATACATATACTTTTGAAAATGCGAACAAACTCCTTTCTCTCTCTTCTTTGTCTTTTGAAATCTCTTAGAACATCGAATGTTCTTTCTTATTTCTTCTTATTTTTTTGGTGAACGTCTATTGAACTGAACGCAAACTAGTGCCATGCTTGTGAAATTTCTGCGAATACTTTCAAATTTTCTATTTCTTTCTTCTTTTTCCTTTTTTTTCGTCTTTTTACTGCCATCTGTTTATTTACTTCTCTTTTATCCAACTAATATCAAAATTTTGTGATTCTTTCTTGCAGCTACAGCCTAAGGTGCTGAAGGGGCACGGCAGCCTCCCCCACGGGTTTGAGTGGTACGGGGAGCTTAGTGAGACCGTGCAGGGATTTATTGAGGCTGCCGGCTTTGGAGACTTCGTCAAACTCTTGACGAAGAGCTCCAACGACTTGCGGCAGATACACGCATTGACCGAGCGGTGGTGGGATACGACGAGCACTTTTCATTTTGACTTTGGGAAGATGACGATGACTCCCTTGGATTTTTCGATGATCACCGGGATCCCGTTCGGTGGAGAGCCTCTGCGATATCTGACGGATCAGGAGTGGGACCAGGTGGAGCCTTTGCTAGGAGTGGTCCCGGAGGAGTCTCTGGTCACAGTCCGATGGTTTATGGACACATTTAGGGGCCAGCCGGGTTTTACGGACGAGCAGATGGCCAGAGGTTTTCTTATATACATGCTGGGGTGCTCTTTGTTGAGCACCAAGGGCGATCGGGTCTCTGTGTCCCTGGTAGCATCGCTGGAGCGCCTGGACCAGGTCGACGAGTATGACTGGGCTGGTACAGGGTTATCTATCCTGTACAGGCATATGGGTGACATCTCCCGGGACAAACCGGCCTCCACCAGCGGTTATTGGAGAGTGTGGGAGGTATACATTTTCATTGCTTTTTTGCATTTTCAGAAATTTATTTAAATTGTGAGACTAACCCTTCCTTTTTATTATTACAGATTTGGTCCCACGAGTATCTTCGCATGATGTCTCCCGAGACGCGTGAGGCAGACGCCCTTATCATGCCCCAGGGGCTGAAATGGGCGAAGGATAGGGTTGGGCGGAAGACCGGGGCCCACGATTTCGTTTCGTTCAGGAACTTCCTGACGAATCTGAGGGAGCAGCACGTTCATTGGCAGCCCTGGCTTAGGGTGCTTCCTGAGGCTCGTGCGGAGATTCGAGAGTCGGCCGGATATGACCCGACGAGGCGACTCCTTAGTGGGTCAGAGGGCCAGGCGTGGTACTTAGGAGAGAGGATGACTAGGCAGTCACTGGCGGCCCTTGGATTCTTTGTGCCATTCCCTCCTCCTGACTCTATAGGGCCACGGACACCCTTCATGGTAGCGAGCTGACGACTGCCCTGATGGGCTTCGGTATTCACGGCTTCTTGGATCCCCTTCAAGATATGCGGCGTTCCGTGCCGCTAAGCTGATGCCGAACTTCCCTTTGATGGAAGTGACTCGGGTGAGTATATGATTCCTCTATTACTACTTTATGAATTTCCTTTTATTCTCTATTCATGCTTTATTATTTTTCGTTTGCAGCCTGTTCCTGCTGCCACCCGTCCTCCCATCTTGCCTGAGTGGGATTGGACTATGTCGGCCGTCTCGTTCGGCGAGCCCTACTCGACGACGATCCCCCGACTCACACAGGGCGCCCCCACTATTCCTCTTCATTACGATGTTGTCCCGCGTGCTTACGCAGAGAAGGGCTTGGCATACACCCACAGCGTGCGGCAGTGGGTTCTCGGGCGAGAGTGGATGGTAAGAAACTCATCCCTGCCTTTCACTTTGACTTTGATTGCCTCTTCTTTTACGATCCTATATTCTTGGTTCTTGTTTTCAGGCTGAGGGAGCTCGGGTGACTGTTGCGACTCAGTTGAGGGCCCAGGTATGATCTTTATCTCCTTATTCTCAGTATTTCGATTATCTTTTCAACACTATCTGGATTTATCCTTTCTTATTTCAGGCGGAGGAGATCAGATCCCTGTCCCAACAGGTGGGGCAGCTTCAGCAGCGACTCCAGCAGTTCGGCATTCCCCTCAGCGACATTCCTGGGGATGGCGGTGCTGGACGAGGCATGGGGCGAGGCGGTGGTAGTGGCGCTGGACGCGGCGGAGGCGGTGGTATGGGTACCAGTAGCGGCAGAGGCAAAGGCGGCGGTAGCGGCGGGTAGCGGCGGACGTGGAGGGAGCGGTGGAGGTAGCGGGACAGAGTCAGAGGAGGAGCCCCTCAGGCGTACGACCCGCCAGACCCGCAGCCGGGGCCGAGGCTGATCCTGCTTTTCTTTTTATTTTTTTATTTCTTTTTGAGTGTTTTCTTGGGAGAATACATACTTTATTTGATGGATTGTATATATATGTTCGCTCTTTTGATGAAGACGGCTCCATGGTAGCCGGTAGGATATGCACTCTTTATTATTACATTATTGCATTTTCCATTGATATTCACCGTACGTGGGACCATAGCTTGGTCTCTTTTGCCGTATGTGGGACCATGGCTTGGTCCAGTCTTTATTTTAATTTTAAATGCCTCGATGAAAATGAATGAATGCATGAATGAATGAATGTATTGGTCTTTGTTGCACGTGCTGCATGATGCGCACGTTTTATTGCCTTCTATCTAGTTTTCTGTTTGCAGGTGGGCTGACGTGTTACAAACAAACCCTGGCCAATGAAAAACCTGGAACGACACTCGGTGAGGTCTCCGCGGCACTCAGTGAGTGCCGCGGCGGCAGTCAGTGAATGCCGTAACAACATTCACGGAGTGCCGCGCGGCATTTCTTTGAGTGCCGCGACACTTTATCGAGTGCCGTGGGTAGGTAGGCAGCTTTATTCCCCTATTTATACCCCTTCTTTCTCAAGGCTCCGAAAAACACTTCTCTTTTCTTCTTTACTTTCTTCCAAAATGGCCCCCATTAGCTCTCAAATCCTTTTTCCATGGATGGATGCCCTTTCTGGTATTGACAAGCTCAATTTTGAGTGCTTCAGGCTGAATGATCTTTTCTCTTTCTGACAGATGAATTTGAATGAGGGCCTACTTCGAGCTGCCATCCAACGTTGGGATCCTTCTTTCAACGTCTTCCGTTTCGGCTCTCTGGAGATTTGCCCCTTGTTTGAGGAATTCAGCGCCATTCTTCATATCGATCCTTCAGCTGAATTGACGGTTCCCCTAGTTCAGGATGGGTATGTCCGTGATTTAGCCACCCTTCTCCACATATCTCGGAATGCGGCGGGCTCTTTTGTTCATGACAGGCAAATCGACTTTGAGCGCCTTTCTTCTTTTTATGCTCCCATAGGGGACCCTTACAATGGTGAGTATCAGATCATCCGACGTAGTGCCCTGTCAATTGCTATGCTCTCTTACTTCCTCTTTCAGTCATCTTCTGACACTCTTATACCCATTGCCTGCGGTTTGCGGGAGATGAAAAGTGCTGTTATGCTGGTCCTTGGTGAAACTCTGATTAGATTGGGCCATGCTCATGCTACCGGGGCCACATTACCTGTCGGGGCACCTTTTGTTCTGCAGATTTGGCTCATGGAGCATTTGGACCTCTTTATACACCCTTCCCATCTTCGTGGATCACTTCCTTACGATCGTATGGAAATTCACAACTTATTTCAATCCGTCGATGCATGGTTTGGCTGGCTCCAGGGCCTCTCTTCCAGTGATATCTGCTGGGTTTGCCCGCAGTGGGCTTGCAATTCTGTCGCCGTACGCCTTCCTGGACGTCCCGACATCTGGTTGCTTGGCTTGCATGCTACTACTTTCTACATTCCCGACCGAGTGGTCCGTCAGTTCGGACTTTTGCAAGATACTACTGAATCTGTGACTGCTGATTTCACCAGGGGGTCCTCTTTGCGCCCTTCTATCGCGAAGGCTTTCATCGAGGCTTGGCATAGCCGGATGGCTGCTCCGTGCCCGGGGATTCCAGCTCCGACTATGCCTACTGCTAGGTATCTTCTAGAGATTCAGACCTTGGTTGTGAGACGAGCTTGACAGACACATGCATAATAAAGTAGACGAAAACAGGGAAAAGCTCGCCATCTCACAAAACTTTCTGACAGACCCTAGTGGGAATCAGGTCAAGCGTAGTTCATCAAGGTAGGAGGTTTTAAAAGAAGTGGTTTCAAGCAAAGTATTTCTTGAGGCGATCGAGATTAATTGGTTGCTTAAATTCAACCCCGTCCAGGTCCATGAGATAGGCCGCTCCTCCGGAAAGGAGGGTCTTAATGATGTATGGCCCAACCCAGTTGGGTTTGAATTTTCCTCTGAGGTCATAAACAGGCACTTTCAGTTCTTTGAGGACCAGGTCACCCTCAGCAAGCTTCCTTGGGCGGACCTTTTTGTTGAAAGCACGAGCTATCCTCTTCTGGTACCCCCGAGTATGGTTTACCGCAGCCAGCCTCTTCTCATCGAGTAACATCAACTCCTCATATCTTCCTCGTACCCATTCTGATTCGGGGATCTCACACTCTGCCAAAACCCTAAGAGAGGGTATTTCTACCTCGACTGGGAGAACGACTTCCATCCCGTAGACCAATGAGTACGGCGTAGCACCCGTTGAAATTCTGACCGAGGTTCGGTATCCCCACAAAGCAAATGGCAGCTTTTCATGCCAATCCTTATATGTATCCGTCATTTTTCCCAAGATTGCCTTAACATTTTTGTTTGCTGCTTCTACTGCTCCATTCGTCTGAGGCCTATACGGGGATGATTGGTGGCGAGTGATCTTATACTTTTCCAAGAGCGGGATAACCTCTCCCTGGAAATGAATGCCATGATCGGAGATGAACTCATTCGGGACCCCATACCTGCAGATTATGTTTTTCTCGATGAAACTCACCACGTCTTTGGCTTTCAAAGTTGCATACGAGGCTGCCTCTACCCATTTTGTAAAATAATCAATTGCCACGATTATGTATCGGTGCCCATTGGAAGCCTTCGGAACTATCTCACCAATGATGTCGATCCCCCATACGGAAAATGGCCAAGGGGTGGTCATGCTATAGAGCTGTGATGGCGGGGTATGCATCAAATTTGCATGTATCTGACACTTGTGACACCTTTTAACATATTTGAAACAGTCTTTGTCCAAGGTCGTCCAATAGTACCCCTGTCGGATGATCTTCTTTACCAGCATGTGCCCGTTCATATGGGGCCCATACACTCCCTCATGTATTTCCTCCATCATTCTCTTAGCTTCTTTTCCTTATCGGCACTCCAGATTATACCCAGTGTAAGATTTCTTCCATAGCTTATCTGCGTTAATCACAAATTGAGCGGCGAATCGTCAAATCACTTTTCTGTCCTTTTTCGAGGCTCCTTCGGGGTATTCTCCTTCTTTAATGAACTTCCGCACATCCACATACCACGGTATTTCCTCTTCGTCTTCCATGGCCGCGACCATTTCAAATGACGGTTGATTCCTCACTTCTACGGATAGCGGGATTATGGCAGTTTTGGAGGGGATTTGGATCATCGAGGCCAAGGTAGCCAATGAGTCGGCTAGTTGGTTTTCTTCACGAGGGAGGTAGTAAAAAGAAATATTTTGGAACTGTGCTTTCAGACTTTCCAGATAATCATGGTAAGGTCTCAGTTTCTCATGCTTTACCTTCTAATCTCCTCGGACTTGGGATATGATCAAATTGGAATCTCCGAAGACATCAATCCGTCCGACTTTCAAAGCCAAGGCCGCTTCCATCCCAATTATGCATGCTTCGTACTCCGCGGTGTTGTTGGTTGAGTTGTACTTGAGCTTGACAGCTAATGGGGTAGGGGTCCCATCGGGTGCTATGAGAACGATTCCAACTCCGTAACCTAATTGGTTGGCTGCTCTATCGAAGTACATTTTCCACAAATCCTCCTTTACCTCCATTATTCCCTCATCCGGGAACTTGAATTCTCCTTCGTCCTCGGATTCTATGGCGAGGTCGGCTAAAAACTCAGCGACAGCCCTTCCTTTCACAGACTTGGCAGTGACATACTTGATATCGAACTCAGCCAGCATCATGGTCCAACGGGAAATCCTACTGGTCAAGACGAGTTTTTCGAATAAGTATTTTAGTGGGTCCATTTGGGATATCAGGATTACATGGAAGGCTAGCATGTAATGGCGAAGGCGACGGGTACACCAAACCAAGGCCCAACAGGCCTTTTCCAAGGGCGAGTACTTTAACTCATATCCGACCATTCTTTTGCTCAAGTAATAAATGGCCTTCTCCACGTGCCCCTCTTCTCCTTATTGGGCCAACATACACCCCATCGAATCTTCGGATACGGAGAGATAAAGTAGCAGGGGTCTCCCAGGTGAGGGTGGTGATAGGACAGGTGGGTTTTGGAGGTAGGTTTTGATCTTGTCGAAGGCTTGTTGGTGTAGACACCCCAATTTTGACAAAACGTCAAATCTAGGGATTGGTTACCTCTCAAAAGACCGATGATGACAATAGCCGGTGACATTCGAAGATTTTCCAGGAAATTCAAAATCTTCAATTGATTCTTCAAGACAAATTTCAAAATTATAAATAGAAAATATAAAAAGGAGAAAGAAGAGAGAGGATTTGGGTATTCGGGAGAGCCCCGAACATTGAAGAACACATGAGGAAATCAGTCTGAAAATTTGCTCAATAAAAAAAAAGGGTTTTGGGAAGTATAAAATGAAAATGATAAAAAAGGGGAGGAGTTTTTTAATAAAGAAAAATTGTCTCTTGAAGAAAAAATAATAATAATAATAATAATAATAATAATAAGAAGCATAGTATATTGAAGAATATACCATGCACATGAATGCATACTACCTACATGGGTGCACTTTAGCACAAATATACATGAATATATAAAGATAAATCACAAAAATTAAGTTTAGACTAATTTTCCTTTCGAAAATTCAAAAAAGGAGCAAATTCAGTTAGCCCCGGCACCCGGAAAACCCGGCGACACTCACTGAGTGCCGCGCCGGCATTCACGGGTTGCCGCCCGGCATTCAGTGAGTGCCGCCCGGCACTCAGTGAATGCCGCCGGGAGCCGTCGAGTGCCGCTGGCTGTAACAGACTGCTTTTCTCACATGTTCTAGAAGAAATCCTTGCACATGGGTCTCCACCCGAATTTACCCATTTATCCTTGAGATGATGGCCTATTTAAACAGATCTTCATCTTCATTTTGAGGGGACTTGAGCTTTTGAATCAATATACAAACATATACAAGAGATATACTTGAGAATTGAGAAGAAGAGAAGAATTGCTTGAAGAATTTGAAGAAGAATTTGAGGATCTCGGAAGAACTTCACAAGAAATTGAAGAATTCTTTGAGGTCATAGAGGTAACCTCTTAATCCTTGGTAGAATTAGGATAATTCAATCACAAGTTCTTAGATCTAGGAACTTTTCACATTTTCAAAACCTCTCTTCTTATCCCATTTCATCACACACCACCAAGAACTTGTGATTGAATCTTATGACATCTCATTAATTTGGATCTAATTAATGCCTTGGGTTTGAGATAAATTAGTTTTGAAGAAATTTGTGCTCCTAAATAAAACTTTGATTTCCTTTATTTCTACTTCATTCATAAGGTTCATGAGATCTTCCATATCTCATTGAAACTCTTTGAATTTGATTCCTTAGTTTCCTATGATCTTATAATCCATATGGAGATTAAAATGAATCATGATTATAATCTATACATAGTTGGTGAGATGCTAGTATCAACTCATGACTAGGATCTCTTTACTATGAATCTTATGGAATTCATACTATATTCCATGGAGGTTAGAGTAGATTTGCTTTTTTAGTCTCCAATGACCATCAAATGGTAGGAGAAATGTTTTAGTTTAAGTCCATCTCTATGGCTTGGACTAATCTCTTCCTTGGGTTTTGAGAAGTTCTTCATACTTCATCTAAAACCTACATATATGTGTGTCTTTATCCTCCAATGACCACCAAGTGGTAGGAGTAATGATTTGAACTCAAGTTTTGGTCCATAAGTTTGAGTTCATTGTTTGGGATTTTGTGAAGTCCATTTCATACTTCATTAAAAATCCATAGGTCTAAAGATGTCCTTAGTCTTCAATGACCATTAAATGGTAGAAGAGATGGTTTAGTTTAAGTCCAACTTCATGATTTAATAGTTGGGGTTAACAAATAAAGTTGAACTAGCAAAACGAAAACAGTGATTTCACAAACTGTTTTCGATCAAAGATTTTTAGTTCGAAATCTAACCGTTGAAATCAAGTGAAACCAACGGGAAAGTGTCAATAACACATTGTTTTACCACTGTAATTTTTGTTTTGGTAAGATTTTATGCTTAGAATGGTTTGATCATGAATTTCGTGAGACAACCATAATCTGTCCAGAGTTTCAGAATAGTTTCAGAACAGTAAAACGTTTTTGAAATTAGTAAATCAGAGCTTTAATAAGGTGTTTTTTACTCCAAATAATTTTTTCTAAGCACCTTAATGTGTTAGGAAGGTTCCCTAAAAAGAATGAAGCAATTCAGATTTGTTTGCTATTTTTAAAAAATCATACAAGATCTCTGGACAGAGAGTTGTAAAATCCTGAGTGAGGTCTAGTATTTTCCGTATTCCCGGAGATCTAACCGTTGAAATCTCGATTTTCTTTTTGGATTAGAAACTAGACTCACAGAGGCATAACATATCCAAAAATCATTAAGATCCAAACGTTGGAAGTATTTTATTTCTATTGTTTAAGATCTGGTTTGCTCTCTGTAATTCATAAAAAACTGCTACTATTTTTGTCTAATCTTATTTATTTCAACTCAAATGGTTCCCTAATGTCTTGGGACCCAAATCATGTTTTGAATAAGGATAATTTAGTTAAAATCCAGAGGCTAAGTGATCCAAATTAGTGAATACATTCATGTCTCATTCTTGTTCATAACCATTCATTCATTCATATACATTGATGCTTACAATTAGAGCTAGTTCTTGGATAAAGTTGGACTTAGTTGAAAAGTTAGACTTAGTTGAATTTAATTGAACATGACTTATGATTAATTACTCTTTGATATTATATCTTGTCTAAGGCATGTGTACTAACCTTTGTTTTTGTAGCGCATTTGAGGTACAACTTCTCATCCCTTCTCTAGTTTAATTCATTCCTTTGATTTTGAATTGATTTTCAACTCCATGTGCGACACCTTAGACTAAGTCTTGCCTTATGTGTTTATATGTGATAGAGACCTTTTTTTTTTAGGATTTCTATTCTCGCATGCATTGCACGTTTAATATTCGCGGCCGGATCCCGGGTATGTTTTCTAGTTCTCTATTGCATATCATGTTGCTTGCTACTTGAATTACGTGGCTTATGAATGATATTTTGCCGTTAGCAATTTTACACCATTTCCAACATGCTTGTGTAATGTATATGTATATATGTATTAATTGAGGGCATGCTTAGATTATTAATTTGATTAAAAAGGATGTTGAGTAGAGGCCTATCGCGAGATAGGATGAAAGGGGGTGTTTTAGTCCGTCGGGCTCTTTCCCCTTTCATTCCATAATCCCCGGACCCAGTTTATCTTTGGTTTCGCAAAAGATCAGTTTGCTTTCAAAATGGTTTCTTAATTTTCCTTTTTAAAAATTAAGTGGCGACTCTTGGTATTTGAATATGAAAAATATTTTAAAAGTGGGCCCAAATACCGGCATATCCACAATCTGGTGACTCTGCTGGGGATCGAACCCAGAATCTCTGGTTTCGCAGACCAGAATTCTGATTTTTGGGTTCACTCGAGGATAAGACTTGAAAGCATCCTTTTAATCGAATTAATTAATTTTTGTATGCCCATTGCATTGCACTTGCATGTCTCGCCAGTCGATTGCACGGAACTATGACCTTGGAGGCTCGGGGCAACCCGGTCGGTCAAGCCATCATGGGGCCGTGTGATCACCCTTGATCTCGTACCATGTTTTGGTATATGAAGCATCCTATTGGGTGTGTGTCAAGGGTCTCTTATTTGACCAAAACCCGGCCTTTGCATAGTAGTTTCCATAAAACATTTCAAAATTAGGGAATCAATTCTTGATTAGGGTTTATGTGCTAGGGAGTTTTGTATGCCCGGAAGGGATTACTTGAGATGATGACGATACTTTCTTGATGAAAGATGTATAATATTTTAATCACCTTTTAGCAATTTCTCCTCATGTCCCATGACATATGAGAACATGCCGAATCTTGATTATAAGATTACATTTCTTATATCATGTTAAGATAAGCATCATTGACCTTGTATGTATCCAAATTCATGAAAAGTATGGTAATGATCCAATCATGTGATCCTTCTACCCAAAGAATTTTAAATACATCTTTAAAAGTAAAAATAGATTTTTGCGATCTTTATTCGAAAGCATTTAACCGCTCTTTCAAAAATCTTTGGAGTTCACTTTTGATTCCAAATCAGCCTTTGTTAAGGTATATTTTCACATGATCATCTTCTAAGGAAAAATCCAAAAATTTTGAGAATTGCTTTTGGAAACCTCAATCCAGTCATCTTTATTGAGAAATATTTTCACATCCTCATTTAAAAGATTCAAAACCCTTGAGAATTGTTTTTTAAAGATCTCATCATTTAAAGAAATGCTTTTCAAATGAATTTCGAAAAATTTTGAATACCTGACCTGTGAAAAGGTAATGAGAATCACAATGAGAGGAGAAATTGGCGCACTTGATATGGATGAGGATTTTATGTGCTTATGTGTTTATGTGTTAGGATTAGAATTTTCCTTTCTTTTGGCATATAGAATAGGCACACACACACACATGCATTGCATCCGTGTGGCATATGAATCATTCATGAAAAGTATATAACAAAATCAATAATAAAAGTGAAAGATAAATAGAATAATGGTGAAAAGGGAGAAAAAGTTGTTAAAATAATAAAAAAATATGATTGTAGGTAAAAGATAGAACCAACTACGAGCACAGTCTGGTACAGAGATTCTACTGCAAGGCTAGTGAGAAAAGAGATGGCACAAGAGACAAACGCAAGGGAAATAGCGGAGTTGAGAGCAGTAATGGAACAACAGGCGGGCCAAATGACTAGAATGATGACCATGATAGAAGCGCTAGCACGACAGCCACCAATTAATGATCCTCCTCACAGGGATGAAGATTGGTTTGATGAAACAGAAGGGGTTGAAGCGTCGAGAGCAGAAAAGGAGAAACTAGAAAAGGAAAGGGCTGAGAAAGATAAGATGATGACTGAGAAAATGGAGAAGTTGAAAAGGGTGGTCCGTAAGGCCCATGGGGTTGATACATACTTGTTGGAATTGGAAGGATTATATGAAGGAGTCTGTGAAACATTACCTGCAGGGTTCAAAATGCCTATATTCGATAAATTTGATGGAACGGGGAACCCTCATAGCCACATCAGAATGTGTATAGGGGCATTTCAGCCAAGTGACTTGAGCACAACCATGATGGCTGTCCTGTTCCAGCAGACGTTAACCGGGGCTGCTTTGTCTTGGTACCTCACTCTGGAGCCGGGGAAAACCAGAAATTGGGAAGAAGTGGTCAAAGCATTCGTAGCACAATACGAATACAATCAGGATTTGGATGTTACTATCAGGGATTTAGAGACCACCCGACAGGGGAACAAAGAATCCTTTGCTGAATTTCTGAGCCGATGGAGGGGAAAGGCTGCTAAGATGGTACAAAGGCCGACTGAAAAGGAGCAAATCCGAATGCTAATGAAGAACCTCCAACCTGTCTATCAGGAGAAGATGAGGTTCCAATCCCTCAACACCTTTGCCGAAGTGTTTGACGTAGGGACCAGAATCGAAGATGCGATACAGGAAGGATTAATCAAAAGGGAGGAGCCAGTGAATAGGTATAGACGGCCGAACTATGGAGCAGGAGGAGGACATTCAAGAGGCCATCCAGGACCTACAGATGTGAACGCACTGAGCGAACCCGAGAAAAAGTTTGATATAGCCAGAAGTTACCCAAAGAGGGGAGGGGATAAGCCTTTAAGGAGGTTTTCGGAATTGGGAGTATCATTATCCACGGCCCTTGATCGGCTATTGGAAAAAGGACATCTCCGCCTACTAGAACCGTGACCAAGACTGAATCCACCACCTCCGAATTTCAAATCTGATCTATATTGCAAATTCCATCAGGAACAAGGGCACTCAACTGATCGGTGTTCAAGATTAAGACATGAGATCCAAGATTTGATTGAGAAGAAAGTAATATCTGAACCACCCACCAACCTGCCAAATGTTACCAGAAATCCGTTACCAGATCATCATGCCGTGCCACCACCCAGAATTTACTACTTGGGGAATGAGGGGAGCTCTTTTGATCCATCAATATTGATCACTAAGTTGGGAAGTCCGAGAAAAGCTTATCAGATGATGGAGGATTCACAGATCTGCACTCTAAAAGGGCTGGTAGATGAAAGCAAAGGGAAAGAAATAGAAGGGGCTGTTGACGCAGATTGGTGGGCACCCAAAGCTGACAATTCACTTTGGTACAAAGGAGACGATGTTCAGGCTCACAATAAAGTTAAGGAGGACCTATGGTATGAAAGTGAGGAGGAAGGTTTGAAAGTTACTGAAACACAGGATGGACTTTGGGTCCAAGAAGGAATTAGTCACCTCACACGATCTGGAAGACATTTTAAGCCACACGAACTTGAGAAAGATCACCCAGGGCAGGAAGTGAATAAAGGAAAAAGGGAAACTAAATGAGGAAGAAGAAGAGGACAGAGTTTTAAGACAGATGAAGAAGACACAGGCAAATATCACTATTTGGGGGTTACTAATCGCTTCCAAGCATCATAGACAGGCAGTCCTCGATGCTCTCAATCAGTCGGACGTCTCCATCGATGTTACTCCGGAAGATCTCGTCGGTATGATCAACAGAAGTCCAACTCTCGTTATTTCTTTCTCCGAAGCTGACTTACCTCCTGGGGGACCTGTTTACAATAAACCATTGCACATTACCGTGGAGTGCCTAGGAAATTCTCTACCCGCTTGCCTCGTTGACAACGGGTCTACATTAAATGTATGCCCTTTTCGGACAGCTAAAAGGATGGGGCTCGATGAATCCACATTTATACCATCGGAACAAAAAGTGAGGGCTTATGATAATACTCTACGGGCAGTTATGGGGATCATCTTTCTAAATCTCTCTGTTGGGACCGGTGAAAAGGAAACAAAATTCCAAATCATTGACATTCCTGCATCATTTAACCTACTTCTGGGAAGGCCGTGGCTTGATAGTTTGGGTGCCATTCCATCAACCATCCATCAGAAAGTTAAGTATATCTAGAAAAACAAGGTATGCGATCTTCTGGGGGATAGCTGGATAAATGTATTTGGGGCCTCATCAAGTGCTCCGATTTTAGAAGTACAGATGCAAGAGGGTGAAGCAAGTTTAGGTGGGTTTGAGTTCATTAACGTCATAGAAGAGGGGAAGCCGAAGGAGTTTTTACCACTGTATTTTGATCAATACGCCAATCCGTTGGTGGCCGGGATCATGAGAAAAATGGGGTTCTTCCCGGGGATGGGTTTAGGAAAGAAACACCAAGGATTGTTAGAATTCCCGAATATCGTTACACAAACCCACACTCACGGGCTAGGGTACTCGCCAAGCAAGGAAGAGTTGAAGAGGAAGAAGAAAGCAATCGATGCACCGCTGGAACCATACTTAAAAACTCTTAATGGGTATTTCATCAAGCAAGGGGAAGAATTTCCATTTTGCGATTTTCCAGAGCCGTGGTTGGATAGAGCGGAGAAGCGTATGAAGCCGGGATTCGAGATTTTCTTCGCACATGACTTTTCTGATTATGAAGACCCTTATCTTCAACAGCCTGCAAAATCTGCCATTATTCAGGACTGGGTGTGTACTCTGGATGGCTCGGCAAAGAAGAAACTGTTAGGAGAAGGGTGCAAGGGGATCGAAAAGGGGAGCTCTGCAGAGATTAAGGATGAAGATGGGAAAATCCGGGATAAAGAAGAAAGCAGGGAGAATAAAGAAAGGGAGAAGCCAGAGGAAGTGGAAATAGAAGAGATCACTCAGGAAGAGGAGCAGGAAGATCGCTTCATCATCGATATGGGAGGGAAAAGCAAGAATGATTGGGTCTTTGAGTCTAGTGATAAGTATCCCCCTCACCCAGAGTCTGTATTGGCCCAAATGAGGCGTCTTTCCGTTTCCATGTCTGTTGTAATTGCTCCGAAAAAAGTTAATGAGAATATGACTAATTCTGCTTACTTGACTGTGTATAATAATAACTGTGATACATGTGATGAATATAATGACATACCTCATGAATTACAAAAATTGATTGAAAATGAAAATGAACCTGCATGCAAAATCATGGAAAGCACTTTAACCATTAATCTGGGAAATGAAGATAATCCACAAAATGTTTCTATTGGCTCCACACTCAATAATGAGGAAAGCAAAGAATTAATCAATCTATTAAAAGAATTCAAAGATGTCTTTGCATGGTCTTATGATGATATGCCAGGAATTGATCCAAAAATTGTCCAACACCATATTCCCCTTTTCCCAAACTCAAAACCCATAAAACAAAAATTGAGGCGAATGAGGCCTGAATGGGCGCTTAAAGAAAAGAGGAAGTTGAAAAGCAACTGAAGGCTGGATTCTTGATTGTCACCGAGTATCCTGAATGGGTTGCCAATATTGTACCGGTTCCTAAAAGGGATGGTCGTGTTAGGGTTTGTGTAGATTTTTGAGATTTGAACAAAGCTAGCCCTAAAGACGATTTCCCTTTACCCCACATCGACGTATTAGTGGATAATACTGCAGGGCATCAACTTCTATCTTTCATGGATGGGTTTTCAGGGTATAACCAGATCTTGATGGCATTAAAGGATAGAGAGAAAACAACCTTTATCACACCTTGGGGGACTTACTGTTATAGAGTTATGCCATTTGGACTTAAGAATGCGGGTGCGACCTACCAAAGAGCTGCTACTACGTTGCTGCATGATATGATTCATAAAGAAGTAAAAGTATATGTGGATGACATGATAGTAAAGTCTAAGGATAGAGGAGGGCATTTGGAGGCATTGAGAAAATTTTTCGAAAGACTGAGAAAGTTCAGAATGAGGCTAAACCCGCAAAAATGCGCCTTTGGGGTACCACTGGGAAACTGATAGGATTTCTGATCACCCAGAGAGAAATTGAGGTAGATCCCACCAAAATCCAAGCCATAACCGAAATGCCTTCACCGAGGAATGAAAAGGAGTTGAGAGGATTCCTAGGAAGAATACTGTTCATCAGCTGCTTCATATCCAAACTCACCATGACCTGTGACCCGTTGTTCAAATTATTGAGAAAAGGGGAAAAGTTCGAATGGGATGACCAGTGCCAAAAAGCCTTTGAAAAGATCAAAACCTACCTTCAAAACCCACCCGTCCTATCACCTCCTAAGCCTGGGAAACCTTTATTGCTATATCTATCCGTAACCGAGAACTCAATGGGGTGCATGTTGGCTCAAGAAGAGGAAGAGGGGCATGTGAAAAAATCCATATACTACCTGAGTAAGAGGATGACCGGATATGAGTTGAACTATTCACCGTTGGAAAAAGCTTGTTGGGCCCTGGTGTGGTGTACCCGTCGCCTTAGGCATTACATGCTAGCCTTCCCTATCACCCTGATATCCCGAATGGACCCACTCAAATACCTCTTTAAAAAGCCTGCCCTGACCAGTAGGATATCCCGATGGACCATGATGCTAGCCGAATTTGATATTAGATACATCACGTCCAAATCCGTCAAGGGGAGAGCCGTCGCAGAGTACTTAGCCGACCTCGCCATAGAATCCGAAGAAAGGGGAGAATTTAAGTTTCCAGATGAAGAAGTAATGGAAGTAAAAGAGAATCTGTGGAAAATGTACTTCGATGGAGCAGCTAATCAAATAGGGTACGGGGTAGGGATCATCCTCATATCACCTAGCGGAGCCCCCACTCCGTTGGCCGTTAAGCTTAAGTATAATTCAACTAATAACACGGCGGAATACGAAGCCTCTATAATTGGGATGGAAGCAGCCTTGGCTTTGAGAGTGGAAAAGATCGATGTGTTCGGGGACTCTAATCTGATAATATCACAAGTGAGGGGTGACTGGAGAATAAAGCATGAGAAATTGAGACCTTACCATGAATATCTAGAGAGCCTGAAGGTGCAATTCAGAAAAATTTCGTTCTACTACCTTTCCCGTGAGGAGAACCAATTGGCAGATTCCCTAGCAACCTTAGCCTCAATGATCCAAATTCCTGTGGGAGTCTCCATGATTCCTTTGTCCATAGAAGAGAGAACCCGACCTTCGTATGAAACAATCACCGCCATTGAAGAAGAAGAAGAGGTTGAGATACCATGGTATATAGATGTTTGGAACTTTATTGAGAAAGGAGAATATCCCGGAGGAGCTTCAGAGAAGGATAAGAAAGCAATTCGTAGATTTTCAGCTCAATTTGTAATCTATGCGGGAAAGTTGTGGAAGAAGTCTTACACTGGTCATAATTTAGAATGTCTATATGGAAGGGAAGCAAGGAAAATGATGGAAGAAATACATGAAGGAGTCTGTGGGCCCCACATAAACGGACACATATTGGCCAAAAAGATAATTCGGCAAGGATACTATTGGATGACTTTAGATAAAGATTGCTGTGAGTATGTTAGGAGATGCCATAAATGTCAGGTTCATGCAAATTTAATGCATACCCCACCTTCCCAGCTCTATAGCATGACCACCCCTTGGCCGTTCTATGTGTGGGGTATTGATATCATCGGGGAAGTAGTTCCGAAAGCTTCAAATGGGCACCGGTACATAATTGTGGCAATAGACTATTTTACCAAGTGGGTAGAAGCGACATCATATACAACTCTGAAGGCAAAAGAGGTGGTAAATTTTATCCAGAAGAACATAATCTACAGATACGGGGTGCCAAGTGAGCTTATTTCTGACCATGGGAGTCATTTTCAGGGAGAGGTCATTCCATTCTTAGAGAAGTATAGGATTACCCACCACCAGTCCTCACCATACAGACCACAAACAAATGGAGCAGTAGAGGCCGCTAACAAAAATGTAAAGGCAATCCTGGGAAAAATGACGGATACATATAGGGATTGGAATGAAAAACTACCTTTTGCTTTGTGGGGATATCGAACTTCCGTGAGAACTTCAACCGGAGCTACGCCATATTCCTTGGTCTACGGGATGGAGGCTGTTTTGCCAGTAGAAGTCGAAATACCATCTTTGAGAGTTTTGGCAGAGTGCGAAGTAACCGAACTAGAATGGTTGCGGGGGAGATATGAGGAATTAATGTTATTCGATGAAAAGAGATTGGCTGCTGTAAACCATACTCAGGGATATCAGAAAAGGATAGCTCGTGCTTTCAACAAAAAGGTTCGCCCAAGGAAGCTTGCTGAGGGCGACCTGGTCCTCAAAGAACTTAAAGCGCCCGTTTATGACCCACGAGGGAAATTCAAAACTAACTGGGTCGGACCATACATTATCAAGACACTTCTCTCCGGAGGAGCTGCTTATCTCATGGACCTGGATGGGGTGGAGTTTAAACAACCAATCAACCTCGATCGCCTCAAAAAGTATTTTACTTGAAACCTTATCTTTCAAAACCTCCAGAGTCGATGAACTACGCTTGACCTAATTCCCAATAGGGGATACGTAGGCAACCCGCTCGGTTCGGTCACAAAATATCAAAAAAAAATTGTGTGTGTTCTTTCTAGCCTTAGCTGAACTACTGCGGACCTGATACCCATTCGGGGATAAGTAGGCGGGCTCACAAGGCCTTCGGTCCAAATAAAGCCCAAACAAAGTTAAATATCCCGAGTTTCCCTATACCAAACTAGGGGCAAACTTGCATTTGCCCAAGAACCACGTCTAAGTCCCGAAACCAGGGGCAAACTTCGTTTACTAGAACCGATGAACCCAGGAAAAGCCTAAACCCATTTCTGGATCTACTGGCTATCAAGATATGCATCATGTGGAAACAAGCAAGAATTCATTATATAGAGAGATTAAAACTAAGCAAAACTCATGAAAGAGCAATAAAAGCTGAAAGAGACATTGAGAGGAAAACTGTTCATAACCCAAAGAAATTAAAGAAGTGCTAACTTTGATTCAACATGATTAGGGCATTTTCGGAATATAAAAAAAGAGAGAGAGAGCTTCTCAAAAAAAAAAAAAAAGAAAAAGAAAAAAGAAGAAAAAAAAAGAAAAGGAAAATGCATCACAGAAAATAAAACACAGCAAAAGTTAAGCAGAATTTGTTGAAAATTTTAAAATCTTGTTGTTTTCTTCCTTTTCATTTTGTCTATCTAGAAGCTATTCCCTGACCAGGGTCTGAATCTCAAGCAAATACTCTGCGGTCGGGACAACTGAAGCTGGAGTCCTCCGAAAGGGAGCCGATACCCTATCATACCAAGCCTCAGCGAATATCCTCACGGTAGAAGGGCGTAGGGCGGAACTCCTCAAGAAATCAGCAGTAATAGTATCAGGGACGTCCTGGAGCAAGCCAAACTGGCGGACTACCCAGCTGGGGATGTAAAAAGTAGTGGCTCTCAGACCAGGCAACCAAACCCCCGGGCGCCCAGGAAGTCGTACCACTACGGAGCAATAAGACCACCGGGGGCATATCCAGGAGATGTCCTCGTAGCTCAAGCCTCGAAACCAAGCAAGCCAGCTAGTGACCGTACGGGAAGGGTAACGGGCACCCATGCGGTCGTAGGAAAGTGGTCTCCCGAGGGGAGGGCGAGCAAAGAAGCCTAAGCGCTCGAAGAGCCAAATCTGTAAAACGTGAGGTGACCCCGAAAGCAACATCGACCCCGCAGTATGGGCATGATCCAAGCCCAGCAAGGTCTCCCCCAGAATGAGCATAACGGCACTCTGCATCTCTCGGAGGCCGCATACGACCGGAATCAGGATGTTAGTGGAAGACTGAAATAAGAAGTGGGAAAGCATCGCCAAGGAGAGGGCATTCCGTCTGATAACCTGATATCTCCCATCGTCAGGATCACCAATAGGTGCATAAGTGGAGGAAAGGCGGTCAAAATCAATGTGTCGATCCCGAACAAAAGAACTGGC
This sequence comes from Hydrangea macrophylla, assembly GCA_033977485.1. Lineage (NCBI taxonomy): Eukaryota > Viridiplantae > Streptophyta > Magnoliopsida > Cornales > Hydrangeaceae > Hydrangea > Hydrangea macrophylla. Next base: position 13,954,785 of record CM066989.1, read on the forward strand.
AGCAACCCGGGAAATACCAAGAAGGGCCGATAAATCCTGGATATATCCCGCCTGAACCTGTGGAATGATCAAGTCAGCATAGGGATCGGTGTGGAGGATGGCACTGAACTCCTCAAAAAGAGGACAAACCTCCTTGTGACCAAACCGAAAGACGTGCAGAGAAGGGTCCCAACACCTGATAGCGGCTCAAAGTAAGCCCTCGTCTAGAGCCATATGACGAAATGCGAAAAGATCCGTCAGTCTGTGAGACTCAAAGTTGAGTCGGTCGATGCTAGAAAGAGAATCCATCCATGGGTATAGAATGGCAGAACTAATGGGGGCCATGAAGAAAGGAGGAAGATATAGAAGGAAAAGTTTGAATGCAAAGAGAGCAAAGGGCTCTGGAAATCCCAAATGAACCTAAAAATGGCAAATGGCAGCTTATAAAGAAAAAGGACCCGGACCGGCACCCGATGTAAAGCGGCGGCACTCACTGAGTGCCGGCCGGTAATCACTGAGTGCCGCGCGGCTTTCAGTGAGTGCCGGGCAGCCTCCCCGAGTGCCGGCCAGGGTTTGAAAGGCTCATGGGTCAGTTTATAACCTTAATCAGCCCAAACCTGCGTAAAATTTGAACAGAATTTCGCCGGTCATCATCCCAGCATCAATTGTCTTGCACCATTCATCAAATAAAATCAAGAAAAAGATGTTCATATTCTAAATAAGCAAAAGGGATAAGGTTTAAAGCTAAGCCAGGGAAACAATCAAGCATGAATATAAACAAATTCAAAATGGGCACGCATGCCACCGTGCATGAATGCTATCTATCCGTTTAAATAAATCCATCAGAAGAGAAAAGTTCAAAAGTTCTCATCCTTGCAGGGACGTTTTGAAATAAGAAGAGAAAAGAGATAAGCTATCCTCGTCGGCGACGAGGATTCCTTTTGGGCGCCTGTGGAGCTGTCTGACTCCCCCCAGCTCCACCGTCTCCGCCATCTCCACCGTCTCCACCCTCTCCTCCATCACCACCACCTTCGTCACCACCTTGGCCGCTACCACCAGCACCTCCTTGATAGCCGCCGCCTTGGCTCAGTTGAAACTTCTGGATCTGCCTCCTCAAAGCAGCCATCTCAGCTTCCTGCAAGAGAGAATAAAACGAAATAAGTGATGTAAAAAAGAAAAAAAAAGAAAAGAAAAGAAGGGGGGAAGATTATGATACCATAGCCCTGGCCTGAAGGTCAGCAGTGGCTCTCGCTCCATCAGCCTGAGAAAAAAAAATAATAAGAAAACCTTTTTTAAAAAAAAATGGGCATTCGAATTTTTTGGAAAATAAATAAGGAAAATCTTTTGAATTTTGAAAATAACGGTGATAAAGGTTTTTGTCTCTGACAAGAGGGGAATTTACCCTCCATTCACGTCCATGGATCCAATGCTGGACGGTGTGCGCATAGGATAGACCCTCCTCAGCATAATCCCGGGGGACTGTATCGTATTGCAGAGGGATGGATGGAGCATTTTGAGCATAGGGGGTCAGCTGATACATGGTCTCTTGACCCATGTCGACCATTGGAACATTCCAATTCCACTGCGGAAGGGCTGGGGGTTCGGCGACCCCAGGAACAGGCTACGAGTAAGAGTTTTGACATGAATAGTTGCATATCTCATAAAAGAACAGAAAACAGAAATAAAGTTTATGTGTGAATAAAGTTCGTTACCCGGATAACATCCATGAGAGGAAAGTTGTGCATAAGGGAATTCAACCTAAAAACTGGATAGCCATCTGGATCGTCCAAATAATTCGCAATGTTCTCCCCACCTAGGGTAGCAATGAGGTCCTCATGATCCAGAGTCTCAGTGCTCCGCATTGTAGCAGGAGGAGCCCTGGGCACGTAAAAGGTAGGGGCAGCAAGTGACTGCCTAGTCACTCTCTCACCAAGATACCACTCCCGACACGCTTCACCCACCATCAGGATTCTCAATCTAGAAAGGGCCACTGCCGCTTGAATCGCTTCTCCCGCCTCTGGGAGAGCCACCGCCCACAGATTCCATTCCACGTGAACCTCGCGTAGATTGATGAGGAGGTTCCTATAGCCGATAAAGTCGTGAGCCCCGACCTTCCGGCCCGTTGCTTCCTTCCTCCATTTCAAGCCTTGAGGCATAATCGCAGCCTCGTTTCCCCGGGTACTAGGAGCCCTCATGCGAAGGTATTCATGAGACCATATCTGCAAGGCAAGGAAAAATGAATTTGGTCAGCAAAATAAAATCAGAAAAGGTGAAGAAAAAGAGTAGAGAGTATATGTCATTGAAATTTTACCTCCCAAGCTCTCCAGTACCCGCCGGTGGAAGGTGAATTTCCCCGAGAAACCTCACTCATATGGTTATAGAGGGTCGCCAACCCTGCCCCTCCCCAATTATATTGAGAGACACGATCGACGTCTGTGAGGGAAGCCAAATACCCAAGGTTGATTGTATCTCCCTTTGTGCTCATCAGCGAGCAACCCAATACATACATGATGAAGGCCCTGGCCATTTGCTCGTCAGTGAAGGCCTGGCCCTGGAAAGTATCCAGGAACCATTTTGCAGGTGCTATGAACTCCCCTGGATAAGCCCCGAGTAAGTCAATAATTTCTTCATGACGGTTCTAAAGATCGTCATAGCGAGCAATAGGAAGTCCGCCGAATGGAACACCTGTGATCATAGCAAAGTCCAAAGGAGTCATTGTCATCTCCCCAAAAGGAAGGTGGAAAGTGTTTGTTGTATCCCACCATCTCTCTGCCAAGGCCTGGATATGAGTCCTGTCGTTTGAGCTCTTCTCTAGAAGTAATGAAAAGAGTCCAAATCCAGCATTGTTGACCAAAGTTCTGACCTCGTCAGAAAGTTCCGCGTAGCATCTTCGGCCGTGAGCCATGCTCCCATGACCCTTGAGGATAAATTCTGGAGTCTGCAAAAAAAAAAAAAAAAAAAAAAAAAGAGAGAATGAGAAAGGAGGAAAATAATAAATGATTTTTTTTTTCAGAATCTAAGCAATTCAATTCTTTGAATAAGAAATAAATAACTCCCTAGTCTAAGCGACTCGTTTGATTTGAAAATAAAATTTTTTTTGAGAGTCTAAGCGACTCGTTTGATTTGAAAATAAAAAAAATTCTAAGCGACTCGTTTGATTTGAAAATAAAAAAATTCTTGAGAGTCTAAGCGACTCGTTTGATTTGAAAATAAAAAAAATTCTTGAGAGTCTAAGCGACTCGTTTGATTTGAAAATAAAAAAAATTCTAAGCGACTCGTTTGATTTGAAAATAAAAAAATTCTTGAGAGTCTAAGCGACTCGTTTGATTTGAAAATAAAAGTAAAGCTTTTGGTCGTGCAGCAATAGATTTGTAGGTTCATTAAAGCATAGTTCATCCGAGCGCCTCACGGGACTGATGTAACCCCTCATTAGCATTGGATGAATGGAACATTGGAATTCATAAGCATGGAAAATCAATAAATCCAAATAAAGGTGAGGGTCATAATGATGAGCATTGAGCCCCAAACATGACAAGAAAATAATTCAATAAAAGGGAGACATCACAAATAGGTCAAATTGCATTCAAGTGCGTAAAATCATGGGGGCATCCATATATGCATCATTCATCCTACATTGCATAGCATTGCATTGTTTCATCATAAGCACAAAAGTGGGTTTAGAAGTATACCAATCTATTAAAAGCCCGCGCCGAAAGATGTGCCCCAGGATCGGCAAGTAGGACTGATGAGTTGTGACCAGGGTTGGGCTTATACTTCTTCTTTGGGGGGCCATAAGATTCTGAGCCACTAGCCATTGAAAGAACTACAAGCAAAAAGGGGAGAAATCAATGTTCATATGAGAAGTCTTGAGGGGAAAACATGAAGAAACATGATTTCAAACACAAAATCAAGCAAAGATGTAATCTTTATGATTAGAGAGTGAACATACCTTGATTGTGGGTGATTCTTGGAGAGAAAATCAAGAGAGAGTGAAATCCTAGAGAGGAAATCCGAGAGAAGAGAAAGGAGAGGAATGGAAGAGAGAGAAGAAGAAACCAAGTTTTTAAACAAACTGCTGGCCAGGCCGGCACTCGATGGAAGGTCGCCAGCACTCAGTGAATGCCGCCCGGCATTTCACGAAGTGTCGGCCGGCACTCAGTGAGTGCCGGTCCTCCTCACCAAGTGCCGCCGCGTGTGCCAGGTGTCCTTTTTACTCCTGATTTTCACTATTTACAAAAGAACCCCCGAATTTTGCTCCCATGTCCTTAAAGTTTTTCCCTCGTTTCAAAGGGACCCCCGAGATTTGAAGAATAAGTTCTTAAGCCCTTTTGTAAATTGGGATTAGCCCCTACTTGTTGAAAATTCTGTCAAGAACACCCGCTTGCGGTAAATGAGTAAGTTGAGTCTAATCAACTCCGGATTTCTTTAAAATTTGAATAAATTAGAGTCTGTTTGACTCCGGACTTTTGAAAATTAATTAGATTGGCTCAGAGAAATGAATTGATTTGAGTTTATCTAAGCTGATTTGAGCCTGTTTGACTCCCAATTTTGGAAAGATGAATTGACTTGAGTCTGAATGACTCCGATTTTGGAAGACACGAATTGATTTGAGCTTGATTGACTTCCAATTTTTGAAAGGATGAATTGATTCAAGTCTGAATGACTCCGATTTTGAAACATGAGTTGATTTGAGTCTGATTGACTTTTGATTTTAGAAGAATGAATTGATTTGATTTTGGTTGATTTTAAGAATCTAAGTTGATTCGAGTCTGAATGACTCCGATTTTGAAACATGATTTGAGTCTTATTGACTCCTGATTTTAAAAGAATGAATTGATTTGATTTGAGTCTCATTTGACTCCTGATTTTAAAAGAATCTGACCTCTTAATATGATTTACATTTTCGGTCCTCGTAACAGATTTACGTTGATCCCGCTTGTGAGAGTGTAACAGATTTACATCCTCGGTCCTCGCAACGGATTTGCGATGACCCTCGTTCTGAGAATATAACGGATTTATGTTCTCGATCCTCGTAACAGATTTACGTTGATCCCGCTTGTGAGAGTGTAACAGATTTACATCCTCAGTCCTCGCAACGGATTTGCGATGACCCTCGTTCTAAGAATATAACGGATTTATGTTCTCGATCCTCGTAACAGATTTACGTTGATCCTGCTTGTGAGAGTGTAACAGATTTACATCCTCGGTCCTTGCAACGGATTTGCGATGACCCTCGTTCTGAGAATATAACGGATTTATGTTCTCGATCCTCGTAACAGATTTACGTTGATCCCGCTTGTGAGAGTGTAACAGATTTACATCCTCAGTCCTCGCAACGGATTTGCGATGACCCTCGTTCTGAGAATATAACAAATTTATGTTCTCGATCCTCATAACAGATTTATGTTGATCCCGCTTGTAAGAGTGTAACAGATTTACATCCTCAGTCCTCGCAACGGATTTGCGATGACCCTCGTTATGAGAATATAACGGATTTATGTTCTCGATCCTCGTAACAGATTTACGTTGATCCCGCTTGTGAGAGTCTAACAGATTTACATCCTCGGTCCTCGCAACGGATTTGCGTTGACCCTCGTTCTGGAATATAACGGATTTATATTCTCGATCCTCGTAATAGATTTACGTTGATCCCGCTTGTGAGAGTGTAACAGATTTACATCCTCAGTCCTCGCAAACGGATTTGCGTTAACCTTCGGTTCGCGAAATTAGAAATGTTTTTCTTTTGACCTGTGCAACGAATCTTTGCATCAGTCAACGTTTGGTAATCTTTTCTGGCTAACGCATCATGAGATTTGCGTCACATATAGAGAAGGCATGATATAGGGTAAGCATGACACTTGCTCGGTCGAGTTCTTTCTAAAAAAAATTTTTTGCGTGAGCACGTGCATCACGATAGGATAGGTGCATTCATCTGTGTGACTACCTGCGCTTGTGTATTGTTGTCCCTTGCTCAAACTACGTCTTGGTCTGATTCCCGATGGGATACGTAGGCAGCTCACCCTTGAGCACGACCAGCATTTGGCCATCTGCGCACCCGTTTTTGCAACGCATTTTGTTTTGTTTTTTTTACCTAGATTCGACTGTTTGGTCAAAGGCTTGTCTTTCACACAGGCTTTGACATTCATTTGTGATACGCGTTGCTTCACAAACTCTGTCAAAGAGGGGCAAACTGTAGACACCCCAATTTTGACCAAACGTCAAATCTAGGGATTGGTTACCTCTCAAAAGACCGATGATGACAATAGCCAGTGACATTCAAAGATTTTCCAGGAAATTCAAAATCTTCAATTGATTCTTCAAGACAAATTTCAAAATTAAAAATAGAAAATATAAAAAGGAGAAAGAAGAGAGAGGATTTGGGTATTCGGGAGAGCCCCGAACATTGAAGAACACATGAGGAAATCAGTCTGAAATTTTGCTCAATAAAAAAAAAGGGTTTTGGGAAGTATAAAATGAAAATGATAAAAAAGGGGAGGAGTTTTTTAATAAAGAAAAATTGTCTCTTGAAGAAAAAATAATAATAATAATAATAATAATAAGAAGCATAGTATATTGAAGAATATACCATGCACATGGGTGCATACTACCTACATGGGTGCACTTTAGCACAAATATACATGAATATATAAAGATAAATCACAAAAATTAAGTTTAGACTAATTTTCCTTTCGAAAATTCAAAAAAGGAGCAAATTCAGTTAGCCCCGGCACCCGGAAAACCCGGCGACACTCACTGAGTGCCGCGCCGGCATTCACGGGTTGCCGCCCGGCATTCAGTGAGTGCCGCCCGGCACTCAGTGAATGCCGCCGGGAGCCGTCGAGTGCCGCTGGCTGTAACAGACTGCTTTTCTCACATGTTCTAGAAGAAATCCTTGCACATGGGTCTCCACCCGAATTTACCCATTTATCCTTGAGATGATGGCCTATTTAAACAGATTTTCATCTTCATTTTGAGGGGACTTGAGCTTTTGAATCAATATACAAACATATACAAGAGATATACTTGAGAATTGAGAAGAAGAGAAGAATTGCTTGAAGAATTTGAAGAAGAATTTGAGGATCTCGGAAGAACTTCACAAGAAATTGAAGAATTCTTTGAGGTCATAGAGGTAACCTCTTAATCCTTGGTAGAATTAGGATAATTCAATCACAAGTTCTTAGATCTAGGAACTTTTCACATTTTCAAAACCTCTCTTCTTATCCCATTTCATCACACACCACCAAGAACTTGTGATTGAATCTTATGACATCTCATTAATTTGGATCTAATTAATGCCTTGGGTTTGAGATAAATTAGTTTTGAAGAAATTTGTGCTCCTAAATAAAACTTTGATTTCCTTTATTTCTACTTCATTCATAAGGTTCATGAGATCTTCCATATCTCATTGAAACTCTTTGAATTTGATTCCTTAGTTTCCTATGATCTTATAATCCATATGGAGATTAAAATGAATCATGATTATAATCTATACATAGTTGGTGAGATGCTAGTATCAACTCATGACTAGGATCTCTTTACTATGAATCTTATGGAATTCATACTATATTCCATGGAGGTTAGAGTAGATTTGCTTTTTTAGTCTCCAATGACCATCAAATGGTAGGAGAAATGTTTTAGTTTAAGTCCATCTCTATGGCTTGGACTAATCTCTTCCTTGGGTTTTGAGAAGTTCTTCATACTTCATCTAAAACCTACATATATGTGTGTCTTTATCCTCCAATGACCACCAAGTGGTAGGAGTAATTATTTGAACTCAAGTTTTGGTCCATAAGTTTGAGTTCATTGTTTGGGATTTTGTGAAGTCCATTTCATACTTCATTAAAAATCCATAGGTCTAAAGATGTCCTTAGTCTTCAATGACCATTAAATGGTAGAAGAGATGGTTTAGTTTAAGTCCAACTTCATGATTTAATAGTTGGGGTTAACAAATAAAGTTGAACTAGCAAAACGAAAACAGTGATTTCACAAACTGTTTTCGATCAAAGATTTTTAGTTCGAAATCTAACCGTTGAAATCAAGTGAAACCAACGGGAAAGTGTCAATAACACATTGTTTTACCACTGTAATTTTTGTTTTGGTAAGATTTTATGCTTAGAATGGTTTGATCATGAATTTCGTGAGACAACCATAATCTGTCCAGAGTTTCAGAATAGTTTCAGAACAGTAAAACGTTTTTGAAATTAGTAAATCAGAGCTTTAATAAGGTGTTTTTTACTCCAAATAATTGTTTCTAAGCACCTTAATGTGTTAGGAAGGTTCCCTAAAAAGAATGAAGCAATTCAGATTTGTTTGCTATTTTTAAAAAATCATACAAGATCTCTGGACAGAGAGTTGTAAAATCCTGAGTGAGGTCTAGTATTTTCCGTATTCCCGGAGATCTAACCGTTGAAATCTCGATTTTCTTTTTGGATTAGAAACTAGACTCATAGAGGCATAACATATCCAAAAATCATTAAGATCCAAACGTTGGAAGTATTTTATTTCTATTGTTTAAGATCTAGTTTGCTCTCTGTAATTCATAAAAAACTGCTACTATTTTTGTCTAATCTTATTTATTTCAACTCAAATGGTTCCCTAATGTCTTGGGACCCAAATCATGTTTTGAATAAGGATAATTTAGTTAAAATCCAGAGGCTAAGTGATCCAAATTAGTGAATACATTCATGTCTCATTCTTGTTCATAACCATTCATTCATTCATATACATTGATGCTTACAATTAGAGCTAGTTCTTGGATAAAGTTGGACTTAGTTGAAAAGTTAGACTTAGTTGAATTTAATTGAACATGACTTATGATTAATTACTCTTTGATATTATATCTTGTCTAAGGCATGTGTACTAACCTTTGTTTTTGTAGCGCATTTGAGGTACAACTTCTCATCCCTTCTCTAGTTTAATTCATTCCTTTGATTTTGAATTGATTTTCAACTCCATGTGCGACACCTTAGACTAAGTCTTGCCTTATGTGTTTATATGTGATAGAGACCTTTTTTTTTTAGGATTTCTATTCTCGCATGCATTGCACGTTTAATATTCGCGGCCGGATCCCGGGTATGTTTTCTAGTTCTCTATTGCATATCATGTTGCTTGCTACTTGAATTACGTGGCTTATGAATGATATTTTGCCGTTAGCAATTTTACACCATTTCCAACATGCTTGTGTAATGTATATGTATATATGTATTAATTGAGGGCATGCTTAGATTATTAATTTGATTAAAAAGGATGTTGAGTAGAGGCCTATCGCGAGATAGGATGAAAGGGGGTGTTTTAGTCCGTCGGGCTCCTTCCCCTTTCATTCCATAATCCCCGGACCCAGTTTATCTTTGGTTTCGCAAAAGATCAGTTTGCTTTCAAAATGGTTTCTTAATTTTCCTTTTTAAAAATTAAGTGGCGACTCTTGGTATTTGAATATCAAAAATGTTTTAAAAGTGGGCCCAAATGCCGGCATATCCACAGTTGGCAAGGGGCGTCCCATTTGAATTTCTCTCCCTTTCTAAGCAGTTTGAACAGTGGGTCGCAGGTTAGGGTGAGTTTGGAAATGAAGCGGTTGATGAACTATATTCTCCCCAAGAATCCTCTTAGTTCTTTCTCATTTTTCGGTGGGTTCATTTCGGTTATGGCCTTAATTTTGGTGGGGTCCACCTCTATTCCCCTCTGAGTGATAAGAAATCCCAATAATTTCCCGGTAGTGACTTCGAATGTGTATTTCTGCGGATTTAGCCTCAGTTTGAACTCCCTCAATCTCTCAAAGAACTTTCTCAAAGCTTCTAGGTGCCCTCCCCTTTCTTTGGATTTTACAATCATATCATCCACATACACCTCCACTTCTTTGTGGATCATGTCGTGTAGTAAAGTGGTGGCAGCCCTTTGATAGGTCGCACCTGTATTCTTAAGCCCAATCGGCATAACCCTATAGTAATATGTCCCCCATGGAGTGATGAACGTTGTTTTTTCCCTATCCTCGGGTGCCATGAGGATTTGATTGTACCCAAAGAATCCATCCATGAAAGATAGAAGCTCGTGTCCCGCAGTGTTATCGACCAACACGTCGATGTGGGGTAGCGGAAAATCGTCTTTAGGGCTTGCCCTGTTTAAATCTCGAAAGTCAACGCAAACCCTAACACGACCATCCTTCTTTGGGACAGGTACAGCATTGGCAATCCACTCAGGATACTCGGTGACCATCAAGAATCCAGCCTTTAACTGCTTTTCAACCTCCTCTTTTACTTTAAGTGCCCATTCTGGCCTCATTCGCCTCAATTTTTGTTTTATGGGTTTTGAATTGGGAAAGAGAGGGATGTGGTGCTGGACTATCTTTGGATCAATACCTGGCATATCATTATAAGACCATGCAAAAACATCTTTGAATTCATTTAATAGATTGATTAGTTCTTTGCTTTCTTTATTGCTAAGTGTGGAGCCGATAAAGACATTTTGAGGATTATTTTCATCTCCTAGATTAATTGTTAGGTTGTCCTCAATTATTTTGCATGCAGATTCTTTTTCTTTTTCGCTTAATTTTTGCAATTCATTAGGTATTTCATGATCATCACATTCATTAAGCGCGTTCGAGTAGGCAGAATCAGTCATACTTTCATTGATTTTATTATGAGTGATTGCAACAGACATAGCAATAGTAAGACGCCTCATTTGGGCCATTATAGACTCTGGGTGAGGGGGATACTTATCACTAGACTCAAAGACCCACTCCTTGTTGATTCCCTGCTTGAGCTCCATAGTATTACAACCTGGCAGTCCCCCGGATTTCGTCTTCTCTTCCTTTTCTGGCTTTGGCTCTTCTTCCGGCGCATCCTCATCATTCCCCTCTTCAACCCTGACTTCCAGGCCCTCGTCTTCTTTCCCTTTTTCTTCGGCTTTTGCCCCTCCTTCGCTCAACAGGTTCTGCATGACCGGTCCATCTAGTACACCAATCCAATCGTTGACGGCAGCAGACTTTTCAGGCATTTGCAAAAACGGGTCTTTGTACTCGGAGAATTCATGGGAGAAAAAGATCTCGAATCCCGGCTTTAGACTTTTGTCCTTCTGGTCCATCCAAGGCTCTGGGAAACCATAGAAGGGGAAATCTTCTCCTTCCTTCATAAAATATCCATTGAGCGTCTTTTGGTAAGGGTCTAGCGGCGCATCGACGGCCTTCTTCTTTGCCCTTAGTTCCTTCTTCGTCGGTTGATACCCTAGGCCATGAGTGTGAGTCTGAGTAGGAATTCTTGGAAACTCAGGCAGGCCCTGAAGGTTCTTTCCCAATCCTAATCCTGGAAAGAAACCCATCTTCTTCATGATCCCTACGACCACTGGACTGGCATACTGATCGAAATGGAGCGGTAGAAACTCTCTCGGCTTTTCTTCTTCCAACATGCTGATGAACTCGAACCCTCCCATTTTTGTTTCTTTTTCTTGTAGCTGTAATTCTAGAACCAGTGCGCTTGATGATGCTTCAGACAAACGAACCTAGCTGTCCCCGAGAATGTCGCAGACTTGGCCTTTCCAAACGTATTTGACTTTTTGATGTATGGTGGATGGTATGGCACCTAAGCTATCCAACCACGGCCTCCCTAGCAATAGATTAAAAGAGGCAGGGATATCGATGATTTGGAACTCAGCTTCTTTGTCTACTGGCCCAATAGCAAGGCTAAGAAAGATAATGCCCATGACCGCTCTCTGAGTGTTGTCATATGCCCTGACCTTTTGTTGGGACGGCACGAAGGATGACTCATCTAAACCCATTCGCTTGGCTGTTCGGAGGGGACATACATTTAGAGCAGACCCGTTGTCAACAAGACAAGCGGGCACGGTGTTCCCCAAACATTCGACAGTAATGTACAATGGCTTATTGAGCGTGGGTCCTCCTGGAGGCAAGTCATTTGATGAGAAGGTAATAGTCAAAGTTGGAGTTTTGCCGACCAGTCCTATGAGGTCCTCCGGGGTGGTGTCGATAGATACGTCAGACTGGTTTAGAGCATCCAAGACTGCCTGTCTGTGCTTTTTGGAGGCGATCAGCAATCCCCAGATGGTGATATTAGCTTGTATTTTCCTCATTTGCTTTAAGACCCTATCCTCTTTTTATTCTTCGTTCATTTTCCCTTTCCCTTTCTCCAGCTCCCTCCCCGGGTGATCTTCTTCTAGTTCATGCGGTTTGAAGTGTCTGCCAGACCAAGTCAGGTGATTGATCTCCTCTCTTGCCCAAATGTTGTCGATTTCTGAAACGGCCTCCGAGCTTTCTTTTTCAACCTTTGCCTCTTCGTCGCTTTGATACCATAGATCATCATCCCCTACCTGGTCTATGTTTCAATCATTGCCTTCTTGAATCCACCAATCTGACTGCCCCGTCACTTCGTTTTCCCATATCCCTGGCTGGCTTCCAAGCATACAGATCCCCAGATTTTCTGGTAACTGATAAAACTTCCTTGGTTCCCCGACTTTTGTGATTAGCTTGGACGGATCAAATGTCATTCCTTCTACCCCTAAGAAATAAAGACCCTGCAGTGGCGGCATAGCACGATGGTTTGCCAGAGGATTCTTGGTGACATTGGGGGCTTTGACAGGCGGTTCGGATATCACTTTGTTGTCAATGAGGTCTTGGATTTCATGCCTTAACCTCATGCACCAATCCGTTGAGTGGCCCTTCTGTTGATGATATTTGCAATAGAGATCTCCTTTAAAATGCGACGGGAGCGGTCGGGGTTCCAATTGACAGAGATGCCCTTTTGCTAACAGCCTGTCGAGGGCGGTTGATAATGATACTCCCAAATCTGAAAACTTCCTCAGTGGCTTATCCCCCCTCCTCTTGGATAGTTTCTGGCGATATCAAATTTTCTCTCCGGCTCGCTAAGTGCATTGACATCGGTGGGGCCAGAGTGACCCCCCGAATGCCCCCCATTCGATCCATAACTGGGCCTCCGATATCGGTTTGGTGGTTCTTCCTTCTTGATTATTCCCTCTTGAATTGCATCTTCGATCCTTGTCCCCACATCGAATACCTCAGCAAAAGTGTTGATTGACTGAAACCTCATCTTCTCCTGATAAACTGGCTGCAGGTTTTTCATCAACATTCGGATTTGGTCTTTTTCTGATGGCCTCTGCACCATCTTCGCGGCTTTCTCTCTCCATCGACTCAGATACTCAGCAAATGATTCTTTGTTCCCTTGCCTGGTTGTTTCTAGATCTCGGACAGTGACGTCCAAGTCTTGATTGTACTTATACTGGGCCACAAATGATTTTACGACTTCTTCCCAAACTCTGGTTTGCTTGGCTCAAGTGTAAGGTACCACGATAGAGCAGCTCCTCTTAAGGTTTGCTGAAACAGGACAGCCATCATGGTAGTGCTCAGTCCACTAGGCTGAAAAGCTCCTATGCACATTCAGACATGACTGTGGGGGTTGCTTGTGCCATCAAATTTATCGAAGACGGGCATTTTGAAACCGGTGGGCAGTACCTCACAAACCCCTTCGTACAAACCCTCTAGCTCTAGCAAATAAGTGTCGACCCCTTGAGCTTTTCGTACGACCCTTTCAAGCTTCTCGACTTTCTCTGCCATAAGCCTCTCCTTCTCAGTCTTTTCCCTTTCTTTCTTCTCTCTTTCTACCCTGAGTGCTTCGGTTCTCGGCATCTCTAGATCATCAAACCAAACTTCTTCTCTGATGGGCGGATCCGGGTTCGGTGGGTCTATGACTGGCGGATCTACAACAGGTGGTAGACGTGTTATTGCTTCTATCATAACCATCATACGATTCATATTCTCGGCTTGCCTCCTCATCTGTTCAGCTTGTTGCTCTACCAGTGTTCTTAGTTCTGCCACTTCCCCAGTATCTCTTTCCTCTGCCACCTCGAAGTCTTCTCTTCTTCTTACTAACCTTGCTGTGGGCCCTCTAGACCAAACAGTGCCTGTATTAAGTGCTATTTTTGCCCCTATAAAAATTTGAAAAAAAAAGGTTTTGTTGGTTCTTTTTTCAAAAAGAATTTGCTTATTACCATTATTTGAAAGTTTTGGGAATGAATGGTCCATATGTCACACGGATGCGATGCATGTGTGTGTGTGTGCCTATTCTATATGCCAAAGAAACGGAAAATCCTAATTCTAACACATAAACACATAAGCACATAAAATCCTTGCCCATGTCAAGTGCGCTGATTTGTCCTCTCATTGTGATCTTCACTACCCTTTCCAAGGTCGGGTGTTCAAAATTTTTCAAAAGACATTTCTTAAAATGATGGGATCTTTCAAAAACAATTCTCAAGGATGAGAACGTAAAAATATTTCTTCAATAAAGATGATTGGATTGAAAAACAATTCCCAAAATTTCTGACACAATAAATATAAATTAATCCCTTGAAAATATACCTTAACAAAGGTTAGCGATTGAAAATTCTTGGAATAAAGATGGCAAGAATTGTTTGCTTTCAAAGATGGACTCAAAACTCTTTGGGTAGGAGGATCACATGGTCGGATTATCACCGTACTTTCCATGAACTCGGATGCATACAAGGTCAATGATGCTTAGCTAGCATGATATAAGAAGTATAATCCTATAATCAAGGTTCGACATGTTCTCCAAATGTCGCATAACATGAGGAGAATTTGCTGAAAGGCGATTAAAAGATTATACATCTTTCATCAAGTAAGCATCGTCATCATCTCAAGTAATCCCGTCTGGGCATACAAAGCTACCTAGCACATAATCCTAATCAAGAATTGATTTCCTAAGATTGAAAGGTTCTACAGAAACTATCATGCACAGGCTGGGTTTTGGTCAAATAAGGGACCCTTGACACACACCCGATAGGATGCTTCATATACCAAATCATGGTACGAGATCAAGGGTGATCACACAGTCCCATGATGACTTGACCGACCGGGTTGCCCCGAGCCTCCAAGGTCATAGTTCTGTGCGATCGACTGGCTGGACATGCAAGTGAAATGCAACAGGCACACAAAGATTAATTAATTTGATTAAAAGGACATTTTTCTAGTCTAATCCTCAAGTGAATCCAAAATCAGAAATTCTGGTCTGCGAAACCAGAGATTCTGGGTTTGATCCCTAGTGGAGTCGCCAGATTGTGGATACCGCAGGTTTTCTTTTTATCCACAACTTTTCTTTTAAAATTCTTTTTCAAAATTTCAAATTCAAAACAAATGAGTCGCCACTTAATTTTTAAAAGGAAAATTAAGAAACCACTTTTAAAGTAAACTGATCTTTTTAGAAACCAGAGATTAACTAGGTCCGGGGATTATGGAATGAGAGAGGAAGGAGCCCGTCGGACTAAAACACCCTCTCTCATCCTATCTTACGATAGGCCTCTACTCAACATCCTTTTAATTAAATTTATTAATCTAAGCATGCCCTCAACTAATACATATATACATATACATCACAAAAACATGTCCAAAGGGTGTAAAATCGCAATTGATAAAATATCATTCAAAAAGTCATATAAGTCAAGTAGCAAGCGATATGATATGCAACAAGGAACAAAAGAACTTACCCGGGATCCAGCAGCGATATTTAAACGTGCAATGCATACAAACAAAAGAAAATCCTAAGAAAGAGTCTCTAATCACATGTACACATAAGGCAAAACCTAGTCTAAGGTGTCGCGCATGAGGTTGAAAATCAATAAAATCAAGGAATGAAATAAACTAGAAGGGAGATGAGAAATGGTGCCTCAAATGAGCTACAAAACAGAGACTAGTCCACATGTTTCACATAATAATATGATGTCAAGTAATCAATCCTAATTCTCTAGCTTAGATCTAGCAAGCATGAGACCCAACTTTATTCAATAGCTAGTTCTAATTATGAGCAAATAAATGTACATGGATGAATGAATGCGAACAAGAATAAAACATGGATTTATTCACTAATTTGGGTCACTTAACTTCTGGATTTAAGCTAAGTTATCATTATTCAAAGTATGATTTGGGTCCTAAGACATTAGGAGTCCATTTGAGTTGAGATAAACAAGATTAGATAAAAACAGTAGCAGTTTTTCATGAATTACACAGAGCAGACCAGATCTTAAAAAATAGGAAAACCATGCTTCCAACGGTTGGATCTTAATGATTTTTGGATACGATATGCCTCTGTGAGTCTAGTTTATAACCCAAAAAAGAAAATCAAGGTTTGAACGGTTAGATCTCCGGGAATATGGAAAACACTAGGAATCACTTAGGAAGCTGCAACTCTCTGTCCAGAGATCTTGTACGATTTTTTAAAAATAGCAAAAAGATGAGAAACAAAAATTACAGTGGTAGAGTATTGTGTTATTGACACTTTCCCGTTGATTTCACTTGATTTCAACGGTTAGATTTTGAACTAAAAATCTTTGATCAATATCAGTTTGTGAACTCACTGTTTTTATTTATCAAGTTCAACTCTATTTGTTAACCCCAACTATTAAACCATGAAGTTGGACTTAAACTAAACCATTTTCTCCTACCATTTGATGGTCATTGGAGACTAAAGACCTTCATATTTGTGGATTTCAAAGGAAGTATGAATAGACTTCATGAAATCTCAAGATGAGGACTCTAAACCATGGAGATAGGCTTAGACTCAAAACCATTTTCTCCTACCATTTGATGGTCATTGGAGATGAAGACATGACTAATACTCATAAGTTTCAAAGAGAATATGGAAATGATTTCATGAAATACCAAGTTTAGAGGATCCAAGTCATGAGTATGGACCTGGATTCATCTATTTGCTTATGAAATGAAGTGATGATCAAATTTTGACTCTCATGTAAAGTATAAGCTTACATGGGATTCAAAGGATCATACTCAAGAGATTTCAAGGGAGATATTGAAGATCTCCAAGAATCTCAAGAGAGGAACATAAACCAAAAAAAATATAAGAAAGACTAAAGAATTAGAAACAAGAACTCCTAAGCTTACTAGACAGACTCTAAGATTTAATCAAGAAAAATTAAAAATGACTTGAAGATTAGAAGCTCAAAAAGAAAGAGAACACAACCAAAGATTAGAGGGTCACCTCCAAACTATCCTCAAAAATCTTTCTTTGAAGATCTTCCAAGCTCTTCTCTCTAGTTCTCTAAACTCTCTCTTTTCTCTCAAAATATGCTAGTGTAATGGTAGTGATTTCTTTGTATTTTTTTGGTGTATCTCTTGTGTATATTCCTTGCATATGTTCCAAGGAAGATCCTTCCTCTTTTTATAGACAAAAATTACCAAGTATTTTTAGTGAATTCGGAGTAAAAGACAGGTGTAAATATCTCATTTGGTGGTACAATACGTACTTCCTGAAATTAGACAGACTGCTGCCCAGGGCGGCAGTCAGAATTCGTTTGCGGCAGTCCGTGGGTGCCGCTGCGGCACTCTGTGAGTGCCGCGCCGGCATTCCGTGACTGCCGCACGGCTCTCCGTGAGTGCCGCGGTAGATTGTTGATTGCCGGGTTTCCGTCAACCTTACTTTATCAGATTTTTGTTTTTATCCGCCTACACATACGTATTGTACCACAAAATACGGACTTGAAAAGCAAACGGCAGTCAGAAAATGTCGGCGGCACTCAGTGAGTGTCGGCCCGGCATTCACCGAATGCCGTGCGGCATTCAGTGAGTGCCACTCGGCATTCACTGAATGCCGCGAAAATCTGCCGTGTGCCATTTTTCTGCAGAACTTCCCTTTTTAGGTCTTTTCTTTCTTCCCTTTTTCTTAAAGAAACTTATTTTTGAAGATCTTTTCCGAAAATGGAGCTTTACACCTGAATTCTCCTAAATACCTGGTATTTTCTTCTTTCTGTGAAATTTTATCGTGTTTGGAGAACTTTCTGAAGAGCTTGGAATACTTCAAATCTTTTCGGTCCTTATCATCATCGGACGTGGAGGTGACGCTCTCCTAAATTCGACAGTCGGTCAAAATTGTGGTGTCTACAATGACAGGTACAATTCGTGATTTCAGATTACTCAGAACATCTTTACTGGCGAACTGCAGTTTTAGGCTATGATTAGTTCTTTGCCTGATTCGCGGGTCCATTGAAAACAAATCATGATCCACAATGAAAATGTTAAATTTTTGGTTTTAGACATTTCCGACATGTTGAGCTGAATACGGAGTGCCAAAAGGTAAGGCGAACCGTATTGCTACACTCTTGACCACGACTTCTATAAGTGGAAGTAAGCTCAAGGCTAGTGGGCCTAAACGCAATGGCAAGGGTAAACCCGCCTAGAGGCAGGGTGGGGCTAGCAAGTTTGCTCCCAAGGCTAACAAGGTGGAAGAGCGGAATCGAGGGCATTTTTCAATTCGGTGGTAATAGGATGGATGTTTTTGGGTGGTAGTGTTACTAGGACATGGTTATCTAGGGATAACTACTAAAGAGTTGTTTTTAATGATTCTAGTTTCCTCTGTCATTCATTTATTCTGAGACATGGCATGCTGGACTTGGACGTATAGCATGTGGTAGGATGACTTGATTAGCTCGAGAAACCCTTTTGGGCCCACTTGCTAAGGTTGACCTACCTATGTGTGAGTCTTGCTTAGTTGGCAAAGCATGCTGAAAGTCTTTTAGAAAGACTATTAGAGCTACTCAAGCATTAGAACTAGTTTACTCAGATATCTGTGGACCTACGGTTGTAAATGCACGTCATGGCGCCCCTTATTTTCTTTTTATTTTTTAATTTTTTATTTTTTTCTTTTTTTTATATATAGATGGTTTCACACGATATGAGGATCGCGAGTACCTATCTCATCAGTTCTGGGAACTGTGTGAGAAAAAAGGGAAAATGCAAACAACTTCCTATTCTAGAAACTCCGCAACAATATGGTGTTGTAGAAAGAAGGAATAAGACATTCCTAGATATGGCTAGGACAATGATGGCACAAGTCTACCTCCCAATGTTGTTTTGGGGGGATGTACTATTGATTGCTGCCTACATACTAGAGTGCCTCTTCTCAATCAGTTCCTTCTACCCCCTTATAAGCTATGGAAAGGCGAAAAGCTCATTTTGGAGCATTTGCACTTGTGGAGCTCAGGAGGTTATGTTCACTATACCTCACATAAGTGTGAAAAACTACGCCCAAGAGCTAGAAAGCATATCTTTATAAGGTATTCTAATAGCTTGACAGGCTATGTTACGTATGATGACCAACCGGGTATAGGCATGACAGAAATGGTATCACTTGATATTGAGAATGACTTCCCCAGATTGGTAATACTAAGAGATATCTTGACCTCTACGAGTTGGAGGATGTTGAAGACAACATACCATCTTTAAGCGAGGGTGGGGAGATTGAGATTCCACATCCAGTAATCGCTAAAAAATGGTACTAGTCTCCAGTCGAGTGGGAGTACCCCGCTAGCCGCTAGTGGGAGTGTACCAGATAGTGGGAGTACACCACTAGGTACTCAAGATTCTCAGGTAGTACACTATATGGTGATGAGGAAAAAGTTCCATATCGCTGTTTTGAAATTGAGGAAGACATTTTCATATGTGTGCAAATGTGTGCATAAGTGGATGAGGATGAGCCTGCTTCTTTTGTTGAAGCTTTTTTCTTCGTATGTTGAAGCTGAGTGGATAGTTGTTATGCCAGATGAGATGAGCTCTATGGACGCAAATAAGGTCTGGGAGTTAGTTGACATTCCACCTGTGCATAAGACTATTGGAGACAAGTATGTTTTCAAAATCTAACGCAATGCAGATAGTTCAATTGACAAGTATCAGGCGCGCCTTGTGGCAATAGTTTGTACCCAGAGAGGGTATAGACCATGGAAACATGTTCTCCTAAAGGGTGAGATCTAATTCCCTTCGCCTTATCCTAGCAATTGTGGCATATTTAGTTTTGGAAATTTTTAGTTGGATGTTTAAAATGTTCTTTTCTCACTAGAGAACAAGACGACGAGATAAATATGGATCAACCCATTGGTTTTGTGACCAAAGGGAATGAGCGCAAAGTATGCCATCTGAAACGATTTGTTTATTATCTCAAGCTAGCAATAGGCTAGGCAGTGGTACAATGTGTGTACATTAAATGGTCTAAGAAAAGTGTTCTAATTCTTTGTATGTTGATGACATCCTGAAAGCTGGGAATAAGATGAGTTCCATTATCGCCACTTGAGAGTGGTTGTCCTCTCAGTTTGAGATTGAGGATATAGGTGATGCCAATTATGTGTTGGGAGTTTAGATTGTGAGAGATCGTTCTCAGAAGCTTCTCTCGAGGGTTTTTGAATGTTTTTTCACATGAAAAGTTGTAAACCCATTGACATCCCAATTTTAAAAAGGGACTCACCCTGACCTTAGATTAGTGTCTCAAGAATAATGAGAAGAGGAAACAAATGTCCAGTTTGACATATGTATCTGCAATAGGGAATATGAAAATGTGTGTACTCAGTCAGATGTCAGCTATGCAGTTGGTTTAATTAGTCATTGTTGTAGCAACCCTAGTCTTACCATTAGAGAGTAGTGAAGAGTATCTTGTGACATGTCAGCAGGACTGTGGACCTTGCCTTATGCTGTCCACAATAGAAGCATAATATGTGCTGTACTTTGCAGCTATTCAAGAAGCTATTTTGGTTCAAGAGTTTTTGTAGTGGCTAGGCTCTTCACCTCATAAGCGATGAGGTTGTGCTGATCTATTGTGATGGAACATAAGCCTGAGCATATGCAAAAGATCTCAAAAACCATTCTAGCACGTAGACATTCATTTTTGTCACATTTGAGATGTAGTTTGTGCAAAGGGAAGTTGTCATGAGGCACGTCTCCACCTGGGGATTTGATGTGCTTGGACATTTTATTGTGTTATTGACATTGTTATTCAAGTTTTTATTATCAGTTAATAATAAACTAGTTGGTTTTCATACATATATATTTGTTATATATGAATGGAATGAATGCACATTTCTAATATGTCACTGGGCTTGAATCGACCTACTCACACAGGTGATTTACCTTGGCACCGAGATAGCGAACGAGGACATGTGTATCTATGGCGCTTAGATAGCTAGTTAAGACATGTGTGTCCATAGCGCTTAGAAAGCGAGCTTGAACACTTATCTCTACGCAGTGTAAGAACAACGAGCTAAATATAAACCCTTAATATTTCTATATGTTGCTTTAGATGGAGCTAAGATGAGACCTTTATATTTGGTCAAACATAGAGAGATCCCACGACTCTATGTAGCCTGTTTACAGCCGAATGTGAGTTTTCAGACGGGCGCCAAGAGGGGCGACTGTGCTGAAAAACTCAGGTTAAACATTTTGTGTAACGTCTAGACTAAGATTCGTATGGCGTTACTTATTTTTTTCAAACACAGAGTGACATGCCCATTTTTATGGAAGAACGCCATAGCATACATTTCATATTGTATGTGCTTTTGCGATCGACTGTGGAGCAGTGAATGGATTCCTCTTCATTGCTGCGTGAGCCACGTAACATAACCAAGATATTGGTTATCCTATAAATTGGTTGCCTTCACGACTTGAGACTATGTCATGAAGAGGACGCTTGATGACAGCTACTTTAGCATGCTATCCTAGGACGATGAGATTGAGATAATTTCGTTCAATGGGGTGTGTCTGGGCAAACGGTCAAGTTAGTCGGATTGACATGTTGTCATGCCCCAACGTAGCATAAATATGGAAAGTATTTAATTTTCTTTATGGACTCGTAGGTCGCGACAGTTTGAAGGATCGATTGCTTCCCAAACGTTGAACAGTAGTATAACATAAATCAGAGTAGAGCAATCAACGCTTACAAAATTTTTCCAACTTAATAATTATTACAGCACGTGGTTAACTAAAGGCACAACCCGCCTTGAAATAAAATAATATATATCATCTATTATAGTTATCCTTATTACAAATCTAGTTCATAACTTCAAACATATAATAGTAAATTCCTCTTCGGGTAGTTGTACTCAGTTCGCATAATCATAGGGTCTAGCATGAGCATAACCTGCAAAAGCCTAGACACGAATGTCCAGGGCGCATCAACGCCGTCAGCTTTATGAAGCTGGTGAGTATTAAAAATATATACTTGAATGTAAAACATACTCATTTACTATTTCCATTTCCCAGTTTCATTAATCAACAGGTTATCAATATAGAGGAATGGATTCACAAAATAAAATAGTAAGAATAAAATTGAAAATCTTCAATCCATACAAACATGTGACCATGTGTGAGGACAATGCAACCATTCTCATCTCACCAACTCTTTTCTCTCGACAACACATTATCCAACTCTCTCACTCCAGTATATTTGAAACACTAAGATGACCACACTTTAGTACAAGGGTACCAGGGAGTGTCCAGTTTGCCTCACACTTTAGTACGGGGTACTAGGGAGTGTCCATTGCCTCACACTTTGACCATACCACGCATGTTAGGGAGTGTCCAGTAGGCCACACTTTAGCACTACCATGGGTGCCAGGGAATGTCCAAGTCAGCGTCACACACTTTAGCGCTACTATGGGCGCCAGGGAGTGTCCAGTTTTGTCATCGTCGCATTTCAAAGATACTCTAGCTGCAATATCGTAACATCACACTTTGGTACACCAATACCAGGGAATGTCCACACACAATCTCAACCACATACTCTTTTCCCACTAACTATCACTCATCATGCATGTACACTTGACCCCACATGTATGACATATGACTTTATACAGAAAGTAAACAACTGAAAGCAAGAACAACGTGTGTATGAGGATAGATAAGTCGTAATTCATCGCTTTTATAAACCAAACATAACAAACAGATTCTGATTTAGTAAAATTACCAAAAAGAACCTTAACAGCCTTTAAAAGTTAATCCAAACAGTCCTTTAACAGAAAACAGACAAAAACCAGAAACTGCCAGGTTGCGCGCGTGGGCCGCTCGCGCGATATGCCCATTTTTTGATTTTTTTTCTTATAAAATTTTGTAAGTGTCAGAAAATACATAGGTTGCGCACGCTGGCTGCTCACGCGAGGGGTCGCTTGGGTGGGCCGTGTAACAACCCTAAATTTTTTAAGTGTGTAAATAATTATTTTAAATAACTTTTTTCAATTAGCAATGATATATGAGTGTACCTAGGTAAGACATGTGTTTAAAAATTTTAAGTTTGAAGAACCCATAAATTAAATTGCTAGTAAGCATATTTAATTTGTCCATATTTAATTTGTTAGTAATACCAGTAATATTTCCCCGTTTGTTTTTGTATTAAAATTTCTAATGTTTCATTATTATTATGACATGACATTTTGAGCTTTAATTAAATTGTATGATAGATTATTGTCTGACTGAGTTATAATTTTTGTAGAATGATGAGCTTAGTGTGGGGTAGTGTTTCGGGGCCCACTAGTAAGTTAAGTAGTGAATTTAACATGAAAATTAAGTACCCGGGGTATGAGTACCCTTTGGGCTAGCCATTTTAGTGGTTTGCGTTATATTCTGGGCTCATATGGGTCTCTTTTGTTAGCCCATAAAAAGAAAAACGGGATTACTAATATTTGTGTGAGTAATATATGTATTGTATGTGTATTATATGTATATAGATAGATAACATATCTTAGGGTTAGAAAAAAAAAAAGAGAGCAGCCTCAAGAGAGAGAGAGAGAGAGAGAGAGAGAGAGAGAGAGAGAGAGAGAGAGAGAGAACAAGAGACAAAGAGAGAAGAGGCAACCCTAGTCACCTAGAAGGAGAAGAAAAAGAGAAGAGTTAAGAAAAGAATGGAGTTCACCATCATCAACATCATCTTGCTTTTCCCAATTTGGTGAGTAAACAATTAGATTTGTAGGGTTGATTCGTAGTTTGATTGATTTTCGATTTGTGTTCATTATAGTGTGAATAAATCGTATGGATGGGTGTTTATATAATACGGATCTATAGCGATATATACATATACATTTATATATATATATATATCAAAGGTTAGATATAAGTTGTTTAGAAAATTGAAGAAAAAAAAAAAAAGAATGACTAACACAAATTCGGATTTGGGTAAAATTGAAGAAAACTCTCAGATATGTTTTAGAAAATAATTCGTATTAATTCATACATTTTGTTTTTGGTAAAACTGTCCGCTTAAGTCAATGTAAAACGCAATTCTGCACGTTTTTCGTCTAATGGTATTTTTCTCAATTCTGCACCGTTTGGGCGAAAAATTCATATTACAGTAGCAGTAAATGTTAACTCCGAATTTTGAATTATGTTTATGAAAATTGTTAGAGATGTTTCTTTGTACGGTATTATTATGAAAGACAATTTCAACCCATGCTGGTTTTGGGGCTATTTAATATAAGATTTGTTTGGGACAATTTTAGATAGTGTTGTTGAATGCCGATTTTAAATGCTATAACTTATGCTATGTGCGGTATTAAATGATGATTGTGGAAATACAACGTTAGAGACGTGAATAGAAGTTTGGCCCAAGTGCCTTATTATGAATAATCGGATAATGATAATCCATGTAATAAATGATAAATTTTCGAAGTGTTTAATGACGTGATTAAATCCTCATGAATTGTACTTGTGTGAATTAAAGTAGATGGGTAAGTATGAAATCGTAGTAGCTTTGGGACAGAATTCTCTTTATTATTGTAAATTGTAATTTAGAATTTTATCATGGAGATCTCAATGAAAATGATTATTTTTTTTTTGTTACTTAAAGTTTGTGAATTATTTTAAAGAAGAACATTTTTCAGCAAAGTTTACTATTTCAAATGTGTGACAAGTTGATTGTTTTTTTCACTCTCAGATTTTTGGGCAATTAAATACTCGTTGGGATATTATTGAATGGGTATTTGGTTGTCAAAAATCGGGGTGTGACAGGCCGCTTGCACGCGCGAGTTCATGCAGAGGCTTCATCTTCTTCGTGGAGAATCCCCTGTTTCAGTTTCTAAAATCATTTTTTGACCTACGTTGAAATCTGAACCTACATATGACTTGCAATATATGAATCTCTTCGTTTTTCTACCAGGATTAAGAATCTATGATCAATTTAACACGAATCAATCCGTAGCACTTGGATTTTACGAAAAATCGAAAGACGTCAAAACTTCGTTTTTAATATACGTCGCGATACGAATGAGTTAGGCTCTAAAACTTAAACCGTAGTCTCTATGTACAATAATCTTTCATATTCATTTCTGAAAACGGATTTTGGTGAAGGTTGAAAAATCATGATTTTCAAGCTATGGAGTTCAAACGTAAAATCATCAATGGTGATTCTTAAATTAGACTAATACACACAGTAAACAAGCATATATTACATTCAAAGTGAGTTTAGAATACTCACAATGATAGAGATTTAAGAAGTTGTTGAGAAAGAAACAAGAATTAGAAACTTCAAGCTTAGCTATGGTATGATGCTTTCTCTCTCTAAATTTTCTATATCAACTTTCTGAAACTCCCTCAAATTCTCTGTATAACAGTTTGTAAACTACTCAGAATGTGAGAGTGTGTATAACATATATAGAAGCCAATATGGTGAACTTGGGCTCCAAGTTCAACCTATTATACTCTACAATCGATTTTCTTTTCTTAATTTCTAATAGCACAGTAAATACACAGCTCAATATATGAATTATATACCAATCTGCAAACGTATATACACAATCAAAGATTGAAGGGGTAGTTTAGCTTAGTAGGGGTCAAGTATAAGGTGTTTGGGTAATCTAGCTTTAGGCACTAATTAACACACATAAGAAGGACATTGCCAAACAAGGTGTATGCAAATTGTCTAGGAATCTAATTGAGTGTTTGGCAAAACAACTTATGGCACTAGAAATCATACCTACACATTTGTATTATCCAAACAAGTCTAGGTAATCATTAGTTGCCTTAAATGAATTTAAGCAAGTGTCAAATCCTAATTGGTGGAGATTCCCAAACTATGGGAGATCAATGCGGCGCGGACAGTTTTGAACATAAATCGGTATTTTCGCGGCGCGGTGATCGCCACAAAAATACAGAAAATTCCTTTTATCGCAAGAAATAATTTTCTGATTATATAAAAATACAGTTGGAGTCCAAAGTAAAGATTTTCACTGTCTGAAAATACAGATTTGAAATCCAACACAGGTATTACTAAATTTATAAAATTGCTGTTTGACCCCAACAAGAATTTTAATATGAGATAAAATAAGTTATAAGATTTAACACCAGAGAATTGTAAATTAAATAACACCGGGAATACAGATTAAATATGGAAATGCAGATTTAAAATTAAATGAAAATGCAGGTTGTTACATCCTTCCTCCCTTAAACAGGATTTCGTCCCCGAAATCAAGACTAACTAGTCCTGAAATAACTCTGGGTACTTCATCCTCATCCTCATATCATCCTCATCATGGTGATTCCATTGAACCTTTACCAACGGAATGTCCTTATTCCTCAGCTTCTTGATACTCTGATCTAGAATTTTCACGGGCCTCTCCTTGAAGGAAATGTTATGACTCGTCTCAATATCGTCAAAACTAACCACATGCGAGGGATCTCGTATGTACTTTCTCATCATACTCACATTGAATACATTGTGAACCCCAGACATCTTTGGTGGCAGTGCGACTCGATAAGCCACTTTCCCAATGCGATCCAGAATCTCGAATAGTCCGATGAAATGCGGGGCTAACTTCCCTCTCTTGAGACCAAAACGTACCACCCCTCGGGTTGGTAAGACCTTAAGAAGTACGTGATCTCCAACACTAAATTCTCAGTCCTTCCGGCGCCGATCGGCATAACTCTTATACCTGCTTTGAGCGGTCCTTATCCTTTCCTTGACCAAAGAAATTTTCTCGTTGATTTCTCTAACCAAATCTGGTCCCAACAACTCTGTATCCCCGACCTCTGCCTAACACAACGAAGAACAACATGGTCGTCCGTCCAATGCTTCGAACGGAGCCATCCCGATACTTGTGTGATAACTATTGTTACAGGCAAATTCAACCAAAGCCAAGTGTGTCTCCCAAGATTCCTCGAAGTCGATAACACAAGCCCTAAGCATATCCTCCGTGATCTGATTAACATGCTCAGTTTCCCCATCTATTTGTGGGTGAAAAGCAGTACTCATCTTGAGCGAGGTTCCCATAGCTTCTCGTAAGCTTTCCTAAAATTTAGAAGTAAAACGTGCGTCGCAGTCTGACACAATCGACACAGGTGCACCGTGAAGTCACACA
The DNA here is from genome assembly GCA_033977485.1 of Hydrangea macrophylla. Taxonomy (NCBI): domain Eukaryota; kingdom Viridiplantae; phylum Streptophyta; class Magnoliopsida; order Cornales; family Hydrangeaceae; genus Hydrangea; species Hydrangea macrophylla. The sequence continues at coordinate 13,981,914 of CM066989.1, forward strand.
ACTTGTTGTATGTACATCTAGCTCATCTTTTCCACCTGATATGTCATATTGTAAGCAATGAAGTGAGCAGACTTCATCAATCGATACACAATTACCCAAATGGCATCATGATTCTGTTGCGGTCGAGGCAATCCCACTACAAAATCCATGGTTATGTGCTCCCACTTCCAACCTGGAACAGGTAAGAGTTACAACAATCCCAGGTGGAGATTGACTTCACGGACATCGAGGTAAACAACAATGTGACTTATACTGAAGGACCAGTCCGAATTTTGGATCGAGGAGTCAAGAAGCTGAGGACAAAGGAATTTCCTCTGGTGAAAGTTCAGTGGAGACACCATGACGAACGTGAAGCTTCTTGGGAGTTGGAATCAGAAATGCGCGAGAAGTTTCCAGCTTTGTTTAGTGACTAGTTAGCTCAGATTTCGGGGACGAAATCTTTGATAGGAGGTGGATATTGTAATACCTGTAATTTTTATTATATTTTATTAATATAATTTCCAGTCCCAAACAGTAATTATAAGATTTTCACTGCCATTAAATATTTTTTTTTTTAAACCCATAATTATACCCGTGTTGGCCAACCATGTGTGTACCCTAAACCAACCCCCCAAACAACCCTTAGCATTTGTGTGGGTGTGTGCCGACTTGAGTAAGTGAGTGAGTGCTTGTGTGAGTGACAAGTGTTGGGTGAGGTGTTGGCTAGTGTGTAGGGGTAAGGGTGAGGTGTTGGGTGCATAAATTGTGTGAGTGACAAGTGTAGGGTGAGGTGTATGAATGTGTGGAGAGTGTAGTGTATTTGTATGCATGTGTGTCTTGTGTGTGCTGTGTGTGGCGTGTGGCAGTGTGTGTAGAGATGCATGTGTGTGTGTTGTTTGTATTATATTTATATAATATGTGTGTGTGTAATATATATATACATATATTATATAAACCCAATCCCCCTCCCCTATAAATAAGGGCTCCCATTTGGGTTTAGAAGAAAGAAAAAAAAAATAGAGGGAGAGTTAGCCGAGAGAAAAGAAAAGGAAAAGAAAGGAAGCTTACCCCTTGTGTCACATCGCGACCTCAAACCCACAGTGAGTTCCTAACTCGCTTGGTATATTAGATTATGTCCGTGTTATTATTTTATTAGTATTATTACTCTAGAAAATCTTGTGCCTAACATGTGGTGTCCCTAATCTAGGTCCATATTATGATTTCTATTATTATTGTTATTATGGTTACTACTATTTATTGTTATTATTATTATCTTGTTAGTTAACCATTAAAACTCATATTTTAACATGTGGTGTCCCTAACCCAGGTCCATATTATAATTGTTGTTATTATAATAATATTTATTATTATTATTATATTATTATTTTTCGCTTATTATTATTATGGTTCAGTTAACCACGTGATTAGTATATGTACCTGAACATATTAAATATCCGTTTTATTATCCCATTAATAATAATGATATTATTATTGTTATTATTATTATTATTATTATTATTATTATTATTATGGATGTAACTTCAGCTTTTAATATGTTATACCCTGAACACATTATTCCACTATTATTATTAATATTATTACTAATATTAATAATATTATTGCTAATATTATTGTTATCACCTTCCAGTTAACCTCATGTTAATATGTTGCACCCCGAACATATTATCTCCGTTATTATTATTATTATTATTATTACTATTTATGTTCGTTATTATTATCAGTCGGGTTAACTCCATGTTAACGTGTGGTAATTAGTTCTGTTTATTATTATTATTTATTTCGGTTAGCCTCATGCTTCAACATACAATACTACGAGTTTCGGATCCGTACTTTATTTCAAGAATAAAATATTACATGTTTAATTAACTTGTACCTCGTGCATAACATATGATACACCTCATGTAGAAGTCGGTGTCGTAACGTCAAGTCGACGTGTACGAGTATAGAGTTGAACGGTCGCGGAGACCAAGTTCGTATACATTTGGAGGTACGTGTAAGTCGACCGCGGAGGTCTGAAAGTTGATACGTAGTGAGTTGGTACTGTCAAATGGAATTACAGGATCGCATGCCGGTGATGATTGCTACTATGGCCACAGAGAGGCAAACACGATAGCAAAGTAACCATGTTGATAAGAATACATCGAGAAATGAATAAACACGGTTAGTCTGTAAGGCGAGATTACTACTGCAGTCGCGACGACCAACGATAGTAAAGTAACCGTTTCGCAAACCGGCGACGATATTCATAAGGCAAGGTTCCGAGGACCTAGAGTACATGGTTAGCTTGTAAAGCGAGATTACTACTATGGCCACGGAGGGGCAGACAACGATAGTAAAGTAACCATAGCTCGACCCACTGGGCGAGTCACTCTAAGCCAACGGCGTTACACTGGTAATGTAACAAAGTTAAGTAAGTCGGAGGTTAAGTCGAGTGAAGTCGAATATATCGACGATGCATAGTTTCATGCACGGTCTAATTATAATTCATTCAATCGTCGTAACCAGCCGTTGTGTACTTTTGAATACATATTTTATATTAGGAGTGTTCGGTTAGAACGCTCACTTAGCTTTTATTAAAGCTAACGGCATACTACGCCCTGGACATTCCCATGTCTAGACTATACAGGATATGATTGTCCAGAAGAGGACTATCTGGAAGGAGCCTACGAAGGGGAAGCCTACTATGCTGAAGGTCACGGCTACGCCAGTTAGAGGCGCGGCTTCAAGAAAGAAGACTTAGTTGTTCTTTATAGACTTTTGTCCTTTCGTGCTAATAAGTTGTAAACGGCGTCTAACGCCTTAAGCTCTTTTGTTCTTTATCTTTTGATAAACTACAAACTCTGATGTAATAGCTAGTAATCGGTTGATGTATATATTCAGTTTGCGCTTCCGTTTGAAATTACTCTTTTATTTATCTAGTGTTTGTGGACAATCAGTTAACGTAACTGGTCATGGCTTACGGACCCAGAAAGGAAAATTTTATTTCCTGCTAATTTCTGCTGCTCCGGGGCGTGACAGGATTTTTGGTATCAGAGCTTACGCAGCCTACCCCTCTCCAATATTGTCCTCTTTGGGTGCCTACCAGGTTTCGAACACTGGCGCCTGCCCTCAAGGTTTTGTTCCTTCACCACTCGGGCAAGGAGGCCTTGCTAAGGTATCAGAGCTGCAGCCGCTGATCCTACTGGTCTATTCGAGGCCTTTGTGCGGAGACTAGAACGCATCAACAACAATGACAACAATAACGCGAATAATAGGAACAACCCTGTACCACCTCCGAGACCCGTAGAGGATAGAGTGGTAGAGCGTTTCTGTCATTTTCGTCCTGAGAAGTTTGACGGAGATGCCGAGCCATGGCGTGCGGAACAGTGGCTCCGAGAAATGGAGTCGATCTTCGACACACTAGGATGTACAGAGATCGAGAAGCGTCGACTGGCGACATTCCAATTAACATACGCGGCAGCCGATTGGTGGGAATCGGAGAAAGCAACGGTAGGAGAAGCGGCAGTAAGAAGAATGCCCTGGGCTACATTCAAGGAGCTGTTCCTGGAGAATTACTTTCCACAGACAGAGAGGAACAAGAAAGAGAGGGAGTTCATTGATCTGACACAAGGAAATCGAACTGTGAGGGAATACACAGTACAGTTCGAACGATTGTCTCGCTTTGCCCGCCATATGATTGATACACCGGAGAAGAAAAATCGGCAGTACCACCAAGGCCTATCGCTACCACTTCAACGCATGACTCTCAACAATCAAGGCCTGACGTTCAAAGCCATGGTAAGTATGGCAATCGGCCACGAGGAAATCAATGGTCGAGAACGAGGACGTTTTGGAAATCGACTACCATTCAGAAACAACCAAGGCAACCAAGGATCAAGACCCCCAATGCGATTCCAAGGGAACAAGCGTAATTGGACTGGCGAAAGGAAGCCACAACTCACATTCCCTCAGAACCGACCATCTGTACCCCAAGCACAAACCCCGAGAGGACCACCTGTTTTCACTGGAGCTAATAACAATGGATGCTTCAATTGTGGAAAACCCGGACACATGTCCAAGGACTGCCGAGCCCCAAGGAGAAGCCGAGAGGACACCGTCTGCTACAACTGTGGCAAAAAGGGCCACTTATCCAGGGATTGTCGAGCGCCTCAAGGCGGATACTATGGAGCATCTACTCAGGGTCAACCTAAGCAAGCCCGCCTAAATGCCATTATCCCAGAGGAAGCCGGATTCGATGAAGGAGAACAGCAGAATATGGAAGGTACCCTCACATTGTTTAACAGTCAAGTTAAAGCTTTATTCGATACTGGTGCTTCCAACTCCTTTATTGCTATTAAGATTGTACAACGATTAGGTTTAGTACCCCAGACGCTTGATGTAGCTCTGAACGTTATGTCCCCCTTAGGAGTGAACATTACGTTGGGGAAAGTGTGTAAAGATTGCACTTTAAACTTGGAAGATCATAACCTCCCCGCTGATCTAATAGTTCTGTCGATGAAGGAATTCGATTTAATCTTAGGAATTGATTGGCTCACAAAATACCATGCCAAATTAGACTGTGTTAACAAGTCTATTACTTTCTCGACACCTGGAAGCCAACCATTTAAATTCCAATGCGATCCCTTGTGCAACGCCTTCCTCACAAGATGTCTAGCTACCCTTGGAAGTGTAAGTTCAGAAATTTCGATTACACAAATCCCTGTGGTTCAAGACTTTGAGGACGTATTTCAAGAAATCTTAGGACTACCACCCAAAAGGGACATCGACTTTTGTATTGAGCTGGTACCCGGTACCCTACCGATATCTAAGACCCCATATCGGATGGCCCCGACGGAAATGCAAGAATTAAAGAAGCAAGTCCAGGAACTTGAAGATCTCGGATTCGTTCGGCCGAGCACGTCGCCTTGGGGAGCGCCAGTGCTATTTGTTAAGAAGAAGGATGGGACACTTCGACTCTGTATCGACTACAGAGAGTTGAACAAGGTCACAATCAAGAACCGATACCCACTTCCTAGAATCGATGATCTATTTGATCAATTATATGGAGCAACGACCTTCTCCAAGATTGATCTACGATCTGGATACCACCAACTGTTGGTTCGACCCGATGACGTATCAAAGACAGCCTTCAGAACGAGATATGGGCACTATGAATTCCTGGTCATGCCGTTTGGACTAACGAATGCCCCAGCTGTATTCATGGATTTAATGAACAGAGTGTTCAGGCCCTACTTAGATCAATTCGTGATTGTGTTTATAGACGACATCCTAATCTACTCAAAGACCAGGGAGGAACACAAAGAACATGTGAGGATCGTACTACAGACGCTTCGAGACAACCACTTGTATGCGAAGTTCAGCAAGTGTGAATTTTGGCTAAAGGAAGTCAAATTCTTGGGTCATACTGTCTCACAGGACGGGATAGCTGTGGATTCAATCAAGACAGATGCTGTTTTGGACTGGAATAGACCAAACACTGCAACCGAAGTTAGGAGTTTCCTTGGTTTAGCCGGATACTATCGAAGATTCGTTGAAGGATTCTCTAAGATAGCATCCCCTTTGACCAATCTGACAAGGAAGGACGTGAAGTACGAATGGAAAGACAAGCATGAACGCGCGTTTCAAGAGCTGAAAGAAAGACTAACCTCGGCGCCAGTGCTTGCAATACCAAAGAGCGGTGAGCAGTTCACCATTTATAGTGATGCATCACACCAAGGACTTGGATGTGTGCTCATGCAGGATGGAAGAGTGATAGCATATGGATCACGACAACTAAAACCACATGAGATGAACTACCCTACGCATGACCTCGAACTAGCCGCAATTGTTTTTGCTCTCAAGATTTGGAGACATTACCTTTACGGAGAAAAGTTCGACCTATTTTCAGATCACAAGAGCTTGAGATACTTGTTCTCTCAGAAGGAGCTGAACATGAGGCAGCGACGTTGGATGGAATTGTTAAAGGATTACGATTTCACTTTGCAATACCACCCTGGTAAAGCAAACGTAGTTGCCGACGCACTAAGCCGGAAACCTCGCAAACTGTTCATATCCTCTCTTATGGTTAAAGAGTGGAGAGCATTGGAAACACTAGCCGAATTTGACTTTCAGACCGTTGAATCTAGTGAAGGACGAATTTTTGGATGTCTAGTAGTGCAGCCGACGCTCATAAATCGCATCCTTGAAGCTCAAGGAAAGGACGAAGGACTTCGTCAATGGTTTGAGAAAGCATCAGCAAAGGACCCAGCAGAATGGAATATTGGAGCAGATGGAGGATTTAGATGCCGCAATAGACTTTGTGTGCCTAACGAGGACAACCTAAGGAAGGACATACTGAATGAAGCACACAAGTCAAGAATGACGGTCCACCCTGGAGGAACAAAAATGTACAAGGACTTGAAAAGAAACTTCTGGTGGGAAGGAATGAAAAGAGAGGTAGCAGATCATGTATCCAAATGTTTAACCTGCAAACAAGTCAAAGCAGAACACCAAAGGCCAGCAGGGTTATTACAACCACTGCCAGTTCCTGGATGGAAATGGGAACACATTACTATGGACTTCGTTGTAGGAATGCCTAGATCGCAACAGAATCATGACGCTATTTGGGTGATCGTGGACCGACTCACCAAATCATCTCATTTCATCGCCTACAATATGACGTACCCGGTTGAGAAGATGAGCAGAATGTACTTACAACAAGTCGTACGACTACACGGAGTACCTGTATCGATCGTATCAGATCGCGACTCACGTTTTACATCAGGATTTTGGGAAAGCTTACAAGCAGCAATGGGAACTTCATTGAAGTTAAGTTCAGCATTTCATCCTCAAACCGATGGACAAACAGAACGAGTCAACCAAGTAATGGAGGACATGCTCCGAGCCTGTGCCATAGACTTTGAGAGTTCTTGGGAGACACATTTGCCATTGGTAGAGTTTGCATACAACAACAGCTATCATTCGAGCATCGGGATGGCACCATTCGAGGCACTGTACGGAAGGCCATGCCGATCACCATTGTGCTGGGCAGAAGTCGGAGACAATAAACTTCTAGGACCGGAGATGGTTCGAGAGACGAATGAAAAGATTAATATTGTGAAAGAAAAGATGAAGGCAGCACAGAGCAGACAGAAGAGCTACGCAGACAAGCACCGCAAGGAATTGGAGTTTAGTGTTGGAGATCATGTACTTCTCAAGGTATCTCCGGTACGAGGCATTGTCAGATTCGGACAGAAACGAGGAAAGTTGTCACCGCGCTACATTGGACCGTTTGAAATTTTAGAGCGTGTGGGAAGAGTAGCCTACCGGCTTGCCCTACCACCTAAGATGTCAGGAGTACATAATGTATTTCATATAAGTATGCTTAGGAAGGTTGTACATGATCCATCACATGAGATTGACTTCACGGACATCGAGGTAAACAACAATGTGACTTATACTGAAGGACCAGTCCGAATTTTGGATCGAGGAGTCAAGAAGCTGAGGACAAAGGAATTTCCTCTGGTGAAAGTTCAGTGGAGACACCATGACGAACGTGAAGCTTCTTGGGAGTTGGAATCAGAAATGCGCGAGAAGTTTCCAGCTTTGTTTAGTGACTAGTTAGCTCAGATTTCGGGGACGAAATCTTTGATAGGAGGTGGATATTGTAATACCTGTAATTTTTATTATATTTTATTAATATAATTTCCAGTCCCAAACAGTAATTATAAGATTTTCACTGCCATTAAATATTTTTTTTTTTAAACCCATAATTATACCCGTGTTGGCCAACCATGTGTGTACCCTAAACCAACCCCCCAAACAACCCTTAGCATTTGTGTGGGTGTGTGCCGACTTGAGTAAGTGAGTGAGTGCTTGTGTGAGTGACAAGTGTTGGGTGAGGTGTTGGCTAGTGTGTAGGGGTAAGGGTGAGGTGTTGGGTGCATAAATTGTGTGAGTGACAAGTGTAGGGTGAGGTGTATGAATGTGTGGAGAGTGTAGTGTATTTGTATGCATGTGTGTCTTGTGTGTGCTGTGTGTGGCGTGTGGCAGTGTGTGTAGAGATGCATGTGTGTGTGTTGTTTGTATTATATTTATATAATATGTGTGTGTGTAATATATATATACATATATTATATAAACCCAATCCCCCTCCCCTATAAATAAGGGCTCCCATTTGGGTTTAGAAGAAAGAAAAAAAAAATAGAGGGAGAGTTAGCCGAGAGAAAAGAAAAGGAAAAGAAAGGAAGCTTACCCCTTGTGTCACATCGCGACCTCAAACCCACAGTGAGTTCCTAACTCGCTTGGTATATTAGATTATGTCCGTGTTATTATTTTATTAGTATTATTACTCTAGAAAATCTTGTGCCTAACATGTGGTGTCCCTAATCTAGGTCCATATTATGATTTCTATTATTATTGTTATTATGGTTACTACTATTTATTGTTATTATTATTATCTTGTTAGTTAACCATTAAAACTCATATTTTAACATGTGGTGTCCCTAACCCAGGTCCATATTATAATTGTTGTTATTATAATAATATTTATTATTATTATTATATTATTATTTTTCGCTTATTATTATTATGGTTCAGTTAACCACGTGATTAGTATATGTACCTGAACATATTAAATATCCGTTTTATTATCCCATTAATAATAATGATATTATTATTGTTATTGTTATTTTTATTATTATTATTATTATTATTATGGATGTAACTTCAGCTTTTAATATGTTATACCCTGAACACATTATTCCACTATTATTATTAATATTATTACTAATATTAATAATATTATTGCTAATATTATTGTTATCACCTTCCAGTTAACCTCATGTTAATATGTTGCACCCCGAACATATTATCTCCGTTATTATTATTATTATTATTATTACTATTTATGTTCGTTATTATTATCAGTCGGGTTAACTCCATGTTAACGTGTGGTAATTAGTTCTGTTTATTATTATTATTTATTTCGGTTAGCCTCATGCTTCAACATACAATACTACGAGTTTCGGATCCGTACTTTATTTCAAGAATAAAATATTACATGTTTAATTAACTTGTACCTCGTGCATAACATATGATACACCTCATGTAGAAGTCGGTGTCGTAACGTCAAGTCGACGTGTACGAGTATAGAGTTGAACGGTCGCGGAGACCAAGTTCGTATACATTTGGAGGTACGTGTAAGTCGACCGCGGAGGTCTGAAAGTTGATACGTAGTGAGTTGGTACTGTCAAATGGAATTACAGGATCGCATGCCGGTGATGATTGCTACTATGGCCACAGAGAGGCAAACACGATAGCAAAGTAACCATGTTGATAAGAATACATCGAGAAATGAATAAACACGGTTAGTCTGTAAGGCGAGATTACTACTGCAGTCGCGACGACCAACGATAGTAAAGTAACCGTTTCGCAAACCGGCGACGATATTCATAAGGCAAGGTTCCGAGGACCTAGAGTACATGGTTAGCTTGTAAAGCGAGATTACTACTATGGCCACGGAGGGGCAGACAACGATAGTAAAGTAACCATAGCTCGACCCACTGGGCGAGTCACTCTAAGCCAACGGCGTTACACTGGTAATGTAACAAAGTTAAGTAAGTCGGAGGTTAAGTCGAGTGAAGTCGAATATATCGACGATGCATAGTTTCATGCACGGTCTAATTATAATTCATTCAATCGTCGTAACCAGCCGTTGTGTACTTTTGAATACATATTTTATATTAGGAGTGTTCGGTTAGAACGCTCACTTAGCTTTTATTAAAGCTAACGGCATACTACGCCCTGGACATTCCCATGTCTAGACTATACAGGATATGATTGTCCAGAAGAGGACTATCTGGAAGGAGCCTACGAAGGGGAAGCCTACTATGCTGAAGGTCACGGCTACGCCAGTTAGAGGCGCGGCTTCAAGAAAGAAGACTTAGTTGTTCTTTATAGACTTTTGTCCTTTCGTGCTAATAAGTTGTAAACGGCGTCTAACGCCTTAAGCTCTTTTGTTCTTTATCTTTTGATAAACTACAAACTCTGATGTAATAGCTAGTAATCGGTTGATGTATATATTCAGTTTGCGCTTCCGTTTGAAATTACTCTTTTATTTATCTAGTGTTTGTGGACAATCAGTTAACGTAACTGGTCATGGCTTACGGACCCAGAAAGGAAAATTTTATTTCCTGCTAATTTCTGCTGCTCCGGGGCGTGACACCAGGGGTCTCTGATGTTTGACTTTGTCTTGTTGACATGTCAAACACTTGGATACAAATTCGACCATGTCCTTCTTCATACTTTCCCACCAGAAATTTCTTTTCAAGTCCTTATACATTTTTGTCCCTCCCGGATGAACTGCGAATCTTGATTTATGTGCTTCTTCCATAATATCATTCCTCAAATCCCTACAGTCTAGTACACATAATCTATCTCTACATCTGTATCCTCCATCACTTTGCACCTTCCATTCTGTCGAATCCTTTTCTGACATCTTCACGAACTATGTCTGAAATTTTCTGCCATCTTCATGAACCATGTCTGAAATTTTCTGTCTTCTTTTTGAGCTTTAATAATACGGTCGATAAGGATAGGCTGTAGGATAAGACATCCAAAAAGTTTCCCTTCCCTTTCCTCAGTATTCTGCACATCGAATTCAGCCAATGTCTCCAACGCCTACCATTCTCTAATCATTAGGGAGGCAATCGTTTCATGAGTTTGTCGACTCAAAGCATCAGCGACCACATTAGCTTTACCGGGGTGGTATTCTAACGTGAAGTCGTAATCTTTAATCAACTCCATCCATCTTTGTTGCCTCATGTTCAACTCTTTCTATGTGAACAGATATTTCAGACTCTTGTGATCAGAGAACAGATCAAACTTCTCACCGAGAGATAATGTCTCTAAATCTTGAGTGCAAAAACTACTACAGCCAATTCCAAATCATGAGTGGGGTAGTTAAACTCATTCAATTTCAGCTGCCTGGATCCATAGGCGATAACTCTACCATTTTGCATAAGCACACACCCTAATCCTTGGTATGATGCGTCACTAAAGATAGTGAACTTCTCATCAGGCTTGGGTATAACCGGTACCGGTGCGATGGTGAGTCTTTCTTTTAATTCTTAAAAGGCGCGCTTATGCTTCTCTGTCCATTCATACTTCTGAGCTTTCTTGGTCAGCCCGATCAATGGTGCGGCTATCTTAGAGAATCCCTCAACTAATCTCCGGTAATAATCTGTGAGTCCTAGGAAACTCCTAACCTCCGTGGGGTTGGTTGGCCTAACCCAGTTTAACACAGCATCTATCTTCGATGGATCCACAGAAATTCCTTGAGACGATACCTTGTGTCCCAAAAATTTCACTTCTCGCAACTAGAAATCACACTTACTGAACTTGGCATACAAGTGGTGGTCCTTGAGCGTCTGCATTATGATCCGTAGATGTTTCTCATATTCTTCTGCTGACTTAGAATAGATCAAAATATCATCTATGAAGACAATGACAAACTGATCCAAATAAGGCTTGAACACTCTGTTCATCAGATCCATAAATACTGTTGGGGCATTCGTCATTCTAAACGGCATTACCAAAAATTCTTAGTGACCATATCGGGTTGTGAAAGTAGTCTTAGGTATGTCTTCCTTTCGTACCCTAAACTAATGATATCCCAACCGTAGATCTATCTTGGAGAATGTTGTAGCTCCCTGTAGTTGATCAAACAAATGGTCGATCCAAGGTAAGGGATACTTATTCTTGATAGTTACTTGGTTCAATTCTCGATAATCGATACACAGCTGATGTGTCCCGTCTTTATTCTTCACGAATAATACTGGTGCTCCCCAAGGCGATGTACTTGGACGTACAAAACCCAGTCTCTCGAGCTCTTGAATTTGTTCCTTCAGTTCCAATAGTTCAGTAGGGGCCATTCTGTAGGGAACCTTTGTTATCGGTGCAGTTCTAGGTATAAGTTCAATGCAGAACTCTATACTTCTCTCATGCGGTAAACCAGAAATATCTTGAAATACTTCCTCGAAGTCCTTGACTACAGGTATAGACAACACTGTCATCTCTGTACTGACGACTTTGATGTTAGCTAAGCACTTTATGAGGACCATATCTCCCAAAGGGTTACATTGAAAATCAAAGGATTAATTTCCAATGTCGGAGAATGTAATTCTTATCCTCACACAATCCAACTTCGATTGATTCTGAGAGAGCCAATCCATTCCTAGGATTATGTCAAACTCCTTCATCAATAGGACAATTAGCCTTGCAGGGATTTCACGGTCTCCTAGCCGTAAGGGACAATCCTTGCACACGTGTCCTAACTTGACTGTGGCTCCTAAGAGTGAGGTAGCTTTCAAAGCTTTCTCTAAACGGTGAGGTAAAATACCCAATCGCCGAATAGTCTTAGCAGATATGAATGAAAGTGCAGCACCCGTATCAAATAAAACTTTAACATGGGAGTTAAACAAGGTTAATGTACCTTCCATTGCTTGTTGATTAGGCTGAGCTTCTTCATAATTCCCCTCTTCATACACAGTCTCATCATATCTAGCGGCATCAGGAATAACAGCATTCAAGCGAGTCTGACCCTGTTGACCATAAGTCACCTGCTTAGGAGCAGTGCAGAACTTGCTGATGTGACCTGGTTCACCACAGTATAACAGACTATGCCTTGCTGAGTAACACGCCTCGGTGCCTTGCAATCTCGAGCCAAATGACTAGGGTTGCCACATTTAAAGCATTTTCCAGCACTACTACTCCCTTTTACTCGGGGTTGAGTTAGATAGGAGACAGCTTAGGGTTTCTTGCTTCCATTGAAATTCTTCTTCTGCCCTTGGGTACGGTACATTAGTGGCTTAATCCCAAAGTTACTCCTCTGAGGTGGCCGAAAATCAAATTGCTTATGGTTCACTCGAGCATCCTCTTCTAGATCGGTAGCTAAACCAACCAGTCCCTCAAATGACTTATCCATGTGACCAAGGGTTAGGCGACAAATCTGCGGTGTTAACCCTTGGTTATACTTACGTATCTTCTTCTCTTCTGTATCAACCATATGGGGTGCGAATCGAGACAGCCTTTCGAACTGTGTGGTGTACTCTTGCACCGATTTAGTCCCCTAGGTCAAATCCATGAACTCTTTCTCCCTTCTGTGTCTCTCAGTAGACGGGAAGTACTTTTCCAAAAATCTCCCTTTAAACATAATCCAAGTCATTCCTATAGCAGCTTCATTCCCAATAGTGGCTATCACCAAGTCCCACCAATCTGCGGCAGCATCGGTTAATTGGAAGGTAGCTAACCTCCTCTTATCCATTTCATTGCACTGAACGACTTCGAATATACGGTCCATTTTCCTTAACCATTGTTCAGCCTTCCAGGGCTCTGTAGTACCTGCAAACTATTCGGGCCTTAGCGCACGGAATCTCTCCAGTAGCTTATCCCCAGTTTGACAGTCTCTTCAGTTCTCATTCAAATTGCTAATTCTCTCGAGGCGTCTGACGAAAGCCTTGAACATTCTTGTGGGATCGGCAGCCAAAGGTGCCTGCTCGATCAGATTCCTGTTCCTCCTTGGTCTCCCAGCCATTCTAAATACATGCCAATGATAAAAGAATGAGAAACATGAATGAAGCAGAAATATGAAGCAGTTTAAATGACAACAACATTCAAAAGAGTATTTCTATGTATATATATATAACTTCTCATCAAGTAGATACAAAAAGCATGTATGATCAGTCCAATGCCTACCCTATTTGTATAGGTTAGGACATACATCGTCCATGCAAGAGTTAATACCAAAAATGGGGTCATTGCCCTATACTCGGATGCATGTAAATACAGTTGTAAAAAGAGATAGAGCTACTAGTCAATATAGTTACTATGTACAAGGTCATATCTAAATCATCAGTCATCTCCATAAGTGGCCATAAGCAAATCCAGTGAGTCGACGGGGTGAAATCGCTGAACATGGAATGGGCTCACCATATCGAAAACACTGCCCTGTGAAGCCGGTGATGAAATATGCCTCGGGGCATCCGTCTCAGCTGACATCTCCTCGGGCAAAACTAGCTCAAGTGCCAGCTCCTCCTCGAGGTCAGCAGCGAAGTCATCTAGGCCCATGCCGTCCTCCTCCTCCTCCTCCTCCTCATCATCATTGTCCTCCATAACAAAAGGACCAAAAGGGAAGCCTCCATCATCAACGTCCTCTATGACAGGAACTACTGGCTCCTCCGCAGGAAAGACAGATGGGGGCATCTCCAACTGTGCAAGGTAGGCGTGTACCATCAGGACCTCCAGAGGGATGTAAAAAGCATCGCTATTAACTAAGAGAACCATCTCTATCAATACTAAACGCTGAGCCTCGATGTAATACAGAAGCTCCAGACGAACATGAGGTAAATCGACTAATGCCACCACATAAACCTGGTGCCATAACTCTAGCTCTACAGTTGTCGTCGCCCGCTGCTCAATCACTGCATGATAAAGTCCTGCAGAGGCTGGTACTATAGCACCCTGGGTGACCCAATGTCCCCCAAACAAATCTAGCACAAAGAGTGGCTACGCTGGATCCATACCTAACAAAAAGGTACTAACTTATGTCAGGACTAATCTTAACAGAGATAATCTTAGGCGTTTGGGTTCTGGGTTTGTCCTCCTATCGTATTATCGGGTGTGCAAAGCTTAAGGTAGCAGAATGTGGAATCGGGTCTATACTGGTAAACCTAACCTGGCTAAACTGTTCTTAGATAACCTGGCTCTGATACCACTAAATCCTGTCACACCCCAACGTAGCATAAATATGGAAAGTATTTAATTTTCTTTATGGACTCGTAGGTCGCGACAGTTTGAAGGATCGATTGCTTCCCAAACGTTGAACAGTAGTATAACATAAATCAAAGTAGAGCAATCAACGCTTACAAAATTTTTCCAACTTAATAATTATTACAGCACGTGGTTAACTAAAGGCACAACCCGCCTTGAAATAAAATAATATATATCATCTATTATAGTTATCCTTATTACAAATCAAGTTCATAACTTCAAACATATAATAGTAAATTCCTCTTTGGGTAGTTGTACTCAGTTCGCATAATCATAGGGTCTAGCATGAGCATAACCTGCAAAAGCCTAGACACGAATGTCCAGGGCGCATCAACGCCGTCAGCTTTATGAAGCTGGTGAGTATTAAAAACATATACTTGAATGTAAAACATACTCATTTACTATTTCCATTTCCTAGTTTCATTAATCAACAGGTTATCAATATAGAGGAATGGATTCACAAAATAAAACAGTGAGAATAAAAATGAAAATCTTCAATCCATACAAACACGTGACCGTGCGTGAGGACAATGCAACCATTCTCATCTCACCAACTATTTTCTCTCGACAACACATTACCCAACTGTCTCACTCCAGAATCTTTGAAACACTAAGATGACCACACTTTAGTATAGGGGTACCAGGGAGTGTCCAGTTTGCCTCACACTTTAGTACGGGGTACCAGGGAGTGTCCATTGCCTTACACTTTGACCATACCACACATGTCAGGGAGTTTCCAGTAGGCCACACTTTAGCACTACCATGGGTGCCAGGGAATGTTCAAGTCGGCTTCACACACTTTAGCACTACCATGGGCGCCAGGGAGTGTCCACTTTTGTCACCGTCGCATTTCAAAGATACTCTAGCCGCAATATTGTAACATCACACTTTGTTACACCAATACCAGGGAGTGTCCATACACAATCTCAACCACATACTCTTTTCCCACTAACCATCAATCACCAAGCATGTACACTTGACCCCACATGTATGCCATATGACTTTATACAGAAAAGTAAACAACTGGAAACAAGAACAACGTGCGTACGAGGATAGATAAGTCGTAATTCATCGCTTTTAAAAACAAAACATAACAAACAGGATTCTGATTTAGTAAAATTCCCAAACAGAACCTTAACAGCCTTTAAAGTTAATCCAAATAGTCCCTTAATAGAAAACAGACAAAAACCAGAAACTGCCATGTCGCGCGCGCAGGCCGCTCGCGCGATATGCCCATTTTTTGATTTTTTTTTTCTTATAAAATTTTCTAAATATCAAAAAATACACAGGTTGCGTGTGTGGGCTGCTCGCGCGAGGGGTCGCTCACGCAGTGAGTTCATGTAGAGACTTCATCTTCATCGTGGAGAATCCCCTGATTCAGTTTCTAAAACCATTTTTTGACCCATTTTAAAATCTGAACCTACATATGACTTGCAATATTTGAATCTCTTCATTTTTCTACCAGGATTAAGAATCTACGATCAATTTAACACGAATCAATCCGTAGCTCTCGGGTTTTACGAAAAATTGAAAGACGTCAAGACTTCGTTTTTAATATACGTCGCGATACGAATGAGTTAGGCTCTAAAACTTAAACCGTAGTCTCTATGTACCATAATCTTTCATATTCATCTCTGAAAACTGATTTTGGTGAAGGTTGAAAAATCATGATTTTCAAGCTATGGAGTTCAAACGTAAAATCATCAATGGTGATTCTTAAATTAGACTAATACACACTATATACAAGCATATATTACATTCAAAATGAGTTTAGAATACTCACAGTGATAGGGATTTAAGAAGCTGTTGAGAAAGAAACAAGAATTGGAAATCCAAACTTCAAGCTTAGCTATGGTATGAAGCTCTCTCTAAACTTCCTATGTCAACTCTCTGAAACTCTCTCGAATTTTCTGTATAACAGTTTGTGAACTGCCCAGAATGTGAGAGTGTGTATAGCATATATAGAAGCCAATATGGTGAACTTTGGCTCCAAGTTCAACCTATTATACTCTACAATCTATTTTCTTTTCTTAATTTCTAATAGCACAGTAAATACACAGCTCAATATATGAATTATATACCAATCTACAAATGTATATACACAATCAAAGATTAAAGGGGTAGTTTACCTTAGTAGGGGTCAAGTATAAGGTGTTTGGGTAATCTAGCTTTAGGCACTAATTAACACACATAGGAAGGACATTTCCAAACAAGGTGTATGCAAATTGTCTAGGAATCTAATTGAGTGTTTGGCAAAACAACTTATGGCACTAGAAATCATACCGACACAATTGTATTATCCAAACAAGTCTAGGTAATCATTAGTTGCCTTAAATGAATTAAAGCAAGTGTCAAATCCTAATTGGTGGAGATTCCCAAACTGTGGGAGATCAACGCGGCGCGGACAGTTTTGAACATAAACTGGTATTTTCGCGGTGCGGTGATCGCCACAAAAATACAGAAAATTCATTTTATTGTAAGAAATAATTTTCCGATTATATAAAAATACAGTTGGAGTCCAAAGTAAATATTTTCACTGTCTGAATACAGATTTGAAATCCAACACAGGTATTACTAAATTTATAAAATTGCTATTTGACCCCAACAAGAATTTAAATATGAGATAAAACAAGTAATAAGATTTAACACCAGAGAATTGCAAATTAAATAACATCGGGAATACAGATTAAATATGGAAATGCAGATTTAAAATTGAATGAAAATGCAGGTTGTTACACATGTAGGCTCAGGGAAGACCATTCAATAACACACCATGTTTTTGTGACTCATTAGCAGGCCTGCGATAATCGTATTTTGTTACTGATATGTCATGAGTACATTACATGGAGGTGGTGCAGCACTTCTTTTCACCGAGGGATTGAGAATGATGTGTCCGGTGTTGTTGAATCGTCTAAGGCATACACGAGAAGCTTCCGAGTGATGTGTCTTGCTTGTTATGGTGATGATTTAGCATTACACTCTTGTCGCTGTACTTTATTTTCGTAAGGTCGCACTCTATTTCCCTGTATGAAGAGATGAGAAGTTCTATTCCGAGAGATTGGTTTTAGTACTATCCCTATGTGGGTGAGTGGGAGATGTAAGAAATATGTGGGCCATACGGGCACCCACATATCATTGAACCGGGTCCAATGGGCTTGGACTCTTGAAGCCCTAGGGTTTGGTTATTATGTGTGTATATATATGATATAAACACACATATTACATCAATTCCTAACAGATTGGGCAGCCTCTCTCTCTCTCTCCCCTCTATCTCTCACGATTTTCTCTCTTTAAGGCCATCACCATTAGAGCCATGGGATTTAGCGCATGACATTGACGGAGACCGCTCTAGTAGCGTCTTCCACGACTTTTACAAAGCACAAGAGAGTACACGGAGGCTAACAAGGAGTAGCAGTTCGTGGGTGAAGTCGTTGGGCTAGTAATAACTCCGTTCGGCGATCCGTTGGGTTATTTCGCTAGGTAACGAACCTATACCTTACTCGTATGCTTGCGTGCATATTTATTTACATAGATTATGAATGATTCCATTCAAATTATGGGACTCACAAACAAGCCCTTTGTAGTTTTCAAGTTACAACATTTTGAAACCTAGTTACAACATTTTGGCCTAAGGGTTGTTTGGCTTTGGCCTTATGGCTTAAGGCTTGTTTGGCTTTTGGCTTAAGGAGTTTGGCTTAATGACTTAATGGTTGTTTGTATGGGCGGATGTATTAAGGGACAAAGGGATCGAGCTCAAGCCCCCCAGAATTTTAGAAAAATTACAAATTTACCTTAAAAGAAATATTTTCTTCCATTAAGTCCGCCAAAAAATTCAGAAATCTCCTCGTTTTATTAGTATTTGAGTTTGGAGAATACAATCAAGAACTTTTGATTGTCTAGTACATCCAATTTGTAGTAACAAGGTATACGTCAATTTGTTGTACCTTTGATGCCAATTAGTAGTAACTTTTTGGATATGCCATTTGCTCATAATAATGTCATTGGGTAGTAATTTTGTAGGTATCATGTGTTAGTAACAGTTATACATTGAATAGTAACCAGGTGCCAAAGTGCTACAACTTTGATATATGTATTACTATATAAATTAGTTGTAGGAGAAGATTTCTTGAGTTTTAGAATAAATTTTTATAGCATTAGCTTATATTATTACACGAAAACATGTATAAATTAATAGACCAAAAAAAAAATAACTTGGAGGCACTGCCCCCAAACCCCCATAAACTCGACTACCTTCAGTGCAACTTCCTATTTCTATTCCTACTGTGCCCCCCAACCTCAAATTTCTGCATCCACCCTTGGCAATTTGGCTTGGCTTAAGAGTTGTTTGCCCTTTTTCTACAGGCTTTTCGGCTTAAAGTTAATTTGGCATAATGACTTTTTTTCTAAGGGTATTTGCTTTTGGCTGAAGAGTTGTTTGGTTATTGGCTTAAGGGATGTTTGGCTTTTAGCTTACGAATTGTATTTACATAAATATTTTGTTGTAATTTATTGAAAGTACTGAAAACTCTCAAAATTATGAAATACCAAAAGCATATAGAGTTAGTTATTGATCGAAATGATGAAGTGCCAAAGACATCGTAGAGTTAATTATCGATCGAAATAGTCTGAATTATTCGGTAGTGCGTTTGTTTATACCTAATGTGTTGACAACACAAGTCTTTGGAATCACATTGTTCACCAAAGATGCATTAAAAAAAAAAGAAAGAAAAACAACCATGGTCATACCACATTTGGCTAACAGTTCAAGATAGTGAAATGTTCTGTCATCTCCACACACATGGTGATTGATTGGTAAGCCAAATCTGAGATTGAATGAGGCAACTTCATTAATTAGTCCCTGTAACACCCGCTCTAGCGGGTTATATGTAATTACTTTAGCATGCATTATTAACATTACAATAATGATGTGGTTATATGTGTGTTAAGTGAGTTTTAACCCACTAAGTTGATTAGGGGTGTTCAGTTGGGAACCCAGTTATTGGCCTATGTGGTAGTCCCAATTTGGAACAGTTATGAAAGGTCCCCGTGTGATGGGACAGATATGCAGAGTAATTTTTATGTGCTTAAATGGTTATTAAGGCATATGTGGTTATTATATTATGTTGTTATAATAACGTGTTAATTGCTAGAGATCATTTCTGCGGTCTGTTAGGCAGTGGCGGATCCAGGAATCTTAGGTAGGGGGGCTGTGTATGAGCTTAGAGTCACACGGGGTTTCGGGGGCAGCGCCCTCGAGGCAAATTTTTTTGGGTCTATTTGTAATTAGGTCAATATATTACATATAATAAGGTTTTTTTTTCCAAATTTTGGGAGAATGAAGTATAATTGGACCAACATATTACATATAAAATCATTTTCTTTTAGCCTAACTAATATTTTTTGGGGGGCTATATAATAAGTTTACTTTTTTTTTTTTTTTTGGGGGGGGGGGAGGGGGGGGGGTGGCAAAGCTTAATAAAATTTGAAAATTTCCTAAAATAAACATGTAAAAGTGTAATTTTTCAAAAGCCAGGGGTGGCCACTGGCGCCCCCCCCCCCCCCCCCCTCTACATTCGCCACTGCCGTTAGGGATACCTTTGTAAGAGCGAATTGAACATGTTGTATAATTAGTAAGTTAATTAGCAATTTCATAATATTATGTGGGACCACTTATGGGACCCACACGTAACATAAACAAATACCCATATAAGTTTGGAATAATTTTGATAAATTTTATAATTAATAGGGGTATAATTGTAAAATTGAAGAAACTTGGGGGAGGTTAAAATAAAAATCACAAACCTTGGAATACATGTTGGGTGACACGTGTATTATGACTCACAACATTAGAGTCATCTTCTTCCTTAGCTTAGTTAGACAATCTACGGAGAAAACATTGAACGAGAATTAGGACGTACTTCGGCGACGCTCTCGACGCTAAACGACGTGTCGTTTGACATTGGATTTCAAAGCATACTTCATATTCGGACTCTTGGAGGTGAGTCTAACATGATAATACCATTCTTATTGATTTCTGAGATAGTTTTTCTGTGACCTAATTCGGGGGTTTAGCTCATAACTTGTAAATTTTGTATAGGAATTATACCTGGATATTACTAGACTCTTAATTCTACGTTTAGGAGCGAAAGCCAAGAGGTGGGTGACAATAATTATGTAAAATAAATAATTGGATGTTTGGGATTATTTTTGTGATGATAAACATGTCTACTTGCGTAGTTTAGCTTGTTTAGTTATTATTGGGTAAACCCATGTGTTTAATAAGACCCAATTGTATGGTAATAGCATGATATGATGAATTTATGTGAGCATGTTGAGTTGTTAATGTAGGTCAAAGGAGAACTTGTACTTGCCATCGAAGTGAGACCAGGTGACAAATTGGCCATGAGGTTGCACGCCTAAAAGAAAGAGGTGTGGATCTCGGTTAATCAAGTGGACTAATGGAGTAGTTGCGGGCTAAAGTGAAAGGGTGGCTGGTACTTGCGTTCCCGGAGACCATAGTTATGTGTAAAAGATGAGTTTGAGCATGTTTATTATTCATGTTTATAATTGTTGGCATTCATCAGCATATAGCTGATATAGTGTAGTGGTTATTAAATAATCATTATAGATGATAAAGGCAAGGCATCAGAAAAACAATGAAGAAATGGAATTGGCGATGCAACGTGGGTTTTTGGCGTTGATAATGTAGACAACTTCATGTTTAGTACTAGAGCTTGTAATATGTTAAGTTTCAATTTGTATTTGGGTAATTCTCGTGGATGGTTAACTCTTAGTTATATTTTGTAGAATTAGTAGCTTGACTTAAAACTGTGGTTCTTCTAGTTGTATAGTTGGATTGCTATCATTGGATGTTTTGAATCATGTAATAGTTGGGTAGTAAGATTGATAGTTGTAATATAGGAGTGTTACCATGTTGGTTTAATCATATTTACAATTCTAATGGTAAATTCTGAACGTTCTCTTCTAATGATCAGTCAAAGAAATTGAAAAATAATGAGACTTTCAACGAGTGATACGACAAAAAAGAATGAGACTGAAAGAACAGTAACCCTCATAAAGGAAGATTGGCACAAAAGCTCATATGGGTTAATTAGTTTCCACTACATGTCTTTAAACTACATAGTATATGTTTACTCATCCATTTAGATTTAGTAAATATTTTCACATAGTTTCAAAATATTTAAAGTTTGAAAGAGTTTCTAGCATTTGAAAGTAGTTAAACATGTGACAATGTGTTGTACGCTATTAACATACCCAAAATAACATTAATGTGTCAAATTTTATTCTATATAGAAGTAAAAGAAAAACTTCTAGAAAAAAAAATACTCTAAGCGCATCCACTAGGTTGGATACATATATGGTGCGACTAGTATCCTCTGCACCTATACAAAAGAGGCTACGCAATCCGGAGCATCCAAGTTGTCACGATTGCCATCCACCTCTAGTAAAAGAGATGGGTCTAGAACCACTAGCAGGCTAAAATATCAGTAAGAGACTAGGAGATAACTCTGGCTTTACCTAGTTTTTCACTACCTCTAGGGTCAATCACCGCACTAGACATATCTGGTGACATTGGGTTCATGCAAATTACTCCTATCGAACCAGCTAATGAAAGCCAGATGTACACGTAGGATCATTTTAAAGTCTAACCTGACTGAAAATTCTTGAATGTACTGAAAATATATATTTTTTTTAAATTATAAAAAATGAAATGAGGGATGGGAAACCAAAGTTTATTTTGGTATCAAAGGATCCAGTCCTCTTTCTCAACCAAATTCTTTTTGTTTCGATTTGAATTGTCTTTTGTAACAGTAGAAAACTTTAGAAGAAGTGCCATTATGAGCAATTAAAATAGGATATTTTTCTCTATAACAATTCAAACACCATCCTAGCCTTTTAGCTTTCCTTTTGATGGCATAAAGGCTAGTGCCAGCAAAGGGTTTCCCTGCTCAGAAACAAGTGAGCGACCCATTAACGTCTGGTCATTGACTATTGGATCCATTTTTTATACTCTCAGCCGACAAGAGGCTAGACTCTACCCTCCACTCCTTCCAACTATCAACTAAGATATAATTAAAGAGAGCTTAGAGGGGGTGAGTGGGAATTTATAACGTATCATTACAATAATAACAATAAGGAAAACTATGGTATATACTTCCAAAAATCATAAGATCGCTGGTTTGTTCGTCATTCATTTTTTTTTTTTTTTTAAAGAAATGGAAAAATATCACCTGTCTCACAGAGATCTGAGAACCTGGTAGGGCCGTGGATCGAATGATATTTTCAAGCTTCTTTGGCGAGTACCTACAACTTATGGATTTCATTTTTTTGTTAAATAATAGAAAAGAGAGAAAAGAAAATCTAAAAATAAAAACTAAGCAAGATCGGAATTATTAAAATAAAATCAAAATCAAGTTTTTCTCTAGATTATAGA
This sequence comes from Hydrangea macrophylla, assembly GCA_033977485.1. NCBI lineage: Eukaryota > Viridiplantae > Streptophyta > Magnoliopsida > Cornales > Hydrangeaceae > Hydrangea > Hydrangea macrophylla. Next base: position 14,005,177 of record CM066989.1, read on the forward strand.
TCTTACCCTTAGTGATTGATAGAGTGGATCTTGATTTTGGATCGAGGAAAATAAAAAAAAAATTGGGAGAAATCCGAGAGATTGAGAGAGATTGGGACCGAGAGATGCAGAGAGTTGGAGCGGCGAGAGAGAGAGAGGATAGAGAAAAGAGAGGAAGAAGAAAAAGAAAGGAAAAAGAGAGATGGGAAAAGTTTTTTGGGTTTAATGCCCTAAATATAGCCATTTTCTTTTTTTCAGTGTAGCTCTCCCTAAAAAGAAACTTACCATATTAAAATTTTTTTTTTTAAAGAAATAAAGATAAAACAAACAAACAAGTGTTAAACATGTGTTAATCGTGAAACCGTCCTCCCCAACTGAGTCTGACATTATCCTCAATGAGTGAGATGAGAAAAAGAAGCCAAGGATAACACCTGTAATAAAAAGAAATAAACAAAGAAAAAATAGAATAATAATGACAAAATTAACTAATATATAATATAAAATAAAAGTACAATCACTGTGCTGATTTACAGTTACCAAGAATTATTGTACAGTCGATCTTTTGAAGTGCAGTTTAAAGGATCGATCTTTTGTTCAAATTTTGCTATCTGGCAGGTTTATCAGCATAATTTTTTAAACCAGCAATACTTCTGCGTGCCTTTTTATTTTGGACTATAATGGGATAGTTTAAACATACAATTTAGTACATTTATTAGATAGCATTATTAAGATTTGTAAGACTTGACAAAAATCAGAACTCATAAAATAATAAGTGCAAGTGGTTCTGAAATTTAAACACAGTGATAAATTTTTTTTTTATATATGTATAACAAAAAGAAAAGTGCAATTACAATAATAATAAAGACAGGAATTTCTTAACATACCTAGACGTCGCCTGGGGTTATTGCCCATGAAAAGCGATCATTTCGAGGTCTAGGACAATAGACTCGAAACCTCAAGTAGGTGTCATAGTCACATACGTTGGAATCATCATACAATGTTACTTCCATGAATGTATTATATTCGACAATGACTCTTTGAGGAATGAACTGTTCAATAAAGACAGGGACTAGAGATATACCCCATTAGAGTAGGTGAAAAAACCAATTCCTCTGGAAGGCGTACCTTAACAGTTTTCCGTTAACAACTCTAGTTAATAAACGCCCCCATCAAAAAATAGTGTCGTTTTCGTCATAAATGGGGAATTATTCTAAGGATGTCAGGTATCGCTCTCATTCGTTTCTTCATATTCATTATATAATTCTTGGAACACCTCATATTGAGCTTGTTCCCATTCATCGTAGTTTGTACTAATGTTTTGCTAGTCATCTAATCCATCATATATTGGTTCACCATCCCAGTGTGGATCTTGGCTAGGATCTTCTAAAGGTGGGTAATTTTTGTCCATAAGATCATTCATTAATAGACTATTAATGGACCTCGCATAAAACATCTTGTCATTGTCAGAATCTAAATATTCGAATCTTGGGGGTCTATCATCAACCGACAGAGTTCTGCCCTCTGATGGATAGTTGTTATTTATATTAGACGACCTAGGCTGGTCTGATCCTGAGTTTGAACCTTCTATAGTGGATTTACCATGTTTGGACGGATCCATGTCTTGGTATTTCCTATATAATTAGATAATATGTTATGTTAAGAAACAAGTCTTGAAAAATTATTAAATAGTAAAATAACATTCCTACTATGTACAATTCTACTTATGATATATGAAATTAAGGGGTATCATAGTTGGGGTCCTACAAAGGAATGGACTCCAACTTAGCTTCAAAATCTCCTAAGAACGGCTTTAATTTATGCTTACTAACTTTAAATGTATTTCAATCTTTAGGGTCCTCAATCTCGACAGTTCCATAAGGATAAACATTTTTAACTATGTACGGACTAGTCCAACGAGATTTCATTTTTCTTTTAAGAAGATGTAGTTTTGAGTTATATAATAGAACTTTTTGCGCGGAGGTAAATCTTTGATAAACAGGAGTGTTAAGATATTTTTTTGTAGAGTACCCCATCGTATGACATATACTGCAAAGTTCTAATTTCTTCTTAGATAGAGGAGGATTAGCTTTTTTCCAATTTAACAGCTACTAGCTTGCGAGCTAATTCTTCAATTTTTATTACTAATTCATTTTGTTTGTGATTGCTGTGAACTTTCAGCCTTTTCTTTCCTAGTAATTTCACCTTTTTCCCACTGGTTAGCATTTTTGCCAAGCCAATCAAAGTATGATTTAGCTGCGACAGCATTTTTAAAAAATTCCCCTTGATACATGGCTTAAATTATTTCCTTTTGACTCTGGATGTATTGTTTCAAAAAAAAAAAAATTATACGCCATTTTTTAAATTCATGATGTGGCCATGCTAGTATGAGATCTTTAAAAATTCCCAGTCTTCAGGGCATGGTTCATTCTCTTTTTGAGTGAAAAGTTTAATTTGTCGCATCATGTTGTATGTTAATTTTTTTTATAGAATTCATTTAGAAATACTTCATTCATATCATGCCATGAAGTTATAGATCCAGGATGGAGAGATAAAATCCAAGATTCAGCTTCATCTTTTAAAGAAAAAGAAAAAAGCTTGAGATAGACAATCTCAATAGGACAAGTTTGATCAGCAAACGTATCACAAACTTCTTCAAATTCACGAATATGAACATGAACATATTCTTTTTTAATTCCATAGTAAGTTGGTAAGCATAATAGCATTTTATGTCTAAAATTAAAGTTTCCAGTATGTCTAGGTAGAGTGATGCAAGAAAGAGTGATAATTTGTTCTGGGATATATAGATCACGCAAAGACTATCGTTCACGCTCTGATAAACAGGTTGTGGTATATTATCCTCATATTCACTATGAGCATCATTAGCTATTCCTTCTATGCCTTCAATTTCAGCCATTATTGTAGGAAATTGTATACTAGATGAATCACTAGAAATATTAGAATTATGGGGTACTTGATATAAAGCTTCAGTAGTATCTAAGGACATATGAAGTAAAATAAAAACTAAGTGTTAAAAATATTATTATTATTATTTATAGCTAAGTAAAAATAAACTCTTTTTTTTCTATATATATTATATATATATATATATTTTAGAAGATAGGTTTATATAAGTATATATATGTTTTTTTTAGAAGATGGACACGTACATACTTATGAAAATATATTTATTTATATTTAATAAGAAAAAATTATCTATATATATATTTTTATCATTTATTTTTTTTTTTAAAAAAAAAAGAAAAACTAGATTATTTATAAGGCAGAATAAGTATATATATATATAGTGGGAGAAATAGTTTTAGACCTAACTTAAATTTTTTTTTAATCGCTCCCCGGCAACGGTGTCAAAAACTTGACGACGTCCTAATAACTCGTTTTCTTATTAACACCCAAGTGTAGGTGATCGTACAAGTAATACAGTTCTGATAAGACTAGGTCGAACCCACAGGGAACGGAAATGAAGATTTTAAATTAGGCAGTAACTATTTTTTCCTTAAAAAGAAAATAAAAGATGATGGATTTTTGGGGTTTTCCTAAACTACCAGTTTTCATATTTTTGCAGTAAAACTAATTAAAAGCTATTTTTCTTAATAGTTTACGGTAAAGATTTTAATAGTACAAAATAAACTAACTAGGATGCTAGTAAGCAAAGGAAGAAAATAAATAAAAGCTAGATTTAAATGAAATGAGCTTTTTGAATTTTATTACGAAAGATGGAAATATACAAATATGTAATCTAAGTTGTCTAAAAACAGGAAATATTAATTAACTTGGGAGAAATGATTTAAAGGAAGTGGGAATATGCAAATCAACACTAGATCACACAACTTTTGTGCTTTTGAAAGGGTTTGGCATTTTAGACCGCAGAGTTATTCTTTATTTGAAAATAAACTTATACTAGTTGAAGTCATATCAAGTGTGTCAGGTTTAATATGAAACGACGTCGTTTAGTTTAAAGAAAAATAAAGAGGCAATTGGGCAGTAGCCAAGTTCGAACCATGACTCGCCGCGGACGTGGGTTATTCGGCGCCCAGTCCCCACCACTCTACCACTACACAATTGCCTGTTTATTAATGGATAGAAATATACATACACACATACTTGAAATATAAACTTTGTCAAATGAATTGTTTGTGTATGCTAGGTATTTTTTTATGACAAAAGGCACATTTGACAATTCACATAATTACATTCTTATTTCAAATATGTAATCTTTTGAAGTCCAATATAGCCATAGTGTATAAATATGTTAAATAGTCATAAACTATAGATATATAGACATTTTTGGCCATAAATGTAAAAATAACCCATCTAAATAAATATGCCCATTTAAGATTAGTGCACAAAAGTTATGATTTCTGAGTTTTTATTGCATATCCCCAATTAAAGTTTTAGCCTACCATTTTTGGAATTGAAACTGTCTTCTAAATAAATTTTAAAGTTAAATTAAATTGATGTACACAATCACCGTCTAATTAAGGTTAAGGTCACAACACCAAGGTAAGAGTGAAAACTAATATTAATATATTTTTTTCTCCACTTAACATGAGTTGGGATTGAATTCTTGGAATCTGCAAAATAACAAAGTTTAGTACAACTAAGCTAATAAAATATAAATTGAAATACTGAACCAAAAATAAATACTAAACCTTTGACTTTGAATTCTTGTGGGGTCACAGTGGTTGAACTCCAAGAACACAAGCAAGATCAAACCAAATCCTAATCTAATTTAGGAGTGAGATATGGATAGGGTGTGCTTGAGGCTTTAATAGGTGATTATAACAACTACGTAGCAAAGAAATCTAGCATTTACTTGCAAATTCTGTTATACAGTGAATGGAATTTTGTTATAAAAACTGAAAATTTGGGATTTCAAATTATTTTAGGGGAGATCTACAACTACCAACTATACTAAAAATCTTAATTCTAAATTTTAATAGGAATATTTTACTACCATAAATTAGCAAAGGACCGACAAGAAAATAAATATTTAATTTGAGAAATACAGTACACGAAGTTTTGTTACATTTTTTTTAACATGAAATCATCAATTACATAAAAGTAAATCTTTACAATTTTTAGAACTAGAAAAGGCAAAGAAAAAGCTTTAAATTCTACTCATAGGGACACTATGAAATGCTCACATGGTAACCTCCCTAAACTATTCTCTCTATCTTTGGCAGTGTGTTGAGAGTGTAGGCAATATGTTGATTGTGTGGCTCCTTCCTTTCCTTTTATAAACGAAATGAGATGTAGTTTCGTCATTCTATTCGTCATTCTGAACAGAGACGAAAGTGATCCTTGCCAATTTTTTCAATGCTCGTCCTATCTTCATCCACGTTTTTCTTCTATTGTCAGTCGAGATCGAGAGAGAGAGAGAGAGAGAGAGAGAAGACAGAAAGAAAGAGAGAAAGAGAGAAAAAGAAAAACAAACATACATATATGTATCATAACTATCTTTGTCAAGCATTAATTGTCCTCCCCCAATTTCTTCATGTCCCTTTCATCTTTGTCTTGTTTTGTTTCATTTACGGAGATTTGTAGTTGGGCTTATAAGCACAAATTAGCATGGGATATTATTCTATGCGTTCACTGCTATTTTTCCTTCCCTTTATTGTATTATTTCACTTCATTTTCATCTAAGCATATAAAATATGTAAAAGCACAAAATTACACATTTTGAGTGACATCATCATTAAACCATATTAATTCCAAAATGCATGTTAAACTAGGGATTAAATGAGCACTATATCTATTATATTGACACATGAATATGCAATATTCATTGTTTGTCAGTTAGCCTCTATCAGACCAGAGTACCAGCCACATTATTGTTCCCACGATTTGTATCCCTTAGTCTCTATCGGACTTCCCATCTCGGTCATAGACTAAGGTGATACCACCAGTATATCCCTTAGCCTCGGTCATGGACAAAAGTGACATATCCCTTAGCCTCTATCAGACTTCTCATACCGGTCATAGACTAAGGTAATATTCCTTTAGTCTCTGTCGGACTAAGGTGATATAGGTACTTCACCAACCCCATCTGTACTCACGAAGCCTGGCACGCAGTCCCAGCTTTACCAAACCTATAACTGAATCCCACATGTTTGACCATCTCAACCCATTAGGATCCCTCATACTCAATCCCAAACAATGCCGACCTTTACGACCAATGAACCACTATCATGCATGTCGGCTAATTAATCCGGTTAACCACATTATAATGTCGTTTCCCAAACGGTTCCACTATTTAATGCATTAAGCCCATTATTTATCGCGTGTATTATTCCGCTATTGTCTCCAACAAATAATGCATGGTATAAAATCACCTAACATCCCATCGGGTATAAACAAACTAAACATTTAATAATCGATTGAGAAATGTTCAATCGATTAAACCCATTGGGTTTAGTTTCAATCTATTGAAACATGTTCGATCGTTTGACTGAGACCTGTTCTCAATCGATTGAAACCATTTCAATCGTTTGATAAGTCGTCTTCTTCCCAAACTGAACTAGACACTCCACGCACGTACGGGGTCCATTTTTTCTTGCCGAAACACATATATATCAACATATCTATACTACTAAAAAGTGATTGTTTCTATGAAATGACAACATTGAAATATTATTCAACTCTATTGTTTTTTGACATTTTTTTCTTTTAACAACTTAAAAGTGAAATTAAGTAATTGTTTAAAAAACAACAAACTCGTTTTTCAAACTCGTTGTTCAACTTAATTTTCAACTAGTTTGTTTAAGTGATGAAATCTTAAGCCAACCCAAACACTTCCATTTTATAAAATAATCACTTTTTTTTTTCTTCTTGAAATCCGTAATTTATCACTTTATTTCTATTTTTCAACTAACCCAAACGGGCTCTTACTGTTTGCAATATGATGTGGGTGAAATGACATGAAAAGGTGAAGTCCAGTGTCACAAGGCTGCTAGTCCTCAACTAGGTATGACTGGTCAATAGCCTGTGCAATGCACGGGTTATACCGATATTTAACCAACTGGCAAATAAACAACAGTGGACTTAACAATTTAACTATACTTTGTATCAATGCTTGGATGTTATTGTAACAGTATTGTGTGCTTTTTTAATTTTCAGAAAGTTAACAATTTGGATACTCCACGAATCAATTCTATGCACATCATCTAAAAAATAAAAATAGAATTTAAAATAAATCTCATCCATTTGGATACTCCTGAAACAACCCAACATCGCCTGCACAGGTACACCAAACTCTTCTAGACATCATCAGAGACGACCCCGACGGAATCAAACTTAATTTTGTTTTCCGGCGCTTAGGGTTAGACCGGCTAGAGCTTTCCGGCGGTCTTCATCTTCTTTGACTCGGATCGAGGTTCGATGAATCTATTTTTTCGACTGGCAAAGATCGACGTCTCTGATTACTACATTCTCTCTAATATCTCTATTGATACATAATTTCTTCTTCCTTTATTTTTTTTGTCTTTTGTATTTGTTTTAGTTATAATATCACATTTACGCAAATACCCCTTTAGCTAAAAAAGAATCTGGAGACATAACTTGTCAGTGTATAGGTTTAGCAAAATTGTGTGAATTACGGGAGCCATTATAACGTATTGGCAGAACATGGTTTATACATTAATTAACGTCGATTTTTCCCCCTCAATTAGGAAGAGTCGTGTTTATCGGAGATTTTTATTGAAAACTGCAATGGAGATAAATAGGCATGCCTCTTGCTAGACTTCAAGAGCTTGTAAAGGAATTTGTTTGGGCTACCATCAAGGCCAGGAATCCCCCCATGAAAGTTGTAGCACCACCCAAGTCAGAGATAGATACACCTAGAGCATATAAATGTGCCAAAACAGTTGGATTGAATTAAATTGGAATGTAAGCTATGGATTAATGTAATCACTGATCTATGGAATTTCTTGAAATGATTGGTAGATGCTTATACTCCCTGTATTGCTGAAATTATTTCAGGTTCGAATGTTAATATGTTGGTTGTTGTCCGTACTCTGCTTCAATCGTTGTTCGTGGATGATGATAGTACGCTTCCTTATTTATGGGCTTGAGCTTCCCCTACGCGTTTTGTTGTTGTAGTGTTTCTCCTCTAGAGGCTTAACTAATTCTTTTGAGATCTCTTTGATCTCAGTCCAATTGTGTGGTGGCGCTTCTCAACCTTGGGGGCCTTTGCTGATTTTGCCAAGAATATTGGTTTTTGTTTGCTTTTGTTTAGGGTGGGTCTAATACTCCCCGTTTGTGTGCTTTGGTTGTCTTTTTCATAGGATGTCTTTGATTCTTATCCCTCAGCAGCAGGATTTAAGGGGTTGCTTTTCCTTTTTCTTTTCTTCTCTTTTTCAATTTTTTATTTTATTTTTGTTTTTTTATTTTTTATTTTTATTTTTTTTGTGAGTTTTGATAAAGGGTTTGTTTTTTCTTTTACTTTTCTTCCCTTTTTTGTTTTCGGTTTTTTGTTTTAGTTTTGGATGGTCCCAATTAATCTATGGGCCTTTTGTACTGTTGATAGTTGATTCCCATCTTCCATGGCTTTGGGTAAAAAAAATATTTGTTCCACGATAAAAAAAACACAAGTTCGGGAACAAATGTTTCTTACCAAAACCACTAGCATATAAGTACGTGAAACCACCTTGGTGTACCAAAGAAATCTCCTATAATCTGTAGTTCACTTCACATTTTCACAGGAATTAGAGGTGATCATTGGTAGAGCGGAGACACCATCTTCTCTGACTTCCAAGATAAATACTCTTTAAGTGTCTTTTTGCTCACCCATTGCTCACTCCAAGCACCCCATTAGATGAACATATGGGACCAACCACTTTCCAACTTTTGTTTATCTCCAACTTTTGTTTATTCGTACAAGTTATTCAAAGGTTCAATTAAGAATATATTCAAAATATGGATGTCAAAACACAACACACGTATGATCAGACAAGTAGAGAATTCAATGCCTCAAGACCCTTTCCTAATCTAATCTTCCGAATTTACCAATTGGGAGTAATCCCAGATTGTACAGCCCCAACATTGAACTAATGCACTCTATGACCATGGAGTGTACTAGTCTCATATAGTGCACTGGTTCGTCCATGGAGTGCGAATGGCAATACCCTATCGAAATCTGATGTGTGTGTGTGTGTGTGTGTGTGTGTGTGTGTGTGTGTGTTGATATCTATACACTCTATCAAACGTGGAGGTACTTATTGATTTTACTATTGGCACTTGTAATAATCCGTCTTTTCATCCTTTATATAATCCAGATCATATGTCCCGGTAAACGGATGGGTGGAACACTTCAAGAAATGAAAAGCCTAATCCTACTTCTCCAACCTAATGTCCGGCAAAGTGATGCCCGACTTAAATGCATCATTCAGTATTTTGACCAAGGGTAGACCTGTACACTTGACTCGTTTTCCTTCGACCAATTCTTTAGGTAAATACTTCGACCAAATAAAAGGGTCCTCCCAGCTTTTCACATCACACTTCCTTTCACTCTTCCGCAAAGCTGGAAAAAGGGGGAGAACACGGGGAACAACCGTGATCACAAATATGTATATGAAAACATGAGCAGGTATTGTACAAAAGAGCCAAGGACAAAGGATGTCACTATGCTTACAGTGCAAAAGCTCAGCAACCCCTTCCTTCTCATCTGAGGCAAGGTAAGTGCTTACACCCAACGATTTCTACAAATAAATACAATGTCAAATACATTAGTTGCATAATAAATTATCAGTACAATAATATACATAGACCGTCAAAGAATCGAGAAACCAAATCTCGTCGTCAATCCTAATGCTAGATGATTAATACAAACCTTGGGGGCCAAAAAGTAAGACAGACACAAGTCTCCATTTTCATCCTCCAGAATGGATATCCATTCAAGAGACTGTAATCATTTTTAACAAATTATGCTTAAATGCACCAATCTTTTCATCTCAAGTAAACCCAAAAATGACCAAGTAAGAAAAAGGGTTAATTACATTATACCCACGGTGATTAGGCCCATTTTCACTTTCCCCCTTGTGCTTCAAAAGTGGACATTTCCCTACAAAATGACGGAAAAAACTGGCCAAAATATTAGCACTTGACCCCCCTTCGTGAGGTTAATTTTGGGGTTAACCCCCTGTGTGGGGGTAATGCTGCCATATAACCCACCTATGTTGATTGTTGGGCTAATTTTTAACACTTTACCCCTTTGTATGGCTAATTTTGGGGTTAACTGCCAATGTGGGGGTAATTTTGACACTTGGAACACTCCAATGTGGGGCTGATTTTAACACTTAACCCGCATGTGGGGCTATTTCGAGCGATATCTTAGTAATTTCACTTTAGTCCGAAACTGCGGGGGGGGGAGGAAATGTAACTAACCCTAGGAAGAAACATGACAACTTCTTATCCCCCCCCCCCCCCCCCCAAATAAGAAATGGCTCCATTTAGGATGATGGATGTACATGGAAATCTTGTAAATGTGGTCATTCAAACTCATGCAACATGCAAACAGACCAAGATAAGTCTTTCCCAGGAAATCAGGTTTTACCTTTGTTAATTAGTCTCCATTAAAAAATTAAAATTAAAATTAAAAAAGCGACGTACCTGTTTTTCCAAAAAAATTGCTACGAACAAGTGCTCTATTCCCATCTTCTTATCACCTGCAATGTAAGACCCACCGTGAAACACAAAAAAATGTCCAAACATAGTGTACACCAACTGCCAAGCCCATGTACCGATTACATAAGGTCCCTCCCTGCCCCCAACATCCCAAATGTAATAGGAACTTTTGAGATAGTTAAGAATTAAGTTTTAGACTGAATGCGACTCTATCATACTTTAGGGGCATTAAGCAAGCACCAAATGGAAATCGTGAAGTGACAATATCTGAAATAAGTTGGAAGAATAAGAAGTCTGCCCCTACGCAAATTGGAAACAGATGGGTAAAATAAAAAGGTGTAATACTAATGCCATAGATGGAATGATAGAAACATCTTACCAGAAAAACTAGCTACATCCTGTGACAACTTGTAAATGTAATACAAAGGGACCTTCTGAGGTTCTTCACAGTCACAATTTAGCTCACTTTCACATATAATCCTCCTGACAGATTGACCAATCCTAGAATGCAGAAGGCTAAACAAAAGATGCCCTAAACTGATGAAACGGTGACGACCTTGCATTCTTCTCTCAATATTGGCAATCTTAACCACCTCCAAAACCTCATCTGTGCATGGTCCAAACGCTCCACATCTTAGAGGAAATAGAAGTGCTCTCTGAGAATGCTGCAACTGCAGGAAGAAGAATTAAATGCATCATGAAAAAGACACATTGAACATGTATGCTTCTGTGTGTCCGTGTATGTGTGTGTCTGAGAGTGAGATAGATAGATAGATAGACACACACACACACACACACAGAACATAAATCCAGAATGACATGAAAATTCCACTATGAATTTGTCATCATGCTTGGCCAATAACAACAAATAGACTGTTAAAACTGGATGAACAAAACCCATGCTTATCAAATGACAACAATGCAAGAGGTGGAGGACGGATTAGATGGACCAGAAATATGGCCAAAAGAATACAACCCATGCCATACTTTTTTTTTATAGGAAAAGCGACTATAGAACCTAGGGCATATATACAACAACAATATTTTTGGGAAATATCAAACACACACTTCAAAGGCATCCTAACTAGACTAAAAAAACTGGATCCCAAAACCCAACCTTATCAAATGACAACAATGCAAGAGGTGGAGGACGGATTAGATGGACAAGAAATATGGCCAAAATAATGTAACCCACGCCGTAACTGTAGGAAAAGCGACTATAGAACCTACGACATATATACAAGATCAATACTTATTTCAGGGAAATATCAAACACACTTCGAAACATCCCTAAAAGTGCCCCACCCACCCTCCCCCCCCCCCCCCCCCCCCCCCCCCCCCCCAATCATAACCACACCAGACAGATCACTATTTATAGATGAAACAAAGGATGCATGGCAATCACAAACAATTGAAGCATATTTCACATGCTAGATTACCGATACTTCAAAAGATAATCCAGAACATTTTTGCAAGAAGAAATTCTCAGTATCTACTGTATCGTGGGAACAAAAGCTTCATTTTTAGGCCTCCCTTGGTGACCTAAATAAGTGCTTAACATTGAAAATCATAAGCCTTTCTTTCTTTCTTTCCTCTTCTATTAAGTGCACTCTATATTTTGCCCTAATTAGGTCTCACTCAGGGTTTGACCATAAAAGGCAGTCATTTTTGTCTGAGTACAAGTGTCACTTTCATCAAACAGTAAAGCTTTTCCTCGGATGGAGAAAACAAGAGAACACAAGCAAGAACACAGATGAATGAACACAAATGGATCTTCACCCTACGATTTAAAACATACATCTCAACACTGTGTGTGTGTGTGTGTGTGTGTGTGTGTGTGTGAGAGAGAGAGAGAGAGAGAGAGAGAGAGAGACCATATATTCTTTCATTAATCCCAAGCCTTCGAGTCCTAGGTTTATAGTTTCAATAAAAACTTGGAGGGTACCACACTTCTCATTGACATGTCCAAGCAGCTCTTGAATCTCGATTCCCTTCCAAGCCTCCAAATATAATGCATCAGTAACATGGTAGCATTTCCCTTGGCACATCTCCAGAATTAATTGTGTTCTGTAATCCTCCTGGTTACACAAAACAAAGAGAGAAATTAGGATTTGAAAGGAAAATAAATTAGGAGACGAAAAATAAAATAGACTTGCACAAATGAATAATTTACCAAATGATGCCCAGCAAAAATATAATTTATAATTCAAAGAGAATTTCAAAGGAGAAACACACAAGAAGAGGAGGAGACAGCTATAGAAAGGTCACCCTCTTCAGTATAAAAAGGTCACTTGCAATTTGATCCAAAATTAATATCGAACAGATGTGACCACTGAAAACGGATGACAATCCCAACCAAGGATCAAAATTTCTTTTCGGTGTAGTGTTTCGGTGTTCCCGCAAAGGGAAACGTTTCGGAAACAAGTGGAAACACCGGAAAAACTGGAAACACAAAGAAACTTGAGGAAACATAACTTCAAACTAAATTGTATGCACATAAAAAGCTTATAATTGATTAATTGAACCTTTGAGGGGTCTACATATGTAGTTATACCAATAGTATATAGTTCAAATTGAAAAAACCTGATAATTTAGGAGTCAATCTACTATCAACCAGTTCATAGAATACAGAAAATACCATTCATAGTTGCAACTAATTTTATATTTCTAAGAATATAACTTATATAACTTATATTAGTATACACTAATTATTAATTTTCTAACTAATTATTAATTTTACAACTAATTTTATATTTCTAAAAATATAACTTACATAAATTATATAACTTGTATAAGTAATAAGTTATAAGTTGTAACTAATTTTTATATTTCTAAGAATATTAGTTTCAATGAGTATTACTAAGAAATTACATCTAATTTTTATATGAATACAGTTTTGCTCACCCTCCTTTCTTATTGGTTAATGCAGTGGGGGCGCAGTATTCAAAATGTAATCATTTTAAAATTAATTTTTGATCAATTTGGGGTGAACAATTTTAGGGTAAGCAAAAATATATTTATTTTAAATTAATTTTGATCCGTGAGTATGACTAATAATATAAGTAAAAAGTAATGGCAAGAGTGAGCAATGGTGAACCAAATTTAGGTGAGCAAAAGTGCTCTCTAATATAATATAGAATCAAGTAATAAAATACATAAAAGTAATATAATAATTATATTACTAATAACAATAAAACTTGTATTAGTAATATAATACAAATAATATACTAGTGTTATATATATATATATATATACTAGGGTCCTGGCACGTGCGATGCACGTGTCAATCCCCTCTTATGCATTTGAGTATAAGATATGAATTTGGTATGAGATTTGAGTATAAGTGAATTTTGGGATATTAATGACCAATTCCTAAATATATAAATTTTAGAGAAGAAGTTGACCAAAATGTAAATATTAGTGACCGATGCGTAAATAGTCATTAAAATAGCCACTTTTGTTGACTTTTTTTGAAGTGAATAATAAATATCCCAAAACTTGCTCACCCAAATGCAATTACACATATTACAAGATATGAATCCTAAATTTGAGAGAAGAAGTTGACCAAATTGTAAATATTAGTGACCAATTCTTAAATAGCCGCCAAAATAGCCGCAATTTTTGACTTTTTTTTAAGTGAATAATAATATTCCAAAAATTGCTTACCCAAATGTAATTAGGCATAATATTATTGATTAAATCCTCATTATTATATTAAATAAAAATTTAAAAATTGACCTGAATGTAATAATTCATTTGAAATGACATAATTACCCTCACACAAACCAGTATATCATTATGATGAGTATCGAGATGTATGAGTCATTATGTACTACAAGAGTGCACTTGCAATTACAAGTTTTCCTAAAGATACTTGGTGGGTTGAAATGACAAAATTGCCCTCACACAAATCAATATATTCTTATGAGATGTGTGTATATAAGTTTTGGAGAGGGGCAAGATGGTATTTAACTAAGTCCTCCTTCAGTTGCTGCATTCTTATATCTTAAGGGTATGATATATATATATCATATGATATACTCTGTAATATACAAGAGGAAAGGAGAGCGATCAAAAAACAGAAAAAAGAAAAGAAGATACACTTACTGACTAACTGGCAGAGAGAGACAGAGGAGAGGCCAAGCTTTCGGCACCGAAGAACAAGAAGAAAGAAGAAGAAGAAGAAGAAGAAGATGAAGGAGAGAGAGAGAGAGAGAGAAGATGAAGATGAAGATGAACCCTAGATGAAGAAGAAGATGAACCCTAGAAGAAGAAGATCATGTAGAAGAAGAATGAAGAATAACAGGACAGTAGTTTTATTCTCTCTTCTTTTTTTACTGTTCTCTCGTGATCTTCTCTCATTTGAGTATAAGATATGAATTTGGTATGAGATTTGAGTATAAGTGAATTTTGGTATATTAATGACCAATTCCGAAATATATAAATTTTAGAGAAGAAGTTGACCAAAATGTAAATATTAGTGACTGATGCGTAAATGGCCATTAAAATAGCCACTTTTGTTGACTTTTTTTGAAGTGAATAATAAATATCCCAAAACTTGCTCACCCAAATGCAATTACACATATTACAAGATATGAATCCTAAATTTGAGAGAAGAAGTTGACCAAATTGTAAATATTAGTGACCAATTCCTAAATAGCCGCCAAAATAGCCGCAATTTTTGACTTTTTTTGAAGTGAATAATAATATTCCAAAAATTGCTGACCCAAATGTAATTCGGCAAAATATTATTGATTGAATCCTCATTATTATATTAAATAAAATTTTAAAAGTTGACCTGAATGTAATAATTCATTTGAAATGACATAATTACCCTCACACAAACCAGTATATCATTATGATGAGTATCGAGATGTATGAGTCATTATGTATACTACAAGGGTGCACTTGTAATTACAAGTTTTCCTAAAGATACTTGGTGGGTTGAAATGACAAAATTGCCCTCACACAAATCAATATATTCTTATAAGATGTGTGTATATAAGTTTTGGAGAGGGGCAAGATGGTATTTAACTAAGTCCTCCTTCAGTTGCTGCATTCTTATATCTTAAGGGTATGATATATATATATATATATATATCATATGATATACTCTGTAATATACAAGAGGAAAGAAGAGAGATCAAAAAAAGAAAAACAAAAAGAAGATACACTTACTGGCTAGCTGGCAGAGAGAGACAGAGGAGAGGCGAAGCTTTCGGCACTGAAGAAGAAGAAGAAAGAAGAAGAAGATGAAGGAGAGAGAGAGAGTCGAAGATGAAGATGAAGATGAACCCTAGATGAAGAAGAAGATGAACCCTAGAAGAAGAAGATCAAGTAGAAGAAGAATGAAGAATAACAGGACAGTAGTTGTATTCACTCTTCTTCTTTTTTTACTGTTCTCTCGTGATCTTCTCACATTTGAGTATAAGATATGAATTTGGTATGAGATTTGAGTATAAGTGAATTTTGGTATATTAATGACCAATTCCTAAATATATAAATTTTAGAGAAGAAGTTGACCAAAATGTAAATATTTGTGACCGATGCGTAAATAGCCATTAAAATAGCCTCTTTTGTTAACTTTTTTTGAAGTGAATAATAAATATCCCAAAACTTGCTCACCCAAATGAAATTACACATATTACAAGATAAGAATCCTAAATTTGAGAGAAGAAGTTGCCCAAATTGTAAATATTTGTGACCAATTCCAAAATAGCCGCCAAAATAGCCGCAATTTTTGACTTTTTTTGAAGTGAATAATAATATTCCAAAAATTGCTGACCCAAATGTAATTCGGCAAAATATTATTGATTGAATCCTCATTATTATATTAAATAAAATTTTAAAAGTTGACCTGAATGTAATAATTCATTTGAAATGACATAATTACCCTCACACAAACCAGTATATCATTATGATGAGTATCGAGATGTATGAGTCATTATGTATACTACAAGGGTGCACTTGTAATTACAAGTTTTCCTAAAGATACTTGGTGGGTTGAAATGACAAAATTGCCCTCACACAAATCAATATATTCTTATGAGATGTGTGTATATAAGTTTTGGAGAGGGGCAAGATGGTATTTAACTAAGTCCTCCTTCAGTTGCTGCATTCTTATATCTTAAGGGTATGATATATATATATCATATGATATACTCTGTAATATACAAGAGGAAAGAAGAGCGATCAAAAAAAGAAAAACAAAAAGAAGATACACTTACTGGCTAACTGGCAGAGAGAGACAGAGGAGAGGCGAAGCTTTCGGCACCGAAGAAGAAGAAGAAGAAGAAGAAGAAGAAGATGAAGGAGAGAGAGAGAGAGAGAGAGAGAGAGAGAGAGAGAGAGTCGAAGATGAAGATGAAGATGAACCCTAGATGAAGAAGAAGATGAACCCTAGAAGAAGAAGATCAAGTAGAAGAAGAATGAAGAATAACAGGACAGTAGTTGTATTCTCTCTTCTTCTTATTTTACTGTTCTCTCGTGATCTTCACTAATTTGAGTATAAGATATGAATTTGGTATGAGATTTGAGTATAAGTGAATTTTGGTATATTAATGACCAATTCCTAAATATATAAATTTTAGAGAAGAAGTTGACCAAAATGTAAATATTTGTGACCGTTGCGTAAATAGCCATTAAAAAAACCACTTTTGTTGACTTTTTTTGAAGTGAATAATAAATATCCCAAAACTTGCTCACCCAAATGCAATTACACATATTACAAGATATGAATCCTAAATTTGAGAGAAGAAGTTGACCAAATTGTAAATATTAGTGACCAATTCCTAAATAGCCGCCAAAATAGCCGCAATTTTTGACTTTTTTTTAAGTGAATAATAATATTCCAAAAATTGCTGACCCAAATGTAATTCGGCAAAATATTATTGATTGAATCCTCATTATTATATTAAATAAAATTTTAAAAGTTGACCTGAATGCAGTGTTTTAAAAGGCGAAAACGCAAGGCGAGACGTTTTGCCTCCAAAAGGCGAGACGTAAGTCTTGAGGCGTTAAGACGTAAGTTTTTCGGGTATTCCAATTTTATATTAAAAAAATACATAAATAATATAAAAATAGGAGAAAAAAATGCCTAAAAATAGGGAACATGCATTAAAAAATAGGAATATTTGTCTAAAACTAAGAGAAAAACGATTAAACAAACATAATATGACATAAACTTCACCAAGCATCACACATAAGTCATAACAATACAAAGTCTAGCTAGTTTCCTCCACCAAATAAAATAACTCCAAAGAAAAAGAAAAAAGAAATTGATTAAAGATATATTTATGAGTTAAATTGAAATATTTGCAAAAAAGGGAAAATAAGGAACTGAAAATAAAATAAATTGAAACATTAAACATGAAGATTCCAAGCTATCAAAAAAAGAAATTGATTAAACGACATAATTTGACCCCAAAAACCACTGAATTTTATTTTACCCCAAAAACTTAGGTTTTTTAAGTTTTTTACATTTTTTTACGTTTTTTGGGAAAAACTTGCATTTTTTTCTTAAAACCCCACGTTTTTATGGCATGCGTTTTTCTTAAACGTTTTAGGTTTTTTTCCTTGCGTTTCGCCTTGAAACGCGTCTTGAGAAGCATTTCAGGAGCGTTTTTTAAAACATTGCCTGAATGTAATAATTCATTTGAAATGACATAATTACCCTCACACAAACCAGTATATCATTATGATGAGTATCGAGATGTATGAGTCATTAAGTATACTACAAGGGTGCACTTGTAATTACAAGTTTTCCTAAAGATACTTGGTGGGTTGAAATGACAAAATTGCCCTCACACAAATCAATATATTCTTATGAGATGTGTGTATATAAGTTTTGGAGAGGGGCAAGATGGTATTTAACTAAGTCCTCCTTCAGTTGCTGCATTCTTATATCTTAAGGGTATGATATATATATATCATATGATATACTCTGTAATACACAAGAGGAAAGAAGAGCGATCAAAAAAAGAAAAACAAAAAGAAGATACACTTATTGGCTAGCTGGCAGAGAGAGACAGAGGAGAGGCGAAGCTTTCGGCACCGAAGAAGAAGAAGAAAGAAGAAGAAGATGAAGGAGAGAGAGAGAGTCGAAGATGAAGATGAAGATGAACCCTAGATGAAGAAGAAGATGAACCCTAGAAGAAGAAGATCAAGTAGAAGAAGAATGAAGAATAAAAGGACAGTAGTTGTATTCACTCTTCTTCTTTTTTTACTGTTCTCTCGTGATCTTCTCACATTCGAGTATAAGATATGAATTTGGTAAGAGATTTGAGTATAAGTGAATTTTGGTATATTAATGACCAATTCCTAAATATATAAATTTTAGAGAAGAAGTTGACCAAAATGTAAATATTTGTGACCGATGCGTAAATAGCCATTAAAATAGCCTCTTTTGTTGACTTTTTTTGAAGTGAATAATAAATATCCCAAAACTTGCTCACCCAAATGCAATTACACATATTACAAGATATGAATCCTAAATTTGAGAGAAGAAGTTGCCCAAATTGTAAATATTTGTGACCAATTCCTAATTAGCCGCCAAAATAGCCGCAATTTTTGACTTTTTTTGAAGTGAATAATAATATTCCAAAAATTGCTGACCCAAATGTAATTCGGCAAAATATTATTGATTGAATCCTCATTATTATATTAAATAAAATTTTAAAAGTTGACCTGAATGTAATAATTCATTTGAAATGACATAATTACCCTCACACAAACCAGTATATCATTATGATGAGTATCGAGATGTATGAGTCATTATGTATACTACAAGGGTGCACTTGTAATTACAAGTTTTCCTAAAGATACTTGGTGGGTTGAAATGACAAAATTGCCCTCACACAAATCAATATATTCTTATGAGATGTGTGTATATAAGTTTTGGAGAGGGGCAAGATGGTATTTAACTAAGTCCTCCTTCAGTTGCTGCATTCTTATATCTTAAGGGTATGATATATATATATCATATGATATACTCTGTAATATACAAGAGGAAAGAAGAGCGATCAAAAAAAGAAAAACAAAAAGAAGATACACTTACTGGCTAACTGGCAGAGAGAGACAGAGGAGAGGCGAAGCTTTCGGCACCGAAGAAGAAGAAGAAAGAAGAAGAAGATGACGGAGACAGAGAGAGTCGAAGATGAAGATGAAGATGAAGATGAAGATGAAGAAGAAGATGAACCCTAGAAGAAGAAGATCAAGTAGAAGAAGAATGAAGAATAACAGGACAGTAGTTGTATTCACTCTTCTTCTTGTTTTACTGTTCTCTCGTGATCTTCTCACATTTGAGTATAAGATATGAATTTGGTAAGAGATTTGAGTATAAGTGAATTTTGGTATATTAATGACCAATTCCTAAATATATAAATTTTAGAGAAGAAGTTGACCAAAATGTAAATATTTGTGACCGATGCGTAAATAGCCATTAAAA
This sequence comes from Hydrangea macrophylla, assembly GCA_033977485.1. Classification (NCBI taxonomy): domain Eukaryota; kingdom Viridiplantae; phylum Streptophyta; class Magnoliopsida; order Cornales; family Hydrangeaceae; genus Hydrangea; species Hydrangea macrophylla. Next base: position 14,025,242 of record CM066989.1, read on the forward strand.
TAGCCACTTTTGTATATTAAGGTTTTCTTCGAGGACAGATACATCATAGATTCAAAACCAATATCAACTTCATACCTTTAAAGGCTTGTACGTCTGCAAAACCCTCATTGCAGATCTCACCTCATATTGTGTAACAGGATACGTCTACATCAATGACAAACGTCAGTTCAACATATAATGATTCAATAATCTGCCACAGGCAAAAGGGCCTTTTACAACAAGCTATTTCACTAATACAGCCTAATCCAGACAAGTGGAAGAAATTTTGGTTACAAAACTATATTGAGTAATAGTAAAACTTTAATGTGAACATCTTACCACAATAGGAACCGCAAGTGCTGTAGCCTGTATCAAACAATACAAACATAAGGTTGAGATCCAGAAAGGGGCAAAACAACGATCTAGGAAGCACCATTACACAAAAATGTTTCATATCAATGTCAGGCACATGCCAGAAGCTTCTTGAAACGAGTCGCACAATCCAAATCCTTGCCTTTTTTTGTACTCCCTGTTGAAATTTGTTTAGTTCTTTTATATCGGTCTTTGTTATTTTAAGTTTAGTGGGGTCTTTTATGTTATTCTCTTATTTAGCTTTCTTGACTGGGTCTAAAAAATAACAGAGAGACGATTGCTCTCTCTAAGCCTGATAAAATATTATCTCTGAAATACAACATGGTATCAGAGCCACCCTAGTTAGGGTTTTGCAACTCCGTACCAACCACCACCTGCACCGCTGCAACCACCCGACCACCTCTGCAACCCCACAAGCCTCTTCGACCACCTCAACATTCCCACAGACCTCGCTACCCTACCACCACCTTCTTAGGCCACACCGCAACCCCACTGGACTTCTAAGGGATGCTCCGACCCCTTCTCTTCACCTTTCTATTTTCGACAACCCTTAATAGGGTCGGATATCCTTCCTACCAACCCGACTTGATTGTCCTCTTCAGCATCCCAATTTTTTCTTGGTTTCTTCAACCCTAGAGCATCCAGAGAGTGTAGATCTGCTGATCTGATCGAATAATTTTTAAAGTTTGGGTCCGTGATCGGACCAATTATCTGTCTATAAATTGGAATATTGGACAATTGCACCAGAAAGGTGCATGTGATTACTAGGTTTGCCCTGACAGCCGCGTGTGTTCGTGCCATTACTGATTTGTCTTCAACATGTCAAAGGACGATTTAACTCAGAGAGATGCCATTGTTATGAGTTCTCCTATAGGTAATGTGACAGAATCATTTATTACCGAGGACCCTGGATCCAAGATCACCACTATGTTGTTTATTGGTGCGAACTACTTGTCTTGGTCCCAATCGGTTATGTTTTGGCTCCGTCGTAGAGCAAAATTCGGGTATGTGAACGGCATGCTCAAGGCACCTAGTCCTAAATACCAATGCAAAACTACATGCACACATGCATACAAGTTGGTTAACCCAACGGATCGGTTGAACGGCGTTGTTACGAGCTCGGCGAGTCACCCACAAATTACTGCAACTTCTAGCCTCCGTGTACGCTCTTGAAGTTCAAATCGGCCGTGAGAATACCTACTATAGATATCCCCTTAGTATCCACCCGCTAAATCCCAAGCCTTGAAGGTGATACAGCTTAGAGAGAGAAACGAATGTGTGTGTGTGTGTGTGTGTGTGAGAGAGAGAGAGAGAGAGAGAGATTCGGCTATAGAGAGAGGGAGAGATTGTGTATTGTGTGTAACCCTTGTATTGCCCTATATGCTCATATATACACTAGTATGGTTACCATAGGACTCCAAGTACTAATCCTACATGGATTACATGGGGCTAAGCAAAGCCTATTGGACCCGGACTATATATTATGTGGGTGTCTCAAATCCGCAATAATACTAACATCTCCCACCCACCCTCATAGGGCTTGTGCTAAAACAATCTCTCCATGCAAAGTGGGAGGCTGATAATTACTTGGTCATGAGTTGGCTCACTCATTCCATGGAGCATTGAAGTTGGAGATCGCTGAGGTGTTCCTTTCGATGGAAATTGCCCAAGACATCTGGGATACTGTAGAAACCCAGATTTTTTTAAAGGGTACTTTGGTAATTTTGGACCAATGTGGGTCTTGGTTTGGGACAGTGTATTTTATTTTGGTACATGGTGGTATCACTTTGGTATTTGTTTTGGCACATGTGTGTATATGCATGTTGCATATTTTTGTGTGGGTGTGTGTGGGAGACAAGTACGAGACCCACAAGTCACCTCCCAACCACTCTCAACCACTCCCAACCACTAAAGCTTCCCTAGGAAGCTTCCCCCTCTCTTTCTCCCTATATAACCCACCTATATCTTTCTCTCTCTCTCTCTCACATTCATTTTCTTTTTCTTTTTCTCACATCTATCTCTCTCTAGTTTTTGGGAGATAAAACTCCATGGAAACCTAGACCTTCAAGCTCATTTTGAAGACATTTCAAGCATATTTGGGTCAAGACCATTAGAGATCTATTTGTTCCCCTTGCAAAGAGCTTCCTTTGGGTACTCTCCTTTTCCATTTTGGCTTCCTATTTATTGAGTTTCTTGCTCTAGAACTTAAGAGGTAGTTTGTGTTGTTTTGTTTCACCATGGTTATGATTCTTAAATGTAATTTTATTTAACTAGGTGTTGATAGCTCATGGGATTTGCTAATATACATAATTTCTTCTTTGGATCTTTTTGGTGAGAGTATTTGCTCAAATACTCAAGAGGTAGATTTCATTGACTAAGTGCGCTCCTAGATCTAATTTCATGGTTTGCTATGTGTAGGATTAGACCTAAAACTTGTTAATCTTGCTTAGGATTTCCTACATTTTAATCTATGTGCTTATATGCTCTTATGTGCCTAATTGAAATTATGCTAAACCTAAATATTATTTAATTGCTATGTTCCTTGGTTTCATGGACTACTATGTATAATTTCTTGACATTGAAATTCTTAGAAATGACATTGTAGTTGCATAATCATTGCGGTCACATTTCATAATCGCCAAGTCGGCAAAGCATTCATGGCATTGGCTTGGGACTTGTGATCATTGTTGGAATTCCCACGATTGGGGAATGTCTCTTGAAATCCCCGTTTGGGGGTAGTTATTGTTGAAATTCCGGAAGCGGGTGTGAGGTGAGGAAGGTTGTTTGTGATCCTTAAAACATTCGAAAACGCAAGGTCATATTCGGTTAGCTACCGGAGATCTTGTATGCTACACTCACGTTGGAGTGGCTCGCATCCGGTGTTGAGAGTGAGTGGTTATGGACATTGGTATTGGGAAGTTGCACGGTTTGGCCTTACGGCTAATTGCATTGCCACGGTGGCAAATCATTGCACCGCATGTCTTAGCATGATTTTAGAAGTAGTAGTACATTTCTTCAATGTTTTCTACTGAGCCGTCGTGCTTAATGAATCTATAAAACCCCATTTTTCAGGAAATGTTGATTAGGGCAAGGCCCAAGAGTTATCCGACGAATGGCATCTCGTTTTGTAAGATTCCTTACGAGGAAGTCTTGTGATATGTTAATGTTCCAATGATATAGTTCATGGTAGGAACATTGTAATTGTTGTTACCGTTATCTCATTTGGATATTTGAATTACAAGATGTTATTTGTAAATTCCTTCTTGTTCTTGAACTTGTTAGTTGGATCTTCTTGGATCCTTGTTAAATTATGTTTTTAACACTTATTAGCAATCCTTAGCCCATGGTTACCCTTTTAAGGAAAAATTACTACTTTCAATTTCTGAAGGACCGTTTGGTCGTATTCCTTCAAAAACCGCTTTAATGATAAACTCTCAATGTAAACTTCATTACTTGTTACTTTTAAACCTTTGAAGTTTCTTTATACTTCTTTACAAATTCCTTGCAAAATCAAACTATGTTAGTTGACCCTATTTGACCCGTTTGGTCCTCGTGGGTCAACCCTTGACTTATTAACTTTTCTTTGGAATCCACATAGGATTCCCCTATATGCTTCCACCTTGTGGATTGGTCTATGTAGAACTATCCCTTGCTTTCCTTTATATGGTTTGGCGCGTTGACCTCGCCCATGTGGTTTGGTTTTCGGGGCGTTACAGATACTCTAGCACAGACCTATTCTCGCAAAGGGAATGTAGCCCAAGTCTATGAGTTGCGAAGGGCTGTGTTCCCTTTGGAAGCGTTTCAATCATCTAATAACCCACTGTCCGGTTTGTCCTACTATGCTGCGAGCTTCAAGGAGTATATCGAAGGTGAGAGAATTTTCAAGTTTTTGACTGGCCTCAATTCCGAGCTTGATCATGTGCGAAGCAGAGTTCTTAGCATGGAACAATTGCCCTGAATTAGGGAGGCCTTTACCTCTGTCCAGAATGAGGAGAGTCGCCGCTTTGCCACGCTTCCTCCTACATCTACCACAGGTCTGCATTGATATCTTCAAGCCAGAGAGGTGGCAAAGTTCCTACTCAGCGCAAGGATCATAATCTTGAGGTGGGGTGATGACAAAGATAAACTTTTCTATGATTACTGCAAGCGTCCTGGACATACTAGAGACACTTGTTGGAAGCTCCACGGTTGCCCTCCCTTGCCAAAATGACGGGGCGGTGGCCGTAGTGGTGGTCGGGGTAGTGGACCGCAGGCACATATCAGGAGGATTCACCAGCTTCATCGTCTTCACCTGCGCTTGGTAATATCAGTAGCAGTGACATGGAGACGTTGAGGCGTATTATGGCACAACTGGATACTTCCAAAAACTCTTCTACTTCTTTTGCTCATGCTACTAATTTGGGCGAATTTTAGAGGTACTTTACATACTTATTCTCGACAACCATGGATCATTGAATCTTGGGCCACTAATCACATAACTGGTTTGACTGCTGTCTTTTATACTTTTACTCCTTGTTCACGAAAAGATAACTTAGAACCACTAATGGTACTCTTTCTCCTATTTTTGGTAAAGGTGTCATTCATGCCTCTAACACATTGTCTTTATCATCGGTCCTTCATGTACCTAATTTCTCGACTAATCTTCTATTAATTAGCCGAATCACTTGTGACCTTAATTAGGGGTGTTCATAAAAGCCGAATAACCGAAAAGTGACCGAAAACAAATCGACCAAACACCGATTGGTCGGTTTTTTTTAACTAAGTGCACAAATTCAAACCGACCGACGCCGCCAGGGGATGTACTCAAAATTGTAGAGTAGATTATCAAGAAACGTTTGCCCCTGTGGCCAAGATAACTCGAACAGAATCTTATTGTCCGTTGCAGCAAATCTGGAGTGGCCACTACTGACTACACCAGTTTGACATCAAGAATGCCTTTTCACATGAAGTTCCTCCAAGAATGCCTCTATGTAGATGACATTGTCCTCAAAGGAAATGACTTAGAAGAGATCGGGCAATTGAAAAAGTAGCTCACTAAAGAATTTGAAATTAAGGATTTGGGAAGTTTAAAGTATTTCTTGGGCATCGAAGTTGCGAGGTCCAAATGGGATTTTCATGTCACAAAGATAGTATGTCTTGGATTTACTAGAAGAAACCGGAATGCTTGGTTGTAAAGCAGTTGATATGCCAATGGACTCGAATCTAAAATTTAGTGAAGATCCTGGTAGAGAGCCAGTTGACAAGGGGAGGTATCGGAGGATGGTTGCCTGGTTGGTAAACTGATATATCTATCTTACACTAGGCATGATATTGCCTATGTTGTGAGTGTAGTAAATCAATTTATGCACTCTCCAAGATAGGTCCATCTTGATGTCGTTTTTCGAATTCTAAGGCATCTCAAACCAGCACCAGGAAAGGATCTGTTCTTTGCTAAACATGGTCAAACAGAGGTTGAGGCCTCTATAGAAGCATATTGGGCTGTACCAGTTACATACGGGAGGTCAACTACGAGATACTGCTCATTTGTTGGGAGTAACTTAGTTACTAGGAGAAGTAAAAAAGCAATCCGTAGTGGCCAGGTCCAGTGCAGAAGCAGAGTTTAGAGTTATGACACAGGGAGTGTGTGAGTTGTGGATCCAAATTATTTTCTCTGATCTCATTTTTGGGCCCCAAGATTCGATGAGGTTGTATTGTGATAATAAAGCCGCCATCGATATTGCACATAACCCACTAATCTAGTCCATCATGATAGGACTAAGCATGTGGAAATCGGTCGTCATTTCATCAAAGAAAAGTTAAAACAATGGAAGTATATGTACTCCCTTTGTGAAGTCCGGGGAGCATCTAGTGGATGTCCTTACTAAGAGTCTCAGTACTAGATCGTTTCACTTCGTTCTTAGAAAGCTAGGCATGAGAGATATCTATGCACCAGCTTGAGGGGGAGGGTTGGAAGTTCTTTAGTTCTTTAATATTGGTCTTTGTTACCGTTGACATTATAATCCCACATCGGGAATTTAAAGCCCTGCTACTCAATATATAAGATCATGGGGCTACTCTATCCATTGCCAATTGGTTTTGGGTTGGATGCTCCAATTCAACAGTTACTTTAAGTTTAGTGGAGTCTTTTCTGTAATTCTCTGATTTATCTTTCTTGACTAGGTCTAATAAAAAGAACAAAGAGACGATTGTTCTCTCTAAGCCTGATAAAATATTTTCTCGAAATACAACACTTTATGTGGTTAGAAATGTCGCGAACACGTGTAGGACTCACGAGGGAAACACCTAGATAGTTTTAGACACCATTCAAGTAATGTTGTTCAAAAGTTGAAAAGGTAAAGGTCAATAAGCTAGATCTTCCCCCTTTATCTTACACTTCATTAGGGTCTCCCAGTTAGCAAAAGCAAAATAGAGAGAGAGAGAGAGAGAGAGAGAGAGAAGTTCTGACTTTCGAAAGTCAAAGATAAACACTTCAAAATAAGTTTGGGTAGAAGCACCAAGATTTCAAGATTCAAAATTGTGGACTTCCCAATGTTAGAAATGACGCTCACTTTGGATCATTTGACAATTAGGCATCTTATTTGATCAAAAATCATATCATTTTTATAGTCATGTGATCATAAATATGTATATGAATATCTATTATATGTCCTCTAACCGCATGTACGCGTCCTACATTTTTAGGATGTTTCTATCCACCGTGTCTGTGTTGTGACTGCTGTCATGTCTGTGTCCTGGTATCGGTTTCCTTCCTTCTTAGCAAATGATACTCAATCACAATAGATGAATCTTGTTATTACTGTCCAACCAAACCAAACCAAACCAAGCCTTGAGTCCCAAGCAATTAGGGTCGACTATATGAATCATTTTTCTCCATTCTGCACGGTCAAGAGCTATATGCTCATTTAAATTTTATATATATATATATATATACATATTCATATCCTGTTGCACTACATACACCCAAGTCAGTCTAGGTCAGCCCCTCCCCCTAACCACTCTAGGCACTACGATCCTATCACTCTTTCGCACTGGTGCGCCTATAGGTTTTCGTTGCACATGGCCAAATCATCTAAAAGTCTATTCTCCCTCAACTTACCCTCAAAATGTGACACTCCTATAGTCTCTCGAATGTACTCATTCCTACTTCTATCTTTCCTTGTCTTACCACACATCCAACAAAATATAAAGGAAACAAGTGTGGCCTCCATTGTCACTAATTGTCAATTGATGATATCGTTAGGGCCCCATGATGACAAGGAGAATTAGGTTCCTTGGAAATTTTGGATAGAAAATAATAGGAAATAACGTCTATGGAAGTAATGATAAGTGATAACAATTGCGATTGATTAGAAGTTTTGTAAAATCACTATATTCGCACATAATATAAACTCGACTAACTGGTGTACTGCAGACGATCACAACAAAAGCCCTTGCACCCACCCATCTGACATTTTGAATTTCTTCTGGAAGAAATGGGGATATTTTCCCTGATTTGAAGTTTGTGGCATTTTTTACTTGTTTCAATGGTTCACCCCTACTCTTCTTTGTGCGTCTCCATTTCCATGATCATCGCGTGAAGAAAGGCCGAAAAAAATAGGTCCAGTTGAACATCATAAAGTTTTAACGCTTTGCCGCCCCCTCTCTCGCTTCGTGCAACTTAGTTCAAATCCCTTCACAACAAATTGCACCACTAAGTTTGACGACACTAATTATCTTGCTTGGTCCAAATGTGCTCCGTTCTTTGTTACACGCTGAGGAAATATGGGTTCCATACATGCAAACATTGTGGAGTCGAATCCCTTGGGTCCGCTATTTGTTGCATGGGATCCAAATTAGGCTTGCCGATTTTCTCCCACTTCACCCATCCAAAAGATCAACCCAGTTGCGTTGATTGACCGCAATAAAATGTTTCAAATATTATGTCTACCTTCTTTTTTAGGATAGTTAGTCGTAGATAAGTTGGGTTTGGCATATACATGTGTTGGACTTCCCAAATTCATGAGTCTAAGGACGCTGGTGAATCTACATTTCTATACTTCTAAGACAATGAATTTTAGGGAATTCTAAAATTCTAATGAGTTTTTTAAGCAAAATGAACATAATTAGAATAATATTATACAGGTAGCCAAAATGTTTCTTGGTTTCTTGGTTTTGATAGTATAAATATAATATATCCAAATAGCTTAAGCTTTTAGAGTAGATGGTTGTTAACCTGGTTTCAGTGCAAGCAAAGGCCCCAAGTTCAATCATCGTCGCCGGCCTGATTTCTAAAATTTCCACATGTTTGGCCCTTGTCAAGGAAGTCTGGCGACACATGAGGAGTCGTGTTGAGAGTATAAATAATAGTTACACTCTCTCTAATAGCTTAAGCTTTCAAAGGATGGTTGTTAACACTAGCTACACTTCCAACTAGAAAGTTTCGTACAAATATTACATACCCTTACGGCTTATCCGAGTGTCGCGTCCTACACAGGTAGTTCATCATATCAAGAAGAGTCATTTTTAACGTAGGTAATCACCTTAGATTGATGGCACCTCTTTACTTGGGATTAAAAGTAACACGAAGATCGAACCAGCCTGCAGGTTCCAAAAAAAAAAATCGATTCCGTAGTTGGTTCGATATGTTTGAAAACCGAGGTGGACCGAACCGAGCGGTCTAAACAGTTGGTCCCATCCCCCACTTATGGCCCAACTGTTTATTTGACCGGATTTGCTTATGTTTTTTGCTGAAACAAACAGATGAAAAAGCAATTTGGGCCATCGAAACTGCTTAAATAGACAAATAAGCAATAACAAACAAGCTCTAAGTTGAAGAAAAAGTTCTAAATGTCTTAAAGAAATCTTCTAGAGCTTGGTTTAAGGGAATCATGAGTGTGGATAAAGAAAAACCAGGTATATAATTACCACATCAAACATAATCCACAGAGGGTTACTATACTTAGTCTATATGGATGATGCAGTCATTACGAGCATTGAAAGTATTTTTTTGGCAAAGGACTTCGAGATTAAGCAGTGACTTGACATATTTTCTTGGACTATAGGTGGAAAAATACGAGAAGGGAATTTCCATTCTTTGCAACTGAAGTCTACATGAGATTTTTTACAGGACAGTGGATGCCTTGTGATAGCACTCTTGTGCCAAATCATGGAGGTGTTTTCAGATTTATAACCCGATTAGTGTGAGAAGGGACGATTCAAGTAAGATGGAGTGGGCTAAAAGTTGCATTTTTAGTGTGAAGTCTTTCTATCATGGCCTGAAAGACCAAGAACACTCTCATATCCCCTAGAAGGATGATATTTGAAGGGCGAGAGGCCCTTCGATAGTGGCCTTTTTTCAGTTGGAAGGTTGTTTAGGAAATCATTCTTTCTACGGAAATCCTTGAGAACATTTTTCTCATCTAAACCTTTGGCCGTCAAAGACGAACGATGAGGAGAGAGGTACGAAACAAAACACATAGAAGAAGACGAGTCGACAAGAAGAGGTGCAGAGATGGAGGTATGATATAAAGCCACTTGACACTTCAGATATGTAGAAAACTAGAAATGGAACTTCGGGGGAGAGAGAACGAGAGGATGCACAGATAATGAGGGCAGATCTGCTTAGTTAGGTTTTTTTTTAGGGTATATCACTTCTCATCGTTGTTCCGTGAGTCATCTCGGCTATATCGTGATTTGATCGCAATACCGTGCTGGCCGTGGACGAGATGCCCATATATCGGCAGTATCGGTGTCCTACATTTTTTGGATATGTTGTGTTGCCATGTCATATTGTATACTGTGTATCCGTGCTACATAGCTAACCAGTGGATACGTCATTCTCCTAAGAGAGGACCTATCCATCTCGAACAATGACTACAGGAGGAGGGAGGAGGAAAATATGATGAATAACTTCAGTTGTCATAGTTAACAATGAGATTCAAACAATGGAATTCACTTGCCATAAAATACATTCAAGAGGTGAAACATCTTCAGTTTGCATGACCCAAAAGGAACAAACCAGTCCCAAATATTCATCAAGATATAATTACTAAACTTTTTCTGTCTGTCCACAGAGACCACGAACAGAATCCCAAACCACCCCTTGCTACAAACGCCGTGCCTAAATTGCATCATTGCCAACACAAATTTGGTTGTTTCTAAAGACAAGGAAATGACAGCCCAACTTTATTTTCCCATTACCAAGCTTCTTTAAGTATTCTTAAACCTCTACAATATTCTAACAAACTATCAACTCCATAATCCAAAATTTTCTTCATTTGTAGGTCACTTCCAAGTTTCAGTTTCCCACACACAATGTACCAAATGCTCAAGCATATAATTAGAATTTCAACCACCACCACAAAAAGGAAAGTACAGGTTCATATCGAATAAACAATAAATGTTTTGCTATTGAACGAAGAAGCAAGTAATGAAAATCAGAGTGAACCAACTGATCCCAAATGATTTACAAACATGACACCAAGGATCAGATCATCAGAATACTTGGGAAGAATAAACTAGAAAGGGTTACCGGCCATCGTGGATCTTTGGAGTAGAGTGCTTGATGTTGCTGCATAAGGGATATCCATTCACATGAGAAACACTCAACCATGGGAATGAGAAATGATACCAATTATTACATGGTGGGAGAAATGATTACCCATAACATATCAGCAATATCTTCTTCTTTTAGGAAGCGATATTTATCCAGGACAAACCTCCCGTCAGCAATAGCCATCACAGGATTACATAGAGACTGCAAAAGCAAGGAAATCAAACATCAGTTTGTCCAATCCACAGAACTTTAAAAGTGCTTTCAAGTCAGAAAAGAACAAGGTAAGCAAACCTTTACGGAATGCAAATCAGTAAATAGTAATTCAGCCTCATCAATAAGCATCTCTTTATTATATACTCGCAAGAAATCATCCTGCAAGGTAAGAAGCAAGTAAAAAACTAAATTTTATGTAGCTACTAAAGATCATGCACTTGGGCGATCAAGCATTTGGATAATCACCTTAGTGACAACAATAATCCTTCATTATTTATGATGGCACTAATATATGTGACAACAATAATTCTTCATTATTTATGATGGCACTAATATATATTATACATAGAAGTGCAACATAACAAATAAGGGGGAAAGTAACAGGAACCATTAATTGCTAACATAATACACAATTCAACTCCACAAGAGAGTTTAAATGCTCAAAGAGCACCATCCCCTCTAAAAAGATCAAAATTTAAAAATTAAAACGCGCACTACACATGACACAATAAAGAATACTTAAAGCAGCATAAATGGGATAAACAAATGAGAAGCTCCAAATAAAAACAAACACCAACATATGTGGCATAAGAATCGAAAAGATGTAAGAAACAGCATGATAGACGTAGGAAGAGGAAAATCAAGTGTGGAAATGAAGTCATGACTAAGAGAAAGAGATGGAGGGAAAAGGTTTTCCTCAATCAATATCCACCAAGTCGGAGAGTGTGAAAAGTTACATCTATGTATTCTCTTGGGCCATGCTTGCTGGCCAGGTAAAACTGTTGGATAGGATAAGGCAAGATTGTTGGATAAGCTTAAACCATGTTCTACGTTTGCCAGTTATTTTTTGTTATTATTTTTATAAATACTATTTTCCACGTTTAACATATACTTCTATGCGTGAAATAATACTTTATGATTTTTTATGAACGTCTAAATATTTTAAATAAATAAATTGTATTTTTAAAATATAACTTTCTGATTTTCTAAAATATAGTATGATATTTGATAACTACATCCTTATGAATATTGAACTTTATAACATTGTTTTTGTCATTTTTCTTATCTTACTGCTCCTTATCCTGGCCCATCCTCCCCCGCACCGCAATGGTATAATTCTATCCCTCGAATTCAGAATAAAGATGGGAGATCATATTAGAATCTCTTTACCCGACGGGTAGGCTGCGCCAAACGCATGATAGGATAAGGCTTACCCTATCATGTGCCTTTATTAGGCGTACAAAACGCGCACTTGGAATATAACCCTTCCACTAACTACCACGTAACAACAAACTACAGCACCAGGTACAAGGTAATTGGGTGCAACTACAGCCAGGCATGCGTGAATGCAACAAATTGCCAGGGAAAGACAAAATCACAGAATGAGCAAAGGAGAAGAAATGTAAGTGGAGTTCCCATAAAGCTGGAGAAAACTTGAACGCTTCCAAATGTGATCCGAAAACGATAGCCAAAAAAGGAGAACCAGGAATAAAGCATACTAGAATAAAAAGGAAAAAATAACAAGCAGGAAAGAAAGATGAGAAAGAGAAGTCTTAAGCTGCAAAAGAATGAGAGAAGCCACCTCAGTTCTTCTAAACAACCAAGGTAAGAACAACTAGAGCAAGCCTAATGATACGAGATCTCCTATGTAGGTGTTGTTTAACTCAGTTAAGTTGCCATGTGCAAGGAATGTGAAAACTTAACCTTATGGGAAATAAAACGGAGGACAGAATCCAGCATTGTGGTGTATATACGAAACAAAGGAACAACTAAAGTAACATTATGAATATTCTATGATAGAATTAGACATGGAGGTCATTTTATAGTGCATGCATAAAGATTGTACATCTCCAGCCTACCGATCCATAGCACCCTGCACAAGGGGGTAGCCATTAAAAGATCAGGTAGATCCCAATAATCAAGCTTCACCAAGATTGAACTACGATAGTTGACAGGTGCTTAAATGTCATTCAATTAAGCCCCTAAAAGTGCCTTTGTCATGACTTGTGTAGCTTTGAATACAGTGCTTTTAATGAATAAATTCATATTGTAGGTTTTGGATCAATTAAAGTGAATGTGCAAGGATAAAGCAACCACAAACAGAGAGAAACTCGATCGATCGAACCACATTTCGATCTATCGAAATTCGCAGGGTTTGTTTGGCTTTCAAAGCTCTCACCCCAGATTTTCTCAACTTTTTGGAGGTGTATTTGGGTGCAAAGATACCCAGCAGCTACAATTACAAATACAGAGATATACAAGAAATGCTCCAAAAGATGTTGAAAAGTCAATAAAGCATAAAGTGCTTTGTGGGACAACTTGCAAGAGAGAGAGAGAGAGAGAGATAGAGAGAGAGAGAGAGAAGAGGTCAAATCAACCAAAAAAGGGGCTTCTCAAGAAATACGCAGATTTTGTCCTTAAGAAAGAGAGGAGGAAGCTTCCTACACACGTAGATACATTTTGTAATAGCTAGGAAGTTTCACATAGTACACACACTAATCTCTACACATTTTCTATCTAGTTCTCTACGGGTTTGAAGTTTCTCAAGGAAGAAGAAGAGGATTCAAAGCTCCTTCAAGCCAAGGGTCATCTCCTCCTTTTCAAGAGCTCTCCATGGGCCAAGGAGAGCTAAACCCTCCATCTAGGGTGTTGATGAAGCCCTAACCATTGGGCATTTGGTGTTGTATGTCTTCCTCTAGTTTTACTTTTTGAAATTGATATTGTATAACCTCACGAGGATTACCATATATAATTGGTATGTTAAATCTAATACGCTTCCATGCTTTGATTTCTTTCTTGTCTTCGAAAGTTGTTTTGGTATGAAATGCTTGATTTTTGTTCCTCCTAATACGAGGGTTACACTATAGTGCTTCATTGTTGTGATTTAAATATGAAATATGAGTCGTGCCTAGAGAAGATGAGTTGTGCCACCATCTTAGTTTAACTTAGTTAAGTGTAGTGTAGGGCAGACAAATCATTCCTATCACAAATTTTCTTGCTAGTATTTGAGTTACTTATCTTCTTACATCCTCATAGCCTTGTAGTCTATGAGTTCTTTTCAAGTTCATGAGTTAACTAGTAAAGAAATATGATTTTCCAAATGTCTAAATAGTTAGAGGTGGATTCTAACACTCTAGGTCTCAACTTCATCCATATTCACATCCTTTCAAACCCTCTCCATACTCATTTCAAGTATCACCAGTTTCATTTGCATTGTAGTTTTTAAGTTGAAAATAGGATCATAACAATCAAACCATTCATACTCTTTCTCATCAACTTCAAAGACATAATCCGCAATTCCTACAACTCCGAATCCTTGTGGACTCAACACCCTACTCATCACTATCTATACAATTTTAATGGGGGTAAAATACAACTTGATAGCCGACACAATCAATAGTGTTACTGGCCCAATTGACACTGAATTGAGCTCAGTTCTTAAGCTTCAATTCAAGCTCACGCAAGGCTGGTTTGGTTACTCGAGCAAGCAGACACAAAATTGAGCCAGCCCACAAAATGCTTGGTTAAGGCCCCATGCCTTTTGAGACAAATGATTCCGCCCAAGTACAAAATCAACAATTTTATGAAGCACCACTAAGGATACCAAACCAAACCAAGCCTTGTGTCCCAACCAAGGATGCTTGGGGAAAAAAAAAAAGAAGCCTAACAAGCGAAAGCAGGCACCACTTTAGACCAGCATCTGCAAAGTTCGAAGATTGATGACCAACAATCCATGCCAAGTAATATTGAGTCTTGGCTGGACAACAAAAGAAATGCCCAAGTTCTCCTTGGCACTCACTGGTAGCCACTTCTGTCAAGGCAATCTCATAAAACACCAATAATCAAAGTACATATTGCAGAAATAGATTTATTTTCACCACTAGTCCACAATTTGAAAGTCCAAAGCCAAGAAAATTTCAGAAATCTTCGTCACTCTCCACCGTATATGCCTATCTAAAATTTTTTTTATGAACCATCGCTCTTAATTGTATGCATCTTGTACATGCATGCGTTCATTACAAATTTTCGTTTGGGGGGAATAATAGTAATAATAATAAATTTCTCACGATAAGCGAGATACAATTACAAGGGGATATTATACACACCATCCCATAATTTGAACTAGGTGATTCTGTGTTCAATTGGCATAAAAAAAAAATTATATATATTCTGCTACACTTGTAAAATACTAAAATATAGATATATTTATATATCTACATATATGTATGGATAAGAGTGTGTGTGGACTCAACTACGCGTGTCAAAGGATGCACAGTGCACAAAAACATACAAAATATGTACAATAAAATATACAAAGAGTAACGAAATGGATAGACTTTTCCATGCAATCTACAAGCTAATGTATTCAAGAATGCGGGGAAAAAACGTTGAAAAAAGAACTCTAAACCTATGCACCGGTAACTCTTGCTGCCAATATACCTCAATTCCCACCCTTCCTTAACAAATCATAGTAGAAATACAGACAGACCTATCAGGACATGCTGTTTATGCCTGGACCACGTTTTCTGGCCAGACTAGAACAACTCTGCAGTGGTACCAAGGGGTGTACAAAAAAACCGCCCGACCGGAACCGACCGAACCGTGAGTTTTTGGTCGGTTGTTCAATCCATCGGTCGGTGGTCAGTTTATGTTGCTGAGAAAAACCGAGATTCGGTTCGACGCACGGTTGGCCAAGTTAATCCACCATATAAAAACTTTAAACCCCCCTCATCTCCTCTCTCATTTCTCTCCTCTCATTCACGATCAGGACCTAAACCTCTAAGGCGATTTTCCCTAACACGTCGTCGCCGCCTCCTCTCTCACTCTCTACCGCCTTCTCTCACAGGCTCGGCCCTAATCCTTGCGCGAGCCCTAATCTCTCTTCTCCTTCCTCTCACTCTCACTCTCAGCCACCACCACCACTCCGAATCTCCAATAATCTCAGTCACTACCACCACTCTCACCACCAGACCAGACCACCACCACCACTCTCACCACCACCAGACCCAACACCACTTGCAACCACCACACATCTCTCTCCTCCTCACCCTCATCCTAATCCCTATCTCTCCACCACTCTACGACCACACCACTCTCGGCCACCCTGATTTGCGCATTGCCACCATGATCAACACCACTTGCGAAACCCTAAGCCACCAGCCCACCATGACCACTCTCAGTCACCACCACCACTCTCAGTTGCATAGATAAATTGGAGGTCTGAAACTATGTTGTTCAAGATCAATTGGTTCGAGATCATAAAGTTGCAGCGATCAATTGGAGGTCTAAAACTTTATTGTTCATGACCAATTGAAGTTGCAGAGAGTTGTTATCAGGTTTGATTCATACCTATACTGCCTCATCTTGTTGGGATTGTTAAATTGCTTTTGGTTTTTGCAAGTGATCACCCTTCAGTTCAATTTAGTTTGTGACCCTCTAGTTTTTGACCCTTTAGTCCAATTAAGCCCAAAATAGTGGCCAACACACAGCCCACCCCGAAACCGACTACCCCGAAACCGAGTGAAACCGATTAAGAGATGGACAGTTTCGGTCACAGCAATTGATAAACCGAGCCCCTTGGTTCAGTCCCTAATCCCTGCAAAGCCCGACTGAAACCAACCGAGTACCTATGTAGCACGGGTACCGACACGCGACACCGGTACGATACAGTTTCCATCACAGCAATTGATAAACCGAGCCCCTCGGTTCAGTCCCGAATCCCTGCAAAGCCCGACTGAAACCAACCGACTAGGTTAAGTTTACTTCATCAGACCAGAAAAGGGTTTCTCAACCGCATCGATCGAGAGAGAGAGAGAGAGAGAGAGAGAGAGAGAGAGAGAGAGAGAAAAGAAGAAGAAGAAGCAATCGCAGATTCGCAGCAACCAAGGGGCCGACACCAACGCTAACAGAGTAGAAGCGGAAGACAACTCCGACCAGGTAAGTCTTCTTCTCTTCTCTCTCTCTCTCTCTCTCTCTCTCTCTCTCTCTCTCACGAGTCGCACCCTTGCCGTACCAGAGCCGTACTTGAGCCGTACCCAACGAAAATCATAAACTTAAAATAACAAAACACCGCTACACATACCCAGCTGTATTGTACGCATGTCGGTGTCCCCCAGGTACACGGTACTGGTACTTCACTCAAAATGAAGTACCCGTGCTTCATAGCCGAGTACACCCCTAGTGGTACCGGGTAAAACCCAAGAGCCAGATAAAAAAAAATAAAAAGGGAGGGACCACCCATAGAGCACTAGCAATTCAATTAGGGTGTCACGTCCGTCTCAGGAACGCGACACTGACACATGTCGAATTAAGTATCAGACAAGCAAAGAAAATGGGTCTTTTTATAACATGAGATACATTTCAGACACACTGCCCACACGGTCGGACATAGAAGTGGACATGGAAATGTGGCTCATTTGAAAGTGTTCTAAAATAATGAGGTGAAACTACTAATATATAATAATAAGTAATAAGTTACCTTGAAAACCTAGGAAACGGAGGGCGCGGCATAGTGTACTACATTATACAATTTATCAAAAGTGAACATAACCCACATTTTCTGATTTTTAAGAGTTGCCATGCCGCTGTTTTCATATTGTGACATATGTGCTACACATGTGACCAAAACTCCACTACCACTAAACATCACAAAAATAAGTAGGGAGTTGCTAAATGCATCCAGAAAATTTCTCTCCACACCAAACATTTACAACATAAGATGTTGCATGTACTACTCATTCCCTAAGGCTCTGCTTTGTTCTTGGATTTAGCGAGGGAAAAGAAAAGAAAACATAGAGGAAAACCATTTCCTTTGTTTGGTTACAAAGGAAAACAACGAGAAAGATAGGAAAGAAAATAGCATAAGTTGAAAAATAAACTAAACATTTTGAATGTTGTGAGTCATTTCTCTTCCTTTATTCATATATTGTCATTATATTTTAGAAAATTTTAATTTTTCATGTTATTTAAGCCTGAAGGAAGGGAAAACACGAGGGAACTAGTTTTCCTCCTTGTTTACCTTTCCCTTTTCTTTTCCCTCACAAAACCCATGAACCAAACAAAGCCTAATGTGAGAGTATAGAACAATTTGGTGATGGCTTTAGCAGCACTCAGATACCTAATAAACTCGCTCAGCACTGCTAAAAATGCAATGACAATTCAGATTTACCACCTCTTTAACTACATTATCTACTGTCATAATTCCCTAAAGGAATGTTGCTACACAATGAAGGTCGCCACCTTTAAAAGCACTAAAAAGTTCCAATTGCGCCTATCATGCTACCCCTCATCTACCTACTCTAAAAAGAAACTGGACTGCCTCAATTTATGCCCCGTACAACACATTTCTCCTTTGCGGTGCCAACCGCTATTGACAATTTGGAATTGACAAACGGTTGGGGCTCTTGCAGCAACATATCGTCACCATACATCTGGCTACAATAGCCACCAACCTGCCAAGAGCCAGTGCTCAAAACCAGCGCAAGCGATATCATCAAATTTAGTGATCAGGAACCAACAGAACCACTAAATGTCCCAAAACTTGGTTCATAAGAGCCTGACAGAGCTCTTCAGAGAGGTATTAATTTTGACGGACGAATCTTACAGAGTCGAACACTTCGACCAAATATTTAGAGCATTTGCGTTAGACAATAGATAGAAGCATAAGACTAAACAATCAATTAAGACCTGGGGAGGAAAAGAAACTCAAAGATACATACAAATATTGCAGAACAGCCAGAACAAAGGTAACCATAGGCGTATAAAAGACGACATTACCATTTCAAAGACACTCAAGATGTAGTTGTAAACACTTCTGAAGACAGAGTCGTGAACAATTTGGCACGTTTTACTCGTCAGTTGCTCCTCCAGCCATTTCCAATCAATAATGGGAATGGCTGCTTTAGTTAACAGCGCAACAGCCTCTGCAATCATCTTCACTTGCCCCCTATTTTTTCCTTCAATCAAATTTGCCAATACGCTGGCCTTTAAGGCCTGGAAAACAACAATATTCAGTAAGATTTTTAGTGAATGGAAGGCAGAAACACATCCAACCATGAAAAGGAACAGTTCCAAACCTTTCATGCCTAAGAAGAGGTGCAAGAAATAGACCTTAATAGAGGTACACATTAGTTCCAGTTCTTATAAATCAGGTCACAATTCGAAATACATGTACTTATAACACAACTACTAAAATCCATCATCCCATATCAATCACTAATTGTTTGGCAACCAAATAGCTCCTGTGTTTAGAAGGAAAAAACATAATGAAGAAACTAATGAAATACCCTACAAGGTGCCAAGGGTATTAATCCAGCGCAACTACGAATATAACACAACCGCCCATCGAGTAAAGAGGCAAAGAATACCCTGACAAGGACCATAGATGGTAAATTCAACCAGCTGAGTCTGCTTATTCTTCACAAATTCTCTAACCTGAACTTGACCTCCTTGTCCCCATATCATCCCTTCTTGAACGGGCAAATTATATTGAAGAAATAGAGGAATAGACAAGTATAAGCGAGTCAATTTTGAACCTTCAACCATTGCTTTTCATAGATATACCGTACACACCTGTGTTAGACTCAACAGGCCCTTCCAGTCCACAGCAAGGAAGAACAAATTCTTCTAAAAGGCTAGATGTACACCCACATCCGCACATGTGTGGATTCTTCTCGGATGCAGCAAGGTTTTTGTCTCTAATTTTTTCTGGGTTTCTAACTTTGAGATCACTTTTAAGTATGCTACGAGTTGGATTACTTTTAAGTTTGGGACATAACTAGTCAAACTTTGGGGTCACTTTTAAGTATGCTAAGAGTAGGAGTTCAAGGCAAAAGGCTATTGTTGCCTATGTAGCCTTTATGCTAGTTATTCCTGTATTGATCTTATATTGTATTATAAATGGAATGAATCATAGGCCACATAGTCACTTTAGGAAGCATCTCCACAAGGTAACAACTTCAGAGCTATTAATGGATTACTCATTATGTCCTATTGAATTGGAGCGTCCAACCCAAAACCAATTGGCAATGGGTAGCCCCATAATCTTATATATTGAGTAGCAGGGCCACGGGTACTTCATTTTGGTTGTCGTACAAGTATCGGGTACCCCACGGGTACCGACACGGATAGGACACGTGTCGGACACTCTTTTGCCGTGTCCTGGTGATTTTAATTATAATTGTGACACTGGGTACGAGACGGCTGGACACAGGATGGTCACGGCAGGGACACGGGTACTTTTAGGAAATTGAGATTGAAACTATGACTTCTTCTTTTTCTTTTTTTTTTCTTTTTCTTAATTTTTTTTCTTTTTTATTTTAATGTTGTGGACATGTAATGCTAAAACAATATTGTTAACTTGTTAGACTACTTAGTTGCTATGTTATGGATGAATAATACGTAGTATTGATGTTCAATCTTCTTCTTCTTTGTTTTTTTATAACTAAAAATGTATTTTTATTCAACATACCCTAGATGTACCCGTACCCTATATTTTTGGGAATAGCCGTACCACCGTACCCGTATCGTATCGTATCGTACCCGTGACACGTCCGTGTCTGTGCTACATAGTCCAAAAGTTAAGCTGTTAAATAAGACCTGACACTAAGTAAACTTTAGAACGATGGTAGATAAGTATTACTAATGACTGCTTATCTGCTTTGGAGATTTAGGGAAAAGCACTTTATATGGTAACTAATTGCTACAAATTCAGTTTGTGGCATGTTTTGCAAACTCTTAGTGGTCTTTTTTGTGAAATGCCATTTTCTGGTATATCAGCTTAGAATTCATATTAGCAGCGAACAAGGAGTATCGATCTGCCGAGCTTTAATCCACAAATTCCACAAACCCTAATTGATAAGTCTGACAAGAGCAGCAGTGCAGAATTTTTTTTTAGTCTGGAGGAACTGATCCATAGTTAGGGGGCAATACATACCAAAAGGTTTGAAAAAGGAACAACATAATCACAACAGTTTTTTTTTTTTTTCCGAACAGAGGCATTGATTTACTATTCTTCCTAAACTAGCAAATGGACTTTGCAGACAATTGGAAGTTCAGATGAAGAGTTAGGCAAGGACAATTCAAGCACCCTTGCAGCTAATGTGGAATGCATAGTCTAGCCTCTGTGACTGTCGATAGTAAATTAAAATCCCCGCTCTCTCGAGTAAGACAAAAAGTCTTTGTAACTCCTATCTATTTTAATTTTTGTTATTGCTCAAATCGTGTATTCATTTTCTTTCATCTTCTACCTCTGATCTGCTGTATACTTGATGCATACAAAGAAGTGAAGATTTCAGAGAGGTAGCTGACTATCACCTTTACTTGCACGATTCTATTGGGAACGGTAGTAACAATCACACAGTTCAGATAGTAAACACACACGAATAAAAAGGAGAAAACACAAAAGAAAAATTAACACAATATTTTTCCACAAATCATCTCTCTCTCTCTCTCTCTCTCTCTCTCTCTCTCTCTCTCTCTCTCTCTCTCTCTCTCTCTCTCTCTCTCTCTCTCTCTCTTGAGGCTTGGAAATGCTGGGGAGATGTGGAGACATCTTGGCTTACAAAAGTTTTTAATAGGATTTCAATGACTAGAAATGCCTGATGAGTGGAGGAAGAACATTCTAGTGCCTATATATAAGCATAAAGGAGACGTACAATAATGCAACTATACAGGTATTAAGTTGATGAGCCATGCTATGACTGATGTAGCATCGCTTAAGAGGCGCAACATCAGTGTCAAAAAATCAATTTGGATTTATGTCTGGGAGGTCAACTATGGAAGCAATTTATTTACTTAGGAAACTAATGGAAAAGGATAGAGAGTAGAAAAAAGATCTACATATGGTTTTTGTTGATTTAGAGAAAGCTTATGATAGGGTGCCTAGAGATTTAATTTGGTGGGTGCTACAGAAGAAGGGAGTGACAAAGGGTTATATTGACTTGGTGAAGGATATGCACGAGGAAGCGGTTACTACAATTAGATCACCGGCTGGAGAAACAAGAGAATTCCCAATTACCGAAGGCCCACACCAAGGGTCAGCCTTGAGCCCTTATTTATTCGCCCTAATTATGGATGAATTGACTAGACACATCCAAGATGAGGTCCCATGGTGTATGTTGTTCGCAGATGATATTGTCTTGGTTGATGAGACTAAAGGGAGACTCAACACTAAACTGGAAGCTTAGAGAAAAGCACTGAAGACTACGGGGCTAAAGATATGTAAGACGAAAACAGAATACATGGAATGTAGTTTAGCAACAGTGGAAGTAGAGACAACGAAGCAGTGAAGATCGAAGATCCCAAAGAGGGAACACTTTTGCTATCTAGGTTCAATGATCAGTAGAGATGGAGAGATTGGTGATGACGTGACCCATAGAATTAAAATAGGCTGGCTTAAGTGGAGGAGTGCTTCCGGAGTATTATGTGACTGGAGAATACCAGCAAAATTGAAAGGAAATTTTATAAGACAGCTATTAGGCCAGCTATGCTCTATAGGACCGAGTGTTGGGCAACTAAGAAACAACACATTAGCAAAGTGAGTGTAGCTGAGATGAGGATGCTAAGATGGATGTGTGGTAAGACTAGAAAAGATAGAAATTAGAAATGAGTACATTCGAGAGACTGTAGGGGTGGCACAGATAGAGGATAAGTTGAGAGAGAATAGACTTAGATGGTTCGGCCATGTGCAACGAAGACCTGTAGATGCACCTGTGCGAAAGAGTGATAACATCGTAGTGCCTAGAATGGTTGAAGGGAGAGGCAAACCTAGACTGACCTGGGAGTATGTAGTGCAACAAGATATGAATATATATAATTTAAATGAGCATATAGCTCTTGATCGTGCAGAATGGAGAAAAATGATTCATACAGCCGACCCCAAATGATTGGGACACAAGGCTTGGTTTGGTTTGGTTTGGTTTGGTATGCTATGCACATAATAATGAGTACCTTGGGCACCCAAAAGACACAAGTGCATTAAATGCACATGCAAGCCACGGCCAACTTGATAACTTTAGCCATATTTACCTAAGCCCACAAAACACGAGTGCCTTTTTCTTCCATTTTCTTCTGTTTGCCATTAAATATTATCAACCATGCTTTGCTACAACCTTTTATTATCTTTATCATTTTTTATCAACCGCCCCACTCACATGGGTGTGGTCCCAACAGATTCAAAAACTCATTGTCCTTAATTATCTCATCTCTACTCACTTTGCAACTTCCATGCGACTAAGCATCCATAATAAAAGAGTTTGGGGTTATCCCTCATGCAGACTAGCACACATCACAAATATCATACGTTCTCAAATGATTTATAAGAATTGTTTCATTTTGTACCTCATCGTAGACTTCACATGGATCTTAGCCTTCTGTTTGTTTAGGCAAAAATATTTTTTTCACTAAAGTATCATTCCATTTGATTTTTTGTTTCTATGGTACATCATCATAATTAGATATCAGCATGAAAATTAATTTGTTAGGTTTTTTCACTGCTATTTTCTTCCATATGTAGAAGGGGTACCCCGGTACTCACCAACAAAATTAAAAAAAAAAAAAAAAAAAAAAAACAGCAAGACAAGGTAGTTATAGAATAGTTCATATTTTCTACAAGTACCCCTGCAGGGCCTGCACCATTACCCTAGATTTTTGGAAAATTGATGCACTCACAACTTTTGTTCCTAGGTGGCTAGGTCCACGGATAGCATATGAAGAATTGGGTATTGAAGATCATGCACTGCTGCACCTGAACCCCACAATTACCAAAGATATAGCAAACATTGAAACAGAAAAATAAATGCATACATAAATGCAGGGTTCTTGTCAGTTTAAGCATGTGACGAGAAGAAACGATTCTCAGACTCAATAAATTTTCTGCGGAAAACACATTTCAAGTTCAGAATCCGAACTCTAAGTTGGAACCACCCTGAGTACAGGACCTACATACACTGGCAAGCCAGAGAATGAAGGTATTTATTGGAAAACACTCCCTCAAAGCAAATTAGGTTATGCCAACTGAAAGTCTGAAACTATGGGCAAGGAAGTGCAAGACTTCCCAAACAGAATTTGGAGTATTTTCCATCCACTGCAGGGAGCCACTTACCACAGTGAGAGCATCTACAACTTAAAACCAAATGACAAGAAACATGTTCTGTGCTACAACATTTCCCCGCAAGGTATGCACCTAATAGGCCGATTCCATCGTCTAATACATATGGTAGAATCAAACCCCAGAAATTAACACTTTCACCCACCCTCTGAACATGGTAAGAGCCTCCGATTGCCAATTGTCATTAACCAAATACTGTCATTATACCAACTTTAATAAAGCATTTGATACGAAGTCTACCATCATCTCTACTTTGCAAAAACTTTCGGTAACTCTCAGTCAGTCTAAAGGAATGTATAGGCTCAAAATTCCGTCACATCATCAGGTAGCTAATTATCCATTTACCCCATAATAAGGTTTTATCAGCAGTGAAGCCGTGGAATATATGTTTATCCAACATGAACCTGTTCAGTTTTTTTTTCATTTGATCACAATTCAACCCACCAGGTAAGCCCCTACCTCAGTGAAATTGCTTAGCATACTCCAAAGAGCTGAGACAAGGCTTTTCTCATAGACTCTTCTTTTCTTCTCACCGGAAACCCAGGGTGGATCCCTTAATTCCAAAAAGGTAATTGAAAGAAATAATTTCTCCCTAAAATGCTTATAATCAAAAGAGTAATATATTTGGTTTCTCGTTCCTATAGTCTTTTCTTCCCAAATGAAGGTCAAATTCCAACGAGGCCAATCTTGTGAAAAGATCCAATGTAGTACCAACAGATTATTATGCAATAAACTTACGAATTATAGCACAAGTTATACACATGCACTAGTAAAAGAAACTGTTTGTTCATTTGATCTGCACCATAGCAAGAAATAGATGGAAGGTTAAAGTTCATATTGAGTATCGAGTATTTAGGATAGTGTTGTGCCAATACCTTTCCAGCGCCTACTTCGTCTGGGTGCTTTCTATAATTATCTGGAAAATCTGTGTATTCAAGCTTCCCACGTTCGAACTTTATTAACAGAGCATCCCTGTTGCAAAAGTGACAAGAGATGGAAACTATCCCATAAAATAAAAACAAGCCACGAAAAAAGGAATATAATAATATTTGCAAAGAACAAGCATGTGTTCAAATCACTCCAATGTTAAAGGAAAACCCTCCATCCACTCCAATGTTAGAGGAGATGGGGACCTTTTGCTTCCAAAGAGAGGCCCGAACCACCTAACTCCCTAGAGTTCATTTAACATGACAGTAGTAAGATGGCTCCAACCACCACAATTTCAAGCCCGGGGGGGGGGGGCTGTTGAGCGTAAGTGGGGAAAGTAAGTAGGGAAATGGACAAAATAAATAAATAAAAATGGAAAAAAATGAGTAAAGAAAATTAAAAGATGTGTCGTACAAATCAATTGCATAATCAATATACAGTCTAGTAACTCTTTACCATATCCTTAAACTTCAGGAGGAACAGAGTCGAGAAACATAACACTGATATACTTATGGTGGGATGTAAATCTACCAAGGGGGGAAAAAAAGGATACCTAAAATAAAAACACCGAAGAGTTTAGTGAGAATAAATTAGACGAAACCAATTTTAATTTTATCAGAATGCCCTTCATTTCCTATGCCAAATGTGAATTCAATTAGATTTCTTAGGCAATTTCACCAGGTCAAGATTAGGGTATGCTCTCGCACACATCTACTGCACATACATAGTCTGCATCATAGGTACATGCACCAGTAACAACGACAAATAGATAGATAGATAGATAGATATACACACACACACGCATATATATACCCGCACACACAAATAAAAAAGAGTAAAACTCACAGTCCATTCCAAATATTATCAACCCTTGATCTGAGCGGTCTTTTGTAAGGCGAAAAGCACTTGAAACTATGAGGAAAAAAAAAATAATAATAACAATAATACTAATTAGAATAATAATTTGCTTAATTTGGTTCCCAAATAGTTTAACAGTTATACCACATGTTGTGGTAATGATCGGTGGTACCACTGCATGAGGTACAACTGACAAAGCATTTGGTAACCAAACTTGGGAAGAATAGCAATACTCTTAAGATAATAAAAACTAAACAAAAAGAACTAAATGAGTTAAAGCTCACAATAGAGCAGCACTAATGTTGGTATAGCTTTCATTGACATCTTCAACAGACCACCTATCATCCCCTTCATGCTTTGATGCTTTACTGCCACTTTTCAATGCATTCCTACTGCGTCCACCCACAAGAGTAAGAGTATGAATATTGATGGGTACATGGAAAACAAACACAAGCCAAAGCAAAGGAGGAGAGTTACTAAGCTTACCCAGAGCCGGAAGTGTCTTTATCATGAATCACAGGATGACCTGGAGCAAAAACCACCACATTCACATTTATATCAAATAGACCAAACAACAAACACAATATATATTATCATCTTAATGGATATAATAGATATCACAGATTGAGGGACAGGACAGGACAGGACAGCTAAAAGTAGTGTGAGGGAGGGATTGATTTTACCAGATACAAAAGTTACAGTCCAACTAAAGTCGTCCGGATTGCTCACACCCTCAGAAATTCCTCCTGCACAAATAATTTAATAAAATAAAAACATATTATCAGCTTAATGGATATACTAATAGATATCACAGATGATGGAAAATGTAAACCTAACAGTTGCCGAAATATTAAAAACATCAGACAACTGCATAAACTAAATACAAATGACGAAAAAGAAGGAACAATTATGTAACAGCGATGACAGACAGAAGCAATCACCGTACCATTGTCAACCTTCTCAACGCACGAGTAGGAAGATACAGAATCCATGTAATTAAACCGCCTCCCCCACAAAGCTTGCAGACCAGGGGGAAAAAATTTTAAAAATCCAAACAAACAGAGACTTGGCAACTATCTACGGTTTAGGCCTTGTGTTTCTTTATTGGGGACGCAAGTCCTTTTTTCTAAATATATATATATATATATATATACAAAGATTCTCTAAAGAGGGCGCTCTCTCTCTATTAAAGAGAGGCTCTGTTTTGACCGTCGGATCGTGTTTAAAAATTGTGAAATGACAAAACTGTCATTAATGAAAACACGATCTGACAGCCAAAACAGAGGCCCTCTCTTTAAGAAAAAAAGGGCGCCCTCTTTAGAGCCTGACTAAATATATACAAGGGTAAATTACACTGACCTCCACGGACCTCTACTCTAGTTTGGAAAATAACGCTCACCTTCCCTTTATCTACTTTTTGTTTTGTAAGAGTACCAATTTAGCCATTATCTCCGTACACATATATACATATATATATATATATATATGTGTGTGTGCTCGCACGCATTAGATAAAATTATATGTACATTAGTAAATTTTACAGATTTAGATTTATAATATTTACCCTTTAACTTTATAAAAATTTGCAGTTATTAAAATAAAATTTAAAAAAAAATTATAAATGAAAGGTAACGCTATGCTTCCCAAATTTCTTTCCCAAAAGTGTTTCCTAACACATTTGGCAGTAGATCTAATTGATTTTGATTGGTTAATGTTAAAGTGGTTCCACAGTGGTCCCACTTAAATATCATTTGGGATTAAACTTTGGGAAGCATAGCATTACTCTAAATAACTTTAACAAAATTTAGAGATTTAGGTTTATAGTATTTAGTCCTAACTTTATAAAAATTTATCGTTTGAAAAAAAATAACTTTAAATAAATAAAAGAGTAATGTTATGCTTCTCAAATTTCTTTCCCAAAAGTGTTTCCCAACACTACTCTTTTATTTATATAAAGTTATTTTTTTTCAAACGGCAAATTTTTATAAAGTTAGGACTAAATACTATAAATCTAAATCTATAAAATTTGTTAATGTATATATAATTTTATCTAATGGCCCCCCCGCGCGCGCACACACACACACATATATGTAGAGAGAGATCAGGGATAAATTTGTAATCTTACAAACAAAAAGTAGGTAGAGGGGAGGTCCCTATAATTATCATATACCTCAAAGGAGATCAGTGCAATTTGCCCTAAATATAAATATTACATGTCAGTCATGTGACCGTCTGTGCGACCGCCCTGTGATCCCCGAGAGAACCAAGTGGGACCTACAACAGCACTTATTCTAAATTTTTGTCCTACCACATTTTCTTTATCATTTTTCAATTTAGTCAAACCCTAATTGTTTTTACGATCAATTAAGTGTCACAAATCACAATAAAATGACTAAACCTCTTCTTTTTTTTTTTATTTGATCGAGGCTAAACCTTATTCAAGTTGAAGCACAGTTAAACTATGGTTTTGGAGGATGAAATTTGTGGCGTCAAGCAATAGGATTTATCGTTTTTTCATAACATCTTCCCTGGCAAAGTGTGCAAGATTACCATTGGATTTGTCAGAAGCGCAAGAAGAATTAGTAGCAAGTTATCAAACAGAATATTTGGGTACAAAAAAGTTGGTTTATTTTACGCTACTTCCTATCTAAATCTACTAGTTTCTTCATTATTTGTAACAGTTCTTTACTTGAAAATGGGTGATATCCAGAAAAATTCTACGATGTCACACCCCGACGTAGCATAAATAGGTAAAGTATTTAATTTCCTTTATTGACCCGTAGGTCGCGACAGTTTTGAAGGATCGATTCCGTCCCAAATGTCAAACAGTATAATAATTTAAATCAGAGTAAGAGCAATTAAGACTTATAAAATTTTTCAAACATAATAATACAGCACGTAGGAATCTTAAGGCACAACCCGCCTTGCAATAATGTTAATATCTATTACATCAATCCTTATTACAAGTTCAGTTAAATAAATAAGCTTTAATATTAAATTTTCTCTTCACAGGTAGATGTTTTCAATTAGCATAGTCGTACTGTCCTGCCTGATCATAACCTGAAAAACCTAGACACGAATGTCCAGGGCGCATCAACGTCGTCAGCATCAAAAAGTTGGTGAGTATTAAAAACACGTGCTTGTAATGTAAAACATGCTTCCTTACCATTTTTGATTCCCAGACTTATTATTCAACATGTTAGAAACGCATTTAAACAGAAATAGAAGATCAACATAATGATATTCAAATAATATGACATATGACCGTGCATGAAACAATGCAGCCCACTCATCTCACTGATTCTTTTACCTCAACCACAAAAATCCAACACAAACGGTTCCCCTGAACCACCGGCCCACTGCCGTTAGGTTTAGAATGTCTGTCGATATGCCTACCGTATCCGAATCGGCCTGGGCGTACCTAGACATTCAATG
Source organism: Hydrangea macrophylla (assembly GCA_033977485.1). Lineage (NCBI taxonomy): Eukaryota > Viridiplantae > Streptophyta > Magnoliopsida > Cornales > Hydrangeaceae > Hydrangea > Hydrangea macrophylla. The sequence continues at coordinate 14,054,668 of CM066989.1, forward strand.
TTACAATAACCTGATCGGTCTACCGTATCTGAATCGGCCTGGACACAATCGAACTGACATCCGTATTCGAATTGACCTGGGCTCAGTCCCTCTTAATTAACCTACCGTATCCAAATCGACCTGGGATAATTAAAGCTATAGCACATCACTAATTGGTCTGCCGTATCCGAGTCGACCTGGGCTCAATCCTTCCCAATTAACCTGCCGTATCCGAATCGACCAGGGATAATTAGGGTCGCAACTCACATAACACATTCTCTCGACTCTTCTCAACTCACCATCTCACACCATGCATGTCAACTCGACTAAAATATGTATGTCACATGACTCAAGCGACGTTACATAATTACTGGAAAGTAACAACAACCGAGCGTACACGAATTCGAGTCTTTTTAACTTAATCTTTTAACAACAGATTCTGAAATAACATATTTCCTAAACAGTGCCTTAAAAACCTTTAAAACTTCTTCCAACCAGTTCCTTATATAAAAATAGATAGAATAGGGAAAATGCCTAGTCGCGCGAACGGGTCACTCGTGTGAGGGCTTGCTCGCGCGGGCAGGTGTGGGCCTTTGTCCAAGATTTTCCAAAATATAATTTTTTTATATTTTTATTCATTTATTTATTATAATTAAAATAATAATAATAATAATAATAATAATAATAAATTATTGTTATTATTATTTTTATTTTTTATTTTTTAAAAAAAAACCTTTATGTCAAAAACTTCGCTCTCACGCAAGGGCACAAGCCAAATAGCATATAACCCAACTTTTATTTCAGAAATTACTGGGATTAACTTTCACGAGGTCTCATGGAATGAGAATAAACAGCATCAAAGTTGATACCTGGTATTGCTTTTATGAGGTTTTGAGATGTGTAAAAAAATAAGATCCAATGTGGAAACCACAAATTACTTTTTTAGTACAAGTGAGGAATTAATTTTAAATGTCTTCACAACTAGCAGTTTTTTTTTCTTTCTTTTTGGCTCCTAATCTTTGTATAGCAAACTAGTAGTAATTAGTTAATATCGCAGCTTTTGACATTGATGAAATAAAGAAAGCTTGATAATACACCTTCCAAAAAAAAAAAAACATTAAGCGAAGATACAACAGTGATAGTTGCTAGGAACATGCACAACTGGAAACAAATATTGTGTGAACTGGATTTCCTAAAAGTACATCATGCAAGTTTTAATCTACATTATATAAACAGAAATTAGGCATGGATTACATCAAAAGTGAATTAGTAATACTCACTGTAATTTATTTTAGAAACTAAAACCTTTCATAATTATCATACAAAACAGATTTTGGTTAAAGTTCGAAAAATCATAATTTTTTTCAAGCTTGCATTTTCAAAAACAAGTTCATCAATGGTGATTCTCAGTTCAAGTGATATAAGCAGAAATTGACACATGAAACACATTGTAAGTGAGTTAAGAATACTCTCTTAATTTGTAGTTGTATGTGTTGAGCAGAAAATTCAAATATTAAGAATCCAAGTAAGCTGGGCTATGGGGTTTCAAGCTTTTCTTTCACTGTGTATAACTCTCTGTGTTTTCTCCTTTTCTCTCAAATTGTGTGTAGTGTCCCGAATTGTGAGTTGTGTGAGAGTTTATATAAACTCAATTCCCTTGCTTGGGCTCCAAGAGCCTTCTCCCTCACAATACAATAATAATAATAAAATAAAAAAACTACATATATATATACATACAATTATACATAAAGTCACAGCTCACACATTCAGATTGTACATATATACATTACGTAATAAGCTGGTATTTTAGTTTGTAGGAGTTGCTAGAGTTGTTAGGGGCCAATTTAGTGTTTGGGGAACTAGCTTTTGGGCTAAAATTAATGCACATACATTTTACATTCCCAACAGGGCCTAAGGTGATGATAAATTCATTTATGAGATTGCAAGTACAAATAGTAATCTGATTGGCAAATTCCCTACCATTGTCAACCTTCTCAACGCACGAGTAGGAAGATACCGAATCCATGTAATTAAACCGCCTCCCCCACAAAGCTTGCAGACCAGGGAAAAAAAAAATTAAAAATCCAAACAAACAGAGACTTGGCAACTATCTAGGGTTTACGCCTTGTGTTTCTTTATTGGGGAAGCAAGTCCTTTATTGTAAATATATATATATATATATATATAAGGGCAAATTACACTGACCTCCCTTGAGCTAGGTATATGACAATTGCAGGGACCTCTCCTCTAGTTTGGAAAATAACACTCACCTCCCCTCTATCTACTTTTTGTTTGTAAGATTACCAACTTACCCCTTATCTCCTTATACATATATATATATATATGTGTGTGTGTGTGTGTGTGTGTGTGTGTGTGTTTGTGTGTCTGTGCTTGCGCATTAGATAAAATTATATATACATTAGTAAATTTTACAGATTTAGATTTAGATTTATAATATTTACCCTTAACTTTATAAAAATTTGCCGATATTAAAATAAAATTTTAAAAAAATTTATAAATGAAAGGGTAACGCTATGCTTCCCAAATTTCTTTCCCAAAAGTGTTTCCTAACACATTTGGTAGCGGACCCAATTGATTTTGATTGGTTGATGTTAAAGTGGTTCCACAGTGGTCCCACTTCAATATCATTTGGGATTAAAATTTGGGAAGCATAGCATTACTCTAAATAAATGTTCTAATGCATTCCTACTGTGTCTCAATTCGGGACTGCCACATTGGCCACATCTGGGTTCTTACTTGAACACTCATAATCAGCTTAGTGGGTTAATACCCACATCACACATACATTCAAATCATCATTAAATGATTAATAATGCATGCTAAATATAATTAAAATAATCCGCGAGAGCAGGTGTCATACAATATCAACTCCTACTCTCTTACTGCACCTCATCACCTCTCCCAGATCGTTGAAGCGTCATCAGCCATTCTACCTCTATATGTGTACGTGTATCTATTGAAGATTCTGTGATGTAATCTCGTCTTCATGGGATCTCTTCTTTTCAATTTTTCCCATTACGTCCGTCATGCGATCTCTTCTTCATGGGCATGTAGATGGAGGATGATGAATAAGATGACGTATGATCAATCTCTCTATATAGGCAGGGCAGAGCATAGTATAGATAAGCAGGGGCCATGGTCCCGGCAGATTTTAGCCAACTTTGATAATTTTACCCTATAAATTTGTAATAATTATACATATTACATATATTTGGCCCCTACAAAAGTTTTGAATAAATTGAGTATGTATGTTTATTGTAAAATTTTAAAATTAACTTACATATTGGCCCCTTCAATATAATAACTTTTACATAATGGTCCATGCTAATATACATATTGTGTCACGACCCATCCTGCTACGTACAGAAATAGGACACGTAGCACGCCATCAAGGCTCATCCAGTTCATTAAAGTGAAATTAGCAGCGGAAAACATAGTAAAAATCCATTAAAATCAGAGTTATAAAAAGTTTTGCCCAATTGAAATCTGTCCAAAAGAAATTAGTTTTGAAAACAAAGGTACAGTCGACTGAATCGGGGATCCGGTCAACTAGAGACCTGAAGTAGAAAGTTTCAAAAGACAAACAACCCATCCAGTCGACTGTCGGGTGTCCAGTCGACTGGGGCCTTCATTTTTCAGTCGACTGACTCCTCCCAGTCGACTGTGCCTTTAAGCAGAATCAAAATCAACATTTCCGAAAAGGGTCCAGTCGACCGAAACATGGTCCAGACGACTGGATTTGCCACATTTAAAAGCAGTGTGTAAAATTGAACAGTGGTCCAGTCGATTGATCGGGGACCCAGTCGACTGATTCCCAGCAGATTGCTGAGCATTCTATAGAACCACACCAAGGGTCTTCCAATCAAAACTAAAACAACCACCACTATATTACCACGGTTTAAAACATAAATACAGGAGTTTGAATACAAAACTACAATACTACGAAACTACCCCGGGGATCTATTACAACATTTACAATTTCCCAAATAATTTTACAAGTTTAGGGAAAGGAACAAAAATATAAACAAATGTGATTCCCCTGTCATTCCTCAACGGCCTCACTCCTCACGTTTCTTTTTGTCTTTCTTCTTACTTGCAATGGAGTAAATCTCCACTGCTCAGCTATATGCTGAGTGCACAAGTTCCAACATATGAAATATATGATAAAACATGCTCTAGTCTCACAATTCATAACAAATAGTCTCTAGGGAGAAAAATACGCATTCATCCGGTAGCAGCAAGTCCAAGTCTTAAACCGCGATGTCAATGGAAAGTCCAAGTCTATCAACCATTGCATCCCCAAGTGTCATGGCAAGTCCAAGTCTATCAACCATGCACAGTAGCCATTGCTATTAAATTCTCAAACATCGAGAAGCTTATTCCGGCATGAAATTGTATAAATCCCCCCTTTGACCCATATAGACAACTCAACGTGCTCGCGTAAAATTAGACATGCTTATCACATTTAATCGCGTGCATAATTAGCGGGCCTAAGATTAACACATGAATTTTGCCCGAATCTCAATTTTGTCGTCGAAATCTAAAACATGTATATTCCTATATTTCACAAGTTAGAACTTCATACCTCTTGGGATTCTCTCCAAACTTTGAAGGATCGACTAGAGGGCCAATTAAATGTCGGATCTCAAATTTGTGATGATTCCTACAAGTTTACAGGGGTTTTCCCCAAAAGTATAGAAATTAGATTTTTACAAAAGTTAGCCAAACATGGCCTAATGACTATCAAAATGTAGGTCTTACCCCCACGAGTTCAAATCTCGAATTTGGAGAAAATCTGACGGACGAAAGGTCGCCGATCGTCGTCACAAAGCCCGTGGCAACAAATCTCCTTTTCTCTCTCCTCTCCCAAGATATTATATGAGATTTGTGAGAAATGAATTCTTGCCCTCCTCTATTTATAGACAAATGTCTCAGAAATCGTGTTTACCTACCTGCGAGTTTCTCAAACTTCTAATTAATCCATGAAACGTCGCACACGTCCATTTTATGACTTTACGAGTGCAAATTATAAATTACAAAAGTTTTCGACTAAGTCTCGTTTGGGTCCAAAAATTACGTCCGAAAACTAAATTCTGTGAAATCTCTACACAACCTACCTTTTATTTAACGTGGCACTCACGTTCTCACCACAGTTCTCAAAATGCTCTACAGCTATATTAAAATTACCAGAAATTATACTACACAAGTATAATTCACTATTCATAAAATACCATAAAGTCAAATAACATTTAAATCACATAAATGCCATTTAACCATGCCAATGAAATATTGCTTACCAAAACCCCGTGTCCTTACTCACACCTCACCATTGACCCACAGTCAACTTCAATCCACATTATCAATGAACACTCATAATTCCACAATGCCATTTTTAAAACATATAAATTTTGGAACGGGTGTGACAACTCTCCCCTCCAAAAAGGAAGTTTGTCCCCAAACCGTACCTCATACGTTGAATAGGTATGGATACTCATTCCTCATTTCTTCCTCATTTTTCTATGTAGCCTCTTTAACCATGTGACTACACAGTATTTTCACCATTGGAATTGTCTTAGTTCTCAAGACTTGCTCTTTTTGATCTAGAATCTCTATCGGTTGTTCCACATAAGTCAAGTCTCCCTGAATCTATAACGGCTCAGGTACAATGATCTTGCATCTGTCATACACCGTCTTAACATAGATACATAAAATACATTGTGCACATGTTTTAATTCTGATGACAAAGCCAGTCGATAAGCCACTGGTCCTACACTCTCTAGGATCTCAAAAGGTCCGATAAATCTCAGGTTAAGCTTCCCCCACTTTCCAAATCAAACAATGCTTTTCGAAAGCGATACTCGCAAGTAGACAGAGTCTCCCACTTCAAAGGTCATCGGTCGTCGTTTAGAGTCTGCATAGCTCTTATAATGACTCTGAGCAACCTTAAGTCGCTCCTGAATCAACTTTACCTTCTCAGTAGTCACCTGTATTAGTTCAGGTCCTAGCAACTTTCTTTCTCCAACCTCGGTCCAACAAACTGGCAAACGACACTTTCGACCATATAAGATTTCATACGGTGCCATCCCAATACTTGACTGAAATCCGTTGTTGTAGGCGAATTTAATTAATGGTAAGTGTTTCTCCCAGTCCCTCCCAAAATCTAGAACACAAAGTCTTAACATATCTTCTAATGTCTGGATCATACGTTCTGACTGCCCATCGGTCTGAGGATGGAACGCGGTACTAAAACTCAACTTCGTACCCATAGTCTTCTGTAGACTTCTCCAAAATCTCGTCGTAAAACTACTATCACAATCCGATATGATCACGGCTGGAACTCCGTGTAGTTTTACAATCTTTTTCACATACAACTCCGCTAACCTTGCAGGCTTAGTTGTCTTGATCGGTAGAAAATGCGCTGACTTTGTTAATCGGTCAACTATCACCCAAATCTTATCATTCTTGTTGAACGATCATGGAAATCCAGAAACAAAGTTCATCATAATCTCGTCTCATTTCTACTCTGACACTGGTAATGACTGTAGGAACCCCGCTGGTACTTGTCTCACTGCTTTCACTTGCTGACATGCTGAACACTCAGAAACATACTTAGCAATTTCACACTGTGGACATGCGGCCTCCGTGAGCCCACCCCCGTTTCTTTCCCGACAGGGTTTCAAAATTGATTTTCCTTTTATTTTGAAATGTATTTTGAAAGGAAAGAAAAGGTCTTTTGAAAACAGATACAGAGTCGCCACTTGGTCTTTAAGGAACCAAGAAACCCAATTTCACTCAACCAAACGGGTAAAGGGCACCGGCTTTTCATAACCAAAGAACTTGGCTCAGGGTTTTGGTACGAGAGAGGAAGGAGCCTTTGTCATGACTAAAACACCCTTAACTTGCCCCGTCTTTCGACGGGCCTCAATTAGCAACAAATAATCAACTTATACTATGTTTGGTTCGACAATTAATACTATGATAGTATATTATATCACACAAGAATTTTGAAATGGAAGATCAAAAGATAAGATATCATTTATAAGATCTAAGACAAATATCATACAATGCAAAAGTGAAAGATCACACAAATAAACTTAGAAAAAATCATCTAATCACATATCAAGTAATTAAGTTTTCCTAATCTAAAGGGGGCATGAATTGTTCTTGAAACAATTAATCAAAGAAAACGAAATATGCTTAGCAAGCTAGTATGATGCATGTTAATCTTTGAGAAAAGAAGATCTCTCAATCCCCAGGACGGATGAGAAGGGAAGACAAGATGGAGGGGAAGCATGAACGTATGATCAAGTTCAATCCTTATAATCTTCTTAGATTAGGAGTCACAAAGGCCCCAAATCTTGCATGGATACAATGTATGATCCTAAAATGTGCAAAGGTTATAGTGTGCTTTGTGTACATGGACTTTCTAAAGTGACTTAAAAGTCTAAAATATGCATGAATGCATGAAGATTGTTAATGTAGGATGTGTACAAATGTGGTATGAACTATTTCCTAAAACATGAGCTAATTTGAAGTACATGTAAGCATAAAATCAAATAATGAAAGTAAAAGCATGCTTGCTGTGAATAGTGGACAGAACAGTGAGTTGATTTTGTAAAAACAGAAAAGTAGGGTTAGGAATGTTTCCAATGCATGAATTTTTATGGAGATCATCCTCATTGTGTCTAGAACACATGTCAAAAAGCCAAATCACTTTTGAAGTTATAGTTTGAGAGAAATCATATGAACAAGAGAGGTTACTCAGAAACAGAATCCGTACTGTCGATTGAAATGTTGAAAAATCTTAGAAAATGAAAACAAAACATTTGGAGGCCCATATTCAACAGAAAGTTCCCTAAGACACTGAAGTTCAAGGGAAAAATGGGTTGGGACCACTCCTTTTGGAAAAGTTTTCTGTAAAACAAGTTGAAATTCAACCAAGCTGTTGTGACAGTAAAGATAGAATGTCTGGAAAGAAAGTTTGGACCAAAATGGGATCCTTCCAAGTGTTTCCAAGTCAAACCAAAAATCATGGGTGTTCTCTAATGACTTAGGAAAACTTTCCAAGTGGTCTTATATTAATACTTTGAGTATTGAGTTCTAGAGAAATCTTTGAACTCAGGTCACTCACTATTTTGAAGATTTTGAAAAGAATAGGGTTTTATTTCTTGAAATCAAAAAGAGGGGTTTATGAGGGGTTTTGAAATAGAGGTTTTTAGAGTGTATTTTTCAGCATTTAAATGAAGGTTATGACCACTTTGACAAGCGAGGGTATTTGTAAAATACAACCGCGCTAAAAGAGGAAAATACACTAAAAAAGTCTACAATTCCCCTGTTTATCTGCAGTTTCAATTACAATACCAGTTTTTGCACAAATTGATTAAACTATGATAAGTGGTATTGTTTTAGTAATTATTTGTGCAGATTACTGCTGTTGTATGTAAGATTGAAGAATGTTGATAAAAGGAAGTGCTTGAACCTGATGAAGACAACTCAAAGCTGAAATACAGGGTTCGAGCGATCGAGATAGTTTCGAGCGATTGACGTTTCGATCGATCGAGTGTAGTTCAAGCGATTGAAGTTTCTGAAAGTTCAATCGATCGATATATGTTCGATCGATCGAACATGCCTTTTATCAGATTATACGCGCATGCAGCAAAAACGGGTTTTTAACCCTAGCATTAGGGTTAGGCTATATATAATCGTTTTGTTGACGTCCAAAAGGGGACGCACACTTTTTGTTTTCATCAGTTTTCATAGAGAATAGAGAGTTTCCTTGTGTTTTTGTAGGTTTAATCAAGATTCAACATTGTTAGCTTAGAATTTTTTTCAGTTTAATCAAGTTTCTTCGGTCCAGGTTATTTTATTTTGTTTCGTTAACAGTCTGCACTTATTTATTCGTAGTATAATTGTCAATATTGTAGTATTGCATGTTCTCTAAGTTAAAATCATTGATTTTCATAGTTTTTATGAAAAAATCTCAAACAAACATAACTTTAATGAACTTTTTCGTCAAAAATCACTCTGAGACTTCCCAGACCATGTCTGAGTAGTCTGGGGTTGGGAAATCGCGATGAAACCGTGATTTCAGGCCTCTGCCATGCAGTATTTTTATTTCTGTGTTCGATCGATCGAAAGTAGTTCGATCGATCAGACCAGAGACATAGTCGAGCGATCGATCGAGAGATGACGAAGTTCGATCGATCGATACCTCTGATTCTTGAGGACATCTAATACAGTATTCCAAGACTTTCTGCTTTACTGATTCGTTATCAAACTGTCCCCAAATGCTCAGTTTGTCAAAACAGTCTTTAAACGTTAAGCCTTAAGGTATTTTCTTTCAATATATTCTGCAAACCACCCTCAATGCTAACACCATTGTAGGTGAGAGTCTTAACTATTGAACTAAACCACCTTTGCGTATTTCAAACTTAATTGTGATGATATAGTCCCGGTCATGAAAGGACTATTGATTCTATTTCCTTAGAGAAGTACGGGATACTGTAGAAGTTGCCCTCCGTTGAGCTTAATTGCAGTTGCATGGTAGATGGTTGAGTCATAGTGAATTCGCGTGATCCCAACACTTTCTTTTATTAAGAAAAACCATTTTCAAATCTTGTTTTAGTTAAATAGTTAATCATTAGTTCATTTAATTTAGTTGCTTTTAAGTTTATTAGTTGTTAATTGTAGAACTTTGTGTTCTACGCTTCTCTTAAAATATTGAATTTTCTTTTCTTTTAGAGTCTAATCTAAGTAATTCAATTCTCATCCTTCCCAGTGGGATCGACCTGGTCTTACCAGTTACTACTTGCACGACTACCTACACTTGGGTATAGCACACAAGCGCACACAAAAAAAGAATCGTGTCAAGTTTTTGGCGCCGTTGCCGGGGAAGGCGACGATCAATTCCTTAGATTACCTCAGTCTCTCTTCATCTCTTTCTGTTTTTATTTTCTCTTCTTTTCAGTTCTATTGGTAAACACTCACCTTGGGGACTCTCCTAGTTCATGTCCAATAATTCTATTGAAGGAATTTTTGGAAATCCTTTCTACCGTTCTGACTCTGATAGTTCCATTAACCCGATAGCTACTCCAACTGAATCAATGGATGATAATCAGAGTGAACATGGTGACAATGTTGTGGTACCAATTGATGAGGCACTACGTCCTCTTTGCGATCTCATGCAACCAGAACACGCACCTACGCCCTCTTGCATTCAAATCCCACCGCATAATGGCGAATTTCAGTTTCGCAATGGGATGATCCAACTGCTTCCCACCTTTCATGGGATGGAAAGTGAGAAGGCGTACTTACATGTCACTGATTTCGAGGATGTTTGCAAAACATTCTCGCAAAATTGTCCTAGGGAGGTGACGCATCTAATGTTATTCCCCTTCACTTTGAAAGATAAAGCGAAGGCGTGGCTCCACTCCCTCAAACCTAATTCAATTTTCACCTGGCATGCGATGAGCACCGCATTTCTAAAGAAATTCTATCCTACTCGCATGACCACAGACCTTCAACGTCAAATCAATTCCTATAAACAAAAGAGCAATGAAACCTTCACACAAGCGTGGGAGCGTTTCAAAGATTTGCTTCTCTCGTGCCCACACCATGGGTTTGAGAAATGGCGGACTATCAGCTTCTTTTATCAAGGATTGAATGGTGAAACGAAGAAGTTGGTAGAAACTATGAGTTCTGGACCATTTCTGCGTAAAAACACCGAAGAGGCTGAAGCCCATTTCGAATGGTTAGCCGAATACGCTCATGAATGGTCAAATTCTGACAATGTCTCATGCTCACAAATATCCTGTGTAGAAGAGAAAAGCCTATACCAACTAACTAGTGAAGATCACCTCATGACTAAATATGCAGAACTAGCAAAGAAGGTAGAGGAGTTAAGCATGAAAGGAGAGAGCTCTAGGCAAGTTATGCCTGAGGAACCATGCGGCACATGCAACATATTGGGACATACAACTCAATACTGTCCCAATGTGCCGTATTTTCAAGAGCAGGCCCCTATGGAGATGAATGCCATGCAAGGTTTTCGAGGGGCGGGGAATTCCAACAATAACTTTCAAAGTAACAATAGATGGAATCACCCCGGTTTTGATTGGAGAAATAATGCTGGGACCCAAAGTCAATATCAACAGCAGCCCTACAACAACAATCAATATCAAGGGCAAAACAATAGGCCATCCCATCAATACAATCAAAACAGAACCAATAACTACAACCAAGCTCAACCCTCCAATGCACCACCGACCAATGCCTATGTGCCACCACACAAGAAGGTACAAGAAGAAGAGCCACTTGCTAATGCCAATCTAACGCAGCAACTCATACAGATGATGAGTAGAATGTCTGCCACGTTAGAAAGGATAGATGCACGGCAAGAGGGTTCAGGAGGAACATTCCCTGCCCAACCACTTCCGAACCCCAAAGGACATAACAATGGTCCTAACAATCAGGAACATGTTAAAGCCGTGACTACACTGAGAAGTGGAAAAATCATAGAGAAAAGCATGCCTCTGTCTACACCCGAAGTGTACAAAGAGAAGGAAGTGGGGGAAAATGAGTTTGAGCAACCATCTACTCAAGAGGAGGAGCCGTCTACTAACGACGAGGCAATAAAGGCAAACATTGAAGCTCCTAGAGTAGAGGAAGAAGTTGAGCGAAGGCCTGGAAAGGAGTCTGTAAAGGATGAACCACCAAAATGCCCTTTTCCTGCACCTTATCCTCAACGATTGAAGAAACCCAAGAATGAGACAAAGAATCAGGAGTTTCTGGAATTGTTTAAACAAGTCAAAATTAACCTTCCACTCCTAGATGCTATCAAGCAAGTGTCGGCCTATGCTAAGTATCTCAAAGATCTATGCACGGTCAAGAGGAGGCAAAGCGTGAAGAAACATGCTTATGTCGCATGCCAAGCAAGTGCGATCATTCAAAATGAGTTGCCTCCAAAACTCAAAGACCCCGGTACACCTACTGTCTCATGTAGAATTGGGAATCAAAGGATAGATAATGCACTCCTCGATCTAGGAGCAAGCGTGAACCTGTTGCCATATTCAGTCTATAAACAGCTAGGGTTGGGTGAACTCAAACCCACCCGAGTCACTTTGTAATTGGAAGACAGATCTGTGAAGTACCCTAGAGGGGTGTTAGAGGACGTCCTTGTCCAAATAGACTCTTTTGTCTTTCCGGTTGATTTTGTGATATTGGACACAGAACCTATGTCAAATCCTGGTGCACATATCCCGGTTATCTTTGGACGTCCATTCCTCAACACTATTGATGCCACAATCAAGATTAGAAGTGGTATCATGACTATCGTATTCGGGAACATGACATTGAATGTCAAAATTTTTTCTAATCCCCGACCTGAAGAATACGATGATGAGGAAGAAATTCATTACATAGACATGGTCATTGAAGATGAAGTTGACTTGGTCGACTACAAAGACCCGTTGGAAGTTGTGATGACTCAATTTGGCGATATCTATCAACCTGCGGAGTCAACTCCATTGGATGCCGACCTAAACCAGACGTGTCTTATGATGGATACGATAGAGGAGGATAGAGTAGAATGCATGTGGGTAATGCCATATGAACAATTGCCTCCTAAAACCAAGCTGGCAATGCCGTCTAGTTTTCAGTTTCCGGAGTTAGAATTAAAGGAGCTACCCAAAGAGCTAAAATACGCATTCCTAGGGACTGGAACAACTTATCCTGTGATCATTTCATCTGCTTTAACTCATGAACAGGAAGGTAAGCTAGTGCAAATGCTAACCAAGCATAAGGATGCTATGGGATGGACGATTGCTGACCTCAAAGGCATAAGCCCATCCATATGCACGCATAAGATATATCTGGAGGAAGACGCTAGACCTTCAAGGCAAATGCAAAGGCGTCTGAATCCCAACATGCAAGAAGTAGTTAAAAAGGAAGTGCTCAAACTACTTGATGTTGGGATGATATATCCGATATCTGATAGTCCTTGGGTTAGTCCAACCCAAGTGGTTCCAAAGAAAGCAGGCATAACGGTCATCCCAAACAAAGATGGTGAATTGGTACCAACACGTATCTCCACTGGATGGAGGATGTGTATTGACTACAGAGAGTTGAATACTGTGACCCGAAAGGACCATTTTCCGTTGCCATTCATGGATCAAATGCTAGAACGTGTGGCAGGTCACAAGTATTACTGCTTTTTGGATGGATATAGTGGATATAATCAAATTGAAATTGCTCCTGAAGATCAGGAGAAAACCACATTCACCTGTCCATTTGGTACATTTGCCTACCGTCGAATGCCGTTTGGCTTATGTAATGCACCGGCTACCTTTCAGCGGTGCATGCTAAGCATATTTAGTGACATGGTCGAAAACATCCTTGAAGTCTTCATGGATGATTTTTCAGTGTTTGGCCATAGCTTTGAAGATTGCCTCAGCAATCTCGAGCAGGTATTAATGCGATGTGAGGACAAACACCTAGTTTTGAATTGGGAAAAGTGTCACTTTATGGTGACCAAGGGAATAGTCCTCGGCCATATAATCTCCGATGAAGGAATCCAAGTGGATAAGGCCAAAATCGACATAATCTCAAATCTACCTGTCCCCTGTACAGTGAGAGACATCCGTTCATTTTTGGGACATGCGGGATTTTATCGTCGGTTTATCCAGAACTTCAGTGCAATCGCTCGACCTCTTTGTCAACTTCTTGTCAAAGATGCACCATTCGAGTGGTCAGAAAGTTGCCAAAAGTCCTTCGAGGAGCTAAAAGAGCTTCTCACCTCCGCACCTATAATACAGGCACCTGATTGGAGTTTGCCTTTCGAATTAATGTGCGATGCTAGTGATTACGCCATTGGTGCAGTCCTAGGCCAGAGAAAGGACAAGAAGCCATATGTGATATACTATGCCAGCCGAACTTTAAATGAAGCTCAAATGAATTATACAACTACTGAAAAGGAGCTGCTGGCTGTAGTATTCGCCTTGGATAAGTTTAGGTCTCATCTGATAGGGTCACCAATCGTCTATTTTACAGATCATTCGGCCCTCAAGTATCTGTTGTCCAAGAAAGACGCTAAACAACGGCTCATTCGGTGGATACTCTTACTCCAAGAGTTTGATTTAACAATCAAAGACAAGAAAGGAGTAGAGAATGTGGTTGCGGACCATTTGTCACGGTTGACTTTTGTCGACAATACTGAATCCCAATCCATTAAGGATGAGTTCCCGGACGAACAGCTACTGGCAGTAAGGAGTCTGCCTTGGTATGCTGATATTGTAAACTACCTTGTCACGGGAGAAACACCGAATCACTAGTCAAACCAAGACAGAAAACGGTTCCTCTCGTTCGCGCGCCATTTCTTCTTTGATGACCCATATCTTTTCAAGTACTATGCTGATCAGGTTATCAGGCACTGCGTCCCCAATGAGGATATAACCGTAATTATAGCATCATGCCATTCTGAGGCATGCGGTGGCCACTTCGCGTCACAGAAGACCGCGTAAAAAGTTCTACAAAGCGGTTTTTACTGGCCCATAGTTTTCAAAGATGCATATTCCTTTTGCAAGACATGCCAACGCTGTCAAAAGCTTGGAACTATTTCTAAAAGGAATTCTATGCCTTTAACCCCTATCATCACAATTGAGATATTTGATTGTTGGGGCATAGATTTTATGGGCCCATTTCCCAAGTCTAATAACTGTGAATACATACTCCTTGCTGTAGAGTATATGTCAAAATGGGTTGAAGCAATACCAACGAGACGCAATGACCACAGAACGGTCATGTCCTTTCTAAGAGAGCATATCTTGTCTCGTTTTGGAACTCCGAAAGCTTTACTAAGTGACCAAGGCAAGCATTTCTGCAACAGGCCTTTGGAGTCACTTCTCAAGAAATACGGAGTCCACCATAAAATTGCTCTTGCCTATCATCCACAGTCTAACGGGCAAGCAGAATTGGCTAACCGAGAAATCAAGCATATTCTTGAAAAGACGGTTAGCTCCAACCGAAAAGACTGGGCATACAAGCTAACCGACGCTTTATGGGCATACCGTACTGCCTACAAGATGAATATAGGTATGTCCCCGTATAGATTGGTTTACGGGAAAGCTTGCCACCTTCCTGTTGAAATTGAACATAAAGCTTACTGGGAGACACGCTCATTGAATTTGATATCCAAGAGGGAGGTCAGTTATGCAAGCTCCAACTTGCAGAACTAGAAGAAATACGACGAGATGCGTATGACTCTACAAGGTTGCATAAGGAAAGGTTAAAGGCTCGCCATGATCGTACGATCTTTCGTAAATCATTTGAACCGGGGCAGAAAGTTTTGCTGTATGACTCTCGCCTCCACCTTTTCCCAGGAAAGCTCCGTTCCCGTTGGACAGGCCCGTTCATTGTAAAAACTGTCTTTCCACACGGGGCGGTTGAGCTCGTCAATCCAAAGAACGATGATTGTTTCAAGGTCAATGGCCAGAGGTTGAAACCGTTCTTGGAGAACTTCGAAGCTGAAGTTGAGCACATCCAGCTGGATGAGCCCAACTACTCTCCCACTTAAATTCTAAAGTGGAGTTCCATATTGTTGTTGTATTCCTTATCTTTCCTTGCATTTTAGTTTTTTCTCTTTTGTTTTTAAGTCTTTGTTCGTTCTTTTTTGTTTGTGATCTTGTTCTAATCCGTTATACCTTAAACCACTTTATTGCAGGTGCATAGATGCGAGGTGATGATGTTCATTCTATCGGTTCATGGGCTGATTCAGAATGTCGTTGTGGCACCTGGACTGAGGGTGAACTCACACCCTGCCCCTTGCTTCATCAAGATCTTGAAGCTCACTCCCTCATTGATGCTGTTCAAGGGTACATTCCATACCCACCGGCCCTCCTTGACATCAATCCATATGAAAATATGGGATTTCAGGATGACGATGATGTGGATGAGGAAGAAGACCTGTACATGGGGAGAATGGTGGATGATGCACTCATGGCATAATGGGAAAATGATGATATGTGGGAGCCATGGGAAGATCATGACCTCCAGGATGTCATCCCAGAACGCCACAATGCTGTCTTTGTTTTTGTTCATGACTTCCTCGTTCCCGAGTTGGTCCCATACCGCTATGTGCACCTGAGCTTTCTGCTATTTAGGCTCCAATGCCCCTTACCAGCTAGTGCATTTTGGGAATCTATGCCACTAGTGAGGTTGGAACTTAGTCACATTTCTTTGTTTTTTTTGTTTCGGTTCCTTGTTTTCTTTTCGTGTTTAATCCTTGTTTCTTGTGTCTGTTATCTTAATATCGGTTTGTTTGTTTTTTTTTTGTTTTGTTTTTTTTCTTTGTCCAGGATTGTCACTATGAATCCACCGGTACCACCGATCTTCCTGCCACATCAACTTTTTCATGGCTTTGGACCATACATATGGTCCCCAGGCACTCCGCCGCAAGAGGACAGTCTGTTGCGCATTTCCACTCCGTTATCCGTGTCTCCAACGGGATCACCTCTTGCATGGGCTTTCAATTCCTTAGAGACTTCAGACTTGCTCGATGATGTCCTGGCTGCTTTCCGACTGTTCTGGGAAAGGGAATCATCTTGTTTGGACTCCACATGCAAAGATTTAGCTGGGAATGAAGCAATGGTGGAAGATGGAATCTTCTTGTTAGATGATTAGTGTCTCACTTCAATTGTGCTTTGTCTTTTCATTAGTATTTGAGCAACTGAAGTGTAATCCTAGACAATAGTATTTTCAATTCTAGTTTTATTTTCGTTTTCTTTAGTTACATAAGGTCTTAAACACCATTGGGGGCAATAATTTTGCAATATGGATGCTATTAAAATGATTTATTTATATCAAATAGCAATTCTCTATTATGAGGAAGAGTTTTGGGTTACATGTCCTGGTTTTGAACTATTTTTTTTATTCTATTCTGTTTGTCCAGAACATTGTTGGCTTGTTGGGGGTGCTAAATTTCTTAATTCAGGGTTATTACAAAATTTGGGTGTTCGATCGATCGAACTCATCTCGATCGATCGACCTTATCAGATATTCGAGCGCTTGAGGAGACCTCAATCGATTTAATGTTCGATCGATCGATCTATCTCGATCGATCGAGATTGGTATTAAAACGAGGCTTCCAGTGTACACTTCATCAGTTCTCTTCATCTCCCTCTCTCTCTCGAGCGATCGGCGACAGCGGGATTTGGGGCGATTCTCATCCCTGAACACACCATTTTTGAAGGCTCTGGGTCCTACCCCTCCTCCCTGAATCATCCTTTTCATCACCTTCACCCCCTCTGCACACACCTCCCGAGGTAAGGCCACGAGCTCCCCCTCTTTCCATTTTCGTTCAAATCTTAATGGGGGATGCCCCCCATTGGTCGTTTGACCATTCTCTTGTTAGTCCTGATCTTGTTTTTTTTTTGTTGTTTTGTGTTATTTTCCGTTCGTGTTTCTCGTTGCTGCCGCACCACTGTGCTCGATCGATCGAGCTGGTCCCAAGCGATCGAGCGTGACCCATGTTCGATCGATTGAGACACGCTCGATCGCTCGAACTAGGGCAGTGGCAGTTTTCTTTTTTTTTTTTTTTCTTTTTAGTTCCCTGTTTTTAATTGTCGTTTTCTCTTCTTTTCCATTTCAGGATCTTCACAATGAACCCTGTTACAGGGTATCACAGGGAGAAGCCTTTTGACCTAGCCATTCCTGACCCGGTCCCACATCATGGCTTTCGGAATACTCCCGACCGCCAGTGGTTCACATGCTACTTCCAGTCCAGGAAGGTCATGATAGAGCGACCACTTGAGACGGCATGGCTCGCTACTCCCTGGTATCTCGCCCGCCTCCGAGCTATGCCACATTGGTACGATTTGCTCTCTCAGGCGAAGAGAGTGAATCTTTCGTGGATTCGCACGGCTTGCGCGACGATGATTAGAGATCCCGATGCCGCGTTCACACTACGATCATACTTCCGTGGTCGGGAGATAGTGTTCAGTCCTGCTACCGTCTCAGCTGCTCTAGGGGTCCCGGAGGTGCCCGATTGTGTATGCCCGCACCGTACTGGCACACCAGTGCTCTCATCGACTGCTGTTATCCGAGAGCTTACCGGGGGTGCATTACCGAGCTGGGATGGTACGGCCCTTATTGCTGATGTTTATTTGACTGATAATTATCATATGCTCCACCTTGCTTTGAGCAACTGTTTGTTGGTGACCTCCTACCGGGAGAAGATTGCTGCTTGGTATGCTCATGTTTTATTTCCATCGGGACGAGGTTACCAGTTTGTTTGCCTCGCCTATATATTGACTTTATGAGGCACCCCACTCGCTACATTGCTTCCATTCACAGGGTGATCGAGCAGGCTGGCCTCCTTCCCTTACCTGATGATGCGACCTCTCAGGCTCGTAGTCGATTTGGCGAGACAGCTTCTCGCCGTTCAGACGCTCAGAGGAGGAAAAGGAAGGGTAAGGGGAAAGCGAAAGTTGGAGAGAAGAGGAGGAGAGCTGATGGCACCGATACAGAGGGTGCAGCTTCAGGGACGCCGACAGAGGCGGAGGAGCTTGATTCCGATGATGAGGTCGATCCTCTGGTAGAGGTTGCACAGTTTGAGCTGAGACAGCGATCTCAGGCTCAAACTCAGGCCCAGGGGGAGTCTTCGTCTTCTGTGCCTCTCCCGACTGTTCATGAGTTATTACTGGAGGAGAGGGAGGCTCGGATCAGACTCGAGGGCCGAGCCGCCGAGTGGACCACATGACGACGTTGCTAGAGGCTATTCTGATTCAGTTGGGGGTTGATCAGTCTTTGCATACACCTCCACCTCACGCTACTCCTCCTACCACTGTCCCACCTACCACTACTCCCCCTACTGCACATACTATTGTCGATCCATCCGCAGCTGATCCCCCACTGCCACCTGCTGATCCTGCTGCACCATCTTCCTCAGCAGCACCATTTTCTGCGGAGCCTCCACTTCCACCACCTCCAGTCATGACTGAGAGTGACCCGGCGACGGCTAGTACTGTTGCTGAGGGTGGAGTTGAGGATACCCCCAATGCACCGATCGAGATATTATCAGATGTTGCGGAGGATGTGTAGGTCTTGATTTTGAGAGTGTTTGGAGAGTTTTGTTGTATTTTCTTTTTCTTATTTATATCTCTCTGCTCTTCTTTTGTCTTCTGGATTTTAGCATTGTGGTAATCGTTGTGGGTATTTGTTTTTGTTGGTTGGTTTGGTTGGTGTGCATTTTATTATCACTGCTCTGTCATTCTCATTATCTTATTTTTCCAGTGATGTTTTTGATATTATTTATAGATCATATGCTTAATTTACGTTTGTATATCTTTCGTTTGATCTTGGTTGCTTGGAGATTGTATATTTCTTTACAGATTGTTACGCTTGCAGTCATTGCGTTGCTTTATCAGGTGATATCACTCTATCTATCTATTTGAAAATCAACTTCTGAGGTCATCGTAATTTTCAGTGGGGGGTAGGATGTAGATAGATCATCACCTGTGCATATCTATACTTAGCAATCTGTATCACTCCATCTATTGTAAATCTCCATTAAAAAAATAATAATAAATTGCAAATTTTCAAATAATTAACCAAGTTTTGGAACTAAATTGGTATAAAATTTTGGATTTTCTCTCCTATTTAGCTGTTATCAAGCAATGACATATTCATATTCATCTCATCCCATTATGACTTAAGTTCACACGTTTTTTTTCTAGCTTCACTAAGAGGAGTGCATTTGTTAACCATTCTAGTATCCAAATCATTTGCACATGTTAAGAGTTATGCAGAAAACTAAAAATAGAGTTAATATGACTTTTGTGCTTCAAGGAATAATTAGTGGAAACTAACAACCCTTAGTGAGCTTTTGAACCTAATCTTCAATTCTGAGGGAATTGTCACATTAATTCGAATTATTTTTTCTTGAATATTCTTGAAATTCGTTGAATAGTCTCAAAATTCTTCATTTAGGCTGTTTATTAGAGGAGAACGTTCAGGATTTACCAATTAAAACTCAATGAACACTGAAGTGCTAAAACTAAGAAGTTAAGAAAATGATTTAAGCCATCGTTATTCATTTTGTTTATACCTATATCAACATCCAAGAACCTTCTAACCCACACTGATTGAATAGTGCCAATAAGCAAGTCTAAAACCCTCATCTTATACTTTAACCGTTATAACCTGATTGCACATCTAATGTGACTAAAAATTGTTGAGGTATGTGACGAGAAGGGAACAGTTGTGGAAGTGATTGTATAAAAGAAAATATGCAAGGAGATGTTGAATATTTGGATAAAAAAAAAAGAGGATGGTTGGAATGAAGAAGAAATAAACTAGTCTCCATCACATATTAAGGATGTGCAATTTCTTACCCCTCTTATCTTTATCTCACTAAATAAAAGCCGAATTGTCTAAGCCTTAATGATTCTTGACGACGTAGTTTGAATATGA
Organism: Hydrangea macrophylla; assembly: GCA_033977485.1. Lineage (NCBI taxonomy): Eukaryota > Viridiplantae > Streptophyta > Magnoliopsida > Cornales > Hydrangeaceae > Hydrangea > Hydrangea macrophylla. Next base: position 14,075,131 of record CM066989.1, read on the forward strand.
AAGTGTAAGTTGAGTTATCCACGGTATTTCGCTCCTCTAGTAAGTAGTATTCCTTCCATGAGACTATATTACTCTAAATGTTCGTCCTTTATCGAGTTCGGTGTGAAACACTAGTAGCCGGAACATCATTCATATTGAAGTTTTCACACCATGAGCGATCATTTCTAAACAAGTTTCTGTGAGATGTTCATTTTGGAGTACAAACCCATGTGAGAATCGAGTTGAAACTACGCGTTCCAAGAGTATGATAGTCTAAACAATTCTAAATAAAGTTGGATGCATAGCTGTTGACCTCACACACACACGGATACATGAATGTAACGCATATGTATACTTATCTTGGTGACATGAGGAACATGTGGATTTCTTCATGGTTTGTATGTGGTTGATATGTTATATGGAGCTAAATTGATAGTCGAATGGGAAAGAATGTTTATAAGTTTTTCTATATCTTTTTGAGCCTAAAATTTAGAATTTTGTGGGTTTAGTCACTAAAAAACCCTCACGAGACAACACTCGTCCACTAGGGATCGAAACCTAGGGGTTTAATGGCTTGTTGCATTTGCTAAATGCAACCGCGATTCCTGCGATAGTGAGTTAGGAAGTTTCTTTCATTTTACTAGATCAGTTGCTTTAGTCTTATTTTTGTTACTTTAGTCGTTGTAGTCATTAGTAAGCTTGTTTTATTTTCGCTTTATTGCTAGGGACTAGCAAATCGCTAGTTGGGGGTTGTGACAAGCGAGGGTATTTGTAAAATACAACCGCGCTAAAAGAGGAAAATACACTAGAAAAGTCTACAATTCCCCTGTTTATCTGCAGTTTCAATTACAATACTAGTTTTTGCACAAATTGATTAAACTATGATAAGTGGTATTGTTTTAGTAATTATTTGTGCAGATTACTGCTGCTGTATGTAAGATTGAAGAATGTTGATAAAAGGAAGTGCTTGAACCTGATGAAGACAACTCAAAGCTGAAATACAGGGTTCGAGCGATCGAGACAGTTTCGAGTGATTGACGTTTCGATCGATCGAGTGTAGTTCAAGCGATCGAAGTTTCTGAAAGTTCAATCGATCGATATATGTTCGATCGATCGAACATGCCTTTTATCAGATTATACGCGCATGCAGCAGAAACGAGTTTTTAACCCTAGCATTAGGGTTAGGCTATATATAATCGTTTTGTTGACGTCCAAAAGGGGACGCACACTTTTTTGTTTTCATCAGTTTTCATAGAGAATAGAGAGTTTCCTTGTGTTTTTGTAGGTTTAATCAAGATTCAACATTGTTAGCTTGGAATTTTTTTCAGTTTAATCAAGTTTCTTCGGTCCAGGTTATTTCGTTTTGTTTCGTTAACAGTCTGCACTTATTTATTCGTAGTATAATTGTCAATATTGTAGTATTGCATGTTCTCTAAGTTAAAATCATTGATATTCATAGTTTTTATGAAAAACTCTCAAACAAACATAACTTTAATGAACTTTTTCATCAAAAATCACTCTGAGACTTCCCAGACCATGTCTGAGTAGTCCAGGGTTGGGAAATCGCGATGAAACCGTGATTTCAGGCCTCTGCCATGCAGTATTTTTATTTCTGTGTTCGATCGATCGAAAGTAGTTCGATCGATCGGACCAGAGACATAGTCGAGCGATTGAAGGTATTTCGATCGATCGAGAGATGACGAAGTTCGATCGATCGAAAGCGTGTCGATCGATCGATACCTCTGATTCTTGAGGACATCTAATACAGTATTCCAAGACTTTCTGCTTTACTGATTCGTTATCAAACTGTCCCCAAATGCTCAGTTTGTCAAAACAGTCTTTAAACGTTAAGCCTTAAGGTATTTTCTTTCAATATATTCTGCAAACCACCCTCAATGCTAACACCATTGTAGGTGAGAGTCTTAACTATTGAACTAAACCACCTTTGCGTATTTCAAACTTAATTGTGATGATATAGTCCTGGTCATGAAAGGACTATTGATTCTATATCCTTAGAGAAGTACTAGATACTGTAGAAGTTGCCCTCCGTTGAGCTTAATTGCAGTTGCATGGTAGATGGTTGAGTCATAGTGAATTCGCGTGATCTCAACACTTTCTTTTATTAAGAAAAACCATTTTCAAATCTTGTTTTAGTTAAATAGTTAATCATTAGTTCATTTAATTTAGTTGCTTTTAAGTTTATTAGTTGTTAATTGTAGAACTTTGTGTTCTACGCTTCTCTTAAAATATTGAATTTTCTTTTCTTTTAGAGTCTAATCTAAGTAATTCAATTCTCATCCTTCCCAGTGGGATCGACCTGGTCTTACCAGTTACTACTTGCACGTCTACCTACACTTGGGTATAGCACACAAGCGCACACAAAAAAAGAATCGTGTCAAGAAATATCAATATTGAACTCATATCAAGAACCTCCAAGATTGTTTGAGGACATTATTTCCATTTGAGCATAACCCCAAGAATACTTTGGAAGTATTGAGGTTTTAATCATCATCTATCAAACATGTTTTTGAGGTTAAAAGCTACTATACATAAGGATTCACTCACCTCAAACTTCATGTCATCATTTAGGTGATGATGAACTAGTAAGTAAATAAAGAAGATAAAAAAGAAATGAGATTAAGAGGAGATGAGCATAATATGTAAACAAGCAAGTAAGTAATCAATAGATGATATTCAATGAGACCATGGACTTGTAACTTGGTGTTTCACTCATATATGGTGACTTTGGACATGGAAGTAGCTTCCTATATCATAAATACTCACTAAAATGGTGGTTGGATGTATTGAATGTGAAATAAAGAGGAGTAATGAAGTAAAAACAAAGTTGTAAACTCGCTTTCTTGTTGGAAATCAAGAGGTGGAAGCTCACTTTCATTATCCTAATCTTATCTCTATAACTTCTCTCTATAACTTTCTAAGCTTTGTATTTGCACCCCCCACCCTAAATGAGAAGTCAAGAGGGGTTTATATAGGCTAATTTGGGGTGATTTTGGGATTTAAAGAGTGCTCCCATTGGCTCCAAATGTCTGTGAACAAGGAACTATGTCGTTTTGGTTTTTAATTAATCAAATTGGACCCCCAAAATAAATTACAAAAAAGGACTATTCTGAGGGAGAGTGTCGAGGCAGCACTGGGCCTATGCCGTGGTGGCACTACTCCTCCAATGTTCAGATAATGCTGTTTAGGCCCCCAGAGATTCCGGTATTCACGAAAAGGCCCTATTTCGTCCGAAATTCACAAAAAAAATGCATATAAACTCCAAACTGAGGTTGTGATATACTGTTGAAAAGGTAATGGAGTCTACTTTACATAAAAAATAGTTTGAAGATAGGTTACTTTGAAAAGTTTTGCAATATTCGTGATAAAAGACGATTTGATCGCCTTTTTCACCTTCAGAAATTCATAATAAATTCGTTTTAAATCCAAGAATTATGTGCAATATACTGTTGGAAAGCTATTGACCTCTAGTATGCATGAAAAATATTTGAAAAATGATACGGTGCTCTAATTTTAAAGTCAACTTTTGGTCAAACTAGTCAAACCAGGGACCTCCAAGAAGTTTTGGGAACCTTTGGAAGCTCCCAAGAACTGATGCTTTCATTCGATTTTCTTTTAAAACACACTTTAGTACTTTTCACATGATCTAGAATGATCTAGGAGCTTTTTGGCAAATTTGGATGATTTTGGTCAAACTTTGGTCAAACTTGGTCAAACCTAGGTCAAATCGGTCAACGGGGACTTTTCGGGAACTTTCGGGGCTTCCGGGGGTCTCTGGGAGCTGACAATTTTGCCTAATTTTACTTAAAATTTCATTTTGACACTTTTCTTACGACATAGTATGTTTTCAGAGCTTTCGGTCCAAATCTGGGACTTTTTTAGGCTTTAGGGGTATTTTGGTCATTCCGAGCATTTTGAGAGATAGAACTAACTTCTAGGAGTCCTTTTCGAGTCTTTTACGATCATCATCAACCACTGAGTTATGGGTCTTCCTAAATCTGATAGTTTCCAAAATGGGGTGTCTACAATTTGCCCCTCTTTAGCATGAACTTGCGAGGCAACGCGTGTCGCAAGCGAGTGCCAAAGCTTTGAAGAGACCGGTCTTTTGGAGGATATAGATTTAGGATAAAAGCATTGCAAAAGATGCAATGATGAAAACATGATGTTAAGGTTAGTGCTGGTCGCGGTCTACGTGAGCTGCCTACGTATCCCAAGGGAAATCAGACCAGGATGTAGTTCGGGGGAACATGGGACAAAGCGTTCATGCAAATGCACCATTTAGAACATGCGGATGCTATACTATGACATACCATGCATAGATGTGATATGAGTTGTGTCATGAGTCTTATCATGTCTAGTGTTCTGATTCTAGTATGAGCAAGTGCTGAGGGTTGTGCTACTCTGAGTGGGCTAGTGTTGTGCTAGTGTTTACGACTGTGATGTAATGGTCGACTTGGATAAAGTCATCAAGGTTTGGAAGACACTGGGTCTCGTAGCATACTTCTTAAATTTTAGGAATCGTGCTAGCAAGTGGAGCAGACACAGGGTCCTTGAGGACAACAACTGATAAGTGAGAGAGCTCACAAAGATCGACAACCGAGGGTCTTATGATAACCGAAGTTAGGATGCTCATGACAAGTGAGGAAGCTCATGGTGACCAATTTGGTGAGAAAGCTTATGATCAGTGAGGAGACTCACTATAAGTGAGGTAGCTCGCGATAACTGACAAGTGAGATAACCAGAGTGAGGAAGCTCACAATAGTTGACAAGTGAGGAAGCTCACGGTGACTGATAGATGAGGAAGCTTATCAACGGATGCAGGGCTGTAAAAGTTGGTTCTGATTTTCTGTTATCTTTTGCTAGGGATATTGGGGGATTCTTTCTGAGAACACCTCTCAACTTCTGACCAAGAACCCGGACCCATTACTGAATCTCTCACGGTTGATCAAATTCTTGCCATGCCCAAACCAAAAGAGCCGGTTAGAGCCTTCGGGAGCTGATTACTATCTGTATCTGTCTGCTAGGGATGGTGTTGGACTCTCCGAGAATCCTTCTCGACTGTCGACCGAGAACTAGGATCCATCTCTTAATCTCTCACGGTCGATCGAAATTCTTTGACCGAGAACCAGGATCCATCACTGAATCTCTCACGGTTAATCAAATCTTGCAATGCTCAATCCAAGAGAGCCGGTTAAAGCCTCCGGGAGCTGATATGTTTCTAAATTTGTCCTCGGAGGATGGTGTGGGACTCTTTTTTGAGAATCTCTCTTAATTTCTGACCGAGAACCAGGATCTATCTCTGAATCTCTCGCGGTTGATCAAATTTGGTAATGGCCGTCCCAAAAAGCCTGTTTAGGTCTCTCGAGAGCCGTTTTCTCTCTGTAACTATCCTCTGGGAATAAATTGGATCTGCTGGGGCTAAAAGCTTGTGAACCCTGACTTAAATGTGCCACTAGGGCTGATTGGGGACAAAAATGGGCTGAAAAGGGCTGATATGGAGTGAAGCGAGGCCCACGGGGAGTGCCACGGTGGTACTGGGCCACTGCCACGGCAGCACTGGGTGGCCGGACTCTATGTTTGTATACCTTGGATTTTTGAGCTCTAAATGCTCATTTTTGGCCATTTTGGGTTGTTTTTGGAGCCAAAATCTGTCAAAACGCAGCTTATGCACGCTCAGGTGAATAATCTTTCCCCACAATTGGAATTTTGATTGGTGTTTTAGTTTCCTCTAATTTTTAAGAAGAAAGTTTGGCTCTAACTTCCATTTTCTTTATAGATACATGGCTTTAAGCTCGAGGAGTCTCTCTAAGAAGGCCAAGGAATGGGCAAGGGTCGAGAGCCAACCCTCGGAGTTGATTTTGCATGATCCTCAACGTCACTTTTCGGCCGCGGCTCTAGCGAGTTAGGTAAATGAAACTTTTGGTAGTTTAGGACTATTTATGTGCATTGTGCTAGTTTTGTGAACTGTAGTGTACGACTAGAGGTCGTTAGAAGTTCATTTTGTGCTCATTTATTAATTTTGTGAAGTTGGACTTCGGGTTGTGAATAGTGACTTTGTGCCCGGTTTTGCTATTTTTGATAATGCAGGTGCCTGAGGTGACCTTGAAGGGCCACGGTAGTCTCGCCCATGCTTTCTTGTGGTATACTCAACTTTCGTCTGCTGTTAGGAAAATGGTAGACGATGCCGGGTTTAGCGGCTTTGTCCGCCAGGTTTCAAAAAGTACCAATGACCTGGCACGCTTTTATGCTTTTGTGGAGAGATGGTGGGACACGAAAAATACTTTTCATCTGCCGTTCGGTGAAATGACGATGACGCCCTTCAACTTTTCCATGATTACCGGCTTGAGAGTTTGCGGGAAGCACCTGATCCTGGATTATTTTTATGAGATCAATCCTGAAGCTGTTGAGATGCTGATTGGGGCTATTCCTCTTAGTCTGGAGGGGGCATCGGTTCCCTTGTGGCTGGCTTTATTGGGCTTATGGCAGAGGGACACACTCTCAATGACCGGCAGCTGTTAAGGGCCTTCCTTCTGTATGTTCTCGGCTGCTCAATTTTTGCGACACGAAATGAACGGGTGAGCCTGAAGCTTCTCACCTTCTTGGCAACTATTGACGAGATTCCTTCTTACGACTGGGGTGGTGCTACCCTGGCTCACCTTTATAAGCATATTGGTGAGGTTTCCCGTGGCGGCATCAAATCTACTGGAGGGTTCTGGCGAGCTTGGGAGGTATGTTCTGTGACTTTTCCCTTTTCTTTTTGGCTCTTTCTTGTTTCTATTTTCTAACTTTTACTTTTTTCTGTGCAGCTCTGGAGCTTTGAGTACCTAAAAATGTTGGCTCCTACCCCTGTCGATGAGTCGGGTGAGGATGAGGATGGCATGGCTCCTGTGCCTTTGTTCTCTCTGGGCTTGAGATGGAGGAGGGATGTTGTTGGGGTCAAGAGCGGGGCCCATCGAATTGTCCTCCTGAGAAATTTTTTATCCGAGATGACGGTCGCTAGTGTTGATTGGACGCCTTGGGAGCATGTTTCCTATGCTGCCCGAAAGGAGATACAGGCAGTCAGGCCTCTTACTTCTTGTCGACTTCTGATGGAGAGTAATGAGTGTAGGCAGTGGTATCTTGGCGAGCGGGTGTCCCAGCAGGTGGTTGGGGTCCGAGGTACCGCGTTCCTCATACCCCTCCCGTGATGGATGCTGACGATCTTTCTGGTGCTGCTTTGCTGGCGGCTTTGGCCGGTACTGATGCTTGGGACCATTTTCATTCCGAGACTGGTTATGAGACCTATCGTGGCCGCTTCCTGATGCCCAACTTTCTACTCTTGGATGTGAGTTTCTTTTACCTTTTTATCTTTATTCGTCACTTATGTTTTTGGACTCATCTTTTCTTAACTTGTTTTGTGCCTACAGTTTTGCGAGATGTATAGGAGACAGGCTCCCCCAGCTTCTGATCCCATCCCTCCTTGGGATTGAACCGTCAATGTTTTGGGTGCCAATGGCTCCCCCCAGGTCATGGAGGTGACACGAGTCACGTGCGGGTACCCCACCCAGTCAGCAGGCGTCCTCAGCGTTCCTTGGAGTTATGCCGAGGAGGGTCACGCCTTGGTAGCTAGCTTACGGTCTTTGGTCCTTACGCGGGACCATAGGGTATGTCTCTATTTTTGTGCTTCTTAAGGTTACAAGGCTCTAACCCTAGATTTTACCCTTGACAGATGGATGGTATGCGACAGTTCACCACCAGTCAGATGGCGTCCTTGGTAGGTTTCTGACTCGACTCTGTTTTTGTAATTTTGTTGCTCCTCGACTGATTGCCTTTATTTGTGTGTGCAGTGTCATGGGGGCGGTGCTAGCTCGTCGAGAACCAGGCCAAGGTGTAGGGGTGGCGGGAGGAGGCCATCCCCGGCGTACACTTCGGGTGGTCCGACAGAGGATGAAGAAGAGGAGGAATGAGGCCTCCTAAGCAAGGACTTTGGTTTTGTCTCCATTTCATGATTTCGATTGGGTTGTACTAGTGAATGATGGACAATGTGTAGGATGATGTGTTACCTTTGACAGAGTATTATGATGTTTTGCCTTTTAGGCCGGATAGCTTCCTGTTTGAAGGCGCAGTTGTGTGCTTGTTTTAGTTTGGTGATCGTGTGATGATATATATGTGCACTGTGATTCTGTGATTATTGATGTTACTGCGATGAGCAGCCTTGTGATAGTGAGTATGTTTGCCTTGCAGGTGGGATAGTCCGTGAAACGGGGAGGTGCTGCCGAAATTTCAAATTTTGCTAGAGTCGCGACAGAAAATATGGCATTGTATGATCCTGCTCAACTCACAGCTTGGTTGAACATCACAGATGCCGTGGAACGGATCAACCTTTTCAGTTATGGCTTGACCGAGCTGTTCTCCCTTTGTCAGATGGCTTTGAATGCTGAGTTCATGCGTGCTGCCATTGCCCATTGAGACCCGGTATATCATGTCTTTAATTTTAATGGCCTGGAGATATGTCCCCTGTTTGAGGAATTCTGCGCTCCTCTCGGCTTCAATCCAGACTCAGACCTGATTCTTCCTTCTGCTGATACCCCCAGTCCTACTCGCGGTTTAGCTGAATATCTGGACTGTTCAACTACTGTCTCCCACCGACTAATTCATGGTGAGGTCCTCGACATTGCCTCCATCATCGCCCGATATGCTACTCCTGGAAATCCCAGCATATATGATGCTACCCGTGGGGCCTCTCTGATCTTATGCATGACTTCGCACTTTCTATTTTCGAGTACTTCTATTGACTTTGTGCATGTGTGCCTTGGGCTGAAATTGAGTAAGAACCCCATGGCCATGGTTCTAGCTGAAACCCTGAATGGTTTGGATAACGCTTTTAATCAACGAACTCTTCTCCTTTCTGGGGCGCCCTTGGTGTTACATGCTTGGTTATATGAGCGCCTTCAGTTGTGGACATGCCGAGTGCCACCGGTTTACTTTTGCAGGGCCATGCTTCATTCCCACTATACTTTTGCCGATTGGGTTAGCATGATGGGTGCTCTTTCTGAGGCAGACATTTGCTGGATTGTGGGGCGTTGGGGTCTTCATGCTGAGACCACAAGCCTCGAGGATCACCCGAGAGTGTGGTTGATGGGTCTGAGAGAGACTTCTTTTTATCACCCTCGCCGATTGGCTAGGCAGTACGGGCGAGTTCAGGAGGTCCCCTGGGGGTTTACTGAGTGGGTCTTTGCCTATAGAATCCTTTTTTGTAAATATATATATATATATAAATATAAGGGTAAATAACACTAACCTCCGTTGAGGTAAATGACAATTGCAGGGACCTCCCCTCTAGTTTGAAAAAAAACACTCACCTCCCCTCTATCTACTTTTTGTTTGTAAGATTACCAATTTACCCCTTATCTCCTTATACACACACACACATATATATATATATATGTATGTGTGTGTGTGTGCTCGGGCGCATTAGATAAAATTATATGTACATTAATAAATTTTACAGATTTAGATTTATAATATTTACCCTTAACTTTATAAAAATTTGCCGTTATTAAAATAAAATTAAAAAAAAATATATAAATGAAAGAGTAACGCTATGCTTCCCAAATTTCTTTCCCAAAAGTGTTTCCTAACACATTTGGCAGTAGACCCAATTGATTTTGATTGGTTGATGTTAAAGTGGTTCCACAGTGGTCCCACTTCAATATCACTTGGGATTAAAATTTGGGAAGCATAACATTACTCTATATAAATGTTCTAATGTCTTTCACCTACTACTTAGACAAAAAAACTAATGGCTTAATATTAAAAAACTAAATCTATAAAATATTGTAAATTTGTAAACTATTTAGGTTTTATAATCTTTCGCCCTAACTTATAATAGTTTACAAATATACAATATTATACGGATTTAGTTTTTTAATATTAAGCCATTAACTTTTTTGTCCAAGTAATATGTGAAAGATATTAGAACATTTATTTAGAGTAATGTTATGCTTCCCAAATTTTCATTCTAAATGATATTGAAGTGGAATTAATGTGAAACTACTTTAACATCAACCAATCAAAATTAACTGAGTACATTGCCACATGTGTTGGGAAACACTTTTGGAAAAGAAATTTGGGAAGCATAACATTACGTACTCTTTTATTTATAAATTTTTATAAGGTTATTTTTTTTCGAACGGCAAATTTTTATAAAGTTAGCACTAAATACTATAAATCTAAATCCATAATATTTGTTAATGTATATATAATTTTATCCGCCCGCGCGCGCGCACACACACATATATATGTAGAGACAGACCAGGGATAAATTTGTAATCTTACAAACAAAAAGTAGGTAGAGGGGAGGTCCCTGTAATTGTCATATACCTCAAAGGAGGTCAGTGCAATTTGCCCTAAATATAAATATTACATGTCAGTCATGTGACCGTCTGTGCGACCGCCCCGTGATCCCCGAGAGAACCAAGTGGGACCTACAAAAACACTTATTCTAAAATTTTGTCCTACCACATTTTCTTTATCATTTTTCAATTTAGTCAAACCCTAATTGTTTTTAAGATCAATTAAGTGTCACAAATTACAATAAAACAACAAAACCTCTTTTTTTTTATTTGATCGAGGCTAAACCTTTTTTAAGTTGAAGAACAGTTAAAATATGGTTTTGGGGGATGGAATTTGTGGCGTCAAGCAATAGGGTTTATCGTTTTCTCATAACATATTCCCTGGCAAAGTGCGCAAGATTACCATTTGATTTGCTAGAAGCGCAAGAAGAATTAGTAGCAGGTTATCAAACAGAATATTTGGGTACAAAAAATTTGGTTTGTTTTACGCTGCTTCCTATCTAAATCTACTAGTTTCTTCATTATTTGTAACAGTTCTTTACTTGAAAATGGGTGATATCCAGAAAAATTCTACGATGTCACGGCCCGACGTAGCATAAATAGGGAAAGTATTTAATTTCCTTTATTGACCCGTAGGTTGCGACAGTTTTGAAGGATCGATTCCGTCCCAAATGTCAAATAGTATAATAATTTAAATAAGAGTAAAAGCCAAGACTTATAAAATTTTTCAAACACAATAATTATTACAGCACGTAGGAATCTTAAGGCACAACCCGCCTTGCAACAATGTTAATATCTATTACATCAATCCTTATTACAAGTTCAGTTAAGTAAATAAGCTTTAATATCCAATTTTCTCTTCACAGGTAGATGTTCTCAATTAGCATAGTCATACTGTCCTGCTTGATCATAACCTGAAAAACCTAGACACGAATGTCCATGGCGCATCAACATCGTCAGCTTCAAGAAGCTGGTGAGTATTAAAAACACGTGCTTGTAATGTAAAACATGCTTCCTTACCATTTCCGATTCCCAGATTTATTATTCAACATGTTAGAAACGCATTTAAACAGAAATAGAAGATCAACATAATGATATTCAAATAATATGACATGCGATCGTGAATGTGTTGGGTTTGTGCCCTCAAACCATTACTTTATGTATGAGACATTGACATTTTAATATATGGATATCAGTTTTACATTTCATAGTGTATGTTTCTTTCATGAGATGATTGTCAATCCTTAAGTATCATAGTAGGTAATTCGTGTGTGTATGAGATACATACAAGTGAGATACGAATTGCTATCCTTTGATACTTAGAACTTATCACAGTGGATCAACACTTGGGTATCTTGGGTATGTCATGTTCACAGGGTTGTGAACATATATTGTCAAGATAGAATCTACCCTCTGATTTAGAGTAAGCAATCCCTTGAGAATGTCACTAGTTGATTACTGAGAACTGCAGTCTTATTGATAAGTAGTTATCAACATGTTTGGTAATCATAAGAGGTGAATGAGACTCAAGGAATATAAGAAGTAATCGCGATTCAGGTTGACAGTAACAGTTATCCGACTGCCTGAATATGATTATGGATGCTGATGGTAGAGGGACATTAGTACACCATACAAGTCTAGTTACCGCTTCAGATATGTTATTTTGCGTTGGAGTTCAGTTATCGTTTTATAGTGGAGTAAATGTTAACTGATCAGTCGATTAATTTGCTGATCAAAGAGTTTGGTCATGGGAATTAATCAACTGATCTGAGCCAACAATAAAGAGCCTAGGAGGTCCCACTCTTAGCTCCGCTAGGATGTTTGGAAAGGCATAATAGGATCTTGTCAAGATAGGTTCGATCGATCGAAGTAGTCTCGATCAATTGAAGTCTAGACATGTTTGATCGATTGAAGATGGTTCTATCGATCGAAGGTTCGATCGATCGAGGTCACTTCGATCGGTCAAAGGTTAAAGTCGGTTTTGGAAATCTATAAATAGGGCAGCTGCATTTAGGGTTCAATAATCGTCATTTTTCCTATACGAAAGTTGCAGAAATTGTTTAGGGTTTTCCTTGGCCTTCTTATCCTCCCTGTTGGAGTTCCCACCAACTCTAGCCTCTCCGGTAGCATCCATAGAAGACATAAGGGTGAAGACAACCTGGTGGAAGCTGCTGTACTGTCAAGAAGGTTGAAGATTTCAGAATTGGGTTCAAGACTGTAAGGTATAACACTTGTCCTCTCTTGTTAGTACGCATCTATGGAATTGACGAGTAGTAGATCCTCGGATACCAAAAGTTTTTGTAACTCAACTTTTCCGCTGTGCGTTTAGAAATTAATTTAAACATGTTTTTCCTTCAATTGGTATCAGAGCCATGCTTGTTTGGATCTATAGATGCGTTTTGGAACTCTAGTTTTGATTTACATGTTGGTTTTAGAACTGTTTTTGAAACTGCATCATCACAGATCTGTTTCTGCAGTGTTATCGCAGCAGAATACAAATCTGTGATTGCATTGGATGCAAGGTGATTTCGATCGATCGAAGTAGTATCGATCGATCGAAGATCGTCTGTTCTCAAGCGATCGAACTAGGTTCAATTGATCGAACGTTGGCTATGTTCGATCGATCGAATAATGTTAGATCAATCGAAATTAATTTTCTGTTCAGGTGTTCAGTTTACAGTTTTAAAGTTTTTAAAATATATACTTTAATTTTAAATTATTCTGTAAGTTTTCAAAAACATTATGTGAAACTGAATAGTTCAATCGATTGAACTATGTTCAATCGATCTAAGGTTTGATCGATCGAACCTTTGTCGATCGATCGAAGTGTGACAGAGAATTATGATGTTGTTTTAAGTTCTAATTCAGTGCGTAAAAAGTTTATGCACTATGTGAATCAGTTAGGGGTTCTAATAGTAACATATATTTGTTATATATGCGTGGATGCGTGTACGACTAACCCTTTGCAGCAAGATTAGTCCGCTATCTCCCATGGCACCAAGATCAATTTTAAATTTTGTATTTAATTGTTTGAGATTGGTGTATGCTATATTAAATTTTGGTTTGGTTTTAAGGCACATGTAAAGGGCGCTGCGACTTCAATCCTAAGAAAAGGAAAGTCGCACCGGTTTCCCTTGCCTTTTTTATTTTATTGTTGCAATTTCTTTTTCTAGATAAATTGTAAGCTTCGAATGAAGCATAGGACCAATGTAATAGAATTAGAAAATCCATGAAGATGGAGCAAGGAGCCGTTATCCATGAAGATGGAGGTGGAGGCAATCAAACCAAGATGCAGGTTCTATGGAGATAGAGCCATGGGAGATAGAGGCATATGAATGCCTTTGTTTCATTTTAGTTTTTTTGTTTTTATATGCTTGTTTGTGATTGGAATATTAAATCTGTTGTTACTGTATGCATAATAAAAACAAGTTTTTCTAAAATAAAATTCAAAAACCATTTTCAACGCATTAGTAAACATTAGATGTTTATGGAAAATGTGTAGAAACAAATATTCCTAAAAAGCAAAATCCTTATTTACTAAATCTAGTGGGAGAGGGTCTTATTAATAACACCCACGATCTTCCATTAATGGTTCAATGTAAGATGAGTAGTGCATTATGTGTCACCTCGCCAGGGGTGATCATTCCATACCGAGGGTACACTACTCATTGGTTACTAGATGTGAACTTCCTACGGATAGGATCAATCAGACGTGTTAGAGGGTGACAACCACACGGAGGCGTTACTTGAGACGGTTGTGATTGGATCCTAGTTAATGGTACACACTAGCTAAGCTATGGATAAGGGATCCCAAACGGGGCATTATTCAGAAACTTAAAGATCAAATAGGCTCGGGAGTGATAACTTATTTTTCAAGAGTTGCATAGCGAACAAGTCATGATAAATCGAAAGATCGAACATTGACCACCACACGGAGGCTTTATTCTTTCATTTTGATATTCCGGCGACTTTGTTTTTAAAATAAGAGTTTTAAGGATTCTTTTATTTCAAACTATTAAATTCTGATATCTATATTCATTTTGTTTTGATTTTCAATAAATCATCATGTCTGGATCTGCATTTAGTCCTCTTGCCACCATACTTACACAAAATAAGTTAACTGGAAATAACTACATTGAATGGAAACGAAACCTCGACATTGTATTAACTGCGGAGGATCACATATATGTCCTCACCACCCCATGCCCTGAAGAACCCATGACAAATGCTTCGACAGCTGCCAGACGCGAGTTCGATAAATGGAAAAAGTCGAATGGAATGGCCCGTTGCTACATTTTGGCCTCAATGGCTAATGTGTTGCAACACCAACACCAATCGAATAATTCAGCCAGTCACATTATTGAATCCCTGAAAAAGACGTTTAGGGAGCATGGTAGGCCTGCCAGGCAGGCAGCTATGCAGAAGATAATGAGTGCTAAGATGTCGGAAGGGACTCCAGTCAAAGAACATATTTTGAAAATGATTGGTTATTTAAATAAACTGGAGACCCTAGGTGCCTACATCGATGCACAGACCCAAGTTGATATGATCCTTAATACACTGTCGCCATCATTCGCTCAATTTAAACTAAATTATAATATGAATAAAATGGATTTTTCAATGAGCGAATTAATGAGTTCTTTACTGGCAGCGGAAGGAGTGAACAAACCTGGGGGCAACGTTCTGAACGTTAAGAGAAGCTCTTCCTCTTCTCAATCTGCACCAAAAGGTAAGAAAGGGAAGAAGAAGGCTAGCACTGGTGGTCCAAGTGTTGGACCAGTCCCTAAGATTGCAAAATCTAAGGGAAAAGGTAAGGGCAAAGGGAAGGTGGGTGGCCAAGGCAAAGGAAAGTGTTTCCAATGCAGCGACTAGGACCACTGGAAGAGGAATAGTCCAGAATTCTTAGCTAGAAGAGTTCAAGGTATGATTGAATCACATGTGATTGAAGTAAGTTTTATAACGGATACTTCAAACACTTGGTGCATTGATTCTGGTGCGACTAACCATATCTGTAATTCATTGCAGGAGTTCAGATCAACCAGGAGGTGTAGTGATGGGGAAATTGTACTTACTCTAAGTTCTAGCACAACTGTATCTGCGGTTGCTATAGGAGTCGTAGTTTTAGAATTTTTAGACAATAAAGTTTTGATTTTATCAGATGTACTTTACGTCCCTTCAATGAGACGTAATTTAATTTCAGTTTCTAATTTATCGAATAATGGTTATTCTTTTCATTTTGAAACAGAAGTTGTGATTAAAAGAAATGGTTCTTTTTTTTGTTCTGGTGTTAAATTAAATGGTTTGTATGTGATTACTCCTAATATTTCTAAAGACTCTTGTATGGAACTTAATAACTTAGTGGTAACTGTACCATCTAAAAGAAAAGAACCTTCCACTAATCCAACAAGACTTTGGCATATGAGGCTTGGCCATATCAATCTAAATAGGATTGGCAGACTAGTCAAAGAAGGGGTCTTAGGCTATTTGGTTCTAGAACCAATGGAAGTCTGCGAGTCTTGTTTAGAGGGTAATATGACCAAAAGGCCCTTTCCAATTAAGGGTAATAGGACCAATGCATTGTTGGAATTAGTTCATACTGATGTGTGTGGACCAATAAACATTAGAGCACGGGGTGGTTATGAGTATTTCATAACATTTACTTATGACCACTCTAGGTATGGATATGTGTACCTAATGCAGCACAAGTCTGAAGCCTTTGAAAAGTTCAAAGAGTTTAGGGCTGAAGTGGAGAAGCAATTAGGGACACATATCAAGGCCATTCGATCTGATCGAGGTGACGAGTACCTCTCTAATGAGTTTATTTATCACCTCGTACAAAATGGGATTTTGTCACAGTTGACTGCACCTGGTATGCCTTAGCAGAACGGTGTAGCGGAGAGAAGGAATCGGACTCTTTGAGACATGACTAAGTCTATGATGAGTTATTCCGAGTTGCCATTATTCCTTTGGGGTTATGCTTTGGAAACTGCTGCATACATACTAAATCTAGTACCAAGCAAATCTGTTCCCAGGACACCACGGGAGATGTGGATTGGGCGCAAGCCTTCTTTGCAACATCTCCGGATATGGGGGTGTCCGGCACATGTGCTAAAACGAAGGATGAGCAAGTTGGATTCCAGATCGGAAGTATGTTACTTTGTGGGGTATCCAAAAGGTACTTATGGATGATATTTTTATGATCCAAGAGAACAGAAAGTGTTTGTTAGTACAAATGCTATTTTCTTGGAGGATGATTATATCATGAACCATAAACCTAAGGGAAGGATAGATCTTAGAGAGATAGAAGGAGAGCCCCTCAGTCCAACCCGCAGTCGATAACGATGTAAATCAAGAAAATACCACTTCTTCACCTATTTCCACACCGGTACCTCATCGTAGTCGGAGGATTATCAGCCAGCCTGATAGATACATGTTCTTAGGAGAAGTTTTTGAAGCTGTCTCCATAGAATCTGAATCTGATCCTGCCACGTATGAAGAGGCAATGGCTGATGTTGATTCAGCTCATTGGGTTAAAGCTATGAAGGCTGAATTGGAATCTATGGATTCCAATCAGGTCTGGGATCTTCTAGAACTTCTAGCCAATATTAAACCCATTGGTTGTAAGTGGGTCTATAAGAGGATCTGATGGAAAGGTTGAAACCTTTAAGGCAAGGCTTGTAGCAAAAGGTTATACTCAGAGGGAGGGCATTGACTATGAGGAAACCTTCTTGTCGGTAGCCATGCTCAAGTCCATCAGGATACTCTTATCCATTGCCGCATGCCTAGATTATGAAATCTGGCAGATGGACGTCAAGACTGCATTCTTGAATGGTAATCTTGAGGAGGACATCTATATGCAACAACCAGAAGGGTTCATAGCTGGTCGAAAAGGTAACTTGGTATGCAAGTTGCAAAAGTCCATTTATGGGCTTAAGCAAGCATCCAGAAGTTGGAACATCTGATTTGACCAAGCGTTAAAATCGTTTGGTTTCATAAAAAATCTAGATGAGCTTTGTGTATACAAGAAGTATGAAGGATAAGTGGTAGCCTTTCTTGTTCTCTACGTTGACAATATTCTACTCATTGGGAATGATGTAGCAGCATTGTCAACGGTTAAGGTTTGGCTAGCTGGTACTTTCGATATGAAGGATCTAGGAGAGGCGAGCTATAATTTTGGGATAAAGCTCTTTCGGGATCGCAAGCGAAAGATAATGGGATTATCTCAAGCTGGTTATATCGATAAGGTGCTAACTAGGTTTTCAATGGATAATTCGAAGAAAGGTTTATTACCTTTCAAGCATGGTTTAGCATTCTCCAAGGACCAGTGTCCTAAGACACAGGAGGAGAAGAATCGCATGGCAGGAGTCCCCTATGCCTCGACAGTGGGAAGTCTCATGTATGCAATGTTGTGCACTAGACCAGATATCTGCTTTGCCATAGGCATGGTCAGCAGGTACCAATCGAATCCAGGTCCAGAGCACTGGACAGCCGTTAAGCATTTTCTTAAGTACTTGAGAAGGACTAATGATTACATGTTTATGTGTGGCGGCAGTGAGTTAATTCCAGTAGGATACACTGATTCGGACTTTATGTCAGATAAAGATTCAAGGAAGTTAACATCCGGACATCTCTTTACTTGGGAGGTGGTGTTGTTAGTTGGAGGAGCATTAAGCAGAAATGCATTGCAGACTCAACTATAGAAGCTGAGTAAGTGGCTGCTTGTGAAGCCGCAAAGGAAGCTGTTTGGCTCAAGAAGTTCCTTATGGAGTTCGAGGTGGTACCATCATCGCTGTCACCTATTACACTTTATTGTGATAATAGTGGGGTAGTGGCTCAGTCCAAGGAGCCAAAGAACCAGGGGAAGGGAAAGCATGTAGAGCGGAAATATCATCTAATTCGAGATATTGTTCAACGTGGAGATGTGACTGTCACCAAGATTACCACCGCTGACAATCTTGTGGATCCATTTACAAAGGCCTTGCCACAGAAGGTCTTTGATCGTCATCTAGATAGTTTAGGTCTTAGATGTAGTTCTGAATGGTTATGAGTGCAAGTGGGAGTTTGTTGGGTTTGTGCCCTCAAACCATTACTTTATGTATGAGACATTGACATTTTAATATATGGATATCAGTTTTACATTTCATAGTGTATGTTTATTTCATGAGATGATTTTCAATCCTTAAGTATCATAGTAGGTAATTCATGTGTGTATGAGGTACATACAAGTGAGATACGAATTGCTATCCTTTGATACTTAGAACTTATCACAGTGGATGATGAGACTGGATACCTCATCAGGTCTACACTGTAGCATGATTAACTACCATTGGATGGAATGATTAATCTCAATCACTAGAGTGTGACTCTTAGTTAACATGCTAGTGCTTATAGTGCATTGACGGACCTGAGCTTTTCTACTGACGCTTAAAGCTATCAGCAGTCGATAAGAAGTCATAACTTGTGTAAGGTACGTGTTCTCAATCTTGAGACGATTATGAACACAGACTGCGGATATGACTGCTTTGACTTACCAATCAGTGAGGTCTATAAAAGATCAACACCTGGGTATCATGGGTATGTCATGTTCACAGGGTTGTGAACATTTATTGTCAAGATAGAATCTACCCTCTGATTCAGAGTAAGCATTCCCTTGAGAATGTCACTAGTTGATTACTGAGAACTCCAGTGTTATTGATAAGTAGTTTCTACATGTTTGGTAATCATAAGAGGTGAATGGGACCCAAGGAATATAAGAAGTAATCGTGATTCAGGTTGACAGTAACAGTTATCCGACTACCTGAATATGATTACGGATGCTGATGGTAGAGGGACATCAGTACACCATATAAGTCTAGTTACCGCTTCAGATATGTTCTTTTGTGTTGGAGTTCAGTTATCATTTTATAGTGGAGTAAATGTTAATTGATCAGTCGATTAATTTGCTGATCAAAGAGTTTGGTCATGGGAATTAATCAACTGATCTGAGCCAACAATAAAGGGCCTAGGAGGTCCCACTCTTAGCTCCGCTAGGATGTTTGGAAAGGCATAAGAGGATCTTGTCAAGACAGGTTCGATCGATCGAAGTAGTCTCGATCGATTGAAGTCTAGACATGTTCGATCGATCGAAGTTCGATCGATCAAGGTCACTTCGATCGGTGGAAGGTCAAAGTCGGTTTTGGAAATCTATATCTAGGGAAGCTGCGTTCAGGGTTCAATAATCATTGTTTTTCCTATACGCAAGCTGCAGAAATTGTTTAGGGTTTTCCTTGGCCTTCTTATCCTCCCCGTTGGAGTTCCCACCAACTCTAGCCTCTCCGGCAGCATCCATAGGAGACATATGGGTGAAGACAACCTAGTGGAAGCTGTTGTACTGTCAAGAAGGTTGAAGATTTCAGAATTGGGTTCAAGACTGTAAGGTATAAGACTTGTCCCCTCTTGTTAGTACGCATCTATGGAATTGACAAGTAGTAGATCCTCGGATACCAAAAGTTTTTGTAACTCAACCTTTCCGCTGCGCGTTTAGAAATTAATTTAAACCTGTTTTTCCTTCAGCATGAAACACTGCAGCCCACTCATCTCACTGATTCTTTTTCCTCAACCACAAAATCCAACACAAACGGTTCCCCTGAACCACCGGCCCACGGCCGTTAGGTTTAGAATGTTTGTCGATATGCCTACCGTATCCGAATCGGCTTGGGCGTACCTAGACATTCAAGGTTACAGTAACCTGATCGGTCTACCGTATCTGAATCGGCCTGGACACGATCGAAGTAGCCTATCGTATTCGAATCGACCTGGGCTCAGTCCCTCTTAATTAACCTAAAGTATCCAAATCGACCTGGGATAATTAAGGCTATAACACATCGCTAATTGGTCTGCCGTATCCGAGTCGACTTGGGCTCAATCCTTCCCAATTAGCCTGCCGTATCCGAATCGACCAGGGATAATTAGGGTCGCAAGTCACATAACACATTCTCTCGACTCGTCTCAACTCACCATCTCACACCATGCATGTCAACTCGACTAAAACATGTATGTCACATGACTCATGCGACGATACATAATTACTGGAAAGTAACAACAATCGAGCGTACACGAAGTTGAGTCTTTTTAACTTAATCTATTAAAAATAGATTCTGAAATAACATATTTCCTAAACAGTGCCTTAAAAAATTTCAAAACTTATTCCAACCAGTTCCTTATATAAAAATAGATAGAATTGGAAAAATGCCCAGTCGCGCGAGCGGGTCACTCATGCGAGGGTTTGCTCGCGCGAGCCGCGGGTGTGGGCCTTTGTCCAAGATTTTCCAAAATATATGTATTTTTATATTTTTATTCATTTATTTATTATAATTAAAGTTATTATTGTTAGTATTATTATTGTTATTTTTTAAAACCTTTATGTCAAAAACTTCGCTCTCGCGCATGGGCGCAAGCCAAATAGCATATAACCCAACTCGTGTGAGGGCTTGCTCGCGCGGGCCGCGGGTGTGGGCCTTTGTCCAAGATTTTCCAAAATATAAATTTTTTATATTTTTATTCATTTATTATTTTTTTAAACCTTTATGTCAAAAACTTCGCTCTCACGCAAGGGCGCAAGCCAAATAGCATATAACCCAACTTTTATTTCAGATATTACTGGGATTAACTTTCTTCGAGGTCTCATGGAATGAGAATAAACAGCATCAAAGTTGATACCTGGTATTGCTTTTATGAGGTTTTGAGATGTGTAAAAAAATAAGATCCAATTTTGGAAACCACAAATTACTTTTTTTTAGTACAAATGGGGAATTAATTTTAAATGTTTTCACAACTAGCAGTTTTTTTTTTGGCTCCTAATCTTTGTATTGCAATCTAGTAGTAATTAGTTAATATCGCAGCTTTTGACATTGATGAAATAAAGAAATCTTGATAATACACCTTCCAAAAAAAAAAAACATTAAGCGAAGATACAACAGTGATAGTTGCTAGGAACCTGCACAACTGGAAACAAATATTGTGTGAACTGGATTTCCTAACAGTACATCATGCAGGTTTTATTCTACATTATATAAATAGAAATTAGGCATGGATTACATCAAAATTGAATTAGAAATACTCACTGTAATTTATTTTAGAAACTAAAACCTTTCATAATTATCATACAAAACAGATTTTGGTTAAAGTTTGAAAAATCATAATTTTTTTCAAGCTTGAATTTTCAAAAACAAGTTCATCATTGGTGATTCTCAGTTCAAGTGATATAAGCAGAAATTGACACATGAAATACATTATAAGTGAGTTAAGAATACTCTCTTAATTCGTAGTTGTATGTGTTGAGCAGAAAATCCAAATATTAAGAATCCAAGTAAGCTTGGCTATGGGGTTTCAAGCTTTTCTCTCACTGTGTATAACTCTCTGTGTTTTCTCCTTTTCTCTCAAATTGTGTGTAGTGCCCCGAATTGTGAGTTGTGTGAGAGTTTATATAAACTCAATTCTCTTGCTTGGGTTCGAAGAGCCTTCTCCCTCACAATACAATAATAATAATAAAATAAAAAAACTATATATATACATACAATTATACATAAAGTCACAGCTCACACATTCAGATTGTACATATATACATTACGTAATAAGCTGGAATTTTAGTTTGTAGGAGTTGCTAGAGTTGTTAGGGGCCAATTTAGTGTTTGGGAAACTAGCTTTTGGTCTAAAATTATTACACATTTACATTCCCAACAGGGCCTAAGGTGATGATTAGATTCATTTATGAGATTGCAAGTACAAATAGTAATCTGATAGGCAAATTCCCTACCATTGTCAACCTTCTCAATGCACGAGTAGGAAGATACAAAATCCATGTAATTAAACCGCCTCCCTCACAAAGTTTGCAGACCAGGGAAAAAAAAAAATTAAAAATCCAAACAAACAGAGACTTGGCAACTATCTAGGGTTTACGCCTTGTGTTTCTTTATTGGGGACGCAAGACCTTTTTTGTAAACACACACACATATATATATATATATATATAAGGGAAAATTACACTGACCTTCCTTGAGGTATATGACAATTGCAGGGACCTCTCCTCTAGTTTGGAAAATAACACACACCTCCCCTCTATCTAAGATTACCAATTTACCCCTTATCTCCTTATACATATATATATGTGTGTGTGTGTGTGTGTGTGTGTGTGTGTGTGTGTGTGTGTGTGTGCGCTTGCGCGCATTAGATAAAATTATATGTACATTAGTAAATTTTACAGATTTAGATTTATAATATTTACCCTTAACTTTATAAAAATGTGCCGTTATTAAAATAAAATAAAATAAAAATTTATAAATGAAAGGGTAACGCTACGCTTCCCAAATTTCTTTCCCAAAAGTGTTTCCTAACACATTTGGCAGCGGACCCAATTGATTTTGATTGGTTGATGTTAAAGTGGTTCCACAGTGGTCCCACTTCAATATCATTTGGGATTAAAATTTGGGAAGCATAGCATTACTCTAAATAAATGTTCTAATGCATTCCTACTGTGTCTCAATTTGGGACTGCCACATTGGCCATATCCGGGTTCTTACTTGAACACCCATAATCAACTTAGTGGGTTAATACCCACATCACACATACATTCAAATCATCATTAAATGATTAATAATGCATGCTAAATATAATTAAAATAATCCGCGAGAGCAGGTGTCACACAATATCAACTACTACTCTCTTACTGCACCTCTTGAAGCGTCATCAGCCAGTCTACCTCTATATGTGTACGTGTATCTATTAAAGATTCTGTGATGCAATCTCTTCTTCATGGGATCTCTTCTTTTCAATTTTTCCCAATACGTCCGTCATGCGATCTCTTCTTCATGGGCATGTAGATGGAGGGTGATGAATAAGATGACGTATGATCAATCTATCTATATAGACAGGGGCAGAGCATAGTATAGATAAGCAGGGGCCATGGTCCCGACAGATTTTAGCCAACTTTGATAATTTTACCTTATAAATTTGTAATAATTATACATATTACATATATTTGGCCCCTACAAAAGTTTTGAATTAATTGAGTATGTATGTTTATTGTAAAATTTTAAAATTAACTTACATATTGGCCCCTTCAGTATAATAACTTTTACATAATGGTTCATGCTAAAATACATATTGTGTCACGACCCATCCTGCTACGCGTGGAAATAGGACACGTGGCACGCCATCAAGACTCATCCAGTTCATTAAAGTGAAATTAGCAGCGGAAAACATAGTAAAAATCCACTAAAATCAGAGTTATAAAAAGTTTTGCCCAATTGAAATCTATCCAAAAGAAATTAGTTTTGAAAACAGAGGTCCAGTCAACTGAATCGGGGATCCGGTCGACTGGAGACCTGAAGTAGAAAGTTTCAAAAGACCAATAGCCCATCCAGTCGACTGTGTCGGGTGTCCAGTCGACTGGGGCCTTCATTTTTCAGTCGAATGACTCCTCCCAGTCGACTGTGCCTTTAAGTAGAATCAAAATCAACATTTTCGAAAAGGGTCTAGTCGACCGAAACATGGTCCAGACGACTGGATTTGCCACATTTAAAAGCAGTGTATAAAATTGAACAGTGGTCCAGTCGATTGATCGGGGACACAGTCGACTGATTCCCAGCAGATTGCTGAGCATTCTGCAGAACCACACCAAGGGTCTTCCAATCAAAACTAAAACAACCACCACTATATTACCACGGTTTAAAACATAAATACAGGAGTTTGAATACAAAAATACAATACTACGAAACTACCCCGAGGATCTATTACAACATTTTACAATTTCCCAAATCCTTATACAAGTTTAGGGAAAAGGAACAAAAATATAAACAAATTTGATTCCCCCGGCATTCCTCAACGGCCTCACTCCTCACGCTTCTTCTTGTCTTTCTTCTTACCTGCAATGGAGTAAATCTCCACTGCTCAGCTATATGCTGATTGCCCAAGTTCCAACATATGCAATATATGATAAAACATGCTCTAGTCTCACAATTCATAACAAATAGTTTCTAGGGAGAAAAATACGCTATTATCCGGTAAGGGCAAGTCCAAGTCTTAAACCACGATGCCAATGGCAAGTCCAAGTCTATCAACCATTGCATCCCCAAGTACCATGGCAAGTCCAAGTCTATCAACCATGCACAGTAGCCGTCGCTACTAAATTCTCAAACATCGAGAAGCTTATTCCGGCATGAAATTGTATAAATCCCCCCTTTGACCCATATAGACAACTCAACATGCTCGCATAAAAGTAGACATGCTTTTCACATTTAATTACGTGCATAATTAGCGGGCCTAAGATTAACACATGAATTTTGCCCGGATCTCAATTTCGTCGTCGAAATCTAAAACATGTATATTCCTATATTTCACAAGTTAGAACTTCATACCTCGTGCGATTCTCTCCAAACTTTGAAGGATCGACTATAGGGCCAATTAAACGTCGGATCTCAAATTTGAGATGATTCCTACAAGTTTATAGGGGTTTTCCCCAAAAGTATAGAAATTAAATTTTTACAAAAGTTTGCCAAACATGGCCTAATGACTATCAAAACGTATGTCTTACCTCCACGATTTCAAATCTCGAATTTGGAGAAAATCTGACGGACGAAAGGTCGCCGATCGTCGTCACAAAGCCCGTGGCAACATATCTCTTTTTCTCTCTCCTCTCCCAAGATATTATATGAGGTTTGTGAGAAATGAATTCTTACCCTCCTCTGTTTATAGACAAACGTCTCGGAAATCGTGTTTACCTCCTTGCGAGTTTCTCAAACTTCTAATTAATCCATGAAACGTCGCACACGTCCATTTTATGACTTTACGAGTGTAAATTTTAAATTACAAAAGTTTTCGACTAAGTCTCGTTTGGGTCCAAAAATTACGTCCGAAAACTAAATTCTATAAAATCTCTACACAACCTACCTTTTGTTTAATGTGACACTCACGTTCTCACCACAGTTCTCAAAATGCTCTACTGCTACATTAAAATTACCAGAAATTATACTACACAGGTATAATTCACTATTCATAAAATACCATAAAGTCAAATAATATTTAAATCACATACCATGCCAATGAAATCTTGCTTACCAAAATCACGTGTCCTTACTGACACCTCACTGTTGACCCACAGTCAACTTCAATCCACATTATCAATGAACACTCATAATTCCACAATGCCATTTTTAAAACATATAAATTTTGGAACTGGTGTGACAACTCTCCCCTCCAAAAAGGAAGTTTGTCCCCAAACTTTACCTCATACGTTGAACAGGTACGGATACTCATTCCTCATTTCTTCCTCATTTTTCTATGTAGCCTCTTCAAGCGTGTGACTACGCCACAGTATTTTCACCATTGGAATTGTCTTAGTTCTCAAGACTTGCTCTTTTCGATCTAGAATCTCTATCGGTTGTTCCACATAAGTCAAGTCTCCCTGAATCTGTAACGGCTCAGGTACAATGATCTTACTCGCATCTGTCATACACCGTCTTAACATAGATACATGAACTACATTGTGCACATATTCCAATTCTGATGAAAAAGCCAATCGGTTAGCCACTGGTCCTACTCTCTATAGGATCTCAAAAGGTCCGATAAATCTCAGGTTAAGCTTCCCCCGCTTTCCAAATTAAACAATGTCTTTCAAAAGTGATACTCGTAAGTAGACAAAGTCTCCCACTTCAAAGGTCATCGGTCATCATTTAGAGTCTGCATAGCTCTTGTGATGACTCTGAGCTACCTTAAGTCACTCCTGAATCAACTTTACCTTCTCAGTAGTCACCTGTATTAGTTCAGGTCCTAGCAACTTTCTTTCTCCAACCTCGGTCCAACAAATCAACGAACGGCACTTTCGACCATATAAGGCTTCATACGGTGCCATCCCAATACTTGACTGAAATCCGTTGTTGTAGGCGAATTCAATTAATGGTAATTGTTTCTCCCAGTCCCTCCCAAAATCTAGAACACAAAGTCTCAACATATCTTCTAATGTCTGGATCGTACGTTCTAACTGCCCGTCGGTCTGAGGATGGAATGCGGTACTAAATCTCAACTTCATACCCATAGCCTTCTGTAGACTTCCCCAAAATCTCATCGTAAAACTACTATCACGATCCGATATGATCACGGCTAGAACTCCGTATAGTCTTACAATCTTTTTCACATACAACTCCGCTAACCTTACAGGCTTAGTTGTCTTGATCGGTAGAAAATGCACTGACTTTGTTAATCGGTCAACTATCACCCAAATCTTATCATTCTTGTTGAACGATTGTGGAAATCCAGAAACAAAGTCCATCGTAATCTCGTCCCATTTCCACTTTGACACTGGTAATGGCTGTAGTAACCCCACTGGTACTTGTCTCGTTGCTTTCACTTGCTGACTTGCTGAACACTCAGAAACATATTTAGCAATTTCACGCTATGGACACGCGGCCTCCGTGAGCCAACCCCCGTTTCTTTCCCAGCGGGGTTTCGGAGTTGATTTTTTTTTTGGTTTTGAAATGTGTTTTGAAAGGAAAGAAAATGTCTTTTTAAAAAAAATATAGAGTCGCTACTTGGTCTTTAGGGAACCAAGAAACCCAATTTGACTCATCCAAATGGATAAAGGGCACCAGCCTTTCATAACCAAAGAACTTGGCTCGAGGTTTTGGTACGAGAGAGGAAGGAGGCTTTGTCACGACTAAAACACCCTCAACTTGCAGGAAAAAATGGGTTTAAAACTATTTTAAACGCGCAGCGGAAATATGAAGTTCCAAAACTTATTTGTAGCCCAGGATCTACTACTCGTCAATTCTATAGATGCGTACTAACAAGAGGGGACAAGATGTTATACCTTTGTGTCTTGAACCCAATTCTGATTTTCTTCTTCCTTGGTGATGTAGCAACCTCCACTAGGTTGTCTTCAACCTTATGTCTCCTGCAGATGCTTCCCAGAAAGACTAGAGATGGTGGGATCTCTAATAGAGAGGAAGGAGAAGGGTTTGGTGCTTTAAAATAGTTTCTGCAGCTTCTGACGTTCAAAACGACGAACAACCTTTCTAGAACGCAGCTGCCCTATTTATAGATTCCCAGAACCGACCTAACGTTCGACCAATCGAAGTGGCCTAGATCGATCGAACCTTTAATCGATCGAACCACACTCAAGCGATCGAACTTGCCATGACTGCGATCGATCGAAGCAACTTCAATCGATCGAACCTGCCTTGACAAGATCCTCATGTGCCTTTCCAAACAACCTAGCGGATCTAAGAGTGGGACCTCCTAGGCTCTTAATTGTTGGCTCAGACCAGCGGTTAATTCTCGTGATCAAACTCTTTGATCAGCAAACTAACCAGTTGATCAGTTAATGTTTACTCCACTATAAAACGATAACTAAACTCCAACGCAAAAGAACATATCCAAAGTGATAACTAGACTTGTATGTTGTAATAATGTCCCTCTACCATCATCATTCGTAATCATATTCAGGTAGTCGGATAACTGTTACTGTCAACCTGAATCATGATTATTTCTTGTATTCCTTGAGTCTCATTCACCTCTCATGATTACCAAACATGTTGATAACTACTTATCAACAAGACTACAGTTCTCAGTAATCAACTTGGTGACATTCTCAAGGGAATGCTTACTCTGAATCAGAGGATAGAATCTATCTTGACAATAAATGTTCACAACCCTGTGAACACCAAGTGTTGATCTTCTATAAACCTTACTGATTGGTAAGTCAAAACAGCCATATCCATAGTTTGTGTTCATAATCGTCTCAAGATTGAGAACACGTACCTTATACAAGTTATGAGTTCCTATTGACTATTGATAGTCTTGAGTGTCAATAGGAAAGCTCAGGTCCGTCAATACACTATAAGCACTAGCATATTAACTAAGAGTTACACTCTAGTAATTGTGATTAATCACTCCATCCAATGGTAGTTAATCATGCTACAGTTTAAACCTAATAAGATATCCAGTCTCATCATCCACTCTGACAAGTTCTAAGTATCAAAGAATAGTAATTCGTATCGCACTTGTATGTATCTCATACACACACAAATTACCTACTATGATACTTAAGGATTAACAATCATCTCATGAAAGAAATATACACAATGAAATGTAAAGCTGATATCTAAATGTCAATGTCTCATACATAAAGTAGTGGTTTGAGGGCACAACCCAAACAAACTCTCACTTGCACTCATAACCATTCAGAACTACATCTTAGACCTAGATGACGATCAAAGACCTTCTGTGGCATGGCCTTTGTAAACGGATCCGTAAGATTGTCAACGGTGGCAATCTTGGTGATAGTCACATCTCCACGTTGAATATTATCTCAAATTAGATGATATTTTTGCTCTACGTGCTTTCCCTTTTCGTGATTCCTTGGCTCCTTGGACTGAGCCACTGCCCCACTATTATCGTAGTATAGCGTAATAGGTGACAGCGACGCTGGTACCACCTCGAGTTCCATAAGGAACTTCTTGAGCCAAACAGCTTCCTTTGCAGCTTCACAAGCAGCCATATACTCAGCTTCTGTAGTTGTGACTGCAATGCATTTCTGCTTAATGCTCCTCCAACTAACAGCACCACCTCTCAAGGTAAAGAGATGATCGGACGTCGACTTCCTTGAATCTTCATTTGACATAAAGTCCGAGTCAGTGTATCCTACTGGAATTAACTCACTGCCACCGTATATAAGCATGTAATCTTTAGTTCTTCTCAAGTACTTAAGAATGTTCTTAACAGCTGTCTAGTGCTCTGGACCTGGATTCAATTGATACCTGCTAACTATGCCAATGGCAAAGTAGATATCTGGTCTAGTGCATAACATCGTATACACAAGACTTCCTACTACCGAGGCATAGGGAACTCCTGCTATGCGGTTCTTCTCCTCCTGTGTCTTAGGACACTGGTCCTTGGAGAACACTAAACCGTGCCTGAAAGGTAATAAACCTTTCTTCGAATTATCCATTGAAAACCTAGTAGCACCTTATCGATATAACCAGCTTGAGATAATCCCATTATCTTTCGCTTATGATCTCGAAAGAGCTTTATCCTAAGAATATAGCTCGCCTCTCCTAGATCCTTCATATCGAAAGTACTAGCTAGTCAAACCTTAACTATTGACAATGCCGCTACATCATTTCCAATGAGTAGAATGTCATCAACGTAAAGCATAAGAAAAGCCACCACTTTCCCTTCACATTTCTTGTATACACAAGGCTCATCCAGATTCTGTGTGAAACCAAATGATTTGACCGCTTGGTCAAACCGAATGTTCCAACTTCTGGATGCTTTCTTAAGCCCATAAATGGACTTTTGCAACTTGTATACCAAGTTACCTTTCCGACCAACTATGAACCCTCTTGGTTGTTGCATATAGATGTCCTCCTCAAGATTGCCATTCAAGAATACAGTCTTAACGTCCATCTGCCAGATCTCATAATCTAGGCATACAGCAATGGATAAGAGTATTCTGATGGGCTTGAGCATGGCTACCAGCGAGAAAGTTTTCTCATAGTCAATGCCCTCCTCTGAGTATAACCTTTCGCTACAAGCCTTGCCTTAAAGGTCTCAACCTTTCCATCAGATCCTCTTTTTCTCTTGTAGACCCACTTACAGTCAATGGGTTTAATATTCGCTGGAAGTTCTACAAGATCCCAGACCTGATTGGAATCCATAGATTCCAATTCAGCCTTCATAACTTTAACCCAATGAGCTGAACAACATCATCCATTGCCTCTTCATATATGGCAGGATCAGATTCAGATTCTATGGAGACAGCTTCAAAAACTTTTCCTAAGAACATGTATCTATCAGGCTGGCTGATAATCCTCCCACTACGTCGAGGTACCGGTGCGAAAAAGAGTGAAGAAGTGGTATTTTCTTGATTTACGTTATCAACTGCGGGTAAGACTGAGGGCTCTCCTTCTATCTCTCTCAGATCTATACTTCCCTTAGGTTTATGGTTCGTGATATAATCATCCTCCAAGAAAACATCATTTGTACTGACAAACACCTTCTGTTCTCTTGGATCATAAAAATACCATCCATAAGTACCCTTTGGATACCCTATGAAGTAACATACTTCTGATCTAGATTCTAATTTGCTCATCTTTCCTTTCAGCACATGTGCCGGACACCCCCATATCCGAAGATGTTGTTGTTAGCCTTGAATTTATTTAAGGCATTATTTTTGTTTTGTTTTGATGATGACAAATCTAGTGATAATTGCATACTTTTATTGGTTCTATTTTAATCAATTATCATGTCATTTTCATTATGTTAATCTCTTGATTCATGTACTTAAATGTTATAACTTTGTTTGAGATCATGAGATAGCAAGTGGTGAATTCCAAGAGTGAGGGAGCTCAACAAGGATCAAGCTTGAAGACTTGAAGATTTTTTCATCCTTGGTTGAAGATTAGGATTTACGTGTAAGCATTTTGATCAATCACTCATAGGGGCTCAAGTAGCTTTAATTGGAATTTAGGATCCTTGCACTTACACTTTAAATTACTTTCAAGGACCTAAACATACTTAGACCACTCATTTAAATTCATTTCACAAAAGCTTTCAAGTGGCTAAGTCAAAAGAAAGTACCTTTGCGCAGATAGGTCAACTTTAAATGCAAACCTGATCCAATTGGTAAGGAATTAGATCTTGAGTTTTATATGGTTGGAAAGATATTTGAATCTAGTTTCCGAATATTCAAACGGATCGTAAATACGAGTTTTGTAGAGGGAGTTATGGCCGTTTTAGTAAAGAGGTGTCAGTCTGCCAAAATCTGCTTAAAACCAGTCGACTGATTTTTTAAGGGTTCAGTCGACTGAATTATAGAATCAGTCGACTGATTGAACTTTTCAGTCGACTGGACAGCCCTGAAATGGCCTCTTCACTGCTATAAACTTCCCAGTCGACTGAACCCTCGATCCAGTCGACTGGACTGCACTGAAAGGCAATAACGGCTAGTTTTTAAAGGGGTTTTTAATTACCAAACTTGCCACCAACGGCTATAATCTTTCTTGGCCTATAAATACATGTTTTCCCACACCATTTTATGTTGATCATTCCATTGGAAAACATCTATTTAAATCACACAACTTGTTGATTTCTAATCATTCATATTTGAGCCCTAGTTGTGTGAGTTTATCAATTTGCTCTAGTTCTTAATTTGTATTACTTTGAGAGTAAATTGTAGTGAGCTTTTATTTGTATCATCTACTCAACAAGGAGTTATTGTGTGAGCTTTAATTTGTATTATCCACTCTAGAGAGAGAGAGTTCAATTTGTAACCAAACAATTTGTAAAGATTGAGGGTTAGTAACCCTTGTGTGCAAAGAAGAGGTGTTCTTCTTTGGAAGAGATTGGAGGCTCTTGTAACGGTTTGGTCTACACTCGTGAAGTAGATCGGATTAAAGGAATCCTCAAGAGGTGTTCTTGAGGGGTGGACGTAGGCCGCGGGGTGCGATTGCCGAACCACTTGAAAAATTGGTTATCAAGTATCTCTTCCCTTATCTCTTCATATTATATCTTGTGATTGTGCTTTAAGTTGCAATTAAGTTTTTAAAATGTTAATTTCCACTAAAACCTTATTCACCCCCCCTCTAAGGTTTCCACTTTTGGGCCAACAGTTGTAAAGAAGGCTTGCGCCCAATCCACATCTTTCACGGTGTCCTGGGAACAGATTTGCTTGGTACTAGATTTAGTATGTACGCAGCGATTTCTAAAGCAAAACCCCAAAGGAATAATGGCAACTCGGAATAACTCATCATAGACCTAGTCATGTCTAAAAGAGTCTGATTCCTTCTCTCCACTACACCGTTCTGCTGAGGCGTACCAGGTGCAGTCAACTGTGACAGAATCCCATTTTGTACGAGGTGATCAATAAACTCATTAGAAAGGTACTCGCCACCTCGATCAGATCGAATGGCATTGATATGTGTCCCCAATTGCTTCTCCACTTCAGCCCTAAACTCTTTGAACTTTTCAAAGGCTTCAGACTTGTGCTGCATTAGGTACACATATCCATACCTAGAGTGGTCATCAGTAAATGTTATGAAATACTCATAACCACCCCGTGCTCTAATGTTTATTGGTCCACACACATCAATATGAACTAATTCCAACAATGCATTGGTCCTATTACCCTTAATTGGAAAGGGCCTTTTGGTCATCTTACCCTCTAAACAAGACTCGCAGACTTCCATTGGTTCTAGAACCAAATCGCCTAAGACCCCTTATTTGACTAGTCTGCCAATCCTATTTAGATTGATATGGCCAAGCCTCATATGCCAAAGCCTTGTTGGATTAGTGGAAAATTCTTTTCTTTTAGATGGTACAGTTACTACTGAGGTATTAAGTTCCATACAAGAGTCTTTAAGAGTATTGGGAGTAATCACATACAAACCATTTGATTTAACACCAGAACATATAAAAGAACTATTTCTTTTAATCACAACTTCAGTTCCAAAATGAAAAGAATAACCATTATTCGATAAATTAGAAACTGAAATTAAATTACGTCTCATTAAAGGGATGTAAAGTACATCTGATAAAACCAAACTTAATTGTCTAGAAATTCTAAAACTACAACTCCTATAGCAACCGTAGAAACGGTTGAGCTAGAACCCAGAGTAAGTACGATTTTCCCATCACTGCACCTCCTGGTTGATCTGAACCCTTGCAATGAATTACAGATATGGTTAGTCGTACCAGAATCAATAAACCAAGTGTTTGAAGTATCCGTTATAAAACTTAATTCAATCACATGTGATTCAATCATACCTTGAACTCTTGTAGCTAAGAATTCTGGACAGTTCTACTTCCAGTGGCCCTGTCGCCGCATTGGAAACACTTTCCTTTGCCTTGGCCACCCACCTTCCCTTTGCCTTTACCTTTTCCCTTAGATTTTGCAATCTTAGGGATCGGTCCAACACTTGGACCACCAGTGCCAGCCTTTTTCTTCCCTTTCTTTCCTTTTGGTACAGATCGGGAAGAGGAAGAGGTTCTCAACGTTCAGAACGTTGCCCCTAGGTTTGATCACCCCTTCCGCTACCAATAAGGAACTCATTAATTCGCTCATTAAGAAATCCATTTTATTCATATTATAGTTTAATTAAAATTGAGTGATTGACGGTGACAGCGTATTGAGGATCATATCAACTTGGGTCTGTGCGTCAATGTTGGCACCCAGGGTCTCCAGCTCGTTTAAATGACCACTCATTTTCAAAACATGTTCTGTGACTGGAGTCCCTTCCGACATCTTAGCACTCATTATCTTCTGCATGGCTACCTGTCTGGCAGGCCTGCCATGCTCCCCAAACATCTTTTTCAGGGATTCGATAATGTCACTGGAAGAATTGTTCGACTGGAATTGGTGTCACAACACTCCAGCCATTGAGGCCAGACTGTAGCAACGGGCCATTCCATTTGACTTCTTCCATTTATCGAACTCGCATCTGGCAGCTGTTGAAGCATTTGCCGTGGGTTCTTTGGGGCATGGGGTGGTGAGGACATATATGTGATCCTCCACAGTTAAAATGATGTCAAGGTTACGTTTCCATTCATTGTAGTTATTTCCAGTTTACTTGTTTTGAGTGAGTATGGTGGCAAGTGGACTAAATGCAGATCTAGACATTGTGATTTACTGTAAAAATCAAAAGATAAAATAAATATGGATATCAGGATTTGACAGTTTAAAATAAAAGAATCCTTAAAACTCTTATTTTAGAAAGAAGTCGTCGGAATATCGAAATGAAAGAATAAAGCCTCCGTGTGGTGGTCAATGTTCGATCTTTCGATTTATCATGATTTATTCGCTATGCAACTCTTGCAAAACAAGTCATAACTCCCGAACCTATTTGATCTCTAAGTTTCTATAATGCCCCGTGTGGGATCCCTTATCTATAGCTTAGCTAGTGTGTACCATTAACTAAGATCCAATCACAATCGCCTCAAGTAGCGCCTCCGTGTGGTGGTCACCCTCTAACACGTCTGATTGATCCTATCCGAAGGAAGTTCACGTCTAGTAACCAATGGGTAGTGTACCCTCCGTATGGAATGGTCACCCCTGGCGAGGTGACACAGAATGCACTACTCATTTTATAATGAACCATTAATGGAAGATCGTGGGTGTTTTATTAAGACCCTCTCCCACTAGATTTGGTAAATAAGGATTTTGCTTTTCTTTTGAAAATTGCTTCTACACATTACCCATAAACATCCAATGTTTACTAATGTGTTGAAACGTTTTTTGAATTTTATTTTAGAAAACTTGTTTTACGTGCATGCAAGTAGTAACAATATAATTAAATTCCAATCACAACCAAGCACATAAAACCAAAACCTAAAATTGAAAAATAAAGACATTCAACAATGGCTCTATCTCCATAGAACCACCTCCTTGGTTTGATCACCTCTAACTCCATCTTCATGGACAACGGCTTGCTGCTCCATCTTCATGGAATTTCTAATTCTAATACATTGGTCCTATGCTTCTTTCGAAGCTTACAATTTTATCTAGAACTAGAAATTAACAACATGAAAATAAAGAAGGCTAGGGAAACCGGTGCGATTTTCCTTTTCGTAGGATTGAAGTCGCAGTGCTCTTTACATATGCCTTAAAGCCAAACCAATAATTTTAAATACAACAATCATCAATCACAAACATTTAAATACGAAATAAAACATATGTTGATGATCGGTGCCATGGGAGATAGTGGACTAATCTTGCTGCAAAAGGGTTAGTCGTACGCACATCCATGCATATATAACAAACATTTGTAACTATTGGAAACCCTAATTGATTCACACAGTATATAAACTCTTTACATACTGAATTAGAACTTAAAACAGCATCACAGTTCTCTGTCACACTTCGATCGATCGACAAGGTTCGATCGATCGAACCTTCGACCGATTGAACATAGTTCAATCGATTGAACTTTCAGTTTCACAGAAAGGTTTGAAAATTTTACAGAATAATTCAAAATTAAAGTAAATAATTTTTAAAACATTTTAAACTGTGAAAAGAACAGCTAGACAGAGAATCGGTCTCGATCGATCGAACGTAGTTCGATCGCTTGAGAACAGAGGATCGTCGATCGATCGAAACTATTTCGATCGATCAAACTCATCATGCATCCAATGCAATCACAGATTTGTATTTTGCTACGAAAATACTGCAGAAATAGATCTGTGAAGATGCAGTTTTGAAAACAGTTCTAAAATCAACATGCAAATCAAAATTAGTGTTCCAAAAACGCATCTATAGATCCAAATAAGCGAGGCTCTGATACCAATTGCAGGAAAAAATGGGTTTAAAACTATTTTAAACAGCAGCAGAAATATTAAGTTACAAAACTTATTTGTAGCCCAGGATCTACTACTCGTCAATTCTATAGATGCGTACTAACAAGAAGGGACAAGAGGTTATACCTTTGTGTCTTGAACCCAATTCTGATTTTCTTCTTCCTTGGTGATGTAGCAGCCTCCACTAGGTTGTCTTCACCATTATGTCTCCTACGGATGCTTCCCAGAAAGACTAGAGATGGTGGGATCTCTAATAGAGAGGAAGGAGAAGGTTTTGGGGCTCTAAAATAGTTTCTGCAGCTTTTGACGTTCAAAATGATGTACAACCTTTCCAAAACGCAGCTGCCCTATTTATAGATTCCCAGAACCGACCTAACATTTGACCGATCAAAGTGGCCTTGATCGATCGAACCTGCCTTGACAAGATCCTCATGTGCCTTTCCAAACATCTTAGCGGAGCTAAGAGTGGGACCTCCTAGGCTCTTAATTATTGGCTCAGACAAGCGGTTAATTCCCATGATCAAACTCTTTGATCAGCAAACTAACCAACTGATCAGTTAACGTTTACTCCACTATAAAACGATAACTAAACTCCAACATAAACGAACATATCCGAAGTGATAACTAGACTTGTTTGTTGTACTAATGTCCCTCTACCATCAGCATTCGTAATCATATTCAGGTATTCGGATAACTGTTACTGTCAACCTGAATCATGACTACTTCTTGTATTCCTTAAGTCTCATTCACCTCTCATGATTACCAAATATGTTGATAACTACTTATCAACAAGACTGCAGTTCTCAATAATCAACTTGGTGACATTCTCAAGGGAATGCTTACTCTGAATCAGAGGGTAGATTCTATCTTGACAATATATGTTCACAACCCTGTGAACATGACATACCCAAGATACCCAGGTGTTGATCTTCTATAGACTTCACTGATTGGTAAGTCAAAGCAGCCATATCCACAGTTTGTGTTCATAATCGTCTCAAGATTGAGAACACGTACCTTATACAAGTTATGAGTTCCTATTGACTGTTGACAGTCTTGAGTGTCAATAGGAAAGCACAGGTCCGTTAATGCACTATAAGCACTAGCATATTAACTAAGAGTTACACTCTAGTGATTGAGATTAATCACTCCATCCAATGGTAGTTAATCATGTTACAGTTTAAACCTGATGAGATATCCAGTCTCATCATCTACTCTGACAAGTTCTAAGTATCAAAGAATAGTAATTCGTATCTCACTTGTATGTATCTCATACACACACGAATTACCTACTATGATACATAAGGATTAACAATCATCTCATGAAAGAAACATACACAATGAAATGTAAAGCTGATATCCATATATTAAATGTCAATGTCTCATACATAAAGTAATGGTTTGAGGGCACAAACCCAACACAACTCGCCCCGTCTTTCGACGGGCCTCAATTAGCATCCAAATAATCATCTTACACTATGTTTGGTTCAACAATTAATACTATGATAGTATATTACATCACACAAGAATTTTGAAATGGATGATCAAAAGATAAGATATCATTCATAAGATCTAAGACAAATATCATACAATGCAAAAGTGAAAGATCACACAAGCAAACTTAGGAAAAATCGTCTAATCACATATCAAGTAATTAAGTTTTCCAAATCTAAAGGGGGGCATGAATTGTTCTTGAAACAAATAATCAAAGAAAATGAAATATGCTTAGCAAGCTAGTATGATGCATGTTAATCTTTGAGAAAAGAAGATATCTCAATCCTCGGGATGGATGAGAAAGGAAGACAAGATCAAGGGGAAGCATGAATGTATGATCAAGTTCATTCCTTATAATATTCTTAGATTAGGAGTCACAAAGCCCCCAAATCTTGCATGGATACAATGTATGATCCTAAAATGTGCAAATTTTGTAGTGTGCTTTGTGTACATGGACTTTCTAAAGTGACTTAGAAGTCTAAAATATGTATGAATGCATGAAGATTGTTAATGTAGGATGTGTACAAATGTGGTATGAACTACTTCCTAAGACATGAGCTAATTTGAAGTACATGTAAGCATCAAATCAAAGAATGAAAGTAAAAGCATGCTTGCTATGAATAGTGGACAGAACAGTGAGTTGATTTTGTAAAAATGAAAAAGTGGGGTTAGGAATGTTTTCAATGCATGATTTTTTATGGAGATCATCCTTACTGTTCCTAGAACACATTTCAAAAAGCCAAATCACTTTTGAAGTTACAGTTTGAGAGAAATCATATGAACAAGAGAGGTTACTCAGAAACAGAATCCGTACTGTCGACTGAAATGTTGAAAAACCTTAGAAAATGAAAACAAAACATTTAGAGGCCCATATTGAATAGAAAGTTCCCTAAGACACTGAAGTTCAAGGGAAAAATGGGTTGAGACCACTCCTTTTGGAAACGTTTTCTGTAAAACAAGTTGAAATTCAACCAAATTGCTGTGACAGTAAAGATAGAATGTCTGGAAAGAATGTTTAGACCAAAATGGGATCCTTCCAAGTGTTTCCAAGTCAAACCAAAAATCATGGGTGTTCTCTAATGAGTTAGGAAAACTTATGTTAAGATTTTGAGTATTGAGTTCTAGAGAAATCTTTGAACTCATGTCACTCACTGTTTTGAAGATTTTGACAAGAATAGGGTGAATTTCTTGAAATCAAAAAGAGGGGTTTATGAGGGGTTTTGAAATAGTGGTTTTTAGAGTGTATTTTCAGCATTTAAATGAAGGTTATGACCACTTGAAATATCAATATTGAACTCATATCAAGAATCTCCAAGATTATTGGAGGACATTGTTTCCATTTGAGCATAACCCCAAGAATACTTTGGAAGTATTGAGGTTTTAATCATCATCTATCAAACATGTTTTTGAGCTTAAGGGCTACTATCCATAAGGATTCACTCACCTCAAACTTCATGTCATCATTTAGGTGATGATGAAGTAGTAAGTAAATAAAGAAGATAAAAAAGAAATGAGATTAAGAGGAGATGAGCATAATATGTAAACAAGCAAGTAAGTAATCAATAGATGATATTCAATGAGATCATGGACTTGTAACTTGGTGTTTCACTCATATATGGTGACTTTGGACCTAGAAGTAGCTTCCTATCTCATAAATACTCACTAAAATGGTGGTTGGGTGTATTGAATGTGAAATAAAGAGGAGTAATGAAGTAAAAACAAAGTTGTAAACTCACTTTCTTGTGGGAAATCAAGAGGTGGAAGCTCACTTTCACTATCCTAATCTTATCTCTACAACTTTTCTCTCTACAACTTTCTAAGCTTTGTATTGCACCCCCCCCCCCCCGTCCCCCCAAATGAGAGGTTAAGAGGGGTTTTTATAGGCTAATTTGGGGTGATTTGGGGATTTAAAGAGTGCTCTCATTGGCTCCAAATGTCTGTGAACAAGGAACTACGTCGTTATGGTTTTTAATTAATCAAATTGGACCCCCAAAATAAATTACAAAATTGGACTATTCTGGGGGAGAGTGCCGCGGTGGCACTGGACCTGTGCCGCGGTGGCACTGCTCCTCCAATGTCCAGATAATGTTGTTTAGGCCCCCAGAGGTTCCGGTATTCGTGTAAAGGCCCTATTTCGTCCAAAATTCACAGAAAATGCATATTTACTCCAAACTGAGGTGGTGATATACCGTTGAAAAGGTAATGGAGTCTAATTTACATAAAAAATAGTTCAAAGATAGGTTACTTTGAAAAGTTTTGTAGTATTCGCAATAAAAGACGATTTGATTGCCTTTTTCACCTTCGGAAATTCATAATAAATTCATTTTTAATCCAAGAATTATGTGCGATATACCGTTGGAAAGCTATTGACCTCTAGTATCCATAAAAAAATATTTGAAAAATGATACGGTGCTCCAATTTTAAAGTCAACTTTTGGTCAAACTAGTCAAACTAGAGACCTCCAAGAAGTTCTGGGGACCTTTGGGAGCTCCCAAGAGCTGACGCTTTCATCCAATTTTCATTTAAAACTCATTTTAGTACTTTTAACATGATCTCGAAGCTTTTCGGCAAATTTGGATGATTTTGGACAAACCCTGGTCAAACTTGGTCAAACCGGTCAACGGGGACTTTCCAGGAACTTCCGGGGGTCTCCGGGAGCTGCTGATTTTGCCTGATTTCACTTAAAAATTCACTTTGATACTTTTCTTATGACATAGTATATTTTCAGTGCTTTCGGTCCAAATCTGGGAGTTTTTTAGGCTTTCAGGGGTATTTTGGTTATTCCGAGCATTTTGAGAGATAGAACTAACTTCCATGAGTGTTTTTCTAGTCTTTTACGATCATCGTGAACCATCGAGCTATGGGTCTTCCTAAATCTGATAGCTTCCAAAATGGGGTGTCTATAATTTGCCTCTCTTTGGCATGAACTTGCGAGGCAACGCGTGTCGCAAGCGAGTGCCAAAGCTTTGAAGAGGTAGGTCTGTTGGAGGCTATAGATTTAGGATAAAAGCATTGCCAAAGATGCAATG
This sequence comes from Hydrangea macrophylla, assembly GCA_033977485.1. Lineage (NCBI taxonomy): Eukaryota > Viridiplantae > Streptophyta > Magnoliopsida > Cornales > Hydrangeaceae > Hydrangea > Hydrangea macrophylla. Next base: position 14,115,302 of record CM066989.1, read on the forward strand.
ATGAAAACATGATGTTCAGGTTAGTGCTGGTCGCGGTCTGCATGAGCTGCCTACGTATCCCAAGGGGAATCAGACCAGGACGTAGTTCGGGGGAACAAGGGACAAAGCGTTCATGCAAATGCACCATTTAGAATAGGCGGATGCTATACTATGACATGCCATGCATGGACGTGATATGAGTTGTGTCATGAGTCTTATCATGTCTAGTGTTCTGATCTTAGTATGAGCAGGTGCAGTGGGTTGTGCCACTCCGAGTGGGCTGGTGTTGTGCTAGTGTTTACGACTATAATGTAGTGGCCGACTTGGATAAAGACATCAAGGTTTGGAAGACTTTGGGTATCGAGGCAAACTTTTTAAATTTCGGGAAGCGTGCTGTCAAGTGGATCAGACACAGGGTCCTTGAGGACAACAACTGATAGGTGAGAGAGCTCACAAAGATCGACAATCGGGGGTCTTATGATAATCAAAGTGAGGATGCTCATGACAAGTGAGGAAGCTCACGGTGATCGATTTGGTGAGAAAGCTTATGATAAGTGAGGAGGCTCACAGTAAGTGTGGTAGCTCGCGATAACTGATAGGTGAGATAACCAGAGTGAGGAAGCTCACGATAGCTGATAAGTGAGGAAGCTCACGGTGACTGATAGATGATAAAGCTTATCAACGGATGCAGGGCTGTAAAAGTTGGTTCTGATTTTCCGTTATCTTATGCTTGGGATATTGGGGGATTCTTTCTGAGAACTCCTCTCAACTTCTGACTGAGAACCCGGACCCATTACTGAATCTCTCACGGTTGATCAAATTCTTGCCATGCCCAAATCAAAAGAGCTGGTTAGAGCCTTTGGGAGCCGATTTCTGTCTATATATGTCTATTGGGGATGGTGTTGGACTCTCCTAGAATCCTTCTCAATTGTCGACCGAGAACCAGGATCCGTCTCTGAATCTCTCACGGTTGATCGAAATTCTTTGACCGAGATCCAAGATCCATCACTGAATCTCTCACGATTAATCAAATCTTGCAATGCTCAATCCAAGAGAGCCGGTTAAAGCCTCCGGGAGCTGATATGTTTCTAAATTTGTCCTCGGGGGATGGTGTCAGACTCTTTTTTGAGAATCTCTCTTAATTTCTGACCGAGAACCAGGATCCATCTCTGAATCTCTCGTGATTGAACAAATTTGGCAATGGGAGTCCCAAAAAGCCTGTTCGGGTCTCTTGGGAGCCGTTTTCTCTCTGTAACTATCCTCTGGGGATAAGTTGAATCTGATGGGGCTAAAACCTTGTGAACCCTGACTAAAATGTGCCATTGGGGCTGATTGCGGCCAAAAATGAGCTGAAAAGGGCTGAAATAGAGCGAAGCAGGGCCCATAGAGAGCAGTGCCACATCGATACTGGGCCACTACCGCGGCGATAGTTGGCCAGTGCCGCGGTGGCACTGGGTGTCCAGACTCCATGTTTGTATACCTTGGGTTTTTGAGCTCTAAATGCTCATTTTTGGCCATTTTTAGGTGTTTTTGGAGCCAAAATCCGTCAAAACGCAGCTTGTGCATGCTCAGGTGAATAATCTTTCCCCACGATTGGAATTTTGATTGGTGTTTTAGTTTCCTCTAATTTTCAAGAAGAAAGTTTGGCTCTAACTTCTATTTTCTTTATAGATCCATGGCTTCAAGCTCGAGGAGTCTCTCAAAGAAGGCCAAGGAACGGGTAAGGGTCGAGAGCCAACCCCTGGAGTTATTTTGCATGACCCTCAATGTCACCTTTCGGTCGCGGCTCTAGCGAGTTAGGTAAATGAAACTTTTGGTAGTTTAGGACTATTTATGTGCATTGTGCTAGTTTTGTGAACTGTAGTGTGCGCCTAGAGGTTGTTGGAAGTTCATTTTGTGCTCATTTGTTGATTTTGTGAAGTTGGACTTTGGGTCATAAATAGTGACATTGTGCCTGATTTTGCTGTTTTTGATGTGTACAAGTGCCTAAGGTGACCTTGAAGGGCCACGGTAGTCTCGCCCATGCTTTCCTGTGGTATACTCAACTTTCGCCTGCTGTTAGGAAAATGGTAGACGATGTCGGGTTTGGCGGGTTTGTCTGCCTGGTTTCAAAAAGTACCAATGACTTGGCATACTTTTATGCTCTTGTGGAGAGATGGTGGGACACGACAAATACTTTTCATCTGTCGTTTGGTGAAATGACGATGACGCCCTTCGACTTTTCCATGATTGCCGGCTTGAGAGTTGGCGGGAAGCGTCTGATCCTGGATTATTTTTATGACATCGATCCTGAAGCTGTTGAGATGCTGATTGAGGCAGTTCTTCCTAGTCTGGAGGGGCATCGGTTCCCTTACGGCTGACTTTATAGGGCTTATGGCAGGGGGGGACACACTCTCAATGATCGGCAGCTGTTACGGGCCTTCCTTCTGTATGTTCTCGGCTGCTCAATTTTTGCAACACAAAATGTCCAGGTGAGCCCGAGGCTCCTCACCTGCTTGGCGACTATTGACGAGATTGCTTCTTACGACTGGGGCGGTGCTGCCCTGGCTCACCATTATAAGCACATGGGTGAGGTTTCCCGTGGCGGCATCAAATCTACTATAGGTTCTGGCGAGCTTGGGTGGTATGTTCTGTGACTTTTCCCTTTTCTTTTTGGCCCTTTCTTGTTTCTATTTTCTAACTTTCACTTTTTTTGTGCAGCTCTGGAGCTTCGAGTACCTGAAAATGTTGGCTCCTACCCCTGCCGATGAGTCGGGTGAGGATGAGGATGGCATGACTCATGTGCCTTTGTTCCCTCGGGGCTTGAGATGGAGGAGGGATGTTGTTGGGGTCAAGAGCGGGGCCCATCGGATTGTCCTCCTAAGAAATTTCTTATCCGAGCTGACGGTCGCTAGTGTTGATTGGACGCCTTCGGAGCATGTTTCCTATGCTGCCCCAGAGAAGATACAGGCAGTCAGGCCTCTTACTTCTTGTTGACTTCTGATGGAGAGTACTGAGTGTAGGCAGTGGTATCTTGGCGAGCGGGTGTCCCGGCAGGTGGTTAGCGGTCCGAGGTACCGCGTTCCTCATACCCCTCCCGTACTGATGCTTGGGACCATTTCTGTTTCGAGACTGGTTATGAGACCTATCGTGGCCGCTTCCTGATGCCCAGCTTTCCACTCTTGGATGTGAGTTTCTTTTACGTTTTTGTCTCTATTCGTCACTTATGTTTTAGGACTCATCTTTTTCTAACTTGTTTTGTGCCTACAATTTCGCGAGATGTATAGGAGACAGGCTCCCCCAGCTTCTGATCCTATCCCTCCTTGGGATTGGACTGTCAATGTTTTGGGTACCGATGGATCCCCCCAGGTCATAGAGGTGCCACGAGTCATGTGCGGGTACCCTACCTAGTCAACAGGCGTCCTCAGCGTCCCTTGGAGTTATGCCAAGGAGGGTCACGCCTTGGCATCTAGTTTACGGTCTTTGGACCTTACGCGGGACCATAGGGTATGTCTCTATTTTTGTGCTTCTTAAGGTTATGAGGCTCTAACCCCAGATTTTACCCTTGACTGATGGATGGTATGCGGTTGTTCACCACCAGTCAGATGGCGTCCTTGGTAGGTTTCTGACTCGACTCTATTTTTGTACTTTTGTTGCTCCTCGACTGATTGCCTTTATTTGTGTGTGTAGTGTCGTGGGGGCGGTGCTAGCTCATCTAGAACCAGGCCAATGTGCAGGGGTGGCGGGAGGAGGCCCTCACCGGCGTACACTCCGGGTGGTCTGACAGAGGATAAAGAAGAGGAGGACTGAGGACTAAGGCCTCCTAAGCTGAGACTTTTGTTTTGTCTTCATTTCACGTTTTCGATTGGGTTGTACTAGTGAATGATGGATGATGTGTAGGATGATTTGTTACCTTTGACAGAGTATTATGATGTTTTGCCTTTTAGGCCGGATAGCTTCTGGTTTGAAGGCGCAGTTGTGTGCTTGTTTTAGTTTGGTGATCGTGTGACGATATATATATGCACTGTGATTCTGTAATTGTTGATGTTACTATGATGAGCAGCCTTGTGATAGTGAGTGTGTTTGCCTTACAGTTGGGATAGTCCGTGAAACGGGGAGGTACTGCCAAAATTTCAAATTTTGCTAGAGTCACGACAGAAAATATGGCATTGTATGATCCTGCTCAACTCACAGCTTGGCTGAACATCACAGATGGCATGGAACGGATCAACCTTTTCAGTTACGGCTTGACCGAGCTGTTCTCCCTTCATCAGATGGCTTTGAATACTGAGTTCATGCGTGGTGCCATTGCCCATTGGGACCCGGTAAATCATGTCTTTAATTTTAATGGCTTGGAGATATGTCCCCTGTTTGAGGAATTCTGCTCTATTCTCGGCTTCAATCTAGACTCAGACCTAATTCTTCCTTCTACTGATACCCCCAGTCCTACTCACGATTTAGCTGAATATCTAAACTGTTCAACTGCTATCTCCCACCGACTAATTCATGGTGAGGTCCTCGACATTGCCTCCATCATCGCCCGGTATGCTACTCCTGGAAATCCCAGCGTATATGATGCTACCCGTGGGGCCGCTCTGATCTTATGCACGACTTCGCACTTTCTATTTTCGAGTACTTCTATTGATTTTGTGCATGTGTGCCTTGGGCTAAAATTGAGTAAGAACCCCATGGCCATGGTTCTAGCTGAAACCCTGAATGGTTTGGATATCGCTTTTAATCAAGGAACTCTTCTCCTTTCTGGGACGCCCTTGGTGTTACAGGCTTGGTTATATGAGCGCCTTCAGTTTTGGACAGGCCGAGTGCCACCGATTTACTTTTGCAGGGCCGTGCTTTATTCCCACTATACTTTTGCCAATTGGGTTAGTATGATGGGTGCTCTTTCTGAGGCAGACATTTGCTGTATTATGGGGTGTTATGGTCTTCATGCTATGACCATAAGCCTCGGGGATCACTCAAGAGTATGGTTAATGGGTCTGAGAGAGACTTTTTTTTATCACCCTCGCCTATTGGCCAGGCAGTACGGGCGAGTTCAGGAGGTCCCCCGGGGGTTTACTGAGTGGGTCTTTGCTTCCAGAGTCAGGGCTGTCACCATTGCCGCTTTCAACAACGGCTGGGCCTGCCGAGTAAAAGCCTATTTCTAAAGACCTTTGAAGAAATAAAAATAAAACTTGACTCAACGGATTCTGCTTTTTCCTCCAAGTGTCTTTAATATTTGTGATTGCTTTTAAAAGACTTTTATCTTTTATGCCATTCCTGCTGATGTAATATTCGAGGTTTATTTATTGGTGAACCTTGGTTACTTTGAGAACCTTCTTTTATGCATTATGGATTTTTGAAAACGTTTTGTAATATGATTCTTGATTAGATGTTGCTTTTTGGTACTTGCTCGAGCATGCTGGGGCGATTAGAGGCAAACGAGGCGGGTAGCCGAAGTTTGCCCCTAGTTTGGGATATGGATGGTTATAAGGTAAACGAGGTAGATGACTGGCGTTTGCCCCTAGTTTAGGAGGGATTTAGACAAACGAGACGAGTGCCCGAAGTTTGCCCCTAGTGTGAAGGGTGGTTTCTGGGTTATGGTAAGGACCGCAACTTTTATTCTCTCATATGCTCATAATTTTTGCCTAGGCAGTGGTGAAATGACCTAGCGAGCTCTTTTCTCTCTTTTGTTATTGCTCACTTTGAATTTAGCCCTAATTTTTGCCTAGATGTCCTTTCGAATTTTCGACCTAGTGAGCCATCCTTCTTTTCTTTTGAAAGTCTACCTACGTACCCCCGAGTGGGGATCAGGTCCAACATAGTTCGGGCCATGGTAGGAAACAAGTGGGTTGATTTTGATGTGACTGAACCGATGCGGTTGCCTACGTATCCTCGAGTGGGAATCAGGTCAAGTGTAATTTAAGGCAAGGCTTGAAAGAAATTGGGTTATTTTTAGGTAGGTGGGACGACTGAACCGATGCGGTTGCCTACGTATCCCCGAGTGGGAATCAGGTCGAGCGTAGTTCAAGGCAAGGCTTGAAATAAATTGGGTTATTTTTAGGTAGGTGGGACGACCGAACCGATGCAATTGCCTACGTATCCCCGAGTGGGAATCAGGTCAAGCGTAGTTCAAGGCAATGCTTGAAAGAAATTGGGTTATTTTTAGGTAGGTGGGACGACCAAACCGATGCGGTTGCCTACATATCCCCGAGTGGGAATCATGTCAAGCGTAGTTCAAGGCAAGGCTTGAAAGAAATTGGTAAAAAGGTCAAGCATAATACTTTTTAAGGCGATCCATATTGATTGGTTCTTTGAATTCTACACCATCGAGGTCCATGAGGTAGGTTGCTCCTCCGGAAAGGATAGTTTTGACGATGTAAGGGCCAACCCATTTAGGTTTGAACTTCTCATGCGAATTAAAGATAGGGGCTCATAGTTCCTTCAGAATAAGGTCACCCTTGACAATTTTCCTCGGACGAACCTTCTTGTTAAAGGCACGGGCTATCCTCTTTTGATAGATTCGGACATGGTTGACTGCCGCTAGGCGCTTTTCATCTATGAGAGCCAATTCCTCGTACCTTTCCCTTAACCATTCAGATTCTAAAATTTCACAATCCACCATCACTCGCAAGGATGGTAATTCTATCTCGACCAGAAGTACTGCCTCTATACCATATATAAGTGAGTAAGGAGTCGCTCCTGTAGACGTCCTTATCGATGTTTTGTATCCCCAAAGTACAAACGGTAGTTTCTCGTGCCAGTCTTTGTAAGTATCGGCCGACTTCTGTAGTATGGTCTTGACATTCTTGTTTGCAGCCTCGACTGGCTCGTTGGTTTGCAGCCTGTATGGTGATGACTTATGATAAGTGATTTTGTGTTCCTCAAACAGATCCCTGACTTCTGCTTTGAAATGACTTTCGTTGTCCGAAATAATCTCATGGGGGACTCCATAGCGGCAAATGAGATTTCTCTTGATGAACTTGGCCACTTCTTTGGCCCCCAACTTAGTGTAGGATGCAGCTTCTACCCACTTTGTGAAGTAGTCGATGGCCACCAGAATGTATCGATTCCCATTCGAGGCCTTTGGAACAATTTCGCCAATGATATCAATTCCCCAGGTTGAGAATGGCCACGGGGAGGTCATACTATAGAGCAGAGATGGCGGTACATGCATCATGTTTGCATGGATCTGGCATTTGTGGCACTTTCTCACATATTCACAACAGTCTTTTTCCAATGTTGTCCAATAGTACCCTTGTCTTACGATCTTCTTGGCCAGCATGTGACTGTTCATGTGTGGACCGCATACCCCTTTGTGTATCTCTTTCATCATCCTTCTGGCACTCTTCCCGAACAAGCAAGTCAGGTTGTGACCATTGTACCCTTTCTTTAACAATTTTCCTCTATAGATGATGAACTATGCTGCGAACCTTGGAATTGCTCTTTTGTCCTTCTCAGAAGATTCTTGGGGATACACTCCTTTTTCTACAAAGTCCCAAACATCTTGGTACCATGGGGTTTCATTCTCTTCTTCGTCGATGGCAGCGATTGTGCTGAATGAAGGCTCGTATCTTTGCTCGATTATCAAAGGCATCATTTTGACTCTCACAGGGTTTTTGATCATGGAGGCTAGGGTAGCCAACGAATCCGCTAATTGGTTCTCTACCCTGGGTAGGTAGAAGAATGTTATGCTCTTGAACTGTTCTTTAAGTCCATCGAGATGGTCATGATAAGGCTTCAGCCTTTCTTCTTTCACTTTCCATTCTCCTCTGGCTTGTGATACTATGAGATTTGAATCTCCGAAGACATCTAATTTTTTAACTTTTAGTTCTATAGCAGCTTCCATCCCCAAAATGCATGCCTCATATTCAGCGGTATTGTTAGTGGAGTTATAATTGAGCTTGACTGCCAGTGGGGTATGGTCCCCATTTGGCAATACCAGAATCATACCTACTCCGTAACCTTTCTTGTTGGCGGCCCCATTAAAGTACAACTTCCACTACTATTCTTTGATTTCCATGATATTCTCATCCAGGAACAAGAAGTCTCCATTTTCTTCAGAGTCAACGGCGTGTTCTGCAAGATGCTCAGCTATAGTTCTCCCTTTTACCGATTTGCTTGTTACATACTTGATATCGAATTCGGATAGCAGAAGTAACCAACGGGATATACGACCGGTTAGGGCAGGTTTTTCAAGGAGGTATTTTAGAGGATCAATGCGGGATATGAGCACAATCGGAAAAGCTAGCATGTAGTGCCTTAATCGACAAGTGCAGCAGACTAAGGCCCAACACGTTTTTTCGAGGGCAGAGTAATTGAGCTCATACCTAGTCATCTTCTTGCTAAGGTAATATATGGCTTTTTCAGAGTGGCTTTCTTCTCCTTCCTGGGCTAGCATGCAACCCATGGCATTTTTGAAGACAGATAGGTAAAGAAATAAGGGCTTGTGAGGAGTGGGTGGCGAAAGGACAGGCGGATTTTGAAGGTAGGCTTTTATTTTGTCAAATGCGGCATGGCATTGGTCATCCCATTGGAACTTCTCTCCTTTCTTCAGTAACTGGAACAAGGGATCACATGTAGTTGTGAGTTTTGAGATATAGCGGCTGATGAATTGGATCCTCCCGAGGAACCCTCTCACTTCTTTCTCATTCTGCGGCGGTGCCATTTTTAGATTTGCCTTGATTTTAGAGGGGTCGACCTCTATCCCCCTCTGTGTGATGAGAAAACCCAGGAGCTTCCCAGAAGTTACACCGAAAGTGCATTTCTTTGGATTCAGCCTCATCTTGTACTTGCGCAATCTTTCAAAAAACTTCTCCAATGCCACCAAGTGTCCCTCTCTATCCTTGGATTTCACAATCATGTCATCTACGTACACTTCTACTTCCATATGAATCATGTCATGCAACAGAGTGGTGGCAGCTCTTTGGTAGGTTGCTCTGACATTCTTGAGTCTGAAAGGAATCACTCTATAGCAGTAGGTCCCCCAAGGTGTGGTGAATGTCGTCTTTTCTCGATCTTCCAATGCCATTAGAATCTGATTGTACCCTGAGAAACCATCCATGAATGACAGTAGCTCATGTCCTGCAGTGTTATCTACCAAAACATCAATGTGGGGAAGCGGGAAGTCATCCTTTGGACTGGCTTTGTTTAGATCACGGAAGTCGACGCACACGCAAACTTTTTCGTCCTTCTTGGGGACTGGCATGATGTTGGTAACCCATTCCAGATACTCTGTAACAATGATGAACCATGCCTTGAACTATTTTTCTACTTCTTCTTTGACCTTCAGTGCCCATTCCGATCTCATGCGCCTCAGTTTCTGCTTGACAGGTTTAGAATTGGGGAGGAGAGGAATACGATGTTGGACAATGTCGGGATCGACCCCAAGATTCCTCGTAAGACCAAGCAAAAACATCTTTGAATTCTTTTATCAAGAAAGTCAATTTTTCTTTTTCTTCTTTATTAAGTGTTGAGCCAATTTGCACAATTTGTGGATTATCTTTTTCACCTTGGTTAATTGATAAAGTATTTTCAATTATTTCATAAGCAGATGGTTTTTCAATTAGTTGCTTAAGTTCAATTGGGAAATCCTCGGAGAAATTTGTGCATTCACAAGTATTAGACATAGAGGAGTAAGCAGAATTGTCTTTCATTTCATTCATAATAGGTGAAGTGATTACATTAGACAGTTGTGGGCCCACAACAACTGACTTTGGTACAGACTCGATAATTGGAAGTACAAACTCTAGGGGAATAGGGGATAGGGAGACACAGACAGATGACTCTATAGCCTGGTTGCTTAGACCCTCCTCAGTCGGCTTAATCTGACCATCTTGGCTCTTGGCCATCTTTCCTTCCTTTTCTTCAGCAAATTCTTCCCACATCTTCTGGATAGCTTCAGTGTCCAAATACTTCAACCAGTCTTCCTTTGGGGTTTTCTATTCCTCCGGATAGAACAGATCTTGATAGGGGGCCTTTCACAGTCAGCGAAGATCTCAAGCCCATGGTGCATTTTCCCGGTGGTCTGATAGATCCAAGGTTCAGGAAACCCAAAATAGGAAAGTCATCCCCTTCTTTGATGAATTGCCCGTTCAAGGTCTTGAGGTATGGTGGGAGACTCCTCACTCTCTTTTTCCATGGCTTTTGAAGCTCGATGTCCTCTTCAGTGGACTTGTACCCTAATTCGAAAGTACCTTTTTGTCCTTTGATCTGAGGGAACTCACAGATCCCCTGTTGACGTCGGCCCAATCCCATTCCAGGGAAGTAGTTCATTTTGCAGATGATATTGACAATCGCGGAGTGGACCTCGGGGAACCTGTCTTCATCACCAATCATATGGATCTTTTCCATGAAGAATCCTCCGATTTTTCCTTCTTCTAGTTCAGGTATTTGGATTTCAAAGACGGGAGCGTAGCTTGGAAAGGTTTTATTCCCCAACTGTTGCCGAAGATGATCTTCACCTCTTTCTCATGAATGTATTTGATCATTTGGTGCACAGTGGATGATACAGCTTTGTTAACATGCAGCCAGGGCCTCCCAATTAATAAATTGAATGAGGCAGGTATCCATGACTTGAAAGAGTTCGATGCAAACCAAAGACCCTACTTGGATTTGGAGAGAAACAGTCTCCATCACAGCCCTCTTGGTGTTATCATAAGCCTTCACGGATTGCACAGACAGAGTGATGTCTAGGATGTTGACCCCTAAGGCAGTGGCAGTTCTTAGAGCACAAACATTTAAGGCAGAACCTGTATCGACTAGACAAAATGGCACCTGTTGCCCCTTGCATCCAACAGTGATGTACAAAGCTTTGTTATATGCAGATCCTTCTGGTGGCAAGTCCTTGTCGGAGAAGGTGATGATTGGATCAGGGGTAAGTGTATTCAAGAAGGCCACCATATCTTCCGGTACAGCATCAATAGGGATCTCAATTCCAGCTAAGGCATTCAATACTGCCTGCCTATGCCTGTAGGATGTTACCATGATGTCCCACATCGAGAGATGTGCCCGAGTTTTCTTCAATTACTTTATCAACTCATTGTCCTCTTTGATGACCTTATCCATTTTTCCTTTTCCCCTGTCTTTGACTGGCCCTTTTTCAACAGTTTTTGTGACGGGTTGTGGAGGCTGATAATGATGGCCTGACCTGGTCAGATGATCAATCTCGGTAGGAGTAGATCCTTCTACAGTCCCATCTTCTTTGAACCACTCGCAACCTATTTGCACAAATTGTTTTTCCGGCTCGTTCCAGATGGAAGCATCGCTTTCTTTGTTAGGATCATACCATTTGAGGTCTACCGCCCCTAGATCATGTTCCTCTAAGAAGAATAAATCTCGTTCATCATCTAGCTATTGCTGCCATTTTTCCTCCTCTCTTCAATCAGATGAATCCCCGCGGAATCCAGGATAAGGGAAGTCCTATGGGGGTGATATAGGTGGTAGGGTTGAAGGGTATGGGGTTGAAATCAATAAGGCTGATATTCTGGTGGTTTGGCAGGGGATTTTGGGTGACATGGGGCTGCGTGGGAGGTGGCTCAATGATATTCTGGTTAATAAGGTCTTGGATATCATGACGGAGGCGCATACAATCATCAGTGTTGTGGCCGGGGGCTTGGTGGTAGGTGCACCGCTTAGACTTATCACAACTGGGCGATAGCAGGGTATTTCGAGGCTGAACGAGTTAGAGGTGGCCCTTTTTGAGGAGGCGGTCTAAGTCTGAGGATAGTGAGATTTCTAGCTTGGTGAAATTGCGAGGAGGCTTTTCTGGAAAAGGGCGATTGGAGGAGTTTGCTTGGTTGGAGGGTTGGTACGGCCTAGGAGGGTATGCCATGGGTTGATTGCTAAGGGCATTGACATCTAGAGAATTGCGGGAGTAGCTCGGCCTTTTTGACTGACTCGGAGGCTCTTCTTTCTTAATCTTCCCTTCCCTGATAGCATCTTCAATTCGAGACCCGACTTCAAACAACTCTTCAAAGGTGGAGATGGATTGATAGAACAGCTTCTCATGGTAGAGTGGTTGCAAATTCCGGATTAGCATTCTCACCTGTTCCTTCTCAACCGGTCGGTGGGTCATTTGGGCCACTTTATTCCTCCATCTGCTTAGAAACGTAGCGAAGGATTCATTTTGTTCTTCCAAGTAGTTTCCAAATCCCTGATCGTGACATCCAGCTCTTGATTGTAAGAATCGTGATCGACAAATACCCGAACGATGTCTTCCCATGCCCGAGTTTTGGAAGCTTCCAAGGTAAGGAACCATGATAGTGCAGACTTTGCGAGAGTTTGTGGGAACAGCATTGCAATGTGCTCATGAGTGCAGCCCATTGACTGGAAGATGCTCATACACAGCTTCACATGACTTTTTTGATTTTCGGTTCCATCAAAACGATCGATTGCAGGCATCTTGAAGTTCTCTGGCAATTTTAACTTGCCAGGCTCGAAAAGCCCCTCCAGGTCTAACATGTAGTCATCAACCCCTTTGCTTTTCCTCAATACACTTTCTAGTTTGTCAACTTTGTCCATTTTCTCCTGGAACTTTTTCTTATACGCAGGCGGTGGGACCCCTTAAAACCAATCTTCTTCCCCATTATTCTCATGTACAATGACAGGAGATGGCACAAACCCTAGTGGTGGTGGTGGCCTAAAACCTGGTGGTGGCGGGAACCCAGGTGGAAACTGCCGCTGCTGTTGTTTCAGTTCTTCTATAAACTTCAAGACTTGGGCTAGGCTGTCGGACTGCTGGCTTATGGTGGCTCCCAACTCGGTGACCTTGTTTTCCAACTCTTCTTGATTCATGCTGAAATAATTTATCGTGCTGATTCTGACCAAATGATTGTCTGAATTTCTGACCCAGGTCGAAGATCCCAACTGTTGACTTTGAGAATTTATAGTGACCCTACAGATTTGAGAAGATCATATCAGATTCTGATAGTGATGACTTTAGATAGACAAATGACTGTGATGTTAACAAGCGTGAACTGACTTGTGTACAGACTGACATGAACGGTACATGCAAATGGGACAAGCATGCGGATGTAAGCCCTAATCTATATGATGCTCCTACTTCTAGCAGATAGCAGTTATAGCAGATAGCAGTTAAGCAAGTAAGGTCCTAGCCATACAGAGTGTGCTAACCTTTCCATCTGGTATGATCACCAGGGGATGACAGTGGTTTCCAAGATATTTTGAGAACTTTGGATAAAGTTTTTGGGAGAAACTGGTTATATCTGGGTATTTCTGGGATATCTGGACAGAGTTTCTGGGGGAATCTGGTTATATCTGGGATATCTGGACAGAGTTTCTGGGGGAATCTGGTTATATCTGGGACATCTGGACAGAGTTTCTGGGGGAATATGGCTATATATGGGATATTTGGACAGAGTTTTTGGGAGAATCTGGTTATATTTGGGACATCTAGACAGAGTTTCTGGGAGAATTTGGTTATATCTGGGACATTTAGACAGAGTTTCTGGGAGAATCTGGTTATATCGGGACATCTGGATAGAGTTTCTGGGAGAATCTGGTCATATCTGGGATATCTGGACAGAGTTTCTGGGAGAAACTGGTAAATATGACGGTGATCATACTGTCTAGCAAGTTTTCATACTTCTATGTCTTAGGACAAACAAACAAGGTTTGCGGTGTATATCTTTGTGAGCATGGAGCAGACATCCTTGTCGTGGTGCTTAGGCAGGTCAACTCAATGTGATCACATGTGAGTGATTTCCTTGGAAATCATAAGAAAGATGTTCTGCCTCATGCCACATAAGCGTCTACACCGCGCAGGTAACCCTGTCAGGGCATATAGTAGTTATATCACATTGTCCTATCTGAAAAGATAAATTAATAGTCCTATGAAAGGTTCAACAGGAATCTACATGCAAAGGCTAGGATTAGTCAAAGAGGGTTCGTTGACGAGAGTTTCAATATACCGTCAGAGAGACAGCATGGAAGTTTTTACTCTTTTTGATATACCTTGGAAGGTACAGTATCAACGGTGACTTGTGCCCTGGCACAGCAAGACCTGAACAATGTCAGCGTCGTGTTTCAGACACAGTTGGAGGGGAAAATGCAAAAGGGAAATGCAGTGAACAGACACAGTAAAAAGATGATTTTAAGGATGCTTCTTATGAGTCAAACCTCTGTATTATTTTGTTTTGAAAATAAAATATCCCCAGCAGAGTCGCCAAATTGTGGACACGCGGCCTCCGTGAGCCCACCCCCGTTTCTTTCCCGATTTCGGAATTGATTTTCCTTTTGTTTTGAAATGTGTTTTGAAAGGAAAGAAAATGTCTTTTGAAAATAGATACAGAGTCGCCACTTGGTCTTTAGGGAACAAAGAAACCCAATTTGACTCACCCAAACGGATAAAGGGCACCGGCCTTTCATAACCAAAGAACTTGGCTCGGGGTTTTGGTACGAGAGAGGAATGAGCCTTTGTCACGAATAAACACCCTCAACTCGCCCCGTCTTTCGACGGGCCTCAATTAGCATCCAAATAATCATCTTATACTATGTTTAGTTCGACAATTAATACTATGATAGTATATTACATCACATAAGAATTTTGAAATGGAAGATCAAAAGATAAGATATCATTCATAAGATCTAAGATAAATATCATACAATGCAAAAGTGAAAGATCACACAAACTAACTTAGGAAAAATCGTCTAATCACATATCAAGTAATTAAGTTTTCCTAATCTAAAGGGGGGCATGAATTGTTCTTGAAACAAATAATCAAAGAAAACGAAACATGCTTAGCAAGCTAGTATGATGCATGTTAATCTTTGAGAAAAGGAGATCTCTCATTCCCCGGGATGGATGACAAAGGAAGACAAGATCAAAGGGAAGTATGAACATATGATCAAGTTCATTCCTTATAATCTTCTTAGATTAGGAGTCACAAAGGCCCCAAATCTTGCATGGATTCAATGTATGATCCTAAAATGTGCAAAGGTTGTAGTGTGCTTTGTGTACATGGACTTTCTAAGTGACTTAGAAGTCTAAAATATGCATGAATGCATGAAGATTGTTAATGTAGGATGTGTACAAATGTGGTATGAACTACTTCCTAAGACATGAGCTAATTAGAAGTACATGAAAGCATCAAATCAAAGAATGAAAGTAAAAGCACGCTTGCTGTGAATAGTGTATAGAACAGTGAGTTGATTCTGTAAAAATGGAAAAGTGGGGTTAGGAGTGTTTCTAATGCATGCTTTTTTATGGAGATCTTCCTTATTGTGTCTAGAACACATGTCAAAAAGCCAAATCACTTTTGAAGTTACAGTTTGAGAGAAATCATATGAATAAGAGAGGTTACTCAGAAACAGAATCCGTACTGTCGACTGAAATGTTGAAAAATCTTAGAAAATGAAAACAAAACATTTGAAGGCCCATATTGAATAGAACGTTCCCTAAGACACTGAATTGCAAGGGAAAAATGGGTTGGGACCACTCCTTTTGGAAAATTGTTCTGTAAAACAAGTTGAAATTCAACCAAGCTGCTGTGATAGTAAAGACATGGGTGTTCTCTAATGAGTTAGGAAAAATTTCCAAGTGGTCTTTTGTTAGTACTTTGAGTATTGAGGTCTAGAGAAATCTTTGAACTCAGGTCACTCACAGTTTTGAAGAGTTTGAAAAGAATAGGGTTTTATTTCTTGAAATCAAAAAGAGGGGTTTATGAGGGGTTTTGAAATAGAGGTTTTTAGAGTGTATTTTCAGCATTTAAATGAAGGTTATGACCACTTAAAATATCAATATTGAACTCATATCAAGAACCTCCAAGATTGTTGGAGGACATTGTTTCCATTTGAGCATAACCCCAAGAATACTTTGGAAGTATTGAGGTTTTAATCATCATCTATTAAACATGTTTTTGAGGTTAAGAGCTACTATCCATAAGGATTCACTCACCTCAAACTTTATGTCATGATTTAGGTGATGATGAACTAGTAAGTAAATAAAGAAGATAAAAAAGAAATGAGATTAAGAGGAGATGAACATAATATGTAAACAAGCAAGTAAGTAATCAATAGATGATATTCACTAAGATCATGGATCTGTAATATGACAGTTTCCCACTAGTGTTAGCATAATTTGTTTGTGGAGTATTTGTGCTCAAATCTTCACTCTATCAAAAAATCACACTTAGCACACATATCTCAAAATATTGTATCCATATTTTTGGGTCTCAAAACAACGTATATGTCTTCGGCACCAAAATGTAGTAATTTTATTTCTAAAATGTTATAATTAAGTAGGTTCCAACGTGTTTTAGCTTATAAAAATATTTGGTTAAAAATGATACAATCATGCTAGTGGCACATTCGTCTACACCCAAAAAGCATCCACACCCTAAGGTAGACCAATGAGAAGAGACTGACAGTCGATCCCGCAGTCTCTATTTATCTTCTCATTGGTCCACCTCAGGGTGTGGATACTTCTTGGGTGTGGATGGGTGTGGCTCAAACATTACTCAAAATGATATTCAAAATTACAATATTCTATTATCAAAATTATTAGAATATATGGTATATCTAAGATTATTAAAATATGCCATAGAATTTTCTCTCAAAACGTTCAACTAAACCATCTGGGAGGAATAAAAAAATTCTCCTATAAAAGGACCCGAGGCTTTACAATGATTCACACAATCAGTTTCCATTTGGTTAGAGAGAGAAGAGAGGAGAGACTCTAGAGAGAGAGAAGAAGAAGATGTTGTCGAGGGGGCCATCTCGTGTAATGTGGCGAGAGACCACCTTGAAGCACTAACCCGATGCGCTTCGGAGCCCCTCCTCCAACAAAACGGCGTCGTTTCATGTAATTACTCCTCTTCGACTTCTCACAAAGCTTCAGTTCTCAAGACCTCGACCGATGAGAGAACCGGCTGGCAGACTGGGTTCGAGAAGAAGAGCTTGGCGGACCGTCTCCGGCTCAGAAGCTTGACCGAGGACTCGGGCTTTCGTATAAGGAGAAGTTTGTTGTGAGGTTTTCTGAAGTCGGAATTTGCAAAACTGCCACTGCTGAGAGCATTGCGAATCTCTTGCAGGTACTCTTTTCTATCTCTCTAGTTTGGATCGCGAGAAATGGAGAGAAGAGAATAGAAAGGAGACGACATTCTCTCTATTTCTCTCACTTAATAAGTTAAGTGAGGAGATAAGAGAAAGTTAACGGAGAAAATGTGTGAAGAAAAGAGCTTTGTGTTGATTCCCCGTAGAAGTGTAAGGCGGGCCAAACCAGCCCGGCTCGGCTTAGCACAACTCGCCAATTGGTGGTCAGCGACTCGCAAACGAATCCAACTCGTGGCTCAGCCCACCAGACACTAGCCTGGGTCGATTCCACCTTTTGCGCCACACAGCCCAGCTCTCTTATCGCGCAAATTCGACCAAAACCCTCCTTGTCTCATAGACCTACCCTGCCAACCTGTGAATCAACCCGCTTTAACTCGCAAATCTATCCCAACTTTATCAATCCCACTAGTAGTTTTGACAGTCTTTAAAATATAAAGAATAATCAATCCCAAAAGTGTATAAAGAAATTAAATTAAAACTTTCAAAAGGCGTTTGAAATTATGAAAATTGAATTTTATAATGTCATTTCCCAAAAAAAGAATTTTACAAATGTTTAAAATTATTTGAAAAAAGTTTAAAGTTCAAAATCGTGGATCAACTTGAAAATCAACTCACGAATCCAACCCACAAGCCCAACTCTCGAAACCAACCCGCGAGTTACCTACCATGCCTCACCTCGTCCTGTAGACCCACAAACTAGTGATTTAGGTCAAGTCACTCTATTTGCCTTTGTGAGTCAGCCCGCCCCACCCCACTCGTCTGGTGAGCCCAACCCGTGACCCGTCAGACTTCTCCCTGCTCGCTGACTGAGCGAGCCGATCATTTTACGCCCCTATTTCTCTCTTGAAGTACCTCAAGAGAGAAATATCCTGTCTATTTCACACTTATAAAGTCAATAAAAATGATAGACAAGTGCCAACATAATTCAATAATGAGTAATGCTATGTTTCCCAAATTTTGAATTTCAAATACTTCTAGTAGTGGGCCCACTGGATTTTGATTAGAGCATGTTAAAGTGGTCCCACCATTCTTGGAAGTGGTCACTGCCACGTGTATTTAGGGAGCATTTGGGATACAAAATTAGAGAGATTAGCGAATATTTGTCACATTAGTTTCACAAGTTATCACGCCTAATTAAAACTTCCATTTTGAATATCTTTTATAACAGAATATCCGGAAAGACCATTTTCAACGGCATTCATCAAACCAAACCCACCATTGTGTTCAATAGCTTATCACTCTCTTACTCTGTGATTTTTTATCATTTCAATGATATACCTTTTAACCTATGTTTCCGATTTTATAATGGCGATGCAACATGCTACAAATGATGTGAGAAATTTTATCTCTACAAGCTTCATAGATGATCAAATGGGTACAATTGTCTTCAGTTTTTGTGGAAATCAAGTAGAAGTTGTCGGATTCCATTTTTGTGTTCAAAAACCCTAAATATACAACGAGAATTTAGGGATTCGATGGCCGTTTAATAAATTTCTAAGGAAACTGCCATGCACATTTTAAAATAAGGGCATTTTTGTCATACAAAATCATAGAGGACCTATTCTAAATAAGTTTTTTTTTTGGTGGACCTAGTGCTACATAAGTGCATTCCCTTGTGCTTAATTAACCCTGAAAATAAAAGAGTAAATTAGTTTTAAATACTTTCTTTTCTTCTGCCTTATATAAAAAAGTTAATCAAACATTAGAAACGTTTCTGTTTCTCTTGTTCTCTTCTCTCTTCTTTTTAATGGGGTGGGGAAAAAAATTT